>CM077876.1:71218807-72418807 GCA_039720435.1 Amazona ochrocephala | reverse complement strand
CAAGGTAGCCTCTGTTCCCTCCACTATGCAGGCCATTATTTCAGATGATCAACAGCATTCCTATATCAGAGGAAACTTTGTGAAAATGCAGTTATAAGCCATAGCTTGTACTGTCATAGCAATAGGAGAGAGCAGTTGCGTCTACTTTGAAATTCAAAAAACACCAAGGTGTTACAAATGCACACACTATTGAGGTCTTTTTCCAGGATATCTCTCTCCTTCTCCTTCTTCTTAAAAAAAAAAAAAAAAAAAAAAAAAAAAAAAAAGGCAAAAAATGATCAATGGCAAATTTGCTTTGGACAACAGATGCTGGCATCGTTTTATGCTGAGGTGCCAGCTGTTCCTTATGTTCCAAAACCAATGCCAAACCTGCCACTGTGAGACTTATTACTGTGGTTTTGTATAAAGTGGCAGTTTGTTCCAGGGCAACAATTATTCCCATTAGTCTTTCCTCATTTTTCTAAATACTTGTTTTTATATGAGGTAACTGTTCTTATCATTACCTGTAGAAACTAGATATTTGGCGTAATTATTCCATATTGCTTATTTTATGAAGCACAATTAAAGGTGAAGAATAGTGCACTCCACAAAACGGGAAGCAAATTTTTCTGTAACTTAGCTATGTTTCCACCTGTGTTAGTTTTGTGAAGGGAGCAGAGGGATTGGCAAAACCACTGTTTTTAGAGGAAAGCAGTTTGGTTAGACAAAAGTTCAAGCCATGTACAGGAGTGCTCTCCCACCACGGTAGTAAGACAAAACCTGTGACTTTGCAAGAAAAGGATCCGTTTTCTCCCCTTTTCTCCACCTACATCTTCATGAATGAGTAGCTCAGAGAAAGCCTTCAAACAAATCTTTGATTGATCCCATCTCTCATGTCCAACTTTGCTTCCCTCATCTCAGTTACAGCACAAACATGGTGAGTTCTATGGTGAGCTCAATTATCTAACAGCAAGATGTTGGGGCCCTTTCACAATATCTACACATGCATGTTCTGCAGCAACTGTTAAAAACATGGAACTAATCCCTACAAGCCTCAAGTATCTATTCAAAAGCAATCTGGTCACTCCAAGAGTACATACTCCAAGAGCCAGGATCATATTTAGAGTAATATGAAAATTTCCCAAAACTAAAGTTGCTAATTCTGTTCTTTTTCGGGGACTCCTGCATATTTTCATGTGTCCTGCTGTTTTCAAGAAAGACGGCTTCTGTAGCAATTTTTGGTTCTCAAGCTTCTTTCTACCTGACAAATTCATAACATTTCAGGAGTTTCCCAAGTGACTTGTCTTTGTAATTTCCACAATAAACAGCACTGTTTTTTGTATTTGGTCTGGCTGGGTTGGAGCTAATTCCCTTCAATAGCAGCAGATGTGGAGCTGTGTTTTACATTCACAGCCAGAAAAATGTTCATAACACAACAGTGTTCTAGATGCTGCTTAACAGTACTTGCACAGCATGAAGGCCACCTCAGTTTTCCACTCTGCCACCTCTAGGGGGTAGGCTAGAGTTGGGCAAGAGGTTGTGAGGGGACACAGTCGGGACAGCTGACTCAAACTGATCAAAACTATGGTCCATACCATATAATGCCACGCTGAGCCACAAAACTGGCAGAGGCCAGTTTTATCATGGTAGCCATTGCTCAAAGACTGGCTGGGCATTGGTCTGCCAGCAGGAGGTGGTGAGTGACACCTGGGATTTTTTTTTTTTTTTTTTTTCCCTTCATTTATTAAATTGTCTTTACCTCGGCCTACAACTTTTTCTTGCTTTTGACCGTCCTGCCGTGGGGTAGTGAGCAAGTGACTGCATGGGAGCTTAACTGCTGGCCAGGGTCAATCCACCCTTTCTCAATTTTCAAATTGAGAGAATTGGTTTTTCCAGAGATCAAACCTGCAAGACTTCATGGAAATATCAACTCAACAGACACTAATAGCTCATAAGTCAGTATCTGTTGGAGTACATTTTTCCATAAAACGCTGGCACAGATTTCGGGTAAAAATGCAAATGTTTATTTCACCAGACACCTGATCCTGATCTGCACAGCTGTCTAAGGTAAAAAACTCAAACTACTGCTGTGAAAAAGGCAGCAAATAGGCATCAGGCTCTGGAATAAGTGGGGATAACAACCAGCTCAAATCTTTGGAGGTCCTCCTGCTTAAACCCAGGTTGCATCTAACCAGCTTCAGGAAAGGACTTCTCGCCCGAAGACATGACATGCAGTGCTGTCACTGAAACAACTCAAGCTAGATAGAGAAACCATTTCAAGACTACCTTTCTGAGGCTCTATGATTAATAAAATATTGCCCATATTTGCTTTAGTATATCTCCTCTTAAAATGTGAATATTTGAGAAACATTTGCTATGTCATTCTCAAAATATCAAAATCATACATAGCATTAGGGTGATTTTATTAATTTTAATACTATTTTCAAGTTACCATATATTATTCATACAGACTTCACTTCAATAAAAGGGTGACTACTACATGCAGCCCTTACTTTACTTACAGTGCTTCCAAGAAAAGGGATCAAAACAGGATATCAGCATGTGTTCTGGGAAAAAAGAAAAAATTAAAGACAAATCCCATAATCACCAGGTAAGTCACCATGGCTTCTTTCTGTCTTCAGCATCTTTTCATTATTTGTTATGTAAAATCATGTTTTCCATCAGAAACTGCATATCTCTGGGCAGTGAAAATTTCAGGAGCTTTTTGGATTTATAGGCATACACCTACCAACAATAATTTGAGCAATCTCTTGCAGCAATAGAGTTTGGGGGGAAGGGAGCGGTTGTTTGCTCCGTTGTTTTGTTTGGTTTTTTTTTTGGTTTTTTTTTTTTTGTTTTTTTTTTTTTTTTTTAAGACACACAAAAACATCTCACAGGCTGCTTTTTACTTACATTATTTTTACAACTCTGTTACTGATTATGGGAAAGATGTTGTTGTGGTTTAAGTATAAGCTCACTTTTCTTCTTCAAACACTAAGCTTTTAGTCTGCTGCAAAATAAAAATGCTTGACAGAAATATATTATTTACTGAATGAGACATCTACAGCATGAGGAAAGGAATTATTTGGCATTTATAGATATATTTACCCCGGAAAACCAAATGCGTCTTGCCAGACCATCTATCACTTCTGTCCCCAGAGCAGAGACAGGTCTTCCTATTGCTCCATCTCTAGGTCAATAAAAACATCCCTACCTGTAAAATAACCAAAAAATCCTGAGGATTGGGAGTCATACTTCAAATGCCATAAATAACATTAGTCCCTTGTCATGTTTTCAAAAGTATGTACTCCCATGCTTAATAAGATTGTTAGTATTGTGAAGCTATATAAAAATTAATTTTGCATTTTAAAGAGTTTAGTTGAAACAAACATACATAATGAACCATATACTAAGCCTTTATCATCTGATATGGAACAATTTCTTGCACTGGGGATAAACAAGCCAAGCAGTACATGTTTAATTACCTGTGATCCTGTTTGTTGCACATACTTCATCCTTTATTTACAAAAAATCCACACATCAGATTAATTCTGATTCATGGTGCACAACACAAGCTAAATATATAGAATATATACACATATGCATAGTGTGCTGGTTTGATGTTCCTCTATACATATTTTTACTACTCAGACGTGAATGAAAAATAAAAATGTGATATAGTTTTAAACTAGCAAATAATTCTGCTTTAATTAGCCTTTCTGGTAACTCCTAGTGGTTTAATATCACATAAATATTGTTCCACAGCATTGTTTTTGAAAACTGGCAAAGCCTGACTGATTAAATTTTCCATAAAACCTCCCAGTATCAACTAAGTACAGAAAAATATGTTCAAGTCATTTAAAGTAAGAAAGGGCTACACTAAGTGTGCTACATTATCTGACCTGTAGTGACACACTTGTTTCTTTTGCAACCATGCATACAGTTGTTTCTTTCATGTCAGTTATTTCCAACAGCTATGCAACTTGAAATCACATAAACTTCAGAAAAGAAAAATCACACACAGAGGTCAAAAAGAGTATCTGATCCATAGCACCATTATGGGTTCATATGAGCTCCTGATTGGTGAGTTTGTGAAGAGGCAGCCAGTTTCTCAAGAATAAGTAGCTAATGGATTCTATGCGAATTTTCACAAAATCACAGCAGGGTTGAGGCTAGAAGGCACCTCTGGAAGTCATATACTCCAAACTCCTGCTCAAGCAGAGCCACTTAGACACAGGTTCCCCAGACTACGTCCAGGTGGCTTTGGAATACCACCAACGATGGAGACTGCGCAACATCCCCAAGCAACCTTGGTTATCCTCACAGCCAAAAAGCATCTCTTGATGTTCAAAGAGAGTCCCCTGTGTTGCAGTTTGTGCCTGTTGCCTCTGATCCTGACACTGAAAAGAGCCTGGCTCCATCCTCCTTGCACCCACCTGTCAGCTATTTATATTCATTGACAAGATTCCCCTGAGCCTTCTTTTCTGCAGGCTGAACAGTCCCAGCTCTTTCAGGCTTTCCTCATATGTGAAATGCTCCAGTCCCTTAATCATCTTCTTGGACCTTCTTGGGGCTCTCACTAGTATGTACATGTCTCTCTTGTATTTGGGAGCACAGAACTGGACCAAGCACCCCAGATGTGACCACACCACTAATGAATAAATTAGGACACCTTCATTGACCTGCTGGCAATGTTTTTCCTAAGGCAGCCCAGGATATCATCAGCCTTCTTTGTGGTGACTATACTTTGCTGGCTCATGTTCCACTTGGTCCATCAGGTTCCATCAGGGCCCCCACATCAGAATATAGTTCTGAGTCTGTACCTCAAATCCATCACAGGTAGCTCTTTCATTATCATTCTGAGTCCCATTTCACCTCAATCCATGGAACATTAAGGCTGTATGTTCTTTTGCAAGCAACTAATACCATGATGTCTAGTCACTTAGTTGGATAAGAACAGCAACAACCTACAATTTCAGTATTACTGACCAAATTAGGTCAATTTGTCACTAAATTTGGATCAATTTGGCACTAAATCAACAATCCTGAAGCAGGATAGCAAATTCTGATCCTTTTAAATCATTAAAAGTGTGACTGTCAATTTCCCTATAAGACATTTATCTTAAGTCCTTGTTTTTTCCCTAAATTCCTTTAGTTCTATTATAGGAAATCAGAGGAGGTATCAAACCCTAAGGCGTTAATTAAAGTAAGACAAATAAGAGCAACTATGATATGATGTCAGCTATTTAAGCTTAGTACTTTTGTTGAAAACACCTGGCTTTCTCAAGCTACTTGTCAACAAACAAACAAAGCAAGAAGCTCAGGAAATTGCTTTGCTCCAAGCTTCTTTTGCACCACAAGTACTTGCACCCTATTTAAAACATTGAATTAGGTAAATGGTGTTACACCGAGTAGAGGCAGTAATATATTAGCTGAGAAGACTGGGCACAGAGGGAAGATAATTTAAACTTGGCAATCCTTACTTCCAAACCCACTAACAGTTTTCTCAGGCATTTACTATTGTTTCTGAATCCAGCAAAGTTATAGATTACAAATTAAAATGATGGCCCAAATTTTCTTCTTGACACAAAGCAGTGGTATTTCTAGTCTATACAGAAAATGTTGGTATAAATTTACAGCATGTTTGCAATTCACTTGGCAAAATACAGACCACATTCTGAATCCCTCTTCTAAAAAGCAGTTTCTCATCCTTGAGTGGGCTGAAGATTCTAATTTTCATCTCCTCTGTTAATTAAGCACTAATGAAAATAAGTAGCAAAAAGCCAGATTTTGAGAGCTCTTCAGGAGCAATCACACACAGAACAGTTGATGAATGAAGCATTAATAATCTTTTAGTATAAAGCAGTAAAGAAAAAAAAATATTTTCTAAAATGTCAGCAAAACCAGCAAATACAACTATATAGTTGCTTATACATACTGAAATCAACAGTATTGAGCATTTGGAAACCAGGAAAAGGCTTGAAAAGACACCTAAAAATATTTAAATGTCAGGGTGCAAATAAAAATAAATCTCCAGTGACTCCCTACATGGTAGACTAACAAAAGGACTGGAGTGCTATATGTGGTTCAACTGTGCAGCATAAATGGAACCTGGTAAACACAGAAGTTGCACACAGAGAAAACCATTACGTAGTCTTTCCATCATGTTGTCCACCAGAGCTTTAGCTGCAAGTATTTATCTGCTGCTACAGCAGTTTCTCATCTCAAGATTGTCATGTTTCTCCTCTTGATTTCCAGACTGTCAACTACCAACTTGCTTTTTCTGTACATCATCAACTTGCCTTGGAGGTTTATTCAGACACTTATCTACCTTAATCACAGGAAGGGAGTATAAGTCCCTGCCATCTGTCACTGGCACTGACATTGGCTCGGCAATAAGGATCAAGCAGTGATACTCTCTCTGGCCCAGAGATACATCCAGCAGCTCCAGCAGTAGCAGTGGCAAGTATGATGGGCAATCAGTGCCATGGTGCCTCCAAGAAGGTATTAAAGTGAATGTTTTGGTTTTCTATTAGTATCTCTCTCTTCATTAATGTGCCTTTATTTAAGATGACAAGAACATTGCCATTACCTCAGCAATCAAGTGTGTAAAGATGCTCATGCATCCTGTTGTTATTTTGTGCATACTGACCACAAAGAATGAAGTGTGAAGCCTGCAAAACAGCCTCTATCCATTTTGCCTGGATCTCTCTCTAGGCATTGCTTGATATACTTCTGCTTCTTCAGAAAGTGGGAGAAGATTTAGAGTTACTTAAAAATTTAGAGCTTACATGGGAAAAAAAATGAATCACCCTCTACTCTCTTCAGAGTTTCGATTTTCATGGCTCTTCTCTGGCATTCCTTCCATTCAGAAAACTGAAGTTGTCTTATCAGATACCACAAACACCAACACATTGCTCCAATCACCAACTACACAATCAAAAGAGCAAACTACAAAATAATTAGATCTTAGATTACGAAACTAGTCTCCAAATTTAAATTCTCTAAATACCTGGAAAATATTGGCTGAAAAAGGAGCCACTTTCTTTGGTTTCTCCTCTAATTAACATTAAACAAGATTAGTCAAAAATATCATATGAAGACAATTAATTCACCAGAAGAAAATGGCAATTCACAGTAAAATTAAAAAAGGAATTGGGCCAGCATATGCTTCCATAGCCACAAACACACAATTGTGTTCTACAATGTGCTTTGTTTCTCTCTAAAGGTAAAAAGCAGTAAAAAGCTTTCAAAGGACAAAAATGACAGAACTTTTCTTTGTTTGACAGTCAAACAAAGGTCTAAAAAACTCTATATGGCAATCAGGAACTGATGGCGAATCATTCAATGTGTTTGCACTTTTTAGTTTTTGAGTTACTCTCCCAATTTTCCCTGAAGCATTTTTTCTTTATCACTTTTCTATTTTTCACTAATAATTATAGTTTTCCAGGACAGGAAGAACAATAATGCAGATTGTCTCTGGTTTTTTTTAAACCATAATCACTTTATGTTACAAAACCCTTTTCCAATGGATTGTTAATGTTGCATGGAACAGCATGATTTCTCCCACTGATTCCAATGAACAAAAGCATAGTCCATAAATGATCTAATGATCCCGGAAACTGTATTTTAAGGACTCTCTCTCAACTGTGAATTAGTCAACAAGCCATAAAGGAATCTCTTTCATAAGGTTATGACATCATAAAACTGATGAAAGAGTTCTCAGCAGACTACGTGAAAACATCTTCAGTGAGTTTCACATGATATTAAACCCTGACCCTCAGCTTCATACAGTTTGAACTTTATGAGTGAACAAAGCCGAAACAAACCCTTTTTATATGAAGCTTTCACTCAATAGAACAATATTTTTAAGGAAGTCCACAAAGTGCAAGAGGTGCTTCACAACAATTACTAAAGCACAAACCTGGCATAATTCCTCCTCCAGATTGGGTTTCTTCTTTACTGACTTTCATCTTTATGACTATTCTCACTCTTCCCACAGCACATTAACAGATGTGACTTACAACTTGTCTAAATCACTTTCTCCACAATATACTTTCATTTATTCTTATCCTCATACTACTTACTAGCCACAAAGAGAATTGTAAAATGGGAATTTCTAAGTTCCAGTGCAACTGACTTCATAGTTTGTCTTAAGATGGAATGCCTCAGTAGGTCACACTACCTCTACAGTGGCCAAGGTATCATTATTAATTGTTAGAGGAAGGGAAGTTAATAAATCAATAAAATAGTCTCCCTAACCAGTATAACATTGCTGTAGCCATCAGCCTTCATTATTTTCCCAGTGAATTATTTAAGCTATCAAAAATCTTAATTTTCTGTGTGTTTACTTAATCAAGTACAAGTGATACTTTGAAGTATGAAGAACTGAAATAGTGCAAAAGCTACCTCTGGAAATAGCACCTGTACAAGATACAGGAAAGAAAACACAGGATTTCATTTCCTTATCATCAGACACAGGACAGCTGAGATATAAGGGCATATTTTTTATTTCATTAGAGAAATACTGAAGTAGTGATGTTGCTATGAAAGAGAAACAACAGAAGCTTGCCCCATTTTTCAGAAAATTGAGCGCTCTATTGCAGCCAGATGGCAATACTAATAATTATCAGTACTAAAACACTGGTTTACATTTTCAGAACCATTCATAAATCAAAATTTCTGAACAGGAAACTAGCCTATTCAAGAGTTAGTGATAGTTTTCTACAAATCCATAAATATTTTTTATAGGTATCCACAGGTGGGTAGTGTTAGAATGCCCTGATCTTTTAAAAGCAGCAATGGATTTACATTGAATATTACAGTAGTTTTTAAAGTGATGTACACTTCACTTGACAATATGAGAGAAAAACATCAGTCTAGAAATCACAGGAGTAAGTGGTAGCCCTCACTTTCATGAACAAACCCAATGACAGATCACTATGGTTTTCTACAAAACTAGGGGGAAACTAGCCAAGACAGATGTTACTACCAGAAAAAAAAAAAAAAATACACAAAAAAACTTCACACCTATACCTGTTTCCTTTCAAACTGCTTCTACTTTTTGGCTTGGGATGATAGGCTTTCAGGTTGGGTTTTCCTCACAGCTTGGGGGAAAATATTTAGGCAAAGTGGGTGAAAGGACAGAATACTTCAGTACCTAACTACTTAATTACTTAAGGCAGGGAGACTGCAGATTGACGTGGAAACCCAGCACCAACCAAAAAGCCTGTTGCTTTCACCTTAAGCCACTTCTTTAGAATATCATACCTCTGATTAGATGCTCAAAAAGTATAGTTATTGGACACCAGTACACATTCTTCACACTGCAATCAAAAAGGTATTTACAATGGAAACCTATGTAGCTTAAGCATCAGAAACAGAAATGTAGTTATTTATAAGTAGCAAGCTGTGACTATTTCATTTAGAAAACAAATACCTACAGCTAAAGAAAAGTTATACAAATTCTGTCATGCAGTTCCAGCTTAGAAAATACCTAATACATAGGCAACTGCAAGCAAAAATTCCCTCTTATTTTAGTGTTTAAAGTACAATTAGAGTTTGCAGGAGAACGGCCAAAAGCTGGAAGTTAAACAGGCAAAGGAGCAAAACTATATAAGGACCCTCAACCAAAAAATTGATCTAAATGAAGAATAGCAAAGCCAGTTACATGAGGATTCCCCTGGTTTGCTTCTCTCTGTCAACTACAGAATTAATAGCATACAATTCTTATGGCTTACTTGTATTTTGATTTACAGGGTACTGTTGCTTCCCTAGCCAAAGTAGCTTCAGAAAAACATTCCTTCTCTTTAGAAGAAACATACTTATGTACATACATATATACATACACATATATAGTTCAAAAGGTCATAAACAACATCAACTTGCTAAAAGCCACTCATACGTTGACAACATTAGTAGTTCCTCTAAATCCCTTGAAGTTCTACATTGCGCTCTCCATGATAATTCTAGAAAATTACATTTTATTAAAAAAAAATATAAAAAAAAATTAATTCCTCTGCCATTTGGAACTCACAACCAGACTGGATTTCATTCTTTCTGCTCATGTCTAGGGCCCAGTGTCTAACAGTCTGATTCAGGTCACCACAGAGGCAAGGTGCTGACACAAAATTCAATTCAGAATCCAAATACAGAATTTATTCTATCACACTAGTCTCTATAATTCCCCTAGATATTCAAATAAACCCTCACTGATCAACTATATGACATCTGAATTCAAAAAATGTATATACGTAGAAAACTGAAATAGATATGACTGAGACTTTCTACTGTAAATCCATGGGAATTCAGGCCTGGCCTTTAAAGAACTGTGATGTAGCCTCACCATCAAGTAGACACAATTGAGTTTTACGCAGTTACTGAATTCGGACAATCGGTATATCAAAGCATTCCCTCCTCCCTAAGTATTCCTTCCACCAGCACCTACTGACAAAGTTATTGCAGAGATTAGAGCCATGCACTAATGAAGACAACATTACCTGATAGCATAGCCATTAAAATGTCTTAGTGCTAATTACTTCTGTCATTAGAAAACAATGATCTATACCTAAAAGTTTTACAGGAAGATATCAGCAAAAATTGTTGTCATTTTTCATTAAGCATACAACAAATGGAAAAGCTTCAGAGAATTTCATAGGGTTCAGATCCTGTAAAAGGGGTCCCAGTAGTGACTATTTTGCAGACTGTAGAGATGAATGATATATAACTTATCTCTTTGCTATCAAATTTTAAAGACTAGTTCATAAACTTACCTAAAGGAACTGCATATATTCTAGGATTTTGTACATGATAATAAGTTCGTATCGTAGAATAAGGCTTCTGAAGGGAAATTACTTCAACAGGTATTTATTTTGGTGGTGCATAATGCAATAACAGCTGTCCTGAATGGGAGTCATTTGAGTGACTTCTATAGACTTTGGAATAGATCCTTAATTGTTTTGCTGTTATCATTGTGACTTTTATTCCACATGGCATTGCTACAGTCCAAGCACATTAAAAAAAAAAAAAAAAGTATACAGGGAACTGTACCACAATGTGAATGGGCACGAACAATAACCACATTTAAGTGTTCAATTCAAAATATGTCAAGCCAGTAACAGAATCTCAGTTTCTCAAAAGCAGTACAAACTACAATACTCAGTAATTACAGATCAAGATGGAAGAAAAAACATTCAATTCCTGTTTCTACATCATGATCAATACCATACAGTTGAAGTCACACACTTTAAGCTTACACATACAGTAAATCTGTGGAATACCACCATCATGTCACGTATTTGAATTTGGTCAAAAAGTAACTGAAAGAGACAAACTGGCTACACTGTGTAACCTTGGGGTTTATAACTTCTTTTGGGGAAAAACATTCAGAATGTAAATTCCTGTTACCACTCAGATACTCCATATCACACACTCTGAAACTAAGGGAGCATTTATTTGAGAAAAAAACAAACAAACAAAAAAAAAAAAGAAAAAACCTCCAATATGCTTTTAACAAATCACTTCCTCTCCTCATCCTCCCTCTCCTCGCACCCCCTCCCTTTCCTTCCCCCATCTGATTTGTAGGCTTACTTTCCAAGATCTCCCCACCTTTTTTCTTTTTAACTCTTTTGATTTGATGGCAGTTCTGGAGTTTTTGCTCTTTCCCAGAAGCTACCCATATATCAATACGTCCATTTCAAAAAGTGCCTCAGAGACATCCATTCTGCACGGGAAGAGTAAAATTGACATTTTAACAGTCTAGCATCAGCCTCGTAAGACAGATTTGACATGGCTTTGCACTCAGAGCATTCATTTGCTTCCAGGCATTATCAGCATGAAACACACCGGCATGATATATTTGCCTGTCCCAACCCTTTTGAAAAGCTACAAGAGAACATGAAAAGATTGGAATAGACCTAACCAGACTCTAGGATTTTAACACAGGTCACAAATCCCTAATATCCATATCTTTGATGTAAGTTATAAACCAAAATTAAGAATTTTGTGGGGTAAACAGACTAGGTGAATCTTGTGTCTAGAGGACAGCATGGTTTTGACAACAATCACAAGGCTTTGCAGCCTGAACTTTAGACCAGAGGAAAGTGAAGATGGATTCAGCTAACCTGTGGTCCAGAGATGGCAAAAGGGAAAATACCGGATCTTCTTCCTAAAAATATAAGAAACTTTGATTTTTATGTCCTACTGAAGTGAAGCATGGTACAAGAGAAGTCCTTAAAGACAAAAACAGGATAAGAAAGAAAGAAAACGGAGCTGAAACGGCAAGAGTTAACTCCCAGTCTTCATGCTAGTACCAAAACTGTTTTGGCCAAAGTCTTCCCTAAAATTACAGCCCTGGGCAGACACATAGAAAGTTTTTGTCTACGTCAATTCAACGTAAAATACACCTTTCTGTCCATTTTATATATACCAACTATATATTAAAAAAAAAAAATAGTGGCGCCAGGGTGCCATTTGTTTTTTCTTTAATGTCAAAGCCATGTCAGTAACGAGTCTGCGTACCTGTGAAAACACTTTACAGTACATTCCAGCTATGTGATTAAGCTGTCACTATTTAGTTGGGAGAAGCCATTCCTTCCTACTCTTATGATCTCAAATTTTCCCTCCTGTTCTCAAAACCAGACTAGCCACTAATTTCAGAAGAAGCACTTTTTGTGTGTGTGTGTTTTAAGAATCTAAGTCTGCTTCACTACACTGTCAATTTATGCATATTGACATTCAGGAAATCTTAGTGCCCTTCAAAACTTCAAACAGCAAGAGCTCTTTGTCATCCCTCTAGCAGGGTGGTAGGTTCTATTTCTGATGTTCAAAAGACTGGAACAACTACTGTAAATAAAACTGTAATGCCAGAGGGTAGTGGGATTTTTTTTGTATCATCTGACAACATCCTACCCACCTTTCCTCCGCTTGAAAAGTTAAGTCCTCAATTCCCAGTCTCTTACCATTTCAAGCTCTTTACCTTAACTTGCATTTTGTTATATGTAATCTCTGCAATATCTCCAGGCAACCTTCAGTTTCTGAAAAAAACCCTGTAGCTTTTTGCTTGACTTCAGAACAGATGCAGACACTTGGGAAAGTTTATTAAAGACCCCTGATCCACAAGTAGGGGTTGGACCTTATCACAGAGGGTTTTGATTAAACATTTAGCTTATATATAGAGACAAGGCACATGACAGAACAGGTATAGTTGTGGAGTAGTTTGTTGGGTTTTTTTTGTTTGTTTGTTTGTTTGTTTGTTTGTTTTAATTCCAGCCATTTTACTCTTTCCTAATTGACGAAAACCATTTTACTGACTTTGAACAATCTCATTGTCTCAATAAATAAAAATGGCTCACAGGCAGCAGTTAACAGTTATCATCAGAATGCTTAGTACTTTAAATAAAGAGAAAAAAAAAATATCTACTAAGATTATGAGGGCTAATGGCTCCCAGAATTCTTACTCTTTATTGTCCAAATGCCTAATGGTCACACTAGATGCACATCACATAACAAAACCTACGTTATTTGCTAATCTAATTTGGTGATGCAAAATATGACTAACGTTCTTTCCTAGATCTAATGGATTTTTAAGTCTTTTTCCATTTCTCCCTTCATTTACAACTATTCAGGCTTTTATTCTATCTCCCTCAGTTACCACTTTGACTATACTTTATTTTTTGCTTATTATTTTCAAGTTAGCCCCTCCTTGCTATACAGCTAAGCCCAGTGGACAGCTTCATTTTCTTCCAAATGTTTATTTTGGACAGAAAAGTGGTCCTTAAACCAGCTAAATTTAGAACCACTTAGTACAAGGACATTTCTGTAAGGAATTAAACAAATCAGACCCTGAGAAGAATGCACTTTTTTGACAGCATAATTCTGTCAGTGGACAATATCAACAAACTATATTAAAGGCACTGCAAAATGAAACCTGATTGATTCAAAATGCATCCCCTGTCTGCTCTTAAAGACCCACTTGTCCCAGAAAAAAATTGTTTTGGTTTACAGTATAACATGTAAATATACTGGAAGTACATTGGAGGAGCCAATAATGCATCTTTCTGACCAGTACCTACGCTGTCAAGGCTATGCATAAGTTGTTCTTCATGAATAGCAGTGATTTACTCACCTCCATTCTTCCAAGCATACCAAGAGCTGCTTTCCACCATTACTCCTCTGAAGAAGAATGGATGAAGTCAGTATAGAGAAAGGATTCCTTTCAACTGCAGCGTTTGTGTCTTTATATTTGAATGGAAAAAATATCACTAGAAAAAAAAAAAACAACAACCACAAGGCAAAATCAAAGTTCTTCCAGCAACATCTATTAAGAACAGGTATTTCTTTTTATTTCCTCTGATTAAACAATAACAAAAAATAAAGGCCATTGGAAATATTCAGTGAACATTTACAACAGGTGAAAACATCTGAAAAATCCCACATTAGGACCCAAATTCAGTTCTCTCAGTCCTCACAGAAGGAAATAATTAAACTAATCATAACAATTACTAACAACATTCATTCGATGGTTGCATTAGTTCTTCTCATAACAGAATTCATATTCCTCCATTAAACGTGAGACAGTTCATGCTGCTCATTGGGACAGTGGTGATTCTGAAATTACTTCCTGCTGAATGATGGATATATATAATGCAAAGAGGTGATCCAGGCTTTGATGTCTACTGCAGCTATAATATTTCACAGCAGAAAATCAGATCAGTTTCATAGGCAAAAATGTATCTCAAGACACATCCTTTAATCAGGAAGCAAGTTATAGCTTCGTGTTTAATACACTAAGCATTCATAATAGAGCAGACATTAAAAAGAAAAAAAATATGCCTTATTGCCTTTTCCTGAGTAAGATTTAAATTTTTATAAGGCAAAATAAGGTACTTGAACAGGAAGAAACTGCTTCCACTGAGATGATTGAGCAACCAAAGGTAACAAGAAACATGTTTTTTTAAGCACAAAACTGTTTAAGTTCTCATTATTTCGAAAACTGAAAGCATTCTGTTATAAAACTTTAAGAATCTTCTTCTGTAAAATTTTACGATTTGGATATTGTATTTAGAAGTGGTCTTTTAAGGTTTTCCTTGCTCTGTAACCCAGCGCAGCTGTCTTAGTAGAAGATGAGCTTGGAGCTCCACCTGCAGGTATGAATATAAAGCTCTCATTGAGAAACGTGACAGGCCAACAGTTTAAGCAAGAAAGAAAGGGGACAAGTTTATTGATTGCTGAAGGCAGAAAATAAGGCAGAAAAAAGTCACAGTAACTCCAGACCAAGGAGTAGTATAGCTCTGCCTCTACCACACTGTACTTCAGCTAATTACACCCTGAGGATTATTGTCTTGGGTTTGGTGTTACACCAATATGGGTATAGAGCTGTGGCTGGGATGACATGGGCTTGTGTACTACAACACCTGATGGGATAGACATACCTTGGGTATCTCTCTATGGAATCCCACTGCAGCCCAGCAAGAGCCCCAGATGTTTCCAAACAGACAGAGCACAAATGAGACTTAATTTTTCTTCTACACTGCAGTTGGTTTTTGAGCTTTTAGAATCCAATATGTCTGAAGAGTTACAATTAAATGGTGTAATGTTACCTGAAACAGTGAGCCTAGATCTTCTCAGCAGAGTGGAACATGTTAATGCCTCTGCTCAGTTCACTTGCTGCAAAGCTTAACATTACAGTTTTGCCTTTTGATCAAATACTAGCTTTGTATTTCCTCAAATTAAATCCATTTGTATTAATTTAATTTATATTCTTATTACCCATGCAGCAAAACTGCTTGAGTCATTTTGTTAATAAAGACGATTAAACAAAGAGCTAAGAAATAGTTTGATACACACTAGCTCAGTTGGAAAGAAACAATAAAACCAAACTGGAGTTTTATACTATTGGACATAGTTGGTGCATGTTTCACAGTTGTGCTGCCTAAAACCAGATCTGACATCTCCCAAAACCCATTTTTTTAGCTGTCTGATGCTGTGCTTATGTCAGGATAATCTTCCAGATGCAAGACACTATTTACTTGTGCAGCTGACAACTGTATGTACTTGAGTGGTTTTGCAGCTTCAGAGTTCTGAAACTCAGTATTCATCATGAGTGATGTTAGCAAAGGTATTAACCCCGCTCATGGACTTGGTAATGAAATGCAATTACTGGGAAAGGACATGTGGCAGCTAGATGCTGCCTTGTTTTATGGCATTTAACAAAAATAGCATGACATTTTATGATTTTACCCTTTTATTATGCTACCAGTAGAGCAGACAAACAACTCTGGGCCTGTGGCCAAAACTGGCTAGGCCTTAGCACCATTTGTAAGGTGCTAGAATTTGTGTGCAGAACCTCTTCACCTTCTCAACATTTGCTCTACTCTCTTGCACCGTTTCAGAAAGGAAGTCCACATGTACATGAAAAATACCCAGGTGAAAAAAAAGGCATCCTGCTTGAATACATTTTATATATAATTCACAGATGTTAAATTCAAAAGGGTCATCTAGTTATTGATGTTAGGCTCCTTCTTTTGTTAAGATCTTCTGCTTTAGAATAGGGAGTTTCTAAAGTTACAGACTTTAAAAAGGACAGAGATGTGAACAGATGCAGAGAATACAAAAGGAAGGATATAGCCAAACACCAAATAAAACAGTAACAAAGAGAAGGAACCTTCAGCTAGACACAGATTGAGGCTGGACAGATGAATATTTAAAAGGTGTAATTTCAGATTGCTGTGGCAGGTGATGAGAGCATACCAAAGACTCCTCTTGACCATGCTGAAAACAATGACAGCCAGAATCAGTGCTGGCTTTTTCAATTCTGTACCCTGCTACTCAACCAGCAAAGGTAGGGGAAAAAAACATAGGCACTACTCACAATTCCCAAAGGAAATATACTTCTGAACAAAAGACATGAGACCAAAAGGGGAAATGTTTTTTCAGCTAACTCATCTTACCTCTATAGCACTTATTTAATTTATTTAAGCCACTTAATTAATGACGTATTCAGAGACACATCATTGAGATGCAGTATCCTAGGGATACACCTGTGGAATTTCAACATCAAGCTATTTTAACACCTGAGCATTGCTACTGACTAAATATCACAAAAAGGATAAACAGTGGAGATGGAAAACAAGAAGCATAAGACATAATGAAACCTGTAGGAATCTGTGAAGAGTGAGTAAAATTTGAGTCAAAGGAGTGCTCTAGACATCAAGTTAGAAAAGTGACCAATATATTCAATGGAAAAATAGCCTAAACTGAGGAAAGACCACACCAGCTTGAATGACCTAAAGCAAAAATTCAAGACTCTACATTAGGGGACCAACAGAGAACAAAAGGAAATAGGAGTGAAGTGGCAAGAGAATCCATGAAAATTCTTATAGTAACACAACCCAATGACCAAAAAAATTACACCCAGCAACTAAAAAGTCAGTAATGAGTTTATGGTAAGGACAAACCAAAAGGAGAAATAGGCAATCAACAGCCAACTAGAAGCACAGTAGCACTCAACATGCGAGCAGGAAAAGTAGACAGCTGGCGCAGGGTTGCAAAATTGCAATGGAGAACAAGGCAACAGTGGAAATAAATCATATGTAAGTAGGTCTTAGAGCTGTAGTCATTTTTAATTTCTAAATTGCAGATTAAATATATTAACAATTTGAAGACAACCTCTGCCAGTTACAGAATAAAACCTCTGAAGAAGCTGGTCTTTACTTTTATCAAGTAATGGATATGAACCGTAGAACTAGAAGCAGAATGTTGCACATTAAGGTAATTTTTTCATTTCAACCTTTCCTTCTTTTTCATATTTAGTATACAGTACAGGTCCTCCTAATTAATTGCAAATTGCTTCCTAAATTACTTTGTGCATAATTTGCTGACAGATAAAAAGAAACTATTATGATATTTAACTGATGTACAGAAAAAAAACACGTTGCATATCCTGGAATCACAGTCTTTTCTGTCATGTGCTAAAATACAAATTCTTTCCAATTCAGTGTAGCAACAAAGTCCGTGTTCTGAAAACAAGTTGGAAGACTTAGGCCCAGGTGAACTAGAGTTGTAGATGACATACAGCCTTCAAGTCAGCAAATGACTGAAATCATAATCAAACAAACAGCTTTCCTACTGCAAGTATGAAACATCATCCAAATACACTGAAGAGTCAACAAAGAGACCATAATAATTCTGGATCCAAATTGTGATAACAATGCACAGATTTCTCTATTTTCCATTTTATCTGAGAAGTTTCTTTAAATATTATTGTTTAGACCTTGTTGGGTGTCATGGTTTAAGCCTCTATAACTCACGCGAAGAAAGAGGGGGAGTGAGTGAGAGAGCGACTGTGTGAGTTATAGAGGCTCAAACCACGACATGGGGAATTACACATGCATTCATTCTTGCTATGCATGGTCTTCTGCAAACTTACTTTTAATTAACAAGTATATCTGTTCAACTTCTGTCAGAGTTGAACGACTTCCAAAACAGGCATTTAGAAGTTTTATTTATGAAGGTAATCTTATTACACAAGGCACCATTGCTTATAAATAACCTGTATTGTACAGATGAACATTTCCTTTTGAAATCTGTACAGAATCTTCCTACCTGCTGTGCTGTATTACAGAACCTAAGATTATCATGGAACCAAACAAAAACCAAGTTGTCTTTTCAACTATGCAGAAGCTGTCCTCAAAAAAAGCAAATGTTTTTTTCTGGAATATTTTTGACTCAACATTTCTCCACCCTTTGCAAATTTCTGATCAATTTGCATATTTATATGAAATCATCAACTTAACACTAAAGGAGTGTGTAATGTCTGTATGGTATGAAAAGTGCAGCACACTAATATAAGTAGTGGAACTGTAGCAAATCATTACATGCCATACTGAATAAACACTGAAGATCATGCCAAAATATAAACTACTCCACCTGAATACAACATAGCAGTCCAGCTGGGTCTACAAGATGCTCTCTGCTAGATTCAGTGGAGGCAGTATCACTGTTCTACCGCTGGTCAAACTGTTCAAAGTATCACCATCCATTCATCCAGCAACGTCTTGTTCGTCCTCTTCACCCAGGATATCGTTGGTGGTAGGAGCTTTCCCTCTGACCTGAACCCTGCACTTTTATGTACAAGTTCTTCTGTGGTGTTACCCATAATTTGCATATGAAGCGTATGACGGGCTCATATGTTTAGGAGTGTTTCGTGAACACTTGTGCAATTCCAAAGCAGTCAGAACAATCCTATCTATCTGCAGAGTATCAGAGCCAATGTCTTTGTTATTTGCTTTGGTTAGGCTCAAGGCCTCTCATGGTCAAATGCATATGGTGCTGGCTTTACTACCAGGGTAGACTTAATTATATTGCATTGTTCAGAATACAGCAATTTAGCTTAAAGACTATTGACAAACAGATGTACTAAATCTAAAAGTGGTCTTGACCCATGCTTCCAAATATTGCTTTGTTTTGTCTTCTGCCTTTGGATGCTCAAGTTCCCCTTCTTCTCCAGTCTCCCCTCCCATTTTCTTTTTTTTTTGGCCTCCTATCTATACAATCATTCCTCAAGACCTCATTTGGACCTTGTTAACTTGCTAACTCTTGGCCTTAATAACAGCCCACATCAACAAATCTGATTGTGCTAAGTTACCTAAAGCATTACAGCATAAGAAGTATTTCCTTTTAAAATTTTAAACATAGAATCATAGAATAGTTAGGGTTGGAAATGACCTTAAGATCATCTAGTTCCAAACCCCCTGCCATGGGCAGGGACACCTCCCACTAAACCATGCCATCCAAGGCTATGTCCAACCCCACCTTGAACGCTGCCAGGGACAAAGCATTCACGACTTCCCTGGGAAACCCATTCCAGGGCCTCACCACCCTTACAGTAAAGAATTTCTTCCTCAGATCCAATCTAAACCTCCCCTGTTTAAGTTTAAACCCATTACCCCTTGTCCTCTCACTACAGTCCCTCATGAAGAGTCCCTCCCCAGCATCCCTATAGGCCCCCTTCAGATACTGGAAGGCTGCTATGAGGTCTCCACGCAGCCTTTTCTTCTGCAGGCTCAACAGCCCCAACTTTCTCATCCTTTCTTCATATGGGAGGTGCTCCAGTCCCCTGATCGTCCTCATAGCCCTCCTCTGGACTTGTTCCAGCAGTTCCGTGTCCTTTTTATGCAGTGAGGACACCAGAACTGCACACAATACTCCAAGTGAGGTCTCAGGAGAACACAGTAGAGGGGCAGGAGCACCTCCCTCGACCTGCTGGTCACACTCCTTTTGATGCAGCCCAGGATACGGTTGGCTTTCTGGGCTGCAAGCGCACACTGAAGCTGGCTCATGTTCATTTTCTCATCAACCAACACCCCCAAGTCCTTCTCCGCAGGGCTGCTCTGAATCTCTTTCCTGCCAAACCTGTTGCTGTGCCTGGGATTGCTCCCACCCAGGTGTAGGACCTTGCACTTGTCATGGTTAAACTTCATCAGGCTGGCATCAGCCCACCTCACAAGCGTGTCAAGGTCCCTCTGGATGGCATTCCTTCCCTCCAATGTATCAACCAAACCACACAGCTTGGTGTCATTGGCAAACTTGCTGAGGGCGCCCTCAATCCCACTGTCCATGTCACTGACAAAGATGTTGAACAAGACCGGTCCCAACACCAGTCCCTGAGGGACACCACTCATTACTGGTCTCCAGCTGGACATTGAGCCCTTGACCACAACTGTTTGCATGCGGCCATCCAGCCAGTTCTTTATCCACCGAATGGTCTGAATTTCAACACCTTCCACATGCACACAAGGACACAGTAGATAAAGTCACCATGTATCCACAGGACAAGGAAACATCTTGGTTAGCACACATTTGCTTTATAATTATGAGCTAACTGTATGGAGATGCTGAAGTATTTCACACGCTAATTGTACTAAATTATCATATGATTACACAGGTAAATTGACATCTGCAAAGCTGTCTGAGTGCCAGGCAAGCCCAGCAGCAACATATTGTAAAAATTCACATTTTAACAGCATGAAGCTTACTCCCACTGGTCTGTTATTCAGTTATTTCTCCCAATCAAGCTCTCGATATTGTTTGGTGTGATTCAGTTGCTTATATGTATAAACACTGCTACATTGTCTCATTCTGAAAGCCAAAAATATTAGTATACACCTAAACATGTAAAATAGGATTATAAATTCAAGTAATTATGCTCTATTTATACAGCTCCAATAAAGTATTCATCTCAAAATCCCATCCTCCTATTCACATCCTTATTCACTTTGACTTGTCCTTTCTATGCCTCATTACTTGTCATTTTCTCTTTGTAAATTAAATCTGTATCATTTTACATATAATACCTTTCATGTTATGAAAATTATGCATAACGGCTAAGTTCTGCATAATATTTAATCACAATATTTTGTACTTGGCATAACACCATTTGTGCACAAGCCTCAGAACGTTACAGACATCAACAATCATTTCTAGCCTTTTCCCTCACCAAACTGGAGAAACACAAGAAAAATATGAAGTTAAAAAATTATACTGGCAGGCATCAGTCCTGTCTGAGGTCCTTTGAAGCTGGGACTCCATACAAATATCCACAGAATTCAAAGGGACATTCTGTGGGGACAAGACATAATACCAGAGGATACTGAAGAAGTAAATAAGCTTCCAAGGGGAATAAAGAAGACAACCATATTTCTAATTCAAACACTGTCCCAGAAGGCCCTAAATTCTTCATGCTCAGACCATAAGTAAATCCATAAACCTTTCTCTCTGTACACAGTGAAGAGTCTCCTTGCAAACTGAAAGTCATTTGGCTCAGTTCTTCAGTTGACTGCTAAGGGGAGGCAACATACGTACAAGCAAAGAGGCCCAGTTATATGTCGAATGTTAAAAGCTTAATTTAAATTAGATAAAGGCAAAAATGGGGATACCAAAATTAACCTACATGCTGGTTTCACACCTTGATAAAAAACTGCCTTGCTAGTGCTTGTTGGGCTTGAAGATTTATTTAAAATAA
Organism: Amazona ochrocephala; assembly: GCA_039720435.1. Lineage (NCBI taxonomy): Eukaryota > Metazoa > Chordata > Aves > Psittaciformes > Psittacidae > Amazona > Amazona ochrocephala. The sequence goes on along the minus strand of CM077876.1, from coordinate 72,396,807 downwards.
TACAATATCATTGAAAACACTGAAATTCAGAATCCATTTACCTCATCTAATGCTATGGTTTTTTCATGGTGAGTGATAACTCAAAGAGTTAATTCTCTCTCTTTTAAAAACCCAAACCTCTAATTAGTTTTATTCACAATCTATACAAGGTTGTGCTTAGTCGTTATCAAAGAAATACAATATTTAAGAGTAGCAAAGCTGATACATTCTTGATTAAATATATTTAATTAAAATTCTCTTGGGAAACAGGCATTCACCCTTGTCCTCTGCCCTCCCAAACAGGACACCCATGCTGAGATGATTCTCAGCATACAAGTTGCATCTCAGCTGCACCCTCAAATATCACACTCTCTCTTGACCTTTTCTAACATAACTTCTCTCAGTGGCACCCATTCAGGGCTGATGGGCTCAGCTGTGTCCTGCAGCGGGTCTGTTGCAGAGGTGGCCAGAACCGGCTGTGTCCAGCACAGAGTAGCCCCTGATATCTTTCCACAGAGGCCACACCTGCAACCCCCACCATGAGCACTACCAAAGGTTTATCACCTTACACCCAGTGCAGCAAGGTATTTCAATATGAATGTTTCAATTTCACTCTAATTTCTGCCATATGCTTCAATTAAAAGTCTTATATGAACATACATACACAAAGGAAGTACAATCTTTGAAGTGAAAATGTAATTAAGTTTTCCCATTTTCCCCAAAGGGAAATGCAAGCATTGAACAACTTAAAATGGGGCCAAACATCATAGGCACCACAGATAGTTTGTTTTCCAAAACCAGATGCAGCAGCTCCATTGCAGAAAACTATCTCTCCACCTGCCTGCAAATAAGTGCTGGAAAACTAAATCTCCAGCCACTGAAATACGCTACAGCTAAGCCAAAGCACACTCACAGGGTGGTCTCAGCTCATATTATCAGCACAATAGTCTTCCTGCCATAGGAGAAATTCAAACTGATGCTAATCTGCTTCCAGCACAGCAACGATGTATCCTGCAGTGCTTCCTAATTCACTGCAAACCCGACTGCTCTTAACTTAGTTCATGATAACTGAAAGTGTGCTATGACTTTGGTTTGAGATAAAAGAGTAAAGGTATACCATATCTACAGGCAATAATCAACCAGTTGCGTGGTGTGAGACTACAAAATTAGGATACTAGAAAAGAACTTCAGTTAGACGTGACCTCTCTGTAACTTCCAACTGTATTGATTCAAGTAAGCTGAAGGAAATTAAAGTTATGTATTGCCAGATTCTGTGCTCATGGCTTTTGGGAACCCAGATATATACCTCAGATGTTAACTCTTTGGAAATCGGCATTATTAAGAGGAACATGTCAGGTTAGGTATCCATCATGAAGCAGCCCACTACAGGGACATGTAGAATATCAATGGGTTTATACTCCCCATCTATGAGAGGACCAAACCCTAAAAAGCACCTGACCGGCCTAAATTACCTCAGAAGCTTTCCATTTGTAGATCCTCTTACATTAATAAATGCTTCAAATAAAGCAGTTGAAGGAGGAATATTTTTATTTTCTGACGGTAATCTTAACAGAATCATCTATGCACATACCTGACAAAAAAGTTTCATTTACCACATGTTGAACAGGCATTTGTTGAGATGATTCTATAGACAGCCTAAAAGATCTCATAGATAAATGTCTTTGTGTGGTTTTCTGGATGGCTTTGTTGGCCAGTATTTGCAGTAAATAAAGCAACACATGCTATGGCATTCCTAGCTTGTCTTTTTGTCTCATTCTTGATATGCTGCTACATTCCTTTTTGTCCTTTACCTTCAGCAGCACTAAGACAAATTAATATTCAATTACGTTAATGGACATTTTGCATTTACTGGGTTTAGTACAATATATTGTTTTAACAGACCAATCTGCCACCTAATTCTAAAATATCATTCTCTTTAGTACTATATTGCTGTGAATTTATTCAACTGGAAGTTAAGTCTGAGTTCCTACATATTAGGGAAGATTATTCTGTTACTTCTTCCCTTTGGTAAATGGAGCTCATTTAATGTCATCTACCTGTACAAATGTGTATAGAGAATTAGATAATGTCTTACAGCTTAAACAGTACTGCTGTACTATGCTTGTAGAATTCAACTGGAACGTAGAGACTGAATATAATTTTTTATGCGGCAAGCTTTAAATTAGAGGTCTTTATCTCCCTGGACACATACGTTTTACTTATGAGGCATGGCTGAAACTAAATTTCATTCATTCTAAACAAATCACTCAATTACATTCTCAGGAAAGCTGCCACTCTGCTGGGCACTGTTGTGCTAATAGAAATTCTGTGCCCAAAACACGGAATTCAAATTTAACTTTGGGAACAACCTGCAACTAAAAAGCTGGCAGGGAGTGAGAAGGGAGGAGGAGGAAGAAGAAGGGAAGGAAGCATGGAGGAGAAGAGAGAGGGAAAAGTGAACGAACAATTACTATACATTTCAGAGTTTGTGAGGAAACTTTCATTTTAAACACTGTTAGAGTAGCCACAGGTTCATTTAAAAAATATGAATGAAAACTACAGAACAAAAAAACAGCTGTGAACTCAGCAGAAAAGCTGTTTCCATATGCAGGGGTGAAATGATGCTTGATAGGGTCATTCATCAGTAGAATTGGTTTTAACCTGGAAGTTTAACGTAGTACTTTGCTGTAAGAGCAAACTATGCACTATGACACCACATGGACACAAGTCTTCCATACTTTTCTGAACAGCTGTAGCTTCAATTTTGCAGAATTGGTATTCAGAGTTATTTAGAATCATAGTAAACAAGAAGGTAACCAAGTTAAAAAAATCAAAATACATTTTCGTTTGTAATTAGTAAGAAGATTTCAACATCAGAACAGCATGACTTGTCATCAGTAGAAACACACATCTGTTCAGGAAAGCACCCCTTGGTGAGGAAAACACACCAGAACGTTCTTAATTTTATGTTTAAACTTATAGTTAGGCATGTACATGGTACTGCCTCAACAAAAAGGCAGATATAATCCTCTATACAAGCAATTTCATACATCAGTGTCTAAAGCTATAATATACCTTCCTTATTAAACGCAGATGAGGAACAGGAAAATCTTGTGTTACTGATACCATATAAACTGGAGGAATGCATCAAAAAACATACCAGTATTAGTTTCACAGTATTATTTCCGTTTTCTTCCTCCTTTCAATGGCTGGCAAAATGTGGGGTGTTTTATCAGGTTAAGGACCAGGATGAAATGGTGACGGAGGAAGAAGGTAAGAAGAGATGATAATATTTCAGAAATCCATAACATTAACTACAAAAAACCAAAACAACAAAACAACAACAACAAAAAAGAAACCCACCAAAAAAAAAAAAAAATTAAAAACCACACACACAGAAACCACACTGGTACCCATAGTTTCATTGTCGTGCTTGGATATCCCCATGAGCAGGCTACAAGTAAGGCTCCCTCCCACCTTACCTCTGGTCTATAAACCTGAATTTCATGGCTGAAAAACAGCACAGCTTTAACAGGAGACACAGATTCTTCCCCAAACTAGTTTATAGCTATGTTTTTAAGATTTTATTCAGACAGAAGTCAAAGGGCTGCAGATCACAGGCTGACAATTAATTTTTTTGTACTGGTGGAGGGGAAAAAAACCCCAAAGCTTAGACTCCTGCATCTTGAAACAGTGCTTCACACACTAGAGAGAGGAAGGGAGCCAGGGCCATCACACCTCTGCATCCTTCAAAATAGATTTTACAAGTCAGGAATAAATTTGCTGCCTACCCCCAAAGACATGATTGAGATACTCACACAACTAGCTTGGGGCTGTAAAAGCCTCAGCATAGGTAACTTCAGTGCCCACCTGCGCCAAGTTTTCCTCTTAGAGAAAAACTGTAGTTCAGACATCTTTCTGCAGCATTTCCCTCTGGCTAACATCTCTTTGATTGTTTCTCTCTATACTCCCTTTGATTAACTGTCTGTTGTAAATCCTAAATCTTCCCTGTTTCTTGAAAAGTGATTTAAACCATGGATTTGGGTGTATAAATGCCACTCACAGAATCATAGAAACATTATTTCTTTCAGTTTTATTTAGTTGGTTTGTTTTCACATTACAGCAAACTAAAATAAAAATGTAACCCAAATAATTATTTCTCCTAATGTTAATTATATTATTCTCATGCCAGACTTTCTGATGTGTTAGCCTTACTTACATTGTTACTCAGGGAAAGCAGTATGGAAAACAGCTACATGCCTATGGAGCACTGAAATGGCTGGCTGGATTTGCTTGCATTATCTTGCTAATTCAAGGTCCTGTGCCTGTTCAGACACTGCTAAAATACTCAGTCACCCCAAAATAACTGTCTTTCATTCTTGAGTAACTTGATGCTAAACATTGAGTGCCCTACACTCTTCAAGCATTCTACAGTTAGAAAAAAATTACTGTTCTGTGTGCACTTCTACAAAGCTACATCAAACCTGAGAGAGAGTTTCACACCATTCCGTAACACTTCATTCCATTTCTCTTCACAGGTTTTCTGAAAACAACTAGAAAAATCCCTTAGACAGTATTTCTAGATTTAACATTGAGATTTGCTCTTAGTGAGTCCTTTGAATGTTGTTTCAATTTTAAAATTTGAGATTCAGTATCTTTAGTCTGACGCTCTCTCTCTTTATGGATGAAGTCATACATCTTAGCTTTCCCCCCTTACCTACCACATCATCTGCCCTCCTGACAAATAGTGTACCCCTTTCCAAAACAAAAGAGCCTTGAAAGACACCTTGCCTTGAAAGCTATCACGTCAAATCTGACCTTCACCAGTCTTGAATATTACAATAAATTCTATACTACCAAAATGTGGTAATGAGAATTGTTTAAAACATTTATGAATGTATGGATAAGCTCCCTCTGCTTGCAATAAAATAAACCAAGAGATTTTCTACCCCTCCAGCACCTTGCAACTTAAACATCGTGCAGATTCAGGATCATCAATGAAATAGGCATGTAGCTGTTTTGTAGAAGTACTGCTGGATGAAATGCTTTTCAGACACTGAAATGGGAGGAGGAAATTAGCATTGAGCATTCCAAGGAGGCAAACTAAATGCTTTGGCAAGAACGGATTTTGCCAATTCAGAGACTGAGGTCTGCAAATGGATTTATTACAGATGGGAGATTAACACTCTGTTGACCTTATTGTCCGATCTCCCTGGAGCAAACAATATAACTTATTTTATGTCACATGGCACAAAGAGCATTCTCCATGCCTGTTGAACTGCTTTATAATACCACTGGTGTCTCACTGTTTTACTTGGTTTCATTTTTCTCCCCTTGCAGACTACAGGACAAAGTCAAAGATATTTGAATCAAATTAACTTAATACTTTGCTACAATTCTCAATGAAAAAATCATCTCAACAACTGGTACTAATTTCTAAATTACTAGCTTACAAGTTTCACAATGTACTCTACACAGACATTCATAAATCCTAGTTTAATAAATGAATATAATTTCCTTGGGTCCATTTGCATATTGCTGACCCCCTTGGTAGGGATTAAAGAGATTCTCCTCTATTACAGCTTAAATCAAGACACTAAATTGACTATGTGGTCCAGACAGCACATTAACCTTTATCACTACTACAAGGAGTAAGAACTGCAAAGTAAATTCTGCAGCATTGATTCAGTCCAAACAAACACTAGTGGAGAAACAGGGGACAAACTGAACTGCATTTCAGGTTCCACCTTGCAAGTTTTACATGACGTAATTTTTAACACTACTTGTGCACTGACTTTAAATTTCTAATTTCAGAACTTCCTTCTTGATAAGTTAAAAAAAGAAACCAAACCAACAAACCTTTGGTTTTTAAAAGACATTCGTTATTTTTACTGTTCTTTCACAATTACATCAATTTTATCACAATCACACAGGAAGATCAAACATGCAGTTCATTGGGTGAGGAAAAACATAATAAATCTGCTTACAATTCTTTCAATACTTCTGATTAAAATATCCAAATTAATATAAAAGAAAAACCCCTAAGTTTCAAATACTCAGATGCACATGCAATGCAAGTATCAGTATGACTGGAAAATGTCTTCTCACTACTTATCTCTTCCCACCATTACACAGAGAACAGTGAGCTTTGTATCTAATGTCTCCAAATCAAAGCCTGTGTATCAAAATGATCTTTTTCTTCCATTTCCTCCAGAGTTGCAACCTCAAAATAAAATACAAAACCAAGTACTAATACCATTACTTTATTTTAGGCATGAATAAGCTAGAGAACAGGGACTCACCTCGGCTTTTCTGATCATACACAGTTTCAACAACAGATGAGAATTTCAAAAGTAAAGGTAAATGAGGCTAAAGATTTTAAATTATAAGCGTCATCATGTATTCATAGAAATTCTATACTTTCATTATCACAATAGTTTAAAAGGACAATATGTAGTTTTCTTTTAAATCATAGAAAAGAAAGACATCACGTCAGAGTAGAAAACAGGAGCATTTTAGTCACTAGAGACTGTTTTATAGATCCTAAAGCTTTTCCTGGGAAAAGATTTTGAACCAGTTCTGTTCAAAGCAAAGGTATACCTTATTTCAAAACCGAGGAACTGTTATGAGCATGGCTTGGATTGTTTAAATAGAAAGGCCTGAAATTCTTGAGCTATAACAAAAGACACTATGCTTACCATACAAACAGGTATTTTTGTATACACACACACACACACGCAAACATCAGTAAAGCTTTTTACAACTATGCAAACACTTATTTGAAAGATTAAACATATAGAGAATAATCATGCCAAAATAGTTTTCAGTTCATTTACTAGATAAGAGCTAGCTAAGTATACGTTCACCCATCAAGAGTAAGACAGGCATTGCATATATCAATCAAGAAATAATGCGCACAACTATTAATACCAATGGATTTTAGGGTATTATACATAGAAATGCAACAATACAATAAGAAAAAAATATATTCTGATAATAACCTAAATGCATTTTACCTTAGCAACTTCTCTGAAAACTTTAGGCAGATTAACTGCTAGTGAATTATCTCCACTTCTGGTTTTTGTTTTCTTTGGGTTTTATTTTATCTCTGAAAAGGCCCAAGCTCTATGCACAATTTATTTTCATTATTTTGCTGAAACCATGCAAATATCAAGAAACTTATTTCCATTTAGAGAGAACAGTCAAACACTACAGTATAATAATTCATTTTATATAGCTGAAGAGAAGGGACTTAATACTAAACTTGACTCAGTGGTTGTCCTGTTGATGAACTCACATAAAGGTGTCTACATTGAAGACTTTAGCTAAAAATCACTTTCAAGAACTCTTCTATTCATTATAACTGCAAATTAAATTAGACCTTGGAATAAGTGCTATACATTTTAGTTATTAATACAACCAATTAAAACATCAGTATTAACTACAATACCAGTAAGAAGGTATCGCATTTTTCATGTGCTTCTCACTGTGTACTTTCTTTTTTTTTTTTCCATAAAAGACCCTGGCCCCACAGACATTCTCCTTCTCTCTTTATCTACTTTTATTGCCCAATTAATTGGTAATTGGGTCAAAGAAATGCTGTTTATTACTCACATACCTAGAATATACTGTTCTAATAGTAAAGACAACTATAAAAGATTTAACTGCAGTATTTCCATTTTAATTGAACTAATTATTATTATATGATCCTATGATTTTATGAAATATGAGAAACTAAAATGGATGCTTGACCAATAGATTTTGCTTGACTAATCGATTTCTTAGGAAATATTCCAGTTTATTCTGTTAAAACAACACAGTATTTCTACGATTTATGTTTCTCCTCTAAAAACACCTGCTCTTAATTCAGCATCTGCTACTTCGCAAACTAGAACCCAGCTTTAAGAGTAATCCTCAGTAAAGGTGTTTTCTTGCTGCCCTACAGAACAGTCGGCTGCACAGAGTTGAGAAGGACTGCTAGAAATAAGGATATGAAAAAGTACGAGACGGGGTACTCAAAAAGAAAAAGTAAAATTTTTGTCTTCTCTTAAGTGGCAGATCCAGTGGCTGTCAACTACTGCTGTTCTTCTTAAAGCTTAACCTGTAGTTATGGTACTTCATCAGCTCCTCACGTGCATACTTCAAAGAAGCTGTATCTGTCAAATTTGAATGCTACATGTAGCAGGGGACTGACACATCATAAAGAACCAAACTGGTATCTTACACTATTTCACCTCCTCCATATGAATAAAGGGAAATCAGCACATTACTCTAAACCATCACAATCTGTAATGACTGAAGTTTTATTTAAGCTTTGTATTGGCTGCTGAAGGGAAGAAAATTTCACCCATAATCCAAGCCCTTGATCACAAACTGTTGTTCCTATAGAAATATCACAAAGTTTTTAATAAGAGTGGCTTTTTGTTCTTGGAAAAGTCAAGCAGTTCCTAGAAATTCATAGGAAGATATTTCATTATCTTTTATACATAATCACTATTTGAAAGTATGTCAGATTTTTCCTCATTAAATTCTACATAAGCCTGTATATTATTCACAGCTATTTATTTCACAAATACAGAAAGTATGGAAAGTTTACATTTTTTTATTGTGTTCTTTTCTAACAGTTTTACATTTATGAGAGTAAGCCAGTCCACCCTAAATCAAGGATGTGAATTCATTCATTGGTTTTGGTGTTCATCTTACTTCTCAACAAACTTCTGTATTATTTAGCACCTCATAAAATATGCAGAGGTGGCTAGTTATGAATGTTTGCAGCAGGCCTACTTGTGTAGGCTCAGCAGACAAAGGTTGAACTGGTTTCATTTTCTACAGATGATAGTACATCCAGTCACCCATATTATGCACCATCATTCTTTTCGTAGTTGCATTAACAACAGTCCTTTTCATTTCTCTCCTTCACCCAGTCTACGTTTTGATTCTCAATACACTCATGGAAAAATGGAAAGTAAGACAGAAAAGTCTGCTGCAGCCTTCCTAGCTGCGCTTATACAGCAACCTGGAATACATCAGTGTTGTGTCAAGACCAAATGAGCTTTCTCTGTTTTAGAATAATTAAGAAAAATATCAGGCCACAAAATAACACAGGAAATGGATTACAAGTCAGAATAATCTTTGTTAATTTGCAATATTCCAAAAACATTTAAGGGTTAGATTCACACCACTAAATAAAAAAGGGCTCTGGATGTCTAGCAGAAAAGGCTAGAAGTGAAATCTAATCCACCCTCTACTCTATGATATTCCCAAGCAACTTTGACAGTTGTTCTATACCATGCATCTAAGAAGTGTTTACATCTCACCAGTGAGCCTACCGTAAACAGCCTTTGTTCTCTTTCCCTTCTCAAAGTTTTACTTAGCATTTCAGGAGGACAGAGTTGGTATTTACTGTAGATACATTTTAATTTTTTATTGCCTTCATGCTGGCAAGAAAAAAAAATTGGCGTAAACAGTGTGAAGAACTGGAATAAGTATCGCACTGAGGTTAACACCTTTACAGTTATAACTGAGTTGCCAGAAAGGAATCATCTCTTTGACATAAGCCTACACAATGAGCATGTGGGAGCCTCCAGGCTCTATTGAAATCCTGTCCTTTTCTCAGCCAATGAGCCTTTCATTATATTTCCTGTCCCCTGTACAGTTGAGGAGGGGAGTGATATAGTGTCCTGGTAGGCATCTGCATCCAGCCAGGGTTGACCCATCACAGCTACTTAAAAGTGCAAATGGAAATCTTAGTTTATTAATGCCTGTGTCTCTACAAATACATTTGTCTTCACTGCAGAAGTCATTTTAATCGGTTGCTCTCTCAGAAATGCATGTCCTGAAAAGACTCATCAAAAATACATCTATCTTGAACCATGCAGTGGTGTAACTAAGGCTTCATTTCATTATAATGAACATTCTTTTCCTGAATAATGAACATTGCCATGTATTATACGTCGCTGAACACTAAGAAATAGAGTGCTCCCTGTGGTATGAGAAAGATTGAAATGTTCCTGCTGAATGAAATACCAGGATCAAATTGTAGTATTTCACCCATGCCCAATAGGGACCCAGTACTTTTCGGAGATCAGTTTGCATTGACTTGATGGAGAATGGAGGTTGTATATTGAATCCTTGTATCTAAATATTCTCAGAAGCATTTCAATTAATCATTTACTTCTCTCATAGAAGAAATTTTCTCAGACCTATCAAAAGTAGGCCTTGTTCATGTTATGAAAAGTGACATGTTTTTCTTAAACATGTGTTCTCTTTTTCTGGATCTTCTCTAATCTCATGTAGCATTAGCAAACAAAGATGGTGACTATATAAAAGAAAACATATGAATAGAAAAATTGTTTGTATTATCAGATTGTATTTTGCTGCTTAGAAGCAGACATTCAAAGCTACATGAAATGAGCGCTGTTTTAATATTTATATAATATTTAAAGATTTGTCATTATTACATCATGTACCCAGCATCCCCAAGTTAACCATATGCCACCAGATCACAAAGTGGAAGTAAAGCCTTAAAAGAGCTGACATATTTGAACTGAAGTAATTACAGTGTTCAAAACTAAAGTGTTACAAATAGAGTCAATGAGAAAGCAGTACCTCATTAAGAGTAAAAAAAAAAATTTGTTGATTTTCTGTAAATGAATAATTTGAAGAGAAACGCCCTCAGAAGCAGCAGTTTTTACTAGAAACTAAGTCAAATCTAACTTAAATTCATAGATGACAACTGTGGATTTGCTCTACCACCAACTTCAGCAAAGCCAGCTTAAGCTAGTTAAGAAACTGTAGTAAGAGAAAATGAGGGAAGGTTTGCCTTTACTCATCTTGCTGCTGCAAAGCTGGTTTTAAAACAGTATTATTATATTTTGTCTTTCTGGTAGCTGCAGACACTTAAATTTAAGGAAGTGGAGAGAGAGAGAAAGAGAAAGCACCTGCTCCTGACTAGGTATATATGGAAATGCATAGCCATACCAAAAAATTAATGTTCTTTACAAAATCTGAGGAAGCAGTAACCAGTGTATTCTCCATTAAACTCAGCATTTATGCATCATGGCTCTTTTGTGCAATCCGCATATATCCAGTAATGCATCATCAGGAATTTTCTATAGTCAAGATACAGAATTAAAAACAAGACAAAAGAAAACAAGCAGACAAGGCAAAACTGGATGTTCAGAAACAGATTCTATCATTCGGTACATAAAGCTTACATGAAGATAAATAAGGTCATTAAAAAGATCACGAGAAAATGGTAAGTTTTACAAATAAGCTACAAAATTTCTCTAAACAAGCAAGGAAGTACAAATCTCAATTACAGGAAGATACAGAATGCCAAGCAATATCATACAATGCTATACAATTTAGATGAAGAGCATCCTCACATCTGTTGAAAGAAATTTGCTTACTTACCAAATGGCATGTAGATTTTCCATATTTTTAGAATAAATACATAATTATGCACTATTTTTAAACAAAATACTGATTTTTGACTGTTTGCACCAATTGTTTTCTCTCCATACTCCCTCTTAAGCCTTCCCTTCACAAGAAAAAAAAAATAAAAAGTAAACAAATTCCATGATTTGCTCTGATATTCTTTTCTTAAATTTTATTCTGCCCAGTCCAACTTTGTGATATAGGAAACAGAACAGTCTTGAGGCCTCTATAGTACTTGGTTGAGAAATCACCTGACTTAATCACTTGGTTGAGAAATCACCTCAATGTATTAAATAATTCCCACTCTTGAAACCGGATCCCATAAACTGAAGCTAAAATATTGATAATGGACACCATACTAAGAAATGTAATTCAGACACTCTGTTTCTGCTGTTGTTACAGATGCGCTGACAAACAGAAAGGGAGTTAGGAATGGGAAGGGCATTAAGACCAACAGTTCATCAATAAAGGTGGTACTACCCCTGGTTAAAACTAGGCACCCAATGGTTTGCAGTTAGTCTCCATTATATTTGTAATTATAGCATTCTTTAACATCCAGTCACACCCTTCATTTAAGACTGACAGGCAGTGAAAAACATATAAACCTAATCTCTGAAAGTTAAATAATGCAATATAACAAAAATTTGAGAGTATTGCAGGTAGTATTTACCTGATACATAGTACTGCAGATCAGATAGCCTCACATAGGAAATATTCCTCAACAACTGCCTATAAGTAAGAAAAAACTTTTAGCATCATACTTAAAAGTGAGCACAAAAACAGAAAAAAAAAAAAAAAAAACACCTTTTTAAGTTTGCAGGAAGATGTCTAGTACCTGTCCCAAGTGTTAGTTAACTGAGCAGCATGTGGGAAACTACTGGAGGTGACAAGAAATTGCTGGACATAAATGGGTATCATCAAGCAGCTAACTGTCCTGGGTTCAGCAGTAGCAGTCATTTTTCTCCATCTTAGTAGCTGGTGCAGTGCTGTGTTTTTGACTTCCAGCCTAGGAAGAAAGCTGATAACACCGATATTTTAAGTTGCTGCGCAGTAATGTTTACTCTGATCAGGGGCTTTCTGAGTCTCACGCGCTGCCAGGGAGGAGGGGAAGTTGAGAGGGAGTAGAGACAGGACATCTGTCGCAAACTAGCCAAAGAGGCATTCCATGACACAGCACATCATGACCACTATATAAACTGGGGGCAGTTACCCGGAACGGCTAGATCACTGCTCGGTCAGGCTGGGTATCGGTCAGAGGGTTGTGAGCAGTTGCATTCTCTTCCCTTGTTATTTCCCTTATCATTATTATTATTGGTGGTAGCAGCAGTGGTTTGTGTTATACCTTAGTTACTGGTCTATTCTTATCTCAGCCCATGGGAATTACATTCTTTCGATTCTCCTCCCCATTCCTCTAAGAGCAGGAGGAGGAATGTGGGGGGAGTGGTTCTGGGTTGCCAGCTGGGCTTGAACCACAACGCTAACACCTGTTACTGAAAGCACCATAAGGGACAGCCAGATTTGACACATGTTTAAGGGGGTACATGTTTATTTGAGGTAGACCTCCAAGACTAGCAGTACCTACATAATTCCACTAGTAACACCATGTTTATGAGCTGAGTGGGAATATTTTTGTAATCCATAAACACATTTTAAAGCCAACTTGCTAGAGAGAGGGATCAGATCAGGCCAGTGATTTTGTTCAGATGTTACGTGGATGCTGCTTGTGTTTCAATGGATGTCCCTAAAAGTGTTTTTCTCCAGCCTGTTTTAGTCTCTCTACAACCAGTCATTGTGTGTGCACTAACTGGAAGCGCATGCTCAGCCACACATGGAAACAGGTAGTAGACAAAGAGAGGAGGAATACCTCTGATTCTTGAAGCTAAGGTATTTGGCTACCCTTAGCAATATATATGGAGATTTGAGAATGACAGAAAAAATTGGTTTTCTTTTTGAGAGAGGAAGAAGAATGTCAATAATAAACAGATGCCTGAAGTTCTTGATTTATTGGATGACCTTTCCAATCAGTTCTTTCCTATGGTTATGACACCACTTTTACAAAAGGGTACTACTCACTAGTGAGTGAATTCTAGCAATATAAAGCCAGAGTCACCATCTTTTATGGCACACATTATATTCGTACACATACTTGATAAAAAGTTTTGCTTTTTTCTTTAATATTTTTGTGAGCAGGTTCAACCAAATTACTTTGGAAAAACCTCATTTGCAGAAGCATCTGCTGTCATGGTTTGGCAAGTGCCTCCACAATGCCTTCCCCTTGGCTCCCTTCGAGGCTCTTGCCATTCAGAGACTCCTGGATGCTGTGTTCTCCCCACGCTCTGGTTCTGAAAGCATCTTCTCCAGAGCTACTCACCTCAGCAAAAATTATTCAGTGATGAACTAGTAGACAATACAAAGATGTTTAAGTTGTAAGCTAAAATATGCTACAGCACTTCTGAATAAGCTTTCTATTACACAAAAGTGTTTAACTGAGACTTTTGGCAGTGCTGGTACAAAACAAGCAGCTGCTGTTCTTAAAAAAAAAAAAAAAAAAAAAAAAAAGAGAGAGAGAGAAAAAAAAAAAGAAAAATCCAAGGGTACAAAGAAATAGAGAAGCACCAGTGAACAGAAAAATCATTGGCTGGATGCACTGCAGAAACACATGTTGGAAGTAAACAGCCACTTCCCATAAGGTCATGATATAATCATAGAATGGTTTGGGTTGGAAAAGACCTTAAAAATCATCTAGCTCCAGCCCCCCTGCCATAAGAAGGGACACCTTCCACTAGATCAGGTTGCTCAAAGCCCTGTCCAACCTGGCCTTGAACACTGCCAGGGATGGGGTAGCCACAGCTTCTCTGGGCAACCTGTGCCAATGCCTCACCACCCTCATCATGCAGGATTAGAGGATTTCTTCCCAATATCTAATCTAAATCTACTCTCTCTCAGTTTAAAGCCATTACCCCTTCTGCTATCACTACAGGCCCCTGTAAAAAGTCCTCATATTCCTACCAGGCTACCTGTCCTCTTGGCATTTTTACCTGACTTCCTCTTCATTAGGATGCATCACTCCTGAGCTTAGAGGATGTGGTGTCTGAATATTAATTAGTTTTCTTGGGGCTCTCTTCCTTCTGGGCCTTTACGCTATAGCATATTACCAAGCAGATCACACAAGAAGCCAAAGTCTCTCCTCAAGTCCAGGGTAGTGAGCTTGCTGTGTACCCCCCTCACTGCCTCAGCAATCTTGAACTTCATCACTTCATGGTCCCTGTAGCTGAGGCTGTCATTGAGTTTCACACTCCCCACCAGCCCCAACTTGTTGGTGAGAGCAAGGCCCAGCATAGCACCTCTCCTTGTTAGCTCCTCTATCACTTGGAGAAGGAAGTTATCATCAATGCATTCTGGGAACCTCCTGGATTGCTTATGCCCTGTTGTGTGTCCCTCCAACAGGTACTGGTGGTTGAAGTCCCTCCATAATGACCAGGACTTCCGAACATGAGGCCACACCTATCTGTCCAAGACTCCTCCCAGTTGGAGAAGTCTTCCTGGTTGGGTAGCCTGTAGCAGATCCCGACTGTAGTGTCTCCTGTCCCCACTTTGTCTTTAATCCTGACCCTTAAGGTCTCAACTGGCTCTTTATCCACTCCCAGGCAGAGCTCCTTGCAGTCCAACTAGTCATTGACACAGATGGCAACACCCCCTCTCATCTTCCCTGCTTGTCCTTCCTGAAGAATCAGCATTCTTTCATTCCAACACTCCAGTCTTAGGAGGTGACATACCATGGCTCTGATGCCAGTAAGATCATAACCCTGTAGGTCTGCGCATCTCTAATTCCTGTTGTTTATTCCCTGGGCTATTTGCATTTGCATAAAGGCATTTAAACTAGGCCCCTGATGAAACTGAGGGTCTTTCAATATCTTATACTTTAGCTGTCTTCTGCAAGGACAACTGGTCAAAAGATTCAAAGTGAGCTGTCCAACAAAGCTAGGGACCTTGGAACAGAGTTCAAAGCCACAACATATAATCTGGCATTTTTATTGTGTGATTCACAGAACTGTTTATTTGTTGTTACTTAGGAGTGTCGTAGTAGACAGTTGTGTACAAATGACACTTGCAAATCCCCAAAGTCTTATGAATTTTTCGAATAAATGCTTATTCACTCTCATTAGTAGAACAGTATAGTATTCCTCTTTTCTGCAAGAGACAAAATGACAACATAACAAAAATAGCAGAGAGAATCAGAAGAAAACAACACTAACCAAACTGGAGGCTGACAGTAACTCAAGCAGATTATGTCTGAGTTATCTAGAAATAACATTCTACACTGAAATCAAGACTGAATTGTTAGAAAGGCTCTATGAATCATGATACACAGTTATTCACTGTGTGAAATGAATTCATCCCAAATTGTCTTCACAAGATACAGAAACAAGAGGTAAATTCTGTGACCAGTTGTAACAGAACTGGCACAAGCTAGTTCTTTAAAGTACCTTCTCAGCCAAACTATATATAAGATTAAAAAAAAAAGCACACCCTAACTACGGCTTGAAAGTACACATAAAATGTAGTATTTGACTGACTTATGCAGGTAAAAACTAGGCAATAAAAGCTACACAAATAAACCCAAACCTTTAAATTCAAATGCTGCCTATTTAATGAGGAGAAAAGTACAGCTCAAAGGACCAGTGATTCAAGTCAACACTTCTAACTAACCCTCAAATTTTGTACAACCTTCAAGTAAATCTTCTACTGGCTAAAGTCCTAAGACACAAATTATTCTTTCTAGCAAGAAAGAAAACAGGGTTTGTTCTTTGGGGGTAGTAGAGCTGAGTATTAAGATACTGAAGCTCTATTCAGTTCTTTCATTCCATATTCAGAAGACAAGAAACATACTCCAGCTCTTCATAAGACCACCTTACTTATATTCCACATTTTCTTTCTAGGAAAGGCAAAGAAATATTTCATGTAAAACCAAAGGGGATGCAGGAAAAAGAAAGGGAGATTTTCATTAAAATAATTTTGTCAATTGACTGAAACATCTCCAACAATTATGCTTACAAATCCAACTGAGTCTGAGAAGAGGTAGAATTAGCAAATATTATCAACAAGTTATTTGCATTTTCTGCCCTGTTTATCTGCAAATCGTTATTGCTAAGACTTGGTCCTTCCCAAAAAGGGTAGTAAGCTCACTAGTAGAACAACAAGTAAACCGCTATTGCTGCCTCTTACTTCAAACTTGGAACACACTTAGATTTAATTATTTTTAAGGTGACACTAATGTTACGATTTTTATTTTCCACGTTAATTTGCTTAATCTTAAAAACTGCTCAGCCCTATATGACTCTTCCAGTTTCACATTTCTTTGGCATGTACTTACAGAGGACTATGCATGGCAACTAAGAGCACTATGCTGACTGCTTTTACAACACTCCTTTCCCCTTAACCATTTCCCAGTTTTCAGTCATTCAGGGTGAATTTCAGGAGGAATATACACACAGGAAAAAGCTACTTTCAGACTCATCAACTTCATGATCCTCATTAAAAAACAACCACCAAAAAGCACATCATAAGGGTCCACAAATGAAGACAAGCTGAAAACTGCAGCTCCAGATATTACAAAACCTTAGTTACAGAGATGGTAGTTAAAAATAAATGCTCTTAGAATAGCTTGTAATTCTACCTTTCCTTCCTGGAAGCTAATCGTTCAATAAAGATTTTTCTAAGTTTGGGTTTGTTAAGTGCTCACATATCATCTTGACATCAAATTAGCCTGTAAGACAACACAAATATATTGTATTAGTAAGTGATGAATCTGAGATACAGTTATCTTAACTCCTAAAGAGAAACTTAAGGGGTTTGGTTTGGGGGTTGGTATTTTTTTGATTTTTTTTTTTTGTTTGTTTTTTTCAATGATTAACATGCAATATGATCCACTTCAAACCAAAAAGAATAGGACACCACTGGACTTCTCATGCTTGACCATCATATGACAGACATACATTCTGCTTGCATCAGTAAGGAACGGCTCTGCCGAAACATCTCCTCATATTTTGATGTGATTTTTTTCTTATCAAAATCTTCCCCACCAACCTGACACATTTAATACACCAATCATCATTTCCACTTGGATTTCATATTTGAAAAATTGATCTCTCAGAAAGACGTAGGTGCACTAAAAACAGAAGAATAATGAGTTATTGATATCATCCAACAGCACCAATTATCTGAGCAGTAACACTGAATTGAGGGAGCGAGAAGAACTTAGAAATTTGGAGTGCAATGAAACAAGTTGAGGAAAAATATAACATCCAGTTAAGTGATAGTACATTTTTATTGCCTATCATATTTAAAAAAAAAAAAAAAAACAAAAAAAAAACCAAAAAAAAAACAGCTGATCAAGTACACATTTTCTTACACTTAGACACAAAATAGAATGACGTTGTAAAAGAATTTTTGCCGTCAGATAACACAAAAGTTGTGTTCATTTTAATTCTTCCAGTGAAATTTTACTTTTTCTCAGTTACAATTTTAAGTGGCAAACTGATTAGAGGACCAGCTAAACTTCACTGTTAGCGCGTTTATCGTGAACCAATTTGTCTAAATCTCTTTCAAGAACACAGGAGAATAACTGCTGCTATTCATTCCAGTTACAGGATTAAGAACTGAAAAATACTAAATGACATTGCTGTTGTGATGGCATCATACCCAAAGTTTATATAACCTCTAAAGAAGTGATAATGCTGTAACCAAAAACAGTTAGAAATGGATGATAGAGTCAAACATAGACTCATCATCCAGGTTGGAAAAGACCTTTAAGATCATGAAGGCCAACCATTATCCCAGGACTGCCAATACCACCACTAAACTATATCACTAAGAGTCTCATCTACGTGGTTTTTAACACTTCCAGGGATGGCAATTCCACCACTGCCCTGGGAAGCCTGTTTCAACACCTGATTACCCTTCTCTGTGAGGAAATTTTTCCTAACTTCCAATCTAAACCGCCCCTGGCACAGCCTGAGGCAGTTACCTCTTTTCCTATCACTTGTTACTTGGGAGAGGAGATCTACTCCCACCTCACTACAACCTCTTTTCAGAAATATGGTTCATAACCTTCCCAATGTTTTCCACTCTAAGAAGCTGGCCAAGAGCACAAGCACTTTTGCCTTTGAGTCAGCCAGTAAGACTAACGAGATTAATGTGTCACAGACAGGTAGCAAAGATAACGTAAGTAATCATGAAGAAGAAAGCAAACGAACAACAAATAACTAGTTCATCCTAAAATTCTACAAGAAGCCACCTGTTATTTGCCTCTTCGCTTTAAGAACAGCCAACATGACCACATGTAATCTTTAAAGGATCATGCTTGCTTATAGATTAGTTCAATTCCTATGAAGAATCCACAATGTTCTATATGTATATGCAAGACATAATGTTTATAGATAGGATTTAATATTGACAAGGGCATCCATGACATTCAGTACTAATACAGAAATATTTGCAGCAATTCAGGCTGCTGAGTCAGAGATTCATTTCTTTATATCACATCTAATTCATAAACATTCCTTACTTCATTTACTTGTACTATTTTTTTTCTTTACCTGGAAAAAAATGTTGAATTTTTACGTAAAGGTGCTTTGCCACAGCTCAGCAATCACCTCTGTCACCAAGCATAAATCCTTCTACAAAACTCCAGAGTTGGCTATTCCAGAAACAAGGTTTCTCAAGCAGAAAAGTGACATTTCCAGGCTAAGCTTTCAAAAGTTTTATTACATAAGTTAGAAAGATAGAGAAGTAGGATTTTAGTTTTCAAAGTGACTAGAAAAAAACCTACTGAAAGAAGACAGTCACAGAGTTGGTAAGGATTAGGCAAACTAGCACCCAAAAAACGCACCTGGTTCTGCCCAACTCTACAGCCAACGGGACTCCCACGATGCCACCAAACGGCTTCAAATGGTATGGAGAACAGCAATGTCACCATCTCGGTCAGCCGTACCTACACATATTGTGAGATGGGGCAGTGTTGTGTGCTCGTGTTGTCCCTAACCAGACCTCAGTGCTGTCTTTTGCTCCAAAAGACGCCACCACAATCTTCCTATAGACCCGAGATCCACCTCAAGCAAATGTCATGACCAGGTTTACAATTTTCCAAGTGGCAGCAATGAATTTGAAGAACATGCACATATGTATGCCATATTCACATGTTATTTGTTTATACTCACAGTGGGTGAGATATGTCACTGTCCTTCCTTCCTTAGGTACTACCAAACACATCAAAATCTGTTTCTGCACTTTGTAATGAGCCCAACCAGAAGGTGTTCACACACTTATTTAAAAGTCTGATTATAACATGGGTTTTTCTGGGGAATTGTTTCCACACACAGGTGAAATACTCTCATACTCCTAAAGGCTGAAAGCAAGAGTTAGTAAAGAGGGGGACAAATGCAAGAAAACCAATCATCAGCTGGCCTTTATACGTGTTGTATGCTTTTAGTTCAGTTACCCTGAAGACACAAAGAATAGCAAACCAAAGATTAAGTAATTTTTAATAATAAATTGCAGGCTGACTACAGACTATGCCCCAGAACTAGAAACAGCAGTAGCTGGAACACTCCATGCTTAGCCTGCTGTTTGTGGCTGGCTAGTTACAAAGTCAACTAGCTTTCAGGTAGAGCAGGCCAGTAACTTCTAACTGCAGCTTCACATGCCTCCTTTTTCATATCATTAAAAAAGAATCATTTTCACATACGATCTCAAGAAGTAAGGTTAGGTACTTGGTTCCTTTAGCATAAATGTGATTTAGTATCTCAGGCTTTTTAATGTACGCCTGAGAGGAGACAAAGAGACCACCCCTACCTTCCTTATGGCATAAACACAAGTCCCTTTTAAAACATGAGATGATCTTTAAATCATTAGCTCTCTAGCCACTAAAGAAGGTGTCCAG
Organism: Amazona ochrocephala; assembly: GCA_039720435.1. Taxonomy (NCBI): domain Eukaryota; kingdom Metazoa; phylum Chordata; class Aves; order Psittaciformes; family Psittacidae; genus Amazona; species Amazona ochrocephala. Next base: position 72,376,448 of record CM077876.1, on the reverse strand, counting down.
ACTACAAAGTGAGCTACCCTGACATAAATAATAGCACCACTTTTAGAAGGTAATACAATATCATAACACAGTTCCCACAGTCATCCAATATAATTCCCTATAAAAATGTCAGCAGACAATGTGAAACTGATATATGCAAGGCAGTAAAAAACAGGCACATTATTGCATGCGTGCTTTAGCATAGACGCTGTCCACATCCAAAAGTCTTGCTCCATTCTCATGTATTGCTTGAGTACGGATACTGCATCCACAGTATTGAAGATTGAACTACAGTTTTGGTTTAAGCCTGATGGGCAGCTAAGCACCACCCAGATAAAAGTGCAAGAACCCATAGTTTGAGATAAAGACAGTTCAATAGGTAAAGCAAAAACCATGGAATTCATTCATCATTGCCACGGGCAGGCAGGTTTTCAGCCATCTCCAGGAAAACAGGGCTCCATCACGCGTAACAGTTAATTAGGAAGACAAATGCCATCGCCCCCAGTGTTGCTCTCTCCTCCTAATGTTCGTTCCTCCTCCTACTCCCTCAGCTTTAATTGCTGGGCACAACTTCATATGGTCTAGGAAATTCCTTTGGTCAGCTGCCCCAGACGTGTCCTCTCCCAGCTTTTTGTGCTTCCCCAGCCTACCCGTTGGCAGAGTGGTCTGAGAAACAGAGAAGGTACCTGGCACTGTGTAAGCACTGCCCACAATAACCAAATCATCCAAAACAGCACCATATGAGCTACTATGAAGAAAATTAACTCCATAACAGCCAAAACTGGTAGAGCCACATCGCTTAAATAGTCTGAGACAGCTGCCAAAAAGATAGATAAGGAAAGTAAATTTTATGCAGGAGTGAAAAATCAGTCAAGCTTAGTCAAAACATAGATCTTTCTGTCAAAAGATTCAGAGAAGCAGCAAGACACCACTCATTTCAGAAGAGTTCACTTCTTCTTTCAGTGATGAAGGCAACAGATACATCCCACTGCTCTTGAGAAATGTGTGCCTGAAACAGAGACCTGCCAATGAAAGCACCTCTCTAGTCACTAATTTTGGCTTGGACTGATTTTTTTACCTGGCACAACCGCACTAGATGTTCCTCAGTAGGTAAACATTTCTGAAAACATATCTAAGCACAGACAAACTGCACAAATTGAAAGACTTCCCAAGTCTCTTTCAAAGCTAAAGAGATTTTGATAAAAAAGTAAAAGCCTTCCTGAGCTACTACAGGTTTTGTCACTTCCACAGCATTCACTGAGAGATAAGCCCATTTGTGGCTACTGAAGGATCTGCTTCAGTTCTCGTCTCTCTGTTAGCAAACCACTAAGAGTGTGCTTTTCCATTATGCATTTAACAAAAAATAACTTCTTCTGTGACATTATTTATACATCCCTAGAGAGCAACTGCCAGAAAAAGAACACTATAATGTATATCTGAAGATGCAGTGGAAATTGACATCTCTTTCAAAGATTTATGATAGCTCTATGCTGAATCTCTCCATAATACCACAAAGTCTTGCACTGTTTCATATTAAATTCCAGATTGACTTCACATTGTTGATTTTTTTTTATCTATAAAATCTTAAATTCTTTGCCCATTTGATGAAATACTGACACAGCACAAATAGGACAGATCCTGCTGCGGAAGTATTAAATGAATTGCTCTATCCAAATGATTATGGCTTTCCAGCCACGGCCTTGGTCCCTGTAGACTACAGGCTTGTGCTGTTGCACCATTCTCTTCACTAGATCACCACAGTGATGATGCCAGTGATGATTCTAACATAGAAAGGATGTGGACCAACTCGAGCAAGTCCAGGGGAGGGTCACAAAGATGATCCAATGGCTGGAGCACCTCTCCTATGAAGACAGGGTGAGAGAGTTAGCCTTGTTCAGCCTAGAGAAAAGAAGGCTCAAGGGGAGGCCACAGCCTTGAACTACCTGAGTATTAGTACAGAAAAAAAGATGGTATTTTTGCAGATACGTATTCCCTTATACTTGGATGAACATTAGTAGTAGTTTTGCATAACTAAAAATCTGAAATACTCATTGCTTCCCACAGAAATAAGAGTTACTATTGATTTGAGGTAAGCACAGCCTACCAACTGAGGTATTAAGCAAATAGCGGAGCAATGGTAGAAAGAAAAAAGAAAATCAAAGAACAGCCCCCAAGTCTTATTAAAGTGTATATTTCAAGCACAAAACATTTCTGCAATCTAAATATAGGTATTGCCATTAAATTTGTGTTGCTTAGGCTCCAGTGACAACAATACAGTTGCATTATTTTAGTCATGTTACATATAACTATTATTTATTCACTACGGATCAAACATAACAAAAAAAACCACCCTCAAAAGTGTTTAGGTTTGTATCTACATCTTTCTCTGGAGAGCAGCTCAACAGAACTGTGGAAGAACAGTGGTTTTAGAGCTTCTTGCAAGAAGAGAAGAAGGGAGAGGGTGGGAGAGACATCTAAGACTTCATTTCAGCCACAAGATTTTCTAACATCCTATGGGCCGAGGTGATCAGATTTAACCTAGCAATGATACCAAACATCACTGAAGAAATACAGCAATATAAAGCAGTAGCCAAATGGGTGGCTTCAGCTACCCTGAGTTACTGTCTTTCATCTGTGAGCTAAAGGTTAAAAAATAGTATCTGTGTCCTGGGTTCAGCAGTAGCAGTCATTTTTCTCCTTCTTGGTAGCTGATGCAGTGCTGTATTTTTGACTTTCGGCCTGGGAACAGCGCTGATAACGCCGATGTTTTTAGTTGTTGCAGTAATGTTTAGTCTGACCAAGGACTTTCTGAGTCTCATGCTCTGCCAGGGAGGAGGGGAAGCCGTGAGGAAGCAGAGACAGGACATCTGACCCAAACCAGCGAAAGAGGTATTCCATACCACAGCACATCATGCCCAGGATGTAAAAACGAGGGCCAGGGACCCGGAAGGGTTGGGTTCACCGCTGGGTCGGGCTTGGTATTGGGTGTTGAGCGGTTGCATTCTCTTCCTTTGTATTTCCCTTGTCATTATTATTATTGGTGGTAGCAGCAGTGGTTTGTGTTATACCTTAGTTACTGGACTGTTCTTATCTCAACCTGTGGGAGTTGCATTCTTTCTATTCTCCTTCCCATCCCCCCGGGAGTGGGGGGGAAGAAAGAGGGGGGAGTGAGTGAGTAAACTGGGTGAGTTATAGCTGGACTTAAACCACGACACTCTGTCAACCATAACAAAGATTGACTGGTTTCCTTCTCCTCACCCTCACCCTACTTTGCACACGTTAAGACTAGGAATGCAATCAGTTTTCCAAATTTCAAATACCATCACCAGGAGAGATTTCCTCCTATCTAGCTAGGAGAACACACACATATCCCGCACAACTAAGTGAAAAGATTCCCCTGAAATATTTCTCTATTCGAATCAGAACCTTGCTCTTGTTTGTTTAGGAAATACTAGTAAATCAAGATGACCTTAAAAAACTTCCATAACATGCCTCATTTCCTCCAAGACTTTACTGTTTTGTTATTTCCTTTTTGCCTGTTTGTTATTTTTTTTTTCCACTTTTGAGACACTGTCTCTTTCTATACTTCTAAGAGCTTACTGAAATACTCTTTTATTACTGAGGTTTTTCTTCCCTTTGCAAATACTTTTAGAACAATCTTAACCTTCTCCTTTTTACAGCAACAGTACCAGATTATAGTAAAATGCTACAGACAATATAACCTCAGGCATACAAACATAAAACAATAAGTGCTTTCTATGTAAACAGATAACAGGAAGTTTTAACAGTTGAAATATTAAGGTTCAAAAATATTTGTCAACTTCAGTTTTGAATTAGAAGGAAAATAAAGTTTGACCGAACTTGTAAAATCCTATCCTAGAGAATTTAAACATGTTTCTGCTGTGAATTTTAATACTTGAACGTGAATTTAGTTCACGGGAATTTAGTTCACGTTCATGTATTAAAGAACGTAATGTCATTCAGATAGACCAATATTTCTACAAGGACTATGGAACGTTTCAGTTTTTAATCTGTTCTAAAGAAATCTATTTGCTGTCTCCAGGTTAGCTAGGTCATCTTCTTCTTTGTGATATTTCACATGTAGTGTTATGTAGCTATAAAATCATTCATTTTACTGTGTTTTTTACCTGATCTGAATTTTGATTTTTCTCCAACTTAAGTATCTTTGTCTTGTTCTCCCTCACATTCCCCTTGGACATCCTATCACCTTTATTACTTTTCTGTAGACCTTCACAGTCATCCTGCATTCCTCAAGTTGTAGGTCAACAAGTATTAAGAAGTGTCATACCACACACCTTCAACCTATGCTACTACTTCAGTGTACTTGAATTTACTGTAAGTGTTCTAGTTAAGCCCCCTACATTTGATTTGGAATTAAGAAAAGTTCTTCAGTTGGAAAACACAAGTTTTAGAGATGTTCTTCTGGCAAAGATGTGCATTGCTGGTGTACATCTTGCCCTTATACCTGTTATATTATCGCATTCAAACGGATAGACATCCCAGTTTCACTGGATGAAAAACATTAGGTTACATGAGTAACATCACATTACTTTTCAGTTAATTCCCTAAGCCTCCTTTCTGATCAAATTATGCCCCTATGTGACTGTTTTCTCCAAGATTTAGAAAGCCCCTGAGGAAAGAGAGCAACTTCCTACTCCAGAGAAACCCCTGGGAATGGAGAGCTCAGGAAGCCCAGCTCCTCCCCAGCACCACCCTTTTGTATGTCGATAACAACTTTGGTCACCAGAGAAATTCTGTTGAGCAGCTGGAGTAGTTTATGTTGTTTAGAGCCCTGGTTCTCTAGGTCTGCTAAATTCTGAAATATTTCCAATGTATTTCCACTGACCTTATACGTCAATTGTTTACAACTACAGCATTTTGAAAGGGAATAACTGAAAGCACAGTAGTAATTTATTTTATCAGCTACTGTCCCAGAGCAAAGCAAAGAATACCTGTGTGAGGATTTCAGTGCCTCCCGGTACCCTTGGGGCTCGTGCTTCTGCAGTCCCGTGAATTATCTTGAAATCAAAGTGAAAGGTTCTCACATGAGAAAAAGAGTAGCAACGGACTTGACAGAAAACAGCATTATTTTTCTAGGTCAACACTCATAGCACAATAAATGTGTTGCACAGTTTAAGAATACAACAGACTCTGAGTGCTCACATGAGGAGCTTCAATTGTCCAGTGTCCCTGCAACAATAAGCTCTGAGATCCACAGCACAGTTTATACTTACTATCCCAACATAAAGCAATGCTGTTCACTTTTTATAACCCAGAGCAATCTACCTAATCAGTTACTGGGTAGTATCAGATGATGGTGTTTTAATGTTGATATCATTTTCCATCTTAGAAATTTGGATTAAGTATCCATGATTACCAGAGCTAAAGTTAGAAGAGTTAATATTTTCCTATTCTCTGGATTTGGCACTGTGTGACTTCACTGCAATATTCCTTTTTAAGATAAAACTGTACTTTGACAGAAAGAAAAGGAACAGAAAAGAAAGAAAAAAAAAAAAAAAAGAAAATCGACCATCTCTCCAGCATCACAACACAGCGCTAGGAAGTGGTGGTCTTCAGACAATTGCAGATCACAAGTCTATTGGTCATCTGCTCACCTGGTTCTTCATGATTCTTTACAGCAGTAAAAACAAATCTCTGGAAGTACACAGAAATCTAAAAGCCCCGTACAAGCCAATTCAAACTAAGGAAAAGGAATTTGAAGACACCACCTTGTCTCACTTTTTATTGTACTCAACATACATTGTAAATCAGGGACACTGAGACAGCACAACCTCTTTGGCTGGGAAAAAGGTCAGGCAAAACTTTCCATGCATCACTTTAGAGTGGGCAGCAAACTACAGAAAATAAATAAATAAATAAATAAATAAAATCCCACAAAAAACAACAAAACCCAAACAGGTGATCATGTAGGAAACATACAGTATTCTGTGCTCAGAAGCAGCTGCACACCTTAAGACTGAAAGGCCCTCCATAAAAAAAGGTTTTTTTATCAACCATGCATAGAAAAGACATATACCTGAATGTAATCATCTAAGTAGTGGATAGGAAGGAATACATGCACATTATTCAGTTCAGAAAAACACCATTCAGATTTTATTTCAAGTGATTTCTCACTAAAACATCTTTTGAGACAACAACTACAAACTATACGTAGAAGATGACCCTGCTCATTGCATGGAGGCTGGACTAGACCTTGAAGGTCCCTTCCAACTCAAGCTACTCTATGATTCTATTAGCAGAAGAGAAGACGGTTTGCATAAAAGAATACAGCAGGACCAGAAAAGGACTTTTTCCTCCTCACACACACACATCCCCCCCAAAAAAAAAAAAAACACAGATCTTATGCTGTACTTTGAGATACCCAAAGATACCAATGGAGATTACATTTTATTACCATTTGCTACATTAGTATGGGAACAAAGCCACATTTTTGAAGGTTTGCATTACATCATCCTGCATTACACTGTTAGGATCAACTGCAGGCATTCACATTAATATGATTGCACTTCCTTGACTCTTGAATTGCTGAGGTGAGTAGCTAGAGAAAGGACGCCTTCAACACTTGAGCGGCGGGAAGCTCAGCATTCAGGAGCTTCAACTCAGAGCGGCAAGAGCCACCGAACGAGCCTCAAGTCACCACAGGACTTGCCCAGGAGCCGGCAGGTCAGCTGACGCGAGCAGCTGACTCACAGGGGGCGGTGCCAGGAGGAGCCGCACCAGCCCTGACTGGTTAAAAACCTGCCCCAGGGAGCGCAGCTGACGAGAGCAGGTTCGAGACAGTTTGGGTGGGCAGGCGAGCGGGGTGGTGATCTCTCGACTTATGACCAGGGTCCAGTCTGGAAGGTCTGCTCTGGCTGCCACGGCAGCGGCCAGCATAGACACCCAGACAGAGCTGATGAGAGGGGAAGCTGCAGTGCAGAGCTCGGGGTGTAGAGAGCTCCTGCACTGCTCTCCTGACGGGAGGGTGCGCAATGGGCAGGGCTGCACTCTGTGCTCCCTGGTGGAGGTCCTCCTGCAGCAGGTGGCTGAACTGCAGGAAGCTGTTACCAGGCTGAAAGGTGTCAGGGAAGCTGAGAGGAAGCAGCACTGCTTGCTTCAGGACCAGACTGTGCAGGGGCATCAAGCATCTACTGTTGCTCATGCAGGAAAGGAGGCCGCTAACCCAGGAAGCTGGGAAACAGTAGCAGAAAAAAACAACAAAAAAAGAAGAGGACAAAAGCAAGGGGCTTCCTCCTAAATCTGTTGTCCCCACCGAGAACCGTTTTGCTGTCCTGCAGGGGGCTGATGAGGAAACACACTCCCACCAGGAACAACCGGCTGATGCACTGGTGAAGAAGATCACTACTGGTGCTGCCCGGAAAAAACGGTGGGTCATAGTAGTAGGGGATTCTACTCTGAAAGGAACAGGGGCACCCATCTGTCGGCCTGACCCAGCCTCAAGGGAGGTGTGTTGCCTACTAGGGGCTCGGATCAGGGATGTTGCAAAGAAGCTGCCTGCACCAGTCAGGCCCACTGACTATTACCCACTTGTAGCAATCCATGTGGATGCTACTGATATAGACAGCAGTAGCCCAGAGAACATAAAGAAGGACTGCAGAGCCCTGGGAGAGGTGGTTAGTGGCTCTGGACCTCAGATTGTCTTTTTCGTCAATTCTCCAGGATACAGGGCAGGACCTTAAAAAGGCAAGGAGGATTGTCCAGGTTAATAAATTGTTAGAAGGGTGGTGCTATAGTCAGGGGTTTGGGTATCTTGAACACAGGACTCAATATAGGAGGCCAGGTCTGCTGGGGGCTGGTAGACCTGGTCTGACAAAGAAAGGGAAGAGTCGATTTGCTGGGAGGCTTGCCAGACTGGTCAAGGATGCTTTAAACTAGATGTGTTGGGGGAGGGGGGCATCCTTCCATCCCAACACACCCAATCACTTGCCAGCACCTATAATAAATGCTCAGAGCAATGTAGAGATATTCCAGCCGCTCCAGCCAATGAGCCAGCTTCAATTGGAGCTCGGCTCAGATGTCTCTATACAAACGCCCGTAGCATGGGGAACGAACAAGAGGAATTAGGATATGTGCACGTCTACGGGGGTATGATATCATAGGAATCACAGAAACATGGTGAGATGGCTCCTACGATTGGTGTGTTGGAATGGAAGGTTACAGGCTCTTTAGGGAAGACAGACCCGGTAGGCAGGGAGGGGGAGTTGCTATTTATGTTAGGGATAGGCTGGAGAGTATGGAACTCTGTCTGGGGACAGGTGAGCAGTTGACAGAGAGTTTGTGGGTCAGGGTTAAAGGGAGAACAGCAATGGGAGACATTATTGTGGGGATCTGTTACAGACCACCTGACCAAGAAGACTCTGGATGAAGCACCCCATAGACAGATAGGAGCAGCCTCACACTCGCAGGCCCTTGTTCTCATGAGGGACTTCAATCACCCTGATATCCGTTGAAGGGACAGTACGGCCCAGCACAAGCAATCCAGGAAGTTCCTTGATTGTGTGGAAGACAACTTCCTTCTGCAAGTAATAGAGGAGCCGACAAGGAGAGGTGCCATGCTTGACCTTGTCCTCACCAACAGGGAAGGGCTGGTTGGAAATGTGACCCTACAGAGCAGCCTTGGTTGCAGCGATCATGAGGTGGTCAAATTCGAAATCCTCAGGACACTGGGAAGAGCATGCAGTAAGCTCACTGCTCTGGACTTCAAGAGAGCAGACTTTGGCCTCTTCAGGAACCTGCTCAGTAAGGTTCCATGGGATACAGCCCTATAGGGCAGGGGGTCCCAAGGCTGTTGGTTGACATTCAAGGATCACCTGCTGGAAGCTCAGGAGTGTTGCATCCCAACTAGAAGGAAGTGCTGCAGGGGGGCCAGGAGACCGCCTTGGATGGACAAGGAGCTGCTGAGCAAAATTCGAAGGAAAAAAGAGGCTTATGAAAGGCAGAAGCAAGGACAGGCGGCCTGGGAACAATATAGGGATATTGTCTGGGAAGCTAGGGACCAGGTTAGGAAGGCTAAGGCCCACTTAGAATTAAACTTGGCTAGAAATGTTAAAGATAACAGGAAGGGATTCTATAGGTACGTAGCAAGTAAAAGACAGACTAGGGGCAACGTGAGCCCCCTCTGGAAACTATCGGGAGAGCTGGCTACCCTGGATTTGGAGAAGGCTGAGGTTCTTAATGACATCTTTGCCTCAGTCTTCATCGACAAATGCTCTGACCACACCACCCAAGTCTTGGAAGGCATATGCAGGGACAGTGAGAATGAAGACCCCATGCCCACTGTAGGAGAGGACCTGGTTCGACACCATCTTAGGAACCTGAATGTACACAAGTCCATGGGACCTGATGAAATCCATGTGCGGGTCCTGAAGGAGCTGGCAAATGAAGTTGCTAAGCCACTGTCCATCATATTTGAAAAATCATGGCAGTCAGGTGAAGTTCCCGATGACTGGAAAAAGGGAAATATAACCCCCATTTTTAAGAAGGGGAAAATGAATGAGCCAGGAAATTACAGACCAGTCAGTCTCACCTCTGTGCCTGGCAGAATCTTGGAGCGGATTCTCCTGGAAGGCATGCTAAGGCACATGAAAAGCAACAAGGTGCTTGGTGACAGCCAGCATGGCTTCACTAAGGGGAAATCCTGCCTGACCAATCTGGTGGCCTTCTATGATGGAGCTACGGAACTGATGGACAGGGGCAGAGCAGTTGATGTCATCTACCTGGATTTGTGCAAAGCGTTCCACACTGTCTCACATGACATCCTTCTCTCTAAGTTGGAGAGACATCAATTTGATAGGTGGACCATTTTCATGAAAATGAATGACCTTCATGAAAAATCAGAATTTCTAATGAATTAAAAAAACACCACACACATGTATTCACAACAGATTAACTGGAGGAAGAGACCATCAGAAATTTTTTTCCAGTCTACAGAAAATGAGTTGCAGAGCTTAATTCAAATTCCTACAGCAATCTGAAGTATACAGTTCTACTGTGTATTTCAGCATGTTTTAAATTCATTTTTCATAAAATAACACTCTCATGTAAGTGCTCTTGTTGAATGAAACGAGTGTTTAAAGAAGCTTTTTGATTATTAGACTTAATAGTTCATCCCCATTTGAACTAATAGTCAGCTTTTTGTCAAAAAAAAAAAAAAAAAGCTTCAGACACATTTACATCTTTGTGTATTTTCAGATATAATCATAGCTCATTTCTTAAAAAAGCAACCAAAAAAATAAATCAACTCACCAGAAAAAAAAAAAAAAAAAAAAAAAACAACAAAAAAAAAAACACCACGTAAAACAAACCTCATCCCAGGACATTTCAAGTTTAAATTCCCATTTTACAGCCACAGTAAAATACCATCTGTTTCATTAAACCAGAGAAACTACTAAAAAAATCAAGGTGAGCACTCCCACTGTAACAAGACAATAGGAAAAAGCATGCTTCCCTAGTTAGCTTAGATTTAGTCTCTGTCCTTCGAACATTTACTACCACCTTGCACTTTCCATAACCAAGAATACCCTCAGCCATGACTTCAATAGTATAAAATGCTGCTGTCTGCAGCAAGCAAGGAAATCCAAAACAGAAGAAACCTCATCGTTTGCTTGACAGAAGTGAAGGTGACAAAAACCTGAGAGTTATTTGATTTGACTTCTTCACAAATATAAAATAAGGATTCATGTTAGTCCCTCACACACCTGCTGAACTCTTACAAGAAGAAACGCAGGTTGGGTAATACCACAAGAAGTCCTATTAAGGTACCTGTTCAGACTCGCCATTCATTCTCAGTAAGCAGTGCAGGTCTGCCTTCAGCTGGTTACGTGAATCATCTCCATTAAGGAAGAGTGGTCAAAAAATTAGGGTATTCCTACAAATCAGAGAGTAGTATCCATCCCCGAACTACCAGAAACAGTTATTCCTGATGATGAGAAACACCACATTGATTTGCACAGGCTGACATGCCCAAATTCCAGAAGGATTAATTGCTATACAGCATGTATTGCATTGTCGCTACTATCTTGCTTCCTCTTCCACATTAACCAAGTCAGAGCTATCAGTGAAGATGTTCAAGTATCTTAAGTATGTTATGTGTGCAGAATGCTGGACACTGGTTTGACCTAGTGCATATGCTGCTGCGGCGTAGATTTTCCAGGGCTTTTGCCATGGAAAAATCTTATTTCCTTGTAATTGGCCAGTTCAAATAACTATTATCTTTGTAATGGCTAAGAATAAGACTTCTAGACATCAGCATCAGCTCTTGGTTAGTAAAGGTACTAACAAGTAAAAATCAATATTAAAAAAAAATAATAATAACAGTACTATAATCCACAGTTTACAAAGCAGTATTCTCTATTGCTTTAAGAGCACAGTTTACTCTCCGAATTAATTCAATAAACAAATGCTTGAGAAAGGTTTATCGTGAAGACAGCATCCCAAAAGTTTCTATCCACTTTATAACAAATTAATAAAATTAAACTTGCACATCACTTCTTCAAACATACACCTGTCAGTTTCTGGTTTTCCTTCAGCTTTAAGGATCACCGAAGCTGATCAGCTCTGGTTCACATCTTGTCTGTAGTACTGTTTTGCTCATATTTGAGTAAATCCATTAGTAAGACATATCTGTAGCCTTGCTTGTAAATGACAGTCACTCTGTGCATACGAAATTATGGTTCTCTCATCCCTTCTGAGAACACAGCCTGTCTTCTTTATGTCTCTGAAACACAGCACCTACAACCAATATATTCACACTGCTGTTAGAGCCGTGGAGACCTTTGTGAACTTACATGTAATAAATCTGTCTGTTATTCCTAGGCATCCAGTCAAGCACAGCTGCTGAAAGTGCTTATGGTCTCTAGCTCTCTCATGTTTCTGCTAAGCCTGAAAACACTGCCCCATGGTTCATCATTCGTGTCATTGCAATGGGGTTCAAAACTACCTTTGGATTAGATGCTCTTGAGGCAATATATAAGAAAAAGGAAACAGTTTTCTACACTAACTCAGATTACAACAGTAAAGATTAAGCAAATTATGTTTTCAATGTATATCAATAGTTAAAACTTACAAGAACAACTACATTTGTATTCTACTTTTGACCTATTTAACTTCACCTCACTGTCTTCTTAAAGCAGGTTGAAAGGACTGGTTTGTTTGCATACCCATTCAAAAATAGAGACAAAGTCACTCAGTCCATTCCAAAACGCATCTCTGTTCTGTTCTGTGCATCTGTTCGTATACTTTTGACCAGATGCAAGTGCCCACCACAAAGAGGATTTAACTACTTCTAAGACATCCTTATCTCATTCGGTTCACTGCATAAGCATTCTTTAAAACTCATTCTCACAAAGTCTACTCCAACACTCCTGTTTCATTTAGAATTCCAATAACCTGCAAGTTTCTTTACTGGTGTTCTCTCTCTACTTTTGTGGTCATAAAAAAGGATAAGGACCAGAGAAGTACATGCATGCACAGACATCCAAAATATAGCTTTTAGTAGCAGAAAGTGATGCATTTGTAGTTTGACAGATGCTTTTCCCTTGGAAAGGAGCAGCCCTGCAGAACAGTTGGCAATGCTCCACAGAACACTTGTCCTCAGACTGGAACACCTGAGATTGTACTATATGAAAATGTCTCATAATTAATTTCAGCCAAAACCATAAAATACTCTGTCCTGCTACATGCAATACATCTGATAAATCTACAGTTTGACATTGGAAGTCTTTATCTCAAAAATCTCTTTTTAATTAGAGATTATATAGCTCTCCTGGGTGTATTGGAGACCTACCAATTTGTGTGCAGCCAAAGCATTGCTTTATTTCCAATATAATCCTGAAGTGTCAGTGTCTGAGTGTCAGCAATTATTTTATGCAATGCGACTCGTAAGGGATTCAACTATTCTGCATATTGCAAAGATTAATTCATAGACATATGATTTCAAAGTATAAAATTCCCAAGTTCTTCCTGCAGTTAAAAGTGACACTACTGAAAGAAGAGAATGTACTGCCATTGGCTTCCAACTCAATTTTCTCTGTGCTAGACCGTTTACAGTAAAGAGCAGAGGTAATTGCTAGGATGTGGGGTTTGGGATTTTTGTTTTGTGGGGTGGGGTGAGGGCATTGGACACACTCATACAGGATTCTCCTGTAGTCTACGCAGCTTGTGGATTTCTAATTTCAATTTTTGTATAAAACTATGCCCAATCAATTTTTTTGTTATTACCTCATGTAAGCCATTATGTCTACCCCTTTTAAGCAGCAGGAGGTCAAAGTTAAGAACTGAGCAAAGGAAGTTTACAATGACTGATTTCATGCTTAGCTTCTGCACTAGACAACAAAGAGTAGGGAGGACTCCCAGTTGGACACAGAAAAGAACAAGCCTTAGAGATCATAATAAATAGTCTTTCTGGAATCCTGCCATGAATTCTGATTTTGAGTTACGCTGATTGTTCTGTGGCTCTTTCAGACTCTGCTTCATTCACATTTATCTTTTTTGACCTTTCAGTAAGCCTCAGAGTACAGCTTCTATTTTTTATATGCACAAATATTGCAGAAACACAGAGTGGTTGAGGTTGCAAGGGATCTCTGGAGGTAATCGGGACAAATCCCCTCTCAAGCAGGACCACCTACACCAGCTGCCCAGGACCATATCCAGAGGGCTTCTGAGTTATCCTCAAGGATTGACACCCTCTGGGACTGGATATTCAGCTAGTTTTCAACCCCCTTCAGTATCTCTCCTGGTATCAGAGGCAGGCCACAGGCACTCCCTGCAGCCTGTGACTTCAAAAACTGCATCCTTCTTCTAAAGCTCAGTCTATGTCAGTGCCTGTACCCTGGCAGGGCAGAAACTGCTCTGTGGTGTGTTATCACTACCTCTAAGACTGTTACTGTGGCACTATTTTAACTGAGTGCCCCTTACTTTATCCCCATCTTCATGAACTACTGCATCTGTTGGCTGTCTCATCACACTGACATTGCCTCCTCAAACTGCAGATCTCTTGTGGGTCTTGCTCTGCAGGCTTTCTGGACTTAGGTAACACAGGCAGAAGCCTTGGCCTCATTGGACTGAATAGGACCCTTGTAATAGATTCCATCTGGATCAGAGCTTCCACACGCATTTAAGTCTATGATAAATGTAAGGTGAGCTGTCCCGTATTTTTTGTTAAATAAACTGGTGAGGTGGGGGATGGGGAAACCAACAATAAAAACAGTTTTTTTACAATATTTGTGAATTTGCCAATAAAAACCCCAAACTACAGATAAATAAATAGATAGATGAGGGCATTGAATTATGTGAGTTCATAGACAATGCCGCCATAACTTTTCCTTTGTGAGTTTCCACATCTTTCCTCTGTTTTAAAAACATGACATCGAACTTTAAGGAGGCATTTGACCATATATTCCTCCCTTCTGGCTTCATGCTAACAGCGCAGCAACCATAGTAAGCCGCTGGAAAGGGAGGCAAGGAAAGTGAGTAGATTTTATATGGAGACATAGAAAATCATATTGAAAAAGTACTTTCAGAGATGCACTTAAGATTAAATCTTATGGAGGGCTCAGTTGCTGGCCTTGGCAAAGGAAAAAGCCTAGAAACTATTTCCTCATCCTCCCAAGTTTATAAAAACATCCAAGGCTCCCAGTCTTTCCAACCCTCTACCTAGAGGCTGATGTTCTGCATTTACTGAGGCTATTTTTCTCAAAGTTAATTTTATTTTAAAGAATATATGCACAGACACGATAGCTTCAATGCTTGGTGGAACAGAAAAGCCTCTTTCATTTTGTTAACATTTTCTGTAGCACTCTACATTTTTTGCTTTAATGGCAGAGCACCAGTATATGCTTTTAACTGTTATTTGTTGCTGCAGGTTTCCTTAAGGTTTCTGCAAGATGACAGTCATTTTACTTCTGCAATAACCTTTCCAGGTGTAATCACACAGAAAACAACACAAAGCATACGGACAAAGTAATCACAGAACAAAGAGCAGACTTCGTCCACATTAAAAAAAAAAAAAAAAAAAAAAAAAAAAAAAAAGGTTATACGGCCATCATCATTTTAGTCTTAAAAAAATTAAAGAAGTTTCCTCTATGAGCTAGTTAGGCAAGAGAAAAATGCTACTCCTTAAGGGAGAGGCTGCAGGACAGACCTTGGGATGCAGAAAGTGGCCAGACCTTTCTCATGGGCAGCACAGGCAGTAGACCTGCCTGCAGAAGGGGTACCCAGGTGGAGGACCTCCTGCAAGGTAGCTGAGCTGCAGGATGTGGTGAAGAGGATGCTTAGCATCAGGGAAGCTGAGGAGGAGATAGACACCTGGCTCCAAGTGCAGTCGGGAGGACTTGTGTGTGTGTTGATTGATGAGAAGCTGAGCATGACCCAGTAATGTGAATTTGCAGCCCAGAAAGCCAACCGTATCCTGAGCTGCATCAAAAAGAGCATGACCAGCAGGTCGAAGGAGGTGATTCTTCCCGTCTACTCTGCTCTCGTGAGACCCCCACCTGCAGTACTGTGTTAAGCTCTGGAGCCCCCAAGACAAGAAGGATGTGGACCTGTTGGAGTGAGTCCAGAGGGCCACAAAGATGATCAGAGGGCTGGAGCAACTCTCCTATGAACAAAGGCTGAGACGATTGGGCTTGTTCAGCCTGGAGAAGAGAAGGCTCTAAGGAGATGTTACAGCAGCCTTTCAGTACTTAAGGAGGCCTACAAGAAAGCTGGAGAGGGACTTTTTACAAGGGTATGTAGTAACAGAACAAGGGGGAATGGCTTTATACTGACAGAGGGTAGATTTAGATTGGATGTTAGGAAGAAATTTTTCACTGTGAGAGTGGTGAGGCACTGGAACAGGCTACCCAGGAAAACTGTGGATGTCCCATCCCTGAAAGTGTTCTACCTGGTGTAGTAATTGTCCCTGCCCATGGCAGTGGGGCTGGGACTAGATGATCTTTAAGGTCCTTTGCAACACAAACAATATTATGAATCTATCATCAAAATGTACCATTCTTTTCAGTTTGGCGACAGACTTTCATGGCCTTATGACTTCAAAATGCATGCTAAATGATAGAGAGAGGGGAGGGTGATGAAAGGAAACGTCTGTTATTAACTACTACAGAATTCTGCCAAAAATTTATACGAGTCTGCATGTTTAGGAAGACACCACTTCTGCTCATTGCCCAAGTTCACAGCCTATAAAAAGTCTCTATAGAAGGTGCTGCCTTTATGTGTATATTTAAGTATAGTTATTTTATGCGCACATTTAGTTGTTCCGGAGTAGCTTTGGCATCTCTTCCATATGATTTTATGTAGCAGGGATGCCACTCTCCATCTTCCTACTTCATGAAGATCTGGAACTATGCATAATCTGCATTCAAGTAAACTGATTTCCATCAAGTGTCAAACAATTTAGGAGCATAACTTTGTTTTGAAAGCATCCAAATCTCAGTGGAGGCTCATTTTTCATTAAAAAAAAAAATAAGGTAAGGGTTTAGGACTCATTCACCAAGGCACTTTAGATACATCCGTTTTCAATGAGTAAAGTTTCTTCTGTGAGTTTTTCTAAAGTGTCCCAAATTTTCAATCCTCCATATTTCCCCACATAGGACTGAAAAAAAGTGTGCTGCAAACAAGCCATTATTTAGATTTTAGCTATTTATAGTCACTATTGCT
This sequence comes from Amazona ochrocephala, assembly GCA_039720435.1. NCBI lineage: Eukaryota > Metazoa > Chordata > Aves > Psittaciformes > Psittacidae > Amazona > Amazona ochrocephala. Next base: position 72,359,774 of record CM077876.1, on the reverse strand, counting down.
TGCACGCACTTTTCCTGGCAGCATTCTTTAATATAAACAGGTAGAGATTTCAAATTAATCTGTTGTGATATACATAAGGAGAAATGTATGCGGTTGTATTGGTCAGAACTGTGATGTTAATAAAACTTCAGTTTCCAATGATTCAATTTAGGATAAGATCCTTGTGAAGACATGAAGGACAAGGGTACTTCCAAGTCACAGCAAATAGTCTGACTTTTAGAAGCTAAATTGCACTGTAGGAGAGATGTTTTTTATAATCACACTTATATATGAAAAACTGTCTTTCAATTTTCCTCAACTGCACTGAAAGTAAATCTTGGCTTATTTCTTTCTTTGTGATAGAGCAAACAGCATCACTTGAAAAACACAGACTCAGGGAAAAATCTAGGTTTGTTTTTATAGAGCAAGTAGTATTTTGCTCCTTTGCTCACAAAGCTCAGAAGTGAGAAGAGCCAATAAATTACTTATCCCTCTGTACCTCAGAGTGCTCAGGAGGCTTCTCAATCCAAAGCAGGAAATATGAAGTATGAGGTGGTTATGTATTGTGGAATTCATCAGCCACAAAACATTTATGAACTGTGGCAGTCCGGAAACACGCTTTCACCATGCTGCAAGACTATTTCCACAAAAGCTGGCCTAGACTATTCATGCTCTGCACTTACACATTAAACATTGAAACATTAAAACCCTCCAAAATTCAAAAACATGCAGTGATTTTTTTTTTCTTATCAAGATGTAGATCATAAGGTGCTTTTTCATACACTAAGGATGAGGTAAAGAACTATGGCAGTGTTTACAGTCACCCCATTACAACAACACTCAAATTGTGTCATTAAAGCAGGAAGAAGGTATTATAAGCAGAAATTTGGCATCCAGTTGGCAGCAGAATTTTATCTTTGCAGCTAACCAGGGTCAGTTGAAAAGCTTGACACATTGCGCACAGCTACCCACAAAAATCAAACTTTTTGTTCAATTCAGGTTTATTTGTATGTAATATTTAACTAGCTCTTCAGACAAAGCTGAATCAAAAAGCTTCCTAAGCAGCAGCCTTGAATCTTGACTCCTGAAGAGAGTTTCAGGGAATGGAAATCAACACAAACTTCAGAAGATTAATCCTTGAGGCAGAACCTCCTCCCATTTGACCAGGGAAGACAAAAAGTCAATGGAAGGTGGGACTCGCTAAAGCCAGATCCCAAAAAATCTGTGTCAAGATGGTTTCCTGCCCAGCTTTTGTTATTTTTGCTGTTATTGGGGAAGCTCTGTTTCACTGAACCAAAAGCTACAGAAAACCAGACATAATTTTCTTCCCAAGGTACCACTTCCACTCTCATTGCAATTTTCGTGTTGCTTCATTCCAAGAACCACGCTGTCAGACTGGAGCCTAAGAAAAGAAAGATGATCTGCACTCATTCAGCTGCTTCAGCTCAAACCACTCAAAGACACACCCAGTTACTACAGAACAGGAAAAGGAATGGGAGAAAGTATGCCTGAGAGAAAAAGTAAAAGACTCGGTATTATACTTCCATGGTACTTCGTTCTGAATAAAAATTAGGGTTTACAAGATTGGGATGAAATACAGGATGGGCCCTAAATTTATTTCACTTTTAAACCCAAAGTTATGTCTCCATGCTTTCAATAACTGAATTTTAAATTGAAAAGCAGAACCAGATACTCTCCCTTAAAAGCTGAGCACTACCTGTTACTTAAAATAATAAACACATTTTACTCATAATTTATGTTCATGCTTCTGCACTCCCGACGTAGCTGTGGGAATTCACAGAAGCAGATGGAAAAAGGAATTTAATTTCCTTCCTCATCATTCAGTATTTTAATATTTACCTCTAAATTAAAATCTGTTTATAACAAATGCATTCTCACCAGTTATTTTATGCTAACTCCTAAAAAATTACATGATCACACACAGATTCTAAGGATGCAGAAATGAAATAAATCACTTTCTTATTAAACATCTGACTTAATCATTGCATCACCAGGGTACCATTTGGTAACAATAACTGATCCCAGCTTTGTCTGTTTCTTACACTATTTCCCTTTATTAACTATGAATATTTAACATAACAAAACTAGGAAAGGCTTCTCTCAGAATTGCAACTAAATTTTAAGTACATGAGGTTTCAGGAACTGAAAACAGAAGAAAGCATGCAAATGTAAAAAAGTTGTTGAAAGCTACCCCACAAGAGTAGAACTGAACTCTCTTAATAAATCTAAGCCATTATGAGGTTAGAATGAGTCTTGAAAAAAGAATGGATACAATTTCTCCCACCCAGCAACAGAAAATAAAAATTAAAATTAAACTACGCTAGAACTTTTAAAAACACACAACTTTTTAAAAACACGCAACTTTTTAAAAACTGGAAGAAGCGGGGTTTGTAACAAGAAGGTAGAAAAGCTTCCTAGTAGCTTGATATAATCACTGAGGGGCAATAATACTTCAGGTTTCTGTTGAACTATGTCTGCAAAAACTCATTCCCACCCTCCTTCCTCTCCCCAGTAGGCCTTTATGAAGATTGTGGCAGTGCATTTTCTAGAAAACAGAATCAGCAGTGGCAAACCAGTTACTTCCACAATATGCAAGAAAACTACAGCAACAAGTTTTTCACATACGTGACTCCCCTCATTGTTGGAGATTAACATTAGACCCATCACCTGCATGGAAGAAATGGATACAGTCTATCCTAGAAGTTCTGGGTTGTGCTCAGCACCAGCACAGCATATTTGATCAATGCAGGGGGTGGTGGATCCACAGGAGGAAAGGCTTTGTCTGTATGATCCTTGAAATTGTATTGCAGAACAAAGTAATTGCCTAAGCACAGACAAATGGTATGCAGGTATAGATAAAAGTAATAGAAGGAAAGGTGTTCCGTGTTAATAATTAACCAAGTGGAAAGGGCCTGCCTTTACAGCGAACCAGAGGAAAAATGCATAGAAAGACCACACAAAGCTGAAACTTCAAATAAGGAAAAGTGACTCCAGAAGTTACACCCTGTCTGTTTCCCCACACAGGAAAAAAGATGGAGAAATTCATGTACAGAAGAGTTTTTGTATAATGCTGTCTCAGTCTATTACCCCAGTTTCAGTTCCTGCTATTTAGAGCAAGATCCTCATGATCTTCTTATGACTTTCTGTATCTATGGATATAGAAGTATGAGTTATGCCCATGTGCCCACTTCCTCTGAATACTGCATACCAAGTATGATGAGAACTATTATAAAAAGCATTTAAGAAAAAAAATGGGGGGAGGAGGGGAGGAATCAATAAATACAGTATTTTCTACACTTGTTATTACCTATGGCAAAGGCGTTTCATTGCTCAGAAGTTATAATTGCATCAAGAAAATCCAGTATTTCAGGCCTTAATTTTTACACCTAAAGTTCAAATTTTAAAATTAGTCTGGACGCATGCAAAGTTAATAAGTGTGGTTTTAGATGTACTTCACACACACAAAGAACATTATTAGACTTGCATAAAGGGGGAAAAAAAAAAAGATAGAAAAGTGTCTATAAAGCCTTAGCTGAAATGAACACAAAATGTCACTGACTACATTTCTTTATGCAACACTTTCAAAATATAATGTGTTAACTCATTATCTCAGAGTAATGTTTGATATTCGCATTAAATACACGATTATACATTCATTCATGTAGAACCAACATAAAAAGCACCATGGTATACATTCAGAGTTGGCGAAGTTTTGAATCACCACATGTCTTTCCTCAGGTCATTAGTCTTTTGCCACTGATTCAAAAATTGCTATATAATCAGAAATACATGAGCACTTCTATAGCTTTCTGCAAGAAATAAATCTTCATTTATATACCTTGTATTAATAAATACCTATCTTTGGGGGAGAAGGGGAGGAAAGAAACTGTTAATAGAAGGACATTACAGACTAATCAAGGTGTCCTTGGCTGACTTACACAGTGATATTTCACATAATGAGGACCATGATAAAGTTTGTGTTCCAAAACATTTTATGTCTTTTTAACTTTGCCACAGGCACCAAGGTTAGTGCTAATCACTCCAGTCAAAGCCATTAACTTTGAAAAGCTAAAACCTAAAAAAGGACATTAATGAACTCAAAAAAGTACCAGCAGTTAATATGTAGGCTTTTTTTGCTGAACTCATTATTCAGACACTTCACAACATGCGCCTCACAGGATACTGCATTCCGTAAGTGGCAGAACTGATTCAACTCTGAAACATCCCATGAGAAACAAACTGATCAACCGCAGGAAAATTTCAATTCACCCACAACACCAACAGTATAGTGTTGCAGGATACCAAATGAACGAAGGCAAAGGATCTAACCTGTATGCTTCTGACTGGACCACGAACAACCAATGCAGAGGCTGGGTGCTGCTAGAGACACAGACCAGGCTGTTTTCCGTTCTTCTCACCTCAAGGGTAGGGGAGGGTTAATCCTAGGAAAAGCGACACTTTGCAACCTGCAGAATATCTGGGCAGCTCCACACAGCTGTTTCCTGATATGGTTCCAAAGTAACAGGTTGTCTTAAGAATCTCAACCTAAATTATGTTAGGAGCTACTCTAGCAAAGCTAGAACAATGCAAAGCTGAGACATGCAGTACTCAGCAGACTTTTCTGAAGAAGTTAAGACTAATTTCAGCTAATGGGAATTGCCACATTGCCACAGAAGCTGGCTATCAGCAGTTTAACATAACTTACTACTATAAATTTGAACTCTTACGAATCATGTGGAAGCCTCTGATATAGCAAAACCAAGATCATATCAATTTTATCAAGTGCAAGCTGCAGAGTGAGGGAGAAAATAGGCATTGGTAATTACTGCATTGTAACTCTTGAGCTGTATCATTATGGAAAGACGGGATTTTTCCACAAGCTAGAAGAAGCGAAGGGTGATGAAGGGTGGTGGCTATCTTCACCGCATTTTTGAAGATAGCACTTTTAACAAAAACTTGTTTCCACAGAGTCATCAAGGACAACAAAAGTGGTTAAAAGAATCTCCATGAACTGGTACTCCAGTCATCCATCAGCTTGAGTGCAAAGTCAGCTGTGAAAAATGCCTTTGGCAAAACATTTTGTGAACTAGCAGTAGTATGGCAAGAGTTTCCATAATCACTTTTCAAGCCAGACTGCTTCTGCTGGGAGGACTGTTCCCTGCAGGATTCCCCCAAATAGAACTGCAGTGCAGACTATTCATTGCTAGACAAATGGGCTAGCCCCAGGAAACAGCGAAGGTATGCGTAACAGGGACATCTCCAGCTCAGGGTACAGACCCTTATAATTTGCTGTCTCCTTCCAGCCCCCATCCCTACAGGTATAGAAGTGCCAAAATCTATGGGGGAGGAAGGAGCGGGGGGGGATGGGGTGTCTCCTGAGAAGGACTGAAAGGTTAACAACTCCTTAGGAATACACTGGTCACTTAACAAAAAGCAACAGTACTTAACAGAAAACAAAACCCAAGGGCTAACCACAGGCATGTTGAAGCAATCTGTATTGCATTAAAAGAAGGTATTGATATTACTCAAGTCTTTTCCAGAATTCTCCCTCAATTTCTTAAATCATTTGTTCCTTTTATCTATGTCACTAAAAAACCTCAAACATTTCTGTAGCACTAAATATCACTAACTGCTTTCCAGCTCATTCATTATTCCTTGTCATATTTTGCCTATTTTTGTTCCCTAGCTGAATATTCTTATTTAGGACTCAGTCCATCAGCTCCTTTTATTCTGCAAGCTTCTGAAAATCTGGCACAGGCATCTTCATTCAAGGTGGCCTCATGCTAAAGTGGCATTAAGCAGCAAGGGGAATAGCTATAATACTGGTTACTGGCACAGTCAAGCCAACACCTTTTTAAATAAAAAAAGCATCTTAAGAAAGAATGTCTTGTCAACCTGTGAACACTCTAATGGGCTAGGAAAGAAATAAAAGCCACTCCCAGAATTGTTTTGTTATACCTGCAATCATTACCTTAAACCAAACTTAAAACTTATGTCAGAAATGCACACTTGTTGATTCCCCATCTTACGAAAATGTACAGACAGTAAAATCTCTCTGCCCATGCAGAACATTGCCAAAATTAGCTATTAATAGTGCATGCCAGAACAGTTTTGTAGGAATTGAGCATTCACTTACAGCAAGTCTTTTACAATACTGGGGTCTTTGACTGTCTCAAGCTCCTAGCTAAGCTTGTAACTACCGTGACCTCATTGCTGGATATATATTGTGTCCTTCCTTCAAACACCCTGGAAGGTTTCAGTGCCTTATAGTCTTTATAGCTAATGAGTCACAGAATCATAGAATAGTTAGGATTGGAAAGTACCTTAAGATATCTAGTTCTAACCCTCTTCCATGGGCAGGGACACCTTACATTAGGCCATGTCACCCAAGACTCCACCCAATCTAACCTTGAACACTGCCAGGGATGGAGCATTTATCACTTCTTTGAGCAACCTGATCCAGTAGCTCACCAACCTCACAATAAAGAACCTCTTCCTTATATATGTCCTGATACTTTCCCTGTTTAAGTTTAAACTCATTACCCCTTGTCCTACCACTGACATTTTATACCCACTCAGGACTGAGGTGCAGGCTCCTGGGCAAGGCCTGTCAAGCAGCCAATGCTGCCTTGGTGGCTCTTGCCACTCAGAATTGAGGCTTCTAGATGCGGTGTTTCTGCTCGCTCCAGTGTTGAAGGCATCCCCTTTGGAGATACCTAGAGAGATCATAACTAAGGGAAAATTTGTAAATTTCTACTTTGTAAATTCCACCACATTAGACACAGTTCCTTTCCAGTCTACAGTTGCCAAGTTGGTCAATGTGTCTCTCTAAGAGTGCATATTAGCTCCTAACATTTAGTGGAAGAAGGGAGAGAGCTGAATGGCTTGGAGATAGAAGTAAATAAAGGAAAAAAATCCTTCTTCCTAAGAGACACATGATTTTACTGACATCTCAAAATAACAGCTACTTGCTAAATTAATTAGTATCTTGTCTCTGATATGTGACTACACTGACTATGATACACCTTGGAAGAACGCAGAATTACTTTAGTGAAAGCTTTGTAAACTGTAGACAACACAAAAACCATAAAGCCAGAAAGACAACCTCATCTCAAACAGCTGGAGAGAGTAACTAGCAGCCTAATCAAACATGTAATATTTAAACTCTGCATAACAACAAATAGCTATATATAAGAAATCTGACTGCATACATAAAAAACTAATGATTAAAAAAATGAATACTGGTCTAATTCCAGTTGAAAAAAACAAAACTACACAGAATTGACAGGGCAAGGATTAGGTTTTTTGGGAATAAGTCTCAGCCCTGCTCAGGATGATGTGTTCCTCTAATGCCTCCATCCAAACCATTTAAGGTTTCGATATAAACTTCAAAGGGAGGAGGTTGAGTGCGTAACAGCTGCAGAGAAAGGGATTATTTAATGTCAAATGTTGCATTGCTTTTATCATGACACTTTCTATATTTGGCGGTACATGTCTATTTTTTGAAAGCTCCAGATTTTGGAGAGCAACTGTTAGGTAAGCAACTCTTTTTTCAGTACAAAGTTTCCAATTGCAAAGAAAAGCTGGAGGACTTTCCATCCAGAGCTCCTTCTCTCACAAAAAAAAAAAAAAAAAAAAAAAAAAAAAAAAAAATCTTATTCATTTATTTATTCCTTGACACTATTTGGGAAGAAGTCCAAGTTATTAAACAGGTAGGATTGTCCATCTGCTAAAATCCATGTTTAATTTGAGCCTGAGAGACAAAACTGCAGTCCCAGTCAGATTTTATTCATTTGTAGCCTCCACAGTATTGCGTTTGCCTTCAGTACCTAAGCTGCTAAACCATGCAGATCATCTGTCCCATAGCATAATGTGTGTAAGGTCTCAGAGTTACAATTGCCTATATCTTCAAAACATCATCACACAAAATACGTATTAACAGGATAAACATTCTTCAGTTACTCATACAGCCATCAAGTCCAAGAACTGATAATCTTGCTCACTTACTAAATAAAATGAAAGACTTGGATGGGATCCAAAATCCCCTCATTGCAGGCCATGAGTTCAGAAGCTTGACAATCATGCCCTTGAAAAATACCAACAGGAGAAAAAACGTAAATGAGAGAGAACAAAAGTTTCAACAGAAGCTTTTGATTGTGGAGCATGCATGCCACTGAGGCTGTGTCATCAATATCACTTTTTAGCAGCCTCCGGTGTTCACTATTTTGTTCATTAGTATCTCTGGAGACTTTTTTAGAAATTGTATCATACAACATCACAGGTTTTCTATCCTTTGTACTGCTGAGTTCTTAAACTTTGTTCTATGTATCTCCAAGCAAGGTACGCTGCTTCAGTATACAAATTAGTGGCACAATTTTCTTTATAAGTTTTAAATTATCATGTGTTGACTCCATCTCAACTCTGCAGAACACTGGAATAAACTGGCAATGATTTGAGATTTGTATATATGTCATCACTGGTAATTTTTCTTTCTTTCCAGCTTAGAAACACACAAAAAGCATCAATTTAACAGAGAACTCCTTTAATGGAGAACACTTGGATATATAAACTTTTCTTTTGCAAGAGGACTGTTTTGCGTAGAAATATGTACCAGTTAAAACACTAACAAAACAAGTATATATACAGCTCTATAATTCTTGATTATCCGAAAAGAGCAAAAGTCTAATGTGTTTGGTGTCATCTACACAACTTGCATAACATCATTCTTTCAACATTAATTGATATAAGATGCTAGTCATAACATACATTTAATTGTCTCAGGTTTACTTCCCTCTATCTTTGTAATCTATATTCCTTGACAAGTCAATCTACAAAACACTCTCTGCAGCCAAGCAATGCTTTCAGAAAGGTACTTGTGCAAGGTTGCCACAGGCCCAGCTACAAAGCACTCCCTCACCTCTGCAACCTTCTGTGTACTAGCTACTTTAAGAAGTTTGTCTTTATAGTGGCCAATGGCTGTACTGTTTAATCTCAATCACACCTCTTTGCACACAAGGTCTGTCCAGTAGGGTTTTTCCAGACTGTTTGTTTTCTACAGATATCTAATAAATAATCACTTTTAAAAAGTATCCATTAAACAAAAGACCATGAATTATTGAGGATGAAAACTAAGGATGCACTTGCAAAAAAGAGCCTCCTGCTTCAGTCTTGCTTGCTTTAAGAAGCTGCAAACAGCTAGATTGTAGACATTAAGAGGTCTCCCCTCACTACATTTAGGCTACATCTGGCACTTAGCCAGATTCTTAAATGTGCAATTTGACAAATCAGCTTAGACATGGAGGACAGGAGCACCAAGTCTATAGAGTTTCACTGAAGTTATCCACCATTTGCTCAGACATGCAAAGTACTTTTATGATCTCCTAGTTAAATTGTTAGCCAGGTACAGGCTACTTCATTTAAAGCTATCATGCATGTACAGTATCGGAGCTAAAAAAAAAAACAACCAACCAAACAAAAAAACCCAACAAGCAAACCAAGACACTTCAGACTTTTTTCAACTCAGGCCCAGTACAACAAAATTAGAGGGATTGTAGAATGCAAACGCACCATTTAAGTTAAACATTGGCCAAGTTCTGAGGGTTCATATAAAATAACTATCACAGTTTTGCAGAATATAAACTCATATGCTTTTTTTCTTTTTGCCCTCAGTAATGCATGTACTTCTGTTTAAATTAAGCTGTAAATTCAGCGTGCTTACCTTCACTCATCTACACTGAACTTAACAGTTCAGGACTGTGTACCTGCAGCAGGACTTCAAACTAACTAGCATCAGGCATATTCACTTTACAAGACAAATGCCCATTTAACTTGGAATTCAAACCTCAATTCTCAGACAATTCCTCACAGCCTTTCTGGAGGCTTTGTCTCTTTCTGCAGTTTGTGAAAACCTTCTTTAAACAGAATACCAAGGGCGTGTTAGGTTTCCAGGGAAGACCAAGCTCTTCCTTGATGAATCGAGAGCTGTAAACCCTACCAATACTTTGGCAACATACTCTGTGAATTGCTCTCTCTGCTTGCCTGAGCACTCCTCTGCCATTTCAGTGCAAAAGAGGACAAGTGAGAAAGAAGACAAGTGAGCTTTAGTACAGACTGGGAGAAGACAGTTACGTACCAATTCATTGAAAATACACAGAAGTTATGAGCAACAGTCTAAACCAAAAGTAACACTAGTTTACAGGCATCTGACTCAACAAAAGAAAGTCTGAATCTTAAACACAGCAAATCTGTTTTCCTCTGCACAGTCTGTAGAATTAGTAAGCAATATCTAGTATCCTTTAATATAGGAAATAGTATGGTTTATTATCAGAACAGAAAGGTTTAATCAGCTCTACAGATTCTGACCTATGCTGTTTAAACAAGGGTATGTCTCAAGCTCTCAAACATTAGGCACTCATTTTCATTCTTCCAAGCAAAGGCCCAAGTATTTGACTATCAAGTCAGTCTCACAATAAATGGCTTGAAGGGCTAAGCAGCCCAAGCCAGTATGTTCCCTTTCCACTTCCAACTAGCCAGCTGGCAGGAGGAATACCTTCCACTGCAAACATACAGGGACTTTGACAGAGAGGGACTTCTCCTACCATTGCTTCTTTCACATAGTAGGCCCAGTCACAAAGTGGCTACTGTGTCTGGCGATAGATCTACCAGGTAAGCCACATTACCATGCACCTACACAGTTTCTCATTCTAGGGTTTATTACTTAACTGACGGGAGAGGGGAAGTGGAAGGAAAGAGGAAGGAATCATAATTTCACCTACAGTGTTTTCAGAGTAGCTTTGAGTCAATAAAATATGTGTGAAATATCTCTCTTAATGAAGGCCAAAGAACTGCCTGTGCCGAGTCTTTCTTCCCCCTCAAAACTGCACCACTCTGCTTATACTACAGAAATCACTGTTAGCAGACCACATTATCTCATTTCTATAGCCATCAACTGTTCTCTCATCTCTAGCAGAGAACAGTCTTTCCTGCTTCAATGACAGCTTACAAGAAATAGCAACATAGAGAGCTACAATAAAATGGATTCTCCATCAAGCCAGCTGACAAGACTTCCAAAAAAGGGGAAAAAAAAAAAAAAAAAAAAAGGCAATTTCTTGGGTGTAATTCCCTCTTAAAAAGCATAAAAAACACCAAGTTCTTAATTATATTGCTTATATTTCCAGATATTGAAATTCAGAGACTTTGTAACTGCAAGAGAGTATTTGCTTCCTACTGCAAGCCATCATTTTTAACCTTCATTTATTAACGTCATCCTCATGAAAACAGGTCAAAAACATCAACCTCCTACCTTCTCCAAAATAAGTTCCGAGACAATCCTTTCAGCCAGGCTTCATTCTAAACTCACCTTAGATCTTGACCCAAAAGAGCTTTTAACAGATTAATCATAGAATCATAGAATAGTTAGGGTTGGAAAGGACCTCAAGATCATCGAGTTCCAACCCCCCTGCCATGGGCAGGGACACCTCCCACTAAACCATGCCATCCAAGGCTATGTCCAACCCCACCTTGAACGCCACCAGGGATGAAGCATTCACAACTTCCTTGGGCAACCCATTCCAGGGCCTCACCACCCTTACAGTAAAGAATTTCTTCCTCAGATCCAATCTAAACCTCCCTGTTTAAGTTTAAACCCATTACCCCTTGTCCTCTCACCACAGTCCCTAATGAAGAGTCCCTCCACAGCATCCCTATAGGCCCCCTTCAGGTATTGGAAGGCTGCTATGAGGTCTCCACGCAGCCTTCTCTTCTCCAGGCTCAACAGCCCCAATTTTCTCAGCCTATCTTCATATGGGAGGTGCTCCAGTCCCCTGATCGTCCTCGTGGCCCTCCTTTAGACTTGTTCCAACAGTTCCATGTCCTTTTTATGTTGAGGACACCAGAACTGCACACAATACTCCGAGTGAGGTCTCACGAGAGCAGAGTAAAGGGGCAGGATCACCTCCCTCGACCTGCTGGTCACACTCCTTTTGATGCAGCCCAGGATACGGTTGGCTTTCTGGGCACAAAACACTGCCTGCCCTTTTGCAATCACAAGCCATACCACATGTACGCTTTTGCTCTTAAGTAAATCAGCTCCATACATGCAAAACCCAAGGCCCAGAGTGCTTAGTGCTAAATTGATGAGATCTCCCACCCTCTTGAAGCGCCATCAGGCTGCACATTCCCATACTTGCAGCTGCAAACACAATGTAGGTACAAATGCTGAAGCAGTGTGAACACTTAGCCATACCTTCTCCTTCAGCAAAGCTAACCTTACATTCCCATGCAAGACAATTATACTGTCTAAAAATAACAACTGCTTACTGCATACCTACTCTCCAAGAACATTCCGAATCATCCTTGCTGAATTGACTTCTTGATGTACTTTCTACTCCTGTATGCGTTGCAAAGCATAGCTACAGGTAAAGAAAACATGGTTTGTTTGTTTGAACATATAAATTCTGACACATCACCACACTGTCTCAATTTCACCTGCTGAGCCAAACCATAAACCCCAGTCCCACTGAGGACAATTAAGTGCATCTGTGCAGACTCACAGTCATAGTTACAGGTGTAACAAGGCCCAATTTCAAAACAGGATATTCCACCCTGCCAGGCCCTGTCATGCATAAACAATCAACAGCTGCTCTGCATTAGACATCTTTTACAGACAGAGACAACTTAGGTCTATTTTTCAGACCTTACCCTAAACTCCAGCTTAAAAAAAAAATTATATTAAAATAAAATGGTCTATATAGTCTATAAAATAGTCTATATAATATTCCTTGGACTGCAGAGGACATAGCTCGTAGGCATTCCAGCAATACACCTTGCTGCAACACAATGAAAATCATAAGCCATTAGTACATTTTAATGACACCCCAACTGCATTCAAGTCAACCTTTCAGCAGTGATTTAAACCTGGTAAGTACCTATGACAGCTACTTAAGGCATCAGAAGTCACAGTTCAGGAAGAGAGTGTGCCTCCTCTTTGATCTCCATAGTTCTTTGCCTAGGGCGATAAGCTGCTAATTCTTCAAACCATGAAAGCATAGTACATAGAATAAACAAACATCATGGATAAAGCCACAAATAACACATAGATGAGGCTTTCATTTGCATAATCAGGGCTGTATACCTGGAAGGCATAGGATAATTATGTAACCTTGCCAGTGGAAATTTCTGATGTTGGCAATGATGTGGAAATTAATGCACCAGTTTGACCTTGTCTAAAATCAAACACAATAAATATGGAATGCATAATCATTTTTGCTACTTCCATTGTAAAGCTTCACTGTAAATCACTTTACATTTCTTGTATTTCAGTCTAGTGCTCCATCTATTACCTAATAATTGCTCTCTAAAAATGCTGATACATCAGCTTGTATTTATTCAAAACCTACTTCCCTCGACAGAGAAGACAGATACAAAGATGTACACAAACTGTAAAGGTTGCAGTGAAAGAAGGGAAGAAATGGGAGCTGTGACGAGAAGGGTCATTTTTCACCAGCTACCTACCAAGCCCCGTTGCAATCATCATCTGTGGAGCCTGAAGTAGCTAAGAACTTTATAGCATTACAAAACTTAGGCTGTGGGTGTGGAGAACAACCTGCTGGCCTTAAAAGAAAATCTGTTTTCCACGGTTTATATTAATAACATAATGAGTGAAAAACTAGACATTAATTGTGTAACCCTATTGATATCTCAAATTATGCAATAATGACTAGACTCCATAATAAGGTGGTTGTGCTGTTGCGGGTGTAATAAATTGTTTTAAAATGAGATAAAAATGAAGCGACTACAAAAGATATGAGGTATCTGAGGGGAGTGCTTCATGAGAGATATACAGCTGCCATTAAGGTGCTATCCATCATTAGCTTAATTATCCCTGGTAATAGTCAGGTGAAAGCATAAGCTTCCTTAGAAAAGAATAGTTTATGCCTCCCCAGAATGTTCCCCAAGAGCAAAACTGAAATATCCACTTGACTATGATCCTCTCCACAAATAGCATGTTAGGATGAGCTACTTTGCTTAATTGTTTTTCAACAGGCTGTTTCCTCACAAAGAGAGAGCTCTGAGGAATACCTAAAGCAATAAGGATATCAACCAGCTTGCTATCATCAAGGGTGGTATCACAGGATTTCTAGTCCAATTGACAAGAGATGCTAAATCCTTCTGGTAGAAGCAAATGGGGCTCAAAGGCCCACAGAATTGCTGGCCATTTTAAAGGTTCTCCTCAGACTGAAATCTCTGGATTGCTTCAGTCACCCTACCCAGACTGCATAAGCAGTCGGAAGATGATAGAAAATTGGAGAGAATAGAAATCTGAAAGAAACAATGTCAGACATCTATATTCACAACAATGCTTCCAAAATAGAGAACATCAGCTGACATTCCAGTGCCTTCCAAAAAAATCGGAATCACATAGAACAGACTTGAAACACTGTCAAGAGCCACATCACATCCTTCCAGCTCTGTGCAGCATCACACAATGAAGGTTTGTAGTGCACCAAGGCACCCTGAGCTTGTGCCAATCTGTATTTCTTTTTCCTGGTTTCAGCTGGGATAGAGTTAATAATTTTCTTCCTAGCAGCTGGTGCAGTGCTGTGTTTTGGATTTAGTCTGAGAACAACACTGATAACACTGATGTTTTTAGTTGTTGCTCAGTAGCACTTACCCTGATCAAGGACTTTTCAGTCTCATGCTCTGCCAGTGAGGAGGGGCACAGGAAGCCAGAAAGAAGCAGAGACAGGACACCTGACCCAAACTAGCCAAAGGGGTATTCCATACCACAGCATGTCATGCTCAGTATACAAATTGGGGGGAATTACCCACATGGGACTGATTGATGTTCAGGGACAGGCTGGTTATCAGTCAGTGGGTGGTGAGCAATTGTATTGTGCATCACTTGTTTATTGGGTTTTATTTCTCTATTATCTTCCTTTTAATTACAGTTATTATTGTTGTTCTGTTTTACTTATTTCAGTTATTAAACTGTTCTTATCTCAACCTGCAGGTTTCAGCTTTTTCTGATTCTCCTCCCCATCCCACGGGGGGTGGAGGAGGGGGCTGGTGAGAGGCAGGGAGCAAGCAAGTGAACAGCTGTGTGGTACTTGGTTGCCAGCTGGGGTTTAAACCATGACAGTTTTCCATGATGTAATTCCTCAGGGCTCTCCTCCTTCCCATTGCTCTCCATACCCTCTACCTTTAAGGAAATTAAAACTCAAACATCTACATCGAAAAACAGCTAGATTGTAAGATCACAGATACACAAGCAGATTGCTCAAAGTAGGTAAGCTAAGGAGCACAACATAGAAAAAGCAGTGGCTCTTGAGACTGCATTAAAATCAGCAATGTCTGGAGGAAGAAATCTATAATAAACAAACTGGAGAAGGTGGACCCATTACTTGCTACAGATTATACAGTCTACAGTAAGAGGACAAGACTTTCAGGCAACCCTCACTCCAGAATCTCCACCTACCTGAAAGCTACATTTTTGGAACCTTAGGTTATATAATTGTATGCTATTAGCACGTCACTTAACTGCTTCAACTTTTCCACTACCGCACTGCTGGAAATCATCAGTTAGGTTACACTGCCATAAGACTGGAGCTGTAGTTGTGAACTTAGCCCAAAACCTGTCAGAAAATACTATTTTGCTGTGCTGTATTTAGTTTTGCCAGGAAAATTAAAAGAAAAAAAGCTATCTTAAGCACAGTGCCAAGGCTCTCTTTGTCTAAACCGAAGCGCTCCTCTCTGCTGCCTCAGTTCATTTCCCAGTACAGGGAAAAGGAGGACTTCACCCGCCCAGTGTTCCAGCTGGCAAGTCTTCCTGGCTTCTCCATCTCTAATATCAAAGACTGTGACCAGCACTGCTCAGAGAGCCCAACTAGCCATAAGTATTCACAGAAGCCTCATTTTTCATAAAATGGATCACTTTGTACATCTAATTTAAGAATCCCTGGAAGACACTTTTTCAAGAAGGCTAATTAGTTCTGAGCCCTCTCTCCCCTCCTACAATCTGATTTTCTCCCACCATGTATCTGGGTCCAAAAACTCACGGCAATGGATCTTCCTTTAGGCTTTTTGGAATGAAGTAGTGACTTCCATTCCTGGGAGAAAAAAACTTTCAAAGCCACTGTAGAAGAAGAGCAAAACACACATAAATACACACATTGAAAAGGAAAGGAAGATGGTTACATTCTCTCTAAAGGAGTTTGCATTAAAAGATCAGAGGCCAAATGTGGCATTTATGTCAACACTTCCTTAAATAACTCTAGCAACTGATGGACTGTCTATGGCATGACTTTGAAATAGCTTTCTACTGCTTTTCCTCACACGATTTTGCCCATGTGTCTTTTTGTGAGTATCTGCGTGTGTGACAGAAAGAACTACTATACTACACTTTCAAGTACTCACAGTAGTGAAGGTCAAGAGCAAGCTACCATCTGACAACCCCCACACACAGAGCTACTAAAATTCTGCCTTCAGACAAATTTCTCCGTATCTCCCGTGCTAAAAGTTCAAAATCCTTTTTGAATTAATATTGAAGTAGGCTCACTGCGAAAGTGTCATAAGTTCCATCTGCCACTAATGAAAGTGACAGTTTCAGTATTAGCCAGACAGATTCACAGGTCAAAATACATAATTAAGAGTAAGCACAAAGGCAGTAATGACTTAAAAAGAGGCATAAGGATTACCATTATCTACTTCACTACAAACAAAGTAAGAACATCACTGGATTGTTTCCCCTGTAAAATAGGTTGATAGCCCCATTATTTTTCACCTTAATATCAAAACAGTTCTGCAGACAACAGTGCTAGTAATCTACTATCTATTAGGGTCAGAAAGTCTTCTGAGATTTTCATCTGTTGTGATATAGCAGTGTCGTGGTTTGTCTCTATAAACTCATACAGTCGCTCTCTCACTCACTCCCCACTCTTTCTTCCCTCCACTCCTGGAGGGATGGGAAGGAGAATCGAAAGAATGCAACTTCCACAGGTTGAGATAAGAACAGTTTAGTAACTAAGGTATAACACAAACCAGTACTGCTACCACCAATAATAATAATGACAAGAGAAAATACAAGGGAAAAGAATACAATTGCTCACCACCCAGTATCAAGCCCGAGCAAGCAGTGCACCCCCCACCGTGCACCCCCACCACCCTTCTGGGTCTCTGCTCTCTGTTTTTACATCCTGGACATGGCATGCTGTGGTATGGAATAACCCCTTTGGTTAGTCTGGGTCAGGTATCATGTCCCCGCCTCCTCTCAGCTTCCCCTCCTCCCTGGCAGAGCATGAGACTCAGAAAGTCCTTGGTCAGACCAAAATATTCTAAGCCATAACTATAAACATCGGTGTTATCAGCGCTGTTCCCAGACTGAAAGTCGAAAACACAGCACTGCACCAGCTACTATGAAGAAGAAAAAAATGACTGCTGCTGCTGAACCCCTGACAGTATCCACCCCTTATTCCGTACCATTCACGTCATCCTCAGATCCCACATTTTCAATATACCATCACATACATATATATGTATACATACACACACACACACAGAGGGAGAGAGATCATCCCTCAGTGCATGGATCAATCCCTCCAAAGCTTCCGAGTCCATTTAGTCAGCGACGTCAAGCTCCATCTCTTGTAACAGTCGTTCAGAGCAAGGGAGGCCATGTGCAGTGTTGGATCGTTGCCTGCTGATGCTGATCGTTCCTTTACTGCAGAACTCATCTGGTTTCATTAAAGTTCATTCTTTGTTGGGATGACAGTCAGAGAGCCAGTCGCTGATGACTTGAAGACATCTAGTTGGTGGGCTATAAAAGTATTACATAGCAGGCAACAGCATACAATTGGGTTCATTGGCTGTTCTCCCCTAAAATCAAATCCCCTTGAGATACACATCGGACTTCCCCATCTTCCCGCATTACCCACCAAGTATATCCAGGTCCCTGAGCAAAAGCAATCCCACGAGTGGGTTTGCCTTTACCTGAAGTGGGAATAACCCAGACTGTCTTCCCCAGCAAATTCTTTATGTGCACCACAGGAACTTTGTCCCCCTCCACAGTATGTAGAAGTTCTGACTGGGCTGGACCAGCCCTGTTGACAGATCCTCTGGTGTTGACCAACCAGGTGGCCTTAGGTAAATGTGCATCCCAATGTTTGAAAGTCCCACCACCCATTGCTCTCAGTGTAGTTTTTAACAGCCCATTGTACCGTTCGATTTTCCCAGAGGCTGGTGCATGGTAGGGGATGTGATATACCCACTCAATGCCATGCTTTTTGGCCCAAGTGTCTATCAGGTTGTTCCGGAAATGAGTTCCATTGTCTGACTCAATTCTCTCTGGGGTGCCGTGTCACCACAAAATCTGTTTCTCAAGGCCCAGGATCTTGTTCCGGGCAGTGGCGTGGGGCACAGCATATGTTTCCAGCCATCCAGTGGTTGTTTCCACCATGGTAAGCACATGGTGCTTGCCTTGGCAGTTGGAGGGATTGTGATATAATCAATCTGCCAGGCCTCCCCATATTTGTACTTCAGCCATCGTCCTCCATACCAAAGAGGCTTTAACCATTTAGCTTGCTTAATTGCAGCACATGTTTCACACTCATGAATAACCTGGGCAATAGTGTCCATTGTTAAGTCTACCCCTCGATCACAAGCCCATCTGTATGTTGCATTTCTGCCCTGATGGCCTGAAGTGTCATGGGCCCACCGGGCCAAAAATAATTCACTCTTATGTTGCCAATCTAAGTCCATCTGAGCCACTTCAATCTGAGCAGCTTTATCCACTTGCTGGTTGTTCTGGTGTTCTTCAGTGGCCCGACTCTTGGGTACATGAGCATTTACGTGGCGTACCTTGACAACCAGGTTTTGCACTCGGGCAGCAATATCTTGCCACAGTGTAGCAGCCCAGATGGGTTTACCTCTGCATTGCCAGTTGCTCTGCTTCCATTGCTGCAACCACCCCCACAGGGCATTCGCCACCATCCATGAGTCAGTATAAAGATAAAGTACTGGCCATTTTTCTCATTCAGCAATGTCCAAGGCCAGCTGGATGGCTTTCACCTCGGCAAACTGACTCGATTCACCCTCTCCTTCAGCAGTTTCTGCAACTTGCTGTCGAGGATTCCATACAGCTGCCTTCCATCTACGATGCTTTCCCACAATGCGACAGGATCCATCAGTAAACAGGGCATATTGCTTTTCACTTTCTGACAGTTCATTGAATGGTGGGGCCTCTTCAGCACGCATAACCTCCTCCTCCTCTGGTGACATTCCAAAATCTTTGCCCTCTCCAATAATAATAATAACAAGAGAAATACAAGGGAAAAGAATACAATAGCTCACCACCCAGTATCAAGCCCGAGCAAGCAGTGCACCCCCCACCGTGCACCCCCACCACCCTTCCGGGTCTCTGCTCTCCGTCTTTACATCCTGGACATGGCATGCTGTGGTATGGAATAACCCCTTCGGTTAGTCTGGGTCAGGTATCCTGTCTCCGCCTCCTCTTGGCTTCCCCTCCTCCCTGGCAGAGCATGAGACTCAGAAAGTCCTTGGTCAGACCAAAACATTCTAAGCCGTTAACTATAAACATCGGTGTTATCAATGCTGTTCCCAGACCGAAAGTCAAAAGCACAGCACTGCACCAGCTACTATGAAGGAGAAAATATTGACTGCTGCTGCTGAACCCATGACAAGCAGGAAATTATTTTAACTGGGAGCACTACGCTTTGCAACGGTCCACAAAAAAGCCATTCCATAACATCTGTGGTAGGACAAGTAGAAAACATTTCAGTGCCTGAACCTGGATTCTCAGGACTAATGATGCACTGTGACCTCAGAAAGGGTGAGATTAAGATTTATTTCTAATAACACTCAGGTAAAAGTGAGTGAAATAAATTGAACAAGTAAAATATATTGAGCTTTCATGCTTTTCTGTTATCTTTCGAACTGATCTGCAGTGTCTTCTTTACTCTTCTTTCAGAACACAAATGCACACCATCACCTCTCACTCCTTCACCTTCCCAGGCTAACACTTCAGCCTCTGTGCTGAATTCTCTTCTATTAGCCTGGACTCTCTTAAACCTTCTGTATAGCTATACAAAGATTTTGCAAGATTTAATCTTAGTGGACAGACCTGGGCACATTTTTCAGCCATCTTACAGTTTGCAAGTTTGGGTGCCTGGAAAAAGGTGAGCATCTATTTCTTTTTCTTTCTCTCCCATTTTGGATAACCATTTCACTATTCCATCCCTGAAGATCCCTTTTAAGTCACGAAACACAGACTGGACAAACACACTCAAAATTCCCTGCATTTTAGGATTTCACGCCTCTTACAGAGGAGGAGAATGATAGAGTTCGAGAACTTGCCGAGAAATGATCACCGTAGTAATTGTCAGTATTTTACCCCTCCCTGTTAAACATCATCTGACTACCTCATTCTTTTCTGCAAAGGCAGATTCTGAGTAGTCAGAAAATCTTTGGTTTAATTTTTCTCATCAGAAGTCCCTAATAATAAAGACCCAGAAGCAAGCCTCCATGGAATCACTGCCATGGCTCAGTGGATAGCTCCAAGCAACATTTGCTATGTCAGATATCCCCTTACGCAGTCAGCTGTGAAACCACTGCAGTAGCAGGCTAGTTTCTGTAAGCTGCATTCCCAGTTATCCGTTCCTTTTAATTGTGTAGTTTTAATCACTTTAGCTCAGCCCCAGTAGTTAAGCAGAAAATTCCTATACCAAATTAAAACCTCCAAACTACAACTCATAAGGCAATGCCTCAGCACCATCTGTGACAGAAACCGCAGATGTCTGTGAAAGCACACCCCAACAAAAATTATTGATGGGAGAGGTGCTCAGGTAGACATGAGAGCATGTCTAACAGCAGAAAGGCCATTACAGTGCAGATGCCGGTAAGTGCTGTTGCTATTTTTGCAGCATGTATGTGGAGCAGTATCTTCAGTACCCAAAATGACATCTGTAACATAGCTTGAAGTCTGTTTGACACACTTTACAAGCCTCAGTCTACAGCTCCCATGTATGAGAAGTTACATTATTTTCTAAAGCTGCATGTAAATCAAGCAGCCTACTGAAACTTAGAAGGGCATATTAATCCAAGTGCTACATATAGGGGGAACCCTTCACTTTAGATCTGATGATTTGAACTCTAAGATGTACAAGGATCAGGAGTGTACAGGAATGGTTTTGAGTTGCATTCACAGCCCTTGCCCTCAGTCAACTGTGTGACATCTCCTCACATGTTTAAGGATTTAGCTCCCACTTTGGTTATTGCCTGGAGACTTCAAGCAACTGAAATCCTTCTCAAAAAAAGATACCAGGATTAAAGAAGTAATCTATTCCAACAGTAGTGAAAACCTGCTGCATGCCTAAAATTCATTACATTTTCAACCCTTGGAGACTCCCTGTGGGACAGCATAAAGATTTTCATTAAGCAAATCTGAATTTGACTAAGGTTCAGACAACAGCAAGTTCACTTCTAAGCAGCCTACACAACTGAAAACAGAAAAGATGATACAGCATGCCACTCGTATATTTAATTGAAGACTTATACATGATGTTAAAAAAACTTAGAACCGTAGAACGGTTTGGGTGGGAAGGGAACTTAAATATCATCTAGTTCCACAGATGCATCTCATCAGGTCCCATGGACTTGTGCACCTTCAAGTTCCTTAGATCTTCTCTAACATGATCTTCTACACCATGGCAGGTGGTTCTTAATACTCTCAGTCCCTGCCTTTGCCTTCTGCTACTTGAGCAACGTGACTGGAGCACCTGGTGCAGGGCAAAAACGTCACTGAGCACCTCAGCCTTCCCCATGTCATGGGTAACCCCGTCTCCCTCTTCTGGAGGGGTCCCAGATTTTTCCTAGTCTTCCTTTTATCCTGACATACTGTAGTGGTTTAAGCCTCTCAGCCACGCAGTTTTTCTCACTCACTCACTTCCCCCTTTCTTCCCTCCTCTCCTGGAGGGATGGGAAGGAGAATCAAAAGAATGCAACTTCCACAGGTTGAGATAAGAACAGTTTAGTAACTAAGGTATAACACAAACCACTACTGCTACCACCAATAATAATAATGACAAGGCAAATACAAGGAAAGAATACAATAGCTCACCATCAATCCCAGCCCAACCAAGCCGTGCATTCACCACAGTGCACCCCGCACCATGCACCCTCACCACCCTTCCGGGTCTCTGCCCTCTGTTTTCTACATCCTGGACATGACGTGCTGCGGTATGTAATAACCTCTTTGGTCAGTTTGGGTCAGGTGTCCTGTCTCTGCTTCCTCCCGGCTTCCCCTCCTCCCTGGCAGAGCATGAGACTCACAAAGTCCTTGGCCAGCCTAAACATTACCAAGCAGTAACTGAAAACACTGGTGTTATCAGCACTGTTCCCAGGCCCAAAATCAAAAACACAGTGCTGCACCAGCTACCAAGAAGGAGAAAAATAACTGCTGCTGCTGAACCCAGGACACATACCTATAGGAGCTTTTCTTGTTGCCCTTGACGTCCCTGGTCAGATTTAATTCTGTTAGGGCTTTAGCTTTCCTAGCCTGATCTCTGGCTGCTCAGACAATTTCTCTGTATTCCTTCCAGGCTACCTGTCCTTGCTTCCACCCTCTGTAGGGTGCCTTTTTGTGCTTGAGTTTGTCTGGATGCTACTTATTCATCTGCACAGGCCTCCCAGCATTTTTGCTTGCCTTCCTCTTTGCTGGAATGCAGTGCTCCTGAGCTTGGAGGACAGTATTTGATGCCTGCAAATCACTGAACTATGTCCAATTTAATAAAACTCTCTAAGGGAACCAAGTGAACTGTGTGGCTTGTATGCTGGCATAAATATTCATGAATTCCTAAGAAAGCTAATAGGATCAATAAGAGCACAACCTTAAAGTTCACATAACTCTTGGTAAGTAAGGATCCCATTCTGTTTCCAGTCAAGTCAAGAAAACAGTTTGTCATTACCTTTCCAAGAGCCAAGACAAGAGGCAAAATTGCACAGAACTACCCTGCAGTCTGTATTGTAGCCTGAAAGGAGCACTCAGCTTAGGAATCACTTAGAAGCTACCAACAACGCATAGGTTTAGTTAGGAAAATATCTTGATATCTAGAAACTGTAACAAGAATAATTTTACAAAACTGCAGAACACAGTATACATTGTTCCTAAATATATATTTATTTCATCTGAAAAGAAAAAAAGAAGAAAAAAATTAATGTTCCCCCCTCTTTTCACTGCTGGCTAACATCTTCCTTTTCAACTCTGAAATTAGCCACTGCATGCACAGTTTCCTATCTTGTGCTATACCGCTCATTTCTGTGAGGGTCTTCCGTACCTTACCCTGCACTGCTGCTGACTGAGGGCTCCCACACTTGTCAACCCCCTCAGTTCCTCTCAGATCATGCAAACACACTTGGCCCATGAAGAAAAAGGCTCCCCCAACTCCAGTGGCCAAGGACACCCAGTAACGAGCATGCCAGTGTTTCCTGCATGCAGTGCAGTGCCCTCTGCCAGAGCCCCATGGCAGAGAACTGGGTTGCAGGGGGCACAGAGTACTCCCTGGGGACCCTCAACACCAACAGCTGGTACACGGGAGCTGAGGGAAGTCATGCACAGCCTTCTCCCACTGCAGCCACTCCTCTTTGAACTTCCCCCTATGGGAATCATAGAATCAGCTGGGTTGGAAAAGACCTTTAAGGTCATGAACTCCAGGCATTAGCCCAGCACTGCCAAGACCACCATTAAACCATGTCACTACATGGTTTTTGAACAGTTGGCTGGGGTGTGTGGGGAGGTGCCTGCAGAGAACTGACACCCTGGCCTGGGGCCAGGGCAGCCCTGAGGGGCAATGGCGCATGGAGGACCCACACAGGCAGCAGGAGCAGCAAAGCCCCATTAGGGGAGAGACAAAAAAACCCAACCGAGTAAGAAGCAGGACATGGCAGGAGGACGCTACCGCCTGTCCCTCACCAAAGGGGCTGGAGTGGGTACTGAGACAAAGGGAGAAAGGAAGGAAGGAAGGGAAAGGATAAGGAAAGGAGGAAAAGGATAAGGAAAGGAGGAAAAGGAGAGGGAGGGAAGGATTCTAGTCTACATTATGTAGCCCACAAATAAGGGGCGGAGTTTGTAATTTTGCACTGACCCCCAGCCTCCAGCACCACCTGTTGCCTCACAGGGGGAATTGAGAGGGAACTGAACACAACTCACAGTGAAAACATGAAGAATTGAGATAAGAAAGGGAGGAGGACTGAAACAGACCCTGGGGAAAAGAGAAGAAAGATGTTTCTTTAATGTAAGTCTTTGACCATTTATCATTCTGGTTTCTTTTCAATCAGTAATGTAAAGTTTTTTAATTGGCATTAACTGAAACTCTTGAAGTCAAGACTATCTTGCCCAGAGCACTGGTGTTCGCCCCAGATCCTGCACAACTCCCACAGTCCTGGGCTACAGGAAAAAGTGTAGGGACAGCCCCCTCCCCACCCCAGATTCCAAGAAGATAACCCTGATTTTCTTTTTTCTTTCAACTCCCTGGCTTAGAATTTCTAAGCAAAAAGAAATTTCAGTTTTGTTATGTAGGGTTCTGTTGTTGTATTTGAGTTGAATGGTCAAACAGAAAACCAGCCACATTAGCTATTTTTCATGAAGCTTTAGTGTCAAGGGCACATTTTATGTTTCTATAGCAGCCCAAGGATGTTTTGCAGTCTAATGGTTGTAACACTAATTTTTCTCTTTGCATTTTAGTACAATTAAAGTCCATGTCCCTCCTGAGGTTCATTTTGGTTTGGTTGAGGTAAGGAAGGTTGTTTCTTACGTCAGTCACTCATATGGGCAAGAATAACTGGAAGAAAGGTACCAGAGTAAGTCCCTGTCAGAGAAGTGTTGCAACTGTGTTGGGGTAAGGATGCTGATTATATAAAGTAAATGAGACCATAATGTTGAGGTAGCACCGAACTTACAAACACTAAAGGAATACAAGAGCAAAATAGGGAAATCAGTTACAAAAATGTTTTTCCCACGGAAATTGACTGCTGTAATTAGGAACAGAATATAACAAGTGATATACTGGAAAACACACGAACAAAGTAGAGGGCAGGTTGTCTTTGGCTTTAGGGAGACAAGTAAGACTTGTAGTGATAGTAAATAAACTGGTTAAAGTGTAAGAGACCCTCCTGCTGAGTTGGTGTATCAAAAACAAACCAGTAACAGAGAGTCAAACCTCTCTTGCTTAGAGATTTTCTTTATCCTTCCTTAGGCAAGCTCCCAGCAAAATCAGTGAGAATTCATCTCTTAAAAAATCTACTCTTTTTATCTCTTTTCTATGAGGCATATGAATATTAACTTCCTAATGGGTTTTAAATGCATCTCAGTAGGATATTAAATGTGGATTTGCATGGACAACTTTAGTGGCTTTGAAAAGACAGTTAATCTTTAGTAACCATTCAGAATTCAGCGTCAGGGCCTGTGTGCATGTACATGGATCCCAGCAGCATCTTGGACTTCTTTCATCTAATGGAACTTTTAATTCTTTTGGGCCTTTTTTCCCCTTTTTAATTGTCTTGTTTTGTTTATTGAAACAGATGCATATCATTTCCCTCCTAAATATTTTTGTTAGTTGTATGTCTGGCAAAAAGGTCACTTTTCCCATTTTTCTCCCTTTTTTTTTTTTTTGTTTTATTCTGGGTTGGTTTTTTTCTTGGTTTTGTTTTGGTTTAGTTTTGCTGGCCTCTGTAAGCCTTTTAAAGCCAAGAATTAATCTAGATAATTGTCATCTAGCTAGACATTAAACTAGTCCCCAGGTGGCTAATAAGGTAGCTTTGAATGTGTGTAGTTCAGAGGTGGAAGAGATATAGAAGTACCATAGATCTCTTATGACATATGCGCCAAACAAACCTCATAATATTTGTTGGAGAGAAAAAATGTAACTGCAAATGTAGGA
Organism: Amazona ochrocephala; assembly: GCA_039720435.1. Lineage (NCBI taxonomy): Eukaryota > Metazoa > Chordata > Aves > Psittaciformes > Psittacidae > Amazona > Amazona ochrocephala. The sequence goes on along the minus strand of CM077876.1, from coordinate 72,333,828 downwards.
ATAAGCAGCAAACAGAACCTGCAGAAAAGGTTAAAAAAAGAGAGGGGAGGAAGGAGGAAGCTATGGTACAGATCCATCACAAAGAATTTCCCAGTCCTTCTCCAAAGCAGAGTAGAGAAGGAGTGACAACTCTCCTAGCTTCTTACAGGAAACCGCTGGGGGTCATGTCATGAAATACTTTATTTAATTCCATCCATAAACCATCTGAAGTCTGTCTGAAGTTTGTTGTTCTTTGTTCATACCACTCCCACTGAAAAGTCATTCCAGAATCTAATATCCTTTATAAATTATTTTCATAGCTAGCTTGAGCCAAAATCACCTTTCAGACTACTTCGCAGTTTACTCTTCCTGCTGCTTATTTCTTCCTGAATTTATGGACAGCACACTCACCTCTTCTTAACCTCCTTTTAGCCAGTGCTAACTTAATTTCAAATCTTGCCTGTAAGTCAGAGGTTCCACTCTTCTGACTAGCCTTCTCCCTCTTCTCTAGTTTGTTTGGAACATCTTTCCCAAGTGCAGTAGCAAAACCAACATACACTACATTACAAGGCTCACAGGTGCCCTGTATATGACCAGTAGAAATACATGTCTGGGTACAATTTAAAATTGCATCCAAGAATCAGAATCTTTTAATGAATATATGTATATAATTTCTATTTAATAAGTGCCTACCTCATGGCAGAAACTCTTGCTCATGACCTTGTATTATACCCCATTTTTATCACTTTTTTTTCTTCTAGGTCGTCTTAGCTCTTCTCTGTTAATTTCTTCTGTATTGACAGTAACTTCCAACTTCATTTCAGTCCATTAAGTATATATATAATGCATATGCTACGTACTTTAAATGGAGATCAGTCCCAGAATTAATCCTTGAAGATCTTTTTTACTGCCTAGGGAAGGATAATATCTTGGAAGCATGATATGATTGTTCACATAATACAAAGCACTGTCAATAATACTCAGCATGTCCTCAGAGCAGAAGGGGAATGGGGAAGACTGACCCTTTTAACATTATATTTAGTAAACAACAGTTATAGGAAGTTAATACACAACAGTGTCCATAAACCTACCATAAAGGATGTCTACTCTGATTATTGTGGAGACAAGCTCTGGTGTCAGAAACTGTCTAGCGCTGTTAGCCTCGTACGTCATGCTGACCAGTTAGGCTTAAGTGGAACAGTACACACAGTTATGCAGCTTCCAGGTGACTTCTGCTTCCTAGGCAGGTTGGGCATGGTTTGCTTTGTATTGTAAAAGCCACGTCCTTCTCTCCCACCCTACCACCTCCCCCTGCACCACCACTATCTTCTTCGAACAAATAAGCTTGTGGTACAACCCCACTGAGTTTCTTCATCTTTACTAGGTTGCAGAATTTAGCAACACGCTTATGCACAAACACACAATATGCAGCACACCCGAAGCTTTACTTAGAGTTTCAACTCCCTGCATGAGGTGTTGAACACTTCATTTACTTTGTTTTGGTAAATTGGTGTAATCTAAATGGACCGAAAAATGTATTGACTACGGTTAAAAGGAAAAAGTAACATATGCTCTTAACAGTGCCTTTATATTAGGCAAAGATTTTTACTTGGTAGTTGAGAAAATTCCCTTTGTTGTTGAGCTGCTACAGCAGGAAGCAGATGGCTATTTAAAACCCAGAATTCCCAACAGGAAATGGGAACAGATGTCTGTAAGCAAGAATAAGAAATAAAAAATCTTTCTGCAAGTCCATACACTGGGAAAAGAACTATTTGAGATTTTATAAAAGTCTGCCTCCAGAATCCAATAAAATATTTCATTTTCCTTTATCTTTTCTCCTTCTTCCCTATATTTTAAAAACACATATCTGCAACATGGATGGTGTTTTGATAAGGCAAACCAGCTTTTAGGAATGTGAGAACAGTCCCAGTAACACAGCTGGCAACATTGTGTGTCTGCTTCCTCAAAATAACTCTTTTCCAGATTTGTTGATTTTACAAGCACAAAAATCTGTCTTTTACGCAAGAGTTGTACTACAAAGCAAGGCTCAGTGCTACATGGAGTTCATTGCTGAAGGTCTAGACTTTATTATAAAATAGCAGAGCTGGAGATGGACAAGGTTGAATGCACAGCAGAGGTTTTGCTAACATGGCATAAATCTTTTGTCTTTTTTCAAATATTCATTTTGCTTCCTTGATTTTCTGTGTTTTGTATCCAGTACACTATAAAGGAAGACTGCTTACCCTTAATGACACCACTTCACCTCCAAGTACATAAAATTTAATGCACAAACATGCAGCAAGAGATTGACATTTACCCATAGGCACTATTTAGTGCCATGGATGCATAACAAAAGTTCAGAGTTTTGAGAAGAGGAAAAACAAAGAAAAGAAAATAGACTTTCTACTATGACACCCTTTGGAGATTACAGAATATAAAACCAACTTAAAGTTCAGTTCTTGTGTCCTTAAGTATTCCTGTTTGATTTTCTCCTACAGTTGACTTTCAGCCCTTAAAACAAAAACAAGCATATCTCAGCTTTCTCGTGAAAATTGCTGAGAAATAAAATAGCTTTATTACAGTCAAAGCAACATGGGAAAGCAGTCCTATAATACATAGAACAACAGGTTTCCAGACACCAGAATGTTGTGGTTACTATGAACTCAATGCTCAGTAGTGGTCAGAAAAGCAAACCAAATACTAGGTATTATTAAGAAAGGATTAAATAGCAAAATAGAAGCTGTCATTTTCAAATTGCGTATGATCATGACTGAACACTATATGTAAAACTGGCCTTCCTTTTCCCTCCAGAGAGGGTTCAGAGAAGGACAGTCAATGACGTAAAACATGCGATGGCTTCCAACAGAAAGAAAAAAAGAACAGATTAACATTTTTCAACTGGTATAAGAGACAACTGTGGAAGGACATAGAATCATAGAATCATAGAATAGTTAGGGTTGGAAAGGACCTCAAGATCATCTAGTTCCAACCCCCCTGCCATGGGCAGGGACACCTCCCACTAAACCATGCCATCCAAGGCTATGTCCAACCCCACCTTGAACGCCGCCAGGGAAGAAGCATTCACAACTTCCTTGGGCAACCCATTCCAGGGCCTCACCACCCTCACAGTAAAGAACTTCTTCCTCAGATCCAATCTAAACCTCCCCTGTTTAAGTTTAAACCCATTACCCCTTGTCCTCTCACTACAGTCCCTAATGAAGAGTCCCTCTCCAGCATCCCTATAGGCCCCCTTCAGGTATTGGAAGGCTGCTATGAGGTCTCCACTCAGCCTTCTCTTGTCCAGGCTCAACAGCCCCAATTTTCTCAGCCTATCTTCATACGGGAGGTGCTCCAGTCCCCTGATCATCCTCGTGGCCCTCCTCTGCACTTGTTCTAACAGTACCATGTCCTTTTTATGTTGAGGACACCAGATCTGTAAAATGTGTGTATAGTGATAGGAATAGCTAGGCAAGAACCAATTGCTCCCTGTTCCTGCAGGCCTTGAATAAGGTTACCAGTTGCCTAGTTCAGAAAAAGCATAAGGGCCTGATTCTGCACACAATATGTAGTTAAACTATAGAATTAACCATTTCACCACCATTGTGGTGATATTTTGCATCAAATGAAAAAAAATTAAGTAAGCTTACGGGTAAATTCACTGAGGCATTATAAAGGCACCGAACCCCTCAGCTAAAATGTTAGATTAGAATAAAATAGAGAGAAAAAGAGAGGAAAAGAGAGAATCAGAGCAATGGTAAGTATAAAATGTGCATGCAAATCACATAACTGTTCCTAGGGAAATTTTGAAGCTTACTAGGCCCCAAATGTATCCTACTTGGACCCATATCTTTCAGACACAGACTTAGATCTTATAAGAAATTAAACACCTTCCATGTAGCATGCATAGAACTTTAAACAGAAAGTGCATACATTTAAAGATAAAAGAAGACAGAAAAGTGAGAACAGAACTACTTCCAAAAGCACAGCTAGAAAGAGCTATCTGACTAGATAAACCACCTTTAAATTTTTTAATAAAATTGGGGGATATATTTTAGAAAGAACAGGTATCAACCAAGATCGTGCTTCAAAGCAACTCATTATCTGATAAAATAACATGCAAAGAAGCATTATCCTTTTATTAAATATTAACCTAACACATCAGCATGTTTGGCAAAGCTGATAATCTGAGCAGAGGCTATTGGCAAAGACTCACAGATTATTATCTCAAGAATTTTAGCTTTGCACTCTTGGTATAAGTCTTTTTTATGATGAGAAACTGAAGCTGTGAATCACACAGATCAAGGTTTCTTTCTGTATGATTAAATGCAGATAATGAATTCATAAATCCATACCAGTGGTAACTGGAAATCCACGATTTGGCTTAGAGCTATGTAGTTCACTAGGGTATGATTTTTAAACAAAGTTTTGTCTTATACACCTGCAGATCAGGAGCGTGTTCCTGAACAAACAGGAGGACACGATCAAACTGTCTTGTTAATTCTGATTAACTCATAATCAATTTTCCATTAAACTTAAGTAGTCCACTATTTTTTTTCAATTATAGGTACCTCCTAGGTTTTGATTTTGATTAAGTAGCACCTGATTCTGCAGAAACTATGTTGCTTACTTCTTGCTAAGGAGGGGAAATACTGGAGTCATCTATAAGATGAAGGGAGTTTTCTTCACCTTTCCATCTCACTTCCCCAGCATTTTTTTCAGTATTTCTAGATAGTTAGCGGCAGCAGAGGTAACTTGATATAGACCCAACACATTTCTCTTACTCCACATTGAAGAGATGCCAGAATAACATTTAACAGAATACACTAATTTAAGGTGGACTTCACCTTCAATGCTTCTTCTTGCAGTTTCTTTGCAAAGTAAATTAACCACATGGAAAACTAGGAGATGGATATGGGTGTGGGAGGGAAATACCCAGGCTTCCCAATAATGAAACCATTTCAATAACCAACAGCATTGTTTAATAGACTGATGTTACTCTAAAGGAGTTTGATAGCTATCATATGTCTTTGACAAAGAGCTTAAGTGACTATCACAGGAACAAATAGTTCTTTATAACTAATTAGCCATGCTGTTGGCTTGTGAGATATTCCAGCTAGAACTATTGTTTTTAGAATGTGAGTTGATATACAGAACCCAAACCTTCAGGGTTCATTGCAAGCCAGACATTCATACAAGGAAAAGGTGTCACAGTAGGAATATATATCAGGTTATGAAACTCATTAAATGAAAAAGGAATGGGCAGTAATTTCAGCAAATCTATCACTCTTGTCAAGCAGATGATCTAAGGATCCATGGCAAAGCATTTAATTTTAATGCTTCTGTAAAAATGAAATCAATAAAATCACAGCTATGCTGGTTTGTACTCTGTTCCCTGTTTCCAGGCTGTCGGCAGATGAACTGTTTAGAACCTGGGAAGTACAATGGTTGTAGTTTCCAGAAATGATAAAATAGTTTTTCTGGTGGCCTTCCAGTGGAATGAGCACTGGGTGAGAAAATAGGGGAAAAAAAAAAAAAAAGAAAGAAAAAAGAAAAAAAGAAATGCTCTTAACAATTATGAAATTAAGCTCTTAAAAAAAGAAAAAAAAAAAAAGAAAAAGAAATGACACCATCACACTTTCAGGAACTATCCTGTTTGTACAACAATGCACCATTGCTCAGCTTTATGAAAAGTGCACGATGCCTGGGAATTAGCCTCCAGCTGAACCCAAAATAAATGTTTCAATTAGTTTCAGCCAGATTTTCATGGGATTAGCATAATGCAGAGAATTTCCATCAGATCAGTGGTCTGACTGACACTAGAGAAAGCATCCAAGACAGTTGGAGGCTGCTACTGGTTCCAGAAGCTGCTGCGTCACAAACAGATCCTGCACATCAACAGGTGCCAAATACTACTTTCCCTACATGGAAAAAGTACAGGTACACCATGTGCACTTGCAGGAATTGCGACAGTACTAGGACCTTCTTTCTGATGAGGCAGAAATGAGACACATGTTTTTAAGACAGAGAAATATAATGGACGATGGCAAGGACTGGGGGCCTGGCTACTTGAAGCATTTCCTTACCTTCGAAGTGCTGCTCTCTTTCTTCACTTTCCTGAAAATAGCTCCACAGAAAGTAAAATAATAAAGTCAACTTCTTCCTTTAGGATCTGCCTATGTTACTTCCAGAATGAAATACTTGTTCCAGCACATGCCTTATTTAAGAGAGGTGAGCTGGAAAACCTGTATGAAACATCTCTTTACTCTTATGACCCGTCTACATTCATCTCCAGACTACTTTATACTGGTAGGACAGTAATTTCTTTCTCCATCAAACCGCTTCTCTAACACACCCACACAGACTTCCTCATTGTAATTTCTGCCTCCCAGGCAGCCCCTCTGGGTCTCACTTTCAGTGCTTTCCACAGCAGCAAAGTGGCTAGTCACATTTATAAAACAGTTAAAAAACATGGAAGGGCACAAGGTTCCAAAGAAAATAATTCCAAACTCTAGATTTGGGTAGGATTTTTGTTGGTTTTGGGGGGTTTTTTGGTTGTTTTGTTTGTTTGTTTGTTTTGGGTTTTGTTTTGGTTTTTTTTTTTTTTTGCATTTTAACCATTCAGAGAGACCTTGTTATAGAATATTTAGAGCATACTGACCAAGCTATTGTATAAGCATATCTGTAACACAGTATCTAGTCCTTTTCCTCCTTTTTATCATAATACAGTGACCATCACATACAGAAATTTGCTTAAGAAATTGGGCCACTGGCACTGAGTTTAGCTTCTGACATAGCTGTAATTTCCTGGTGCCTGTCTCCCTGAACTACGAGTTGGTTTCCCATCTGCTTCTGTGTGTGAAAATCTGCACCTTGTTGATGACCTTATAGAGGTTTTTCAAATTGCCTGAAGTTCGGTGGGTATTATGAGAACACAATATCAAAGAGGCTATTGATCCATGAGGTAGTGTTTAGGTTGTTATTTTGGGTGCCTATTGCATATGCTAAGACAGACTTCAATAATAATTCAAGACTTGTTTTTTGTATCTGAGAGTGGAGTGATCAAGCAAAAATATAAAAAAAAAAAAAATCAAAAAAACCCCAATACAAAACAAAACCAAAAACAAACAAACAAACAAACAAAAAAAAAAGAGCAACCACACAACAAAACAACAATCCCAACAGAAAAACAAAACCACATTTCATTTTCTTTTAATGAAATTACAGGCAGGCTCCAAGCCTCCAGAAGTGTACAGAAGTCTGTACAAAAAAAGAACTGTTTCATAAGAGGCAAATGAAGACTTTTTTTCTGACGATATAATACAAGAGTGAGTTTCATAGAACACAGCTCCAAAGATCTATATTAAACATAAATGAAACATAAAGCTGCCTCAAAACTGATTAGCAGAGGAGTTCTATGGATCTGTTCTGTACGGCTTTAGAGCAACCATTTAGGTGCTTTAGAGTTTGCTCACACTCATTTTGATTTGCATCTGGATTCAAAATTAGGGATAACAGTTTGACATAAGAGTAGCTTTCTGCACCTTACACAAACAGAAGTCAGTCACACTCATACCTCTGGGCCAAAGCTGGAGATAATAATGACAGCTCACCTGCATTGGAACTAACAGTCTGCCCAGCACTGGAGCATAGTTGTACATTCTCACTTCAGACAGTGTTTCATTTAAAATACTTCTTGGGCACAGTGAAATTCAGGAAGTAATGAAAAGTGCACCTACAGCTGCAGCAAGCATTAAAACAAAGTGAATCGGAGCTCTCTTTACTGGCAACATTGCATTTGGTAGTGGTTTTCTCACTACTTCAGATCCATATATCTGTCAGTCAGATTAAGTGCTCTACTTATTCTCTTAGATTATGGTCATCCAGGTATCTGCCACTTGCGACATATTTGCTGCTTCAAAAGTAATTTCCATTTATGCAATGTTTTGAATATTGGATGCAATGCGTGAATGACAGGAAAAAAAATAAGGGGTACTAAAAAGCTTAAGACAGGTTTAGCTCAAGATGAAATAGAATGTAAAATTAAAGAAGGTAAGGCAAAGAAGTGGAAAGAGAATGCGGAGTGATCTGCCCATATATTCTAGCTCATGAATTATTTTTACTTTTTTTTTTTTTTACTCTGAAATCACTTCAGTCACCACAACTGCATTGGCATTAGATACACAATAAATATTACATCTGTTTCTTCTTTAGCTTTACCATTAGTTTTTATCCCAACTGCACAGCACTATAGCACATATATCACCCCGAACTCCTGTGCCTGAAAGCAAAGTGTAAGCTGGCTATACTTGGTTGCTGTAGTATGTTAATATTCTGGTTGCTAAGGTGATGCATTTACCAAGTTAACTCTCAATAAGTAGTTTGCTTAAATAGCAGAGCAATATTAGTCAGTGCAGAATACTGTATAGTGACAGCTATATAACTCTTGATTTTTCAAGTAGAGCCCTTTCAATAGTAGAGACATCTCCAAGCTATGCTGCATGTTGCAGCACATCTTATAGATATGCTTAATTTTCTGTAGTGCCAGCCAGAATATGAATAAAAACTCCTCCCTACACACCAGAAAAGAGAATCTGTGGATTTTGTCTGCCCTATAATGATAGCAAAATTATAGCATTCTGATCACTCCTTTAAAAGGAGAGAGAGAGAGAAACAAACATGGATACTTGTCTCTATGTTCACTTGGTATTTATTCATAGCTAAATGATGTTAAATCCTCAGTAGAGAGACCACAGATTTTGGATGCTGGAGTCAGAATAAACATTAAGAGACTGATGGGAAAACAGCCTTCTTGCTTCCTCCTGTCCCCATCTATCTGCACTTATATCTCTACTCAACCAGAAAACATTTCAGTGAACACCCATGCTTGCAATTTACAAAAAGCTTTTAGTGACGCTATCATCTTCCTTCTTTGTACTTCTAGCCACCTACAAGTGACATTGTGTTTCTCTAATAGGCTATTATGCTGTCTGCTTGAAAGCATTTGTTTGATATAATTCCTTGCAATTGTACTAGAAAAGTCACACTTGTTTCTAGCTTTCTAAAACTGTGCTTCAAATATTTAATTTTTCCTTTTTTTTTTTTTTTAATGACACTACTTTCAAATGAAAGCAGCTCCCTACCTGTAACTTCAGTTCTGCTCTGTATTGTGGTTGATCCTTTTTAATAGTCAGGAAGTCTGCAGATAAGTCATTTGGTTTTAGCACTCTCCCTGCATTGCTACACAAGCAGCCCAGATTTATGAAGAAAATCCATCTAGCTCTCCCTATCTCTAGAGACCTGATTAATTCCCACTGATTGAATGGAATCAAGTGAGAGGGCTCTGCCTGAGAACTGACAGCCTTTCAAGACAGCTGTTAATGAGAACCAAATAAGGAGTAAGGGTGTTCAGAGACAAGATGGAAGACAACAATGCAGATCTCCCCTTAAACTGCAAGCAATTACAATTTTTTTTTGTTTTTCCCATCCAATTATTAGTTGCCATTAAAAAGCAAAATAAAAACTCATCTGTGTTTTGGGCATAAAGGTTGCACATCAATGTTAAAAGCAGAGGGACCTTTCATTATATAACCTTATTTCACAGGCATTCTGCTTGGAAATAGCCCTGAAGATAACCAGAGGAGCCAGATTATACAAACCGGGAACTGCAGATCACTCTGAGCATGTGATAGAGAGCAATCACCAAGGTGAGCATTTAAAGATGCAGATGAGATCTTATGCTTAAAGGTGTGAACATATCAAGTTCTGAGCTATCTGCATACATGAAGGTCACTCTGTGCCAGCACTAGGTGACACTGATTGTAGATCAGTGTATTTGAGGGGAAGATGGAATTGGTTTTGCTTCTCCCCCTCCATTTTAACATTTAACCTGAAGGCAGAGATATCCATATCCTTATTATGTGTGTAGCGAGGAGTCTGTTGAACAAGAAACTACTACCTATTCTTGCCTGCTGGTCCAAGACCTTGTACACAGGCAACATTCATATGCATAACTTACTTGCCATACCTTTGTAACTTACGTACCTAAATCAAGCAACTCCAGTAAAGACAGAATATCTCTTCCCTCCAGTGAGCACACTCTCCTGGTCTGACGAAGGAGAAAGATGGAAGCAGAAACAGCAAGCAGAAGATCCTGTCCCATAGAGGAGCCCCATGCTATGCAAACATCTGAGAAGTAGAATACATTTGTTCCCTCATAAGACCAAGCTGTTTTTGATAGATTTGACTTGAGGGTCAAGTCAACACCTTCATGCCCAAAAGAGGAAAAGAATGCAGGCCATAAGCAGTAATATCACTGTTTCTGAAGAGCACTCTGCATAGAGAGAACTTCCTCACTTCTAACACATTTCACAGGGCAACTAAGCCCTTATTTCCCATAATATGTTCTTGGCTCCAGCTTGAAATTATCCTTCCAGTCTTAGACTTTTTACTTGGTGACAGTTCATACTAGTGCTACATAAGCACATCAAGACGGTCAAATTAACATATATGACTTGGGTTGCAGGGCATTTTCCCTCCAATGCAGGGAGAGGCTCTAAATCCAACTTCTCAGGCTGTTTGTTCTCTGAAACAGGCTCCTCTCCCTTAACAAACCCTTGTGTTTTCAGTGGAGTCTGGCTAGCAAAAAACACTGAGCCAGAAGGTTACATTCGTCATAAGGGATAATGTCCTGTGCATTTTCAGGTAAGGCTATCCCAGCCAGTCCTCCATTTTCCTTTTGATAAAAATTACAATAGGGTTAATGTTTTGCAGGATGAAGGTAAACCTGTTTGTGAAGAAGAAAAATCCATGAGCCTAGGGCTGGCTTAACTCTGCTCAGAAACAGAGGATAGTTGTTGCTCCACATCTTCACCGTCTCAGTCTTCCCCTTAAACGGAGGGTCTGCAGAGCAGCAAGCAGCCAGAAGCAGGCACCAAACAGGCACAACAGGTCCAGAGGAACAGTGAACTCCAATATTACTGAGGTTCTGAGGGGCAAGATGGCACACACTGTTTCCAAAGGTGAGCCAGTTCCATAACAACATCTTTCTGCGGCAGTGACCTCACCCAGCTCCCTACAGCTCAGGCACAGACCAAGTATGGAGCAGGCCTGTAGGTCTCTTGCTACTGCTGACAGTCTCCTACCTCAGACAGACTTACTTTGCCAATGTTAATCCCTGTCCTTCAAATGTTTTTTTTTTTCCCTCCTCTTCTGAATACTGCATCCCTTGAAAGTTTCCCAGGATGGGATTCTGGAGCTTAAAGGCCCCTTGAAAGAAAAGGAAGAAATCCAGGGTCACTTTCATAGACTACAATGGTGGATTTCTGTCTCTGCCCAGCACTGCATAGTATTTATTTCATCTTCTGGCTTTCTTGCTCTATGCTCAAAAATAACAAGAGTTTCTTGATTGGCAAGAGCACTGATCACCCAATAATAATCTGCTTACACGCTTCGCTGATGAAACAGCTAGGCTATAGGGGGCTTGTGCTGTGCGTTGTTACCGTACCCACTGGGGATTAGGGCGATTATAGCAGTGATCAAGACTATGGAAAGGATTTTGTCCTGACCATGCTTTTCCAGCTGACACACTATCTGTGGCAGCCATTTCCCTTAGTCAGGTTAATGAAACCCCCTTTCATTTTTGTTTTCTCCTTTAAGATGAAAAGTGCTGAAAAAAAGATAAGATAACCTCTGTGACCTCGGCCATCATCTCTTACTGTGATTTTATTCATCCCTGAACCTGTTAATTGAAACTACAGAGTCACAAGAGCAGCACTCTACATAGTTTAGTCCTTAATCATGTGAAGCCAGCATCCCAGTGAGGAATTTATGTATAACACTAATTATGACTGACATTGCCTGTTAGGCTGGGAGATAAAAATCACATTACAGAGTAGCTGGAATGGTCTTGCAACCTCTCTACAGCTGCCTTAATGTTTCTACACAAATAGCTTGACCTTTAGAAAAGACAGAGGGGAGGAAAAGCAGGAGATGTTTTGAGCTTTAAACGATTCCCATTTGTAACTCTATGAATGGCACATTTGGTCCAATTTTCAGTCTCTGGCATTTCCAAACTGTCATGTTACAAACAGGCAGCAGGCTATAAACTTTCCCCCCAGAGGGAAGGAAGGCAATCAAGGAGGTACCCCCAGCCAGCAAGTCTGCAATGCTGCTGTGTCAGAAACCCTGTGCAGCAGTTCCATGAGGTTACAGCAGAGGCCCATTAACAGCATCGTAAACACATTGCACTGGTTCCTAGATGCTCTGTCTAGACTGATGGTAACTGCAAAGCAATTCTAGAGAGGGTGTGAAAGTCAGAGAATTGGGACTCAGTTTCTTTTATCTGCTCTGCATTGCTCTTGATTTACACAGGTACTGGAGAAGTCAGCTTTGAGACTTACTGGAAGAGACACAAGACTGTTGTCACACCCAGCATCCAGGAAGACGCATGCAGTGTGAAGGTAAACATTTATGCGGGAAAAAAAGTAATCCTTTGGAGGATACAAAAGAATAAGACTTTTGGTGGGCAGCTCTGTTGAAGATTATTTTAGTGACACTAGGTAGGTATACACTATATAAAACAAGTGTTGATAAAGTGGTTTGCCTTTTGAATGTCCACATTAGTCACTGCTCCTAGCAGCATCCACCATTCTCAACACAACTGCGGGATCTCCTCTTATTGGCACTGTCTTTACACCAAGCATAAGCAGGATCTGAACTCAGTCTCACGTTTACAACAAACTACTTACTTTTGCTCAGCCAGAGCAAAAAAATGGAAATAGACAGCTACAAGAACATTTTCAGATATTTAGCATTCACAGGAGTGGGTGGAATAATGCATTAAAACATTAGTTTCTCTACCTGCAGACATGGTTTGTAATCTGGAAATTTCAAGCTGCATGAATATATGTTTTAATTGGATTGCTAAACATTAAATCTGAGGAATCGGACAGATTAAATCTGAGCACAGCAGTCGGAGTTTACGTTCCTGCATGTAACCTAGCTATGGTATGCTCCATGCATCACATGTGTCTGTAACCAGAGCTGATTTCATGGCGAAGCAAATGAGTTCAGTCGAATACATTTGTAAACAGTCAGAACTACAGAGAATGGGGGTGATTCTGCCTCAAAAGCCATCATGAGCACAGGGGCTCCAGCAGTAGGAAATATACTTAAGTTTTGACAGTTCGACTAACCTATTTTCCCACCACTCAGCTGGGATCTGCTATGTAGAGGGAATACCTACATATGCCAAGATGTTTTGCTACACCTCTGGCAGCACCTTGAATTTTTATCTCTAGTTCCACAAGGCAAAACCAATTTCTCTGCTGTCTTGTTTACAAAACAAGTGGCAAACAGTCACCTCCAAGGGAACAATATGAAATTTGTATCCATAGATGCTACTCTGAGGGGAAAAGAGTTATTAAATCAATGCTCAGAGAGACAAGAACTTCGATTTATGGTCTCAGATTAGTAACCTTCCCAGAAAACAAGACACACATTTACACCCCTAAGAGTAATTAGGAACTTTCTGGAGAACTTATTACAATAGCTTGTACTATCTTGAGGAGAGGCCACAGCAACAATCTGTCAAGCAGGAGCTAGTGAGAAGTCATTATTCTCACAGAAGCTGAAGACTAATAACTACAGATGGTCCATTGTGGCTGCAGACACCCAACTCCCATCTGCATGTCCAGCCAGCCCATGCAGTGTCTGGGTTGTAGGAGGAGCTTTAGTCACTTGCTTGTATCCTTTTCTAGATGTAGATAAAATGCCTGCAACATACTCACTATGCAAACAGGCACCTCCAACATGCTTCCCAGGCAGACAGCAGCTGCTGGGTATAAATCTATCATCCTCAAGTGCAACACCCCAGTCTCCATGTGCAAGAGCAATTCATGTGTTTCTCTATTGTGCTGGGAATAATAGCTCAGTTTCTGTATTCATAGAATCATAGAATGGTTAGGGTTAGAAAGAACCTTACGATTGCCTAGTTCCAATTCCCCTGCCATGGGCAGGAACACCTCACCTCACACTAGCCCAACCTGAACACTGACAGAGGTGAAGCATTTATTCCACTGGTCTGAGAACCACAGACAGAAACTGAGCTGACAAGCACCTGCAAGACGCCTTTCCTGTAAGTATCCTACCTTTCTTCAAAACAGGTCAGCAGCAATCGGAGACTAAAGTAAAGTCTTCTTTACTTTAGGCTTCTTTCCTTCTGGCTTCTTTCCTTCCTTACCTTTCTTTCCTGACCTTAGACCTTCAAAATCTGTTCCCTATTCCATTAAGGCTGCTCAAAACTCCCAGAAGTCAGCAATTCCTCTGGTGCAGATCTTGCTAGAAAGTGTCCTGGACATATCTAGAGACTGGCAAACTACTTGCAGCAAAATATCAAGTGGAAACACTGACATGTTAGAAGGAATGTTTCAGAGGCTGGGAGGAGAAAACCTTTTCACACAAAAGCTGGCATTAAACAGCTTCTCAGCTGAAATACTACAAATGTGCTTCTTTAAAACATACATAAAAATGCATGAGAAAGTAGCATTAAAAAGTAGTTACCAAGAACAGTTGAAGCATTTGCCCACTATAGAAAAAGCATGAAAAAGATGGCTGAAGTCAGTTAGAGAGCAAAAAGTCCAGCAAAACCCATATGAGACTGCATCCACCTTTTTATAGTTCCCATCAGCACAGGGCATATAGTTCTTTAAGACAAAGGGTCATCTTTCTTTGATTGCTTTGCCTCCAAAGTACTCTTTGGGTGCTCAAGTCTAGCTAAGGTAATTAGACTTTCTGAATTCATTCTTCTTTCCCCATTGTAGGGGAAGTTTAAACCCCTTAAAATCTTGCTAAAGCCTTTTATATGAGAAAGGCAGTCACATAAGCCTGCTTGAACTTAGGCCCAGCTGAGAGTTTAAATTCAATAAAGAATTATTTGGAATTTGTACTAAAGAGAAAAGGAAGCAAGGCTTTCAGAGAAAGTTCAGAAGGTCACACTTACAGAAAACCACAGGTTGTATATCTGTGCATGGGTAAAATCACCCTCTAGGTGACCGATCTAAAAACACTTCATCCCTAAGCAAAAGGGGAAACATACAGATATGTAGGAAAATTGCTGGGGGCGGGGAGGGTAGGGGATGGAGAGGGGAGGTTCAGAGGGAAGTGTTCCTGGCACCTCTATCAAGAAGCAAATACTAAAAGTCAGGGAGTAATTAGTCATTCAAATGAGGAAAGAAGTGGAGAGAACAGAGGGAGTGCTCACTAAACAAGAGACCATCAGCAGATATCCATCTATCTGGTTAAAGCTCCACAGTGTGCCAGAAGCACAGCTAGTACACTTTGCATTGCAGTGTCTCTTTTTGCCTTTTAATTCAGATGATTTTCCTCAAAACTGGTATGGAAGAGAGGGTTTTTTCCTGCTCTAGTGTTTCCAGCAGCTTTAAGCCCTCTGCCTGGTATTGGCTACCTCCACAAAAGAGGAGATACACACTCAAGACTCCAGAAATGCTCTCCTGAATATTCCCTGCTCAACACATTGTTAGTCTCATCCAAACTTTATCCTGTAGGAAAAATCGCATATACTAGAATTTAGGCCTGCAGGGATCACGCTCAGACCAAAGAGGTTTGTTAGCATGAATTGTTATGTGTACTCGGGATACACTGGGAACAATATCCACAGCAGGTGGTATTAAAATACCTCCTTGGAAATGACAGAAGACACTAATTACTTTCAGTTTAAAGCTGAAAATACACACATTTGCACTGTGTTACACATCACTAGTCAACTCCATGTCATTAGCCCTGCGACAGACTTCAAAGCAGAACAAATTTCTTTCATGGAGAAGCATACTTTCATTAGTGCCGTAGTGACAACGATTAATCCCTCCTTCCCCCTCCCATCCTGCTATTCCTATTCCCCACTGAACAGGAAACTAAATCTCACACCAGCTTTCCCTTTTTCTTGCACAGGTGCTCAAGAAAGGCCTTGAAGAATAGCTGTTTAGGAAACAGCAGGAGAGAGCAGCCTTTGAAAACATGGAAGAACCCTACTGCGAGGATCTTTCTTGATGTACCAAGAGCTGCATTTACAATAAGGAAATTAAAATAATCCTGCAAAATAAAATGCGCATTTTCAGTACCTCACCTCTTTGTCACGCATGGAACTTTATGTGTGCTACAGTATAATTAAGAAGTCCATTTCACTTCTTATACAAGTTCTGAATGTAACTTAGAGACTTAATTCAAGGATAAAGCATACACCATTCAAAACCTCATAGCCCAAAAACCAAGTTT
Source organism: Amazona ochrocephala (assembly GCA_039720435.1). Classification (NCBI taxonomy): domain Eukaryota; kingdom Metazoa; phylum Chordata; class Aves; order Psittaciformes; family Psittacidae; genus Amazona; species Amazona ochrocephala. The sequence goes on along the minus strand of CM077876.1, from coordinate 72,317,559 downwards.
TGAGCAAAACAGTAATTTTGTATCTGCATGCATTCACATATGAGGCCACTTAAAATGATTTTACTAAGCTTGACAGACAGCAAGATTGTTTCCTGCATCAGATTTCCCTCTTTTCTTCTCACTATAGTCCATTATGAAATCCATTTTTCTTCTCCACCGATGAGGGAGGATGGAGGGGAAGAGAAACACAAAAGCAACAGTCTCGTACGTCTTTGAAAGCATTCAGAAGGGGGCTGGGGTGAAAGAAAACAGTGAGGTTGTTACAGCTGTCCAAAGAAACAAAAAAAATATCCCCATCCATACGTATAAATACTGCATTTAACAATTGAAACCACTTCTTCGTAGTTTTGGCCTGAGTTGGCAATTACTAGAAGCCAGTATTTCTCTTTTATTTAAATTTTATCTTTCAGAGGCAGGGTAGTTCAGTTCCAGTGTCATCACCTGTTTCTACAAAATGCTGAACACTATTTTATATGAAAAGCTTACTGGATTGAAATTACACCCCGCGTCATTTCATAAGCAAACAAGTGAAACAGGGACTGCAAACAGCATGGAAATGAAGAAGTCTGTATTTGCAAGAGACAGACAACATAACCTGACTTGTACGTGCAATTCAGGTTTGATAGCAGTTTCTCCTGGAGCTGTATTTGGAGGCATTTCAGGCTTGAAATTACAGCTTTAACTATTTACTTCATATAGCTATAACATACTTTCAGAAGGTAACGAAATATTAATGAGTAGAAATGACTATTCCAGCACTCAGACTCCGGCTCTCAATTCTCACAGCAAGGCCTTTTAGACAGGTTTCTATAGAATTTAGCTAATCAACACCCAGATCGGCAAATAAATTTGGTACAGAAAGAACCACTGCTAAGCAAGTGCTAGGTAGAAAGTAGTTCGACAGAAAAACTGCAGTTTGTAGATCAGAAACAAGGGACCATGCAGAGATATGAAAGAATCAGTGTTTGGGCTTGAAACAGGCTAGCTTGGACCATATAATTAATTATGTTTTTGTTCAGACACAAAATCTTACGTGTCAAGTTTGGAAAAATTCACTTAGCTTTTAATGATACTTGCTTTTCCCTCATTAATTTCTTGAAATACAGGCACCTATACATGAATTTTGCAAAATCTGCCACTTAGGTTTTACACATAGATCACTTCAAGGTTTGCCATCTATTTTCTTCCTGATTGCATTAATAGAGTAACTGCACATAGACAGAAGTATACTGGCCTTATTTATTTCACTTTTCCAAATACAATGAGTTATCATGGTATAACTGTCACCATAGCAAGGAATAAATGAGGGAAGATTACACTTAAAGGCTCACTGCTTAAAGTACAATAATACTTCTCTGGAAAGTAGGTAAAGATTTAGGAGATTTCCAAGTTTTACCAGCTAGCACTGTGAACTACATGAGGGAATATTTCTATCATTTACCAACATTTCTAAGAATTAGTTCAAGAAAGTATTATGAATACCTTTATTTAGTTCTTGAAAGATGTGTTTTTAGTAACAGAACAGGTAGTAAAACATGAATGATATTGCTTTAATACACACCACAATGTAACCTGCTATTAAGAGTTTGGTTCTCCTCTCTCCTCCGCACTCCCAAGCTTAATAAGAAAAGGGAGTGAAAACCTGAAATGGCAGTTGTCTCACTGAGGAAAGTATAATAAAGTTACATTCCTCTTTATAAAGATTTTAAATAGGTATAGAAGTGCTGCAGGCCAACTCTGACAGGTACGGTAAACAATTTCAGACTTTGCATGAAGAAAAAAAGCAGAAAAGTATGTTCTTAAAAAATAATGCAAAAGAACAGGCCAGAAAGGACTAAACTGAACACTGAAGGGATAATCCGCCTAGTGCCAGACCATCATTTTAATTACTTGCAGTGCTATTTTTAAAGGTGTGAGGTGGGTTTGGTTTTTATTAGCAATTCACCTTTGTGCTGTCTTACTCCCATTTTTCTAGTCTAATAAAACCCACAGAATTGTTCAGAAGTGCTATGCAGCAGGGATATGTCACAGACATACAAGTTGCTGCAGCCAGCTTGAGCATCTAACTCCTCTCGATAGCTGACAGCCTTTATGTAGACAGAGCTGTGTGGGAGAGCCTTCACCATCTCCACTTCCTTCAGGTAGTGCTCTGCAAGTACACAGCTCAGAAAAACAGCTCATCCTCTGCAAGCAGCTACTCCACAGTGGAAAACACAACAGCACAAACTGAACAGCAGCAGATGAGGAAACGTGACCCAGAGAATGCCCCTTTTCACAGTGAATCTTCTGCTACCATTTTTCTGCTTAGAATAGGGCAAATACATCTCGTACTTCTATAGCTACCTGACTTAGTGGAGCTTGGTGCGGATTTAGCTGTAGATTTCTTATTCATTCATGCTACAGCCAGTCATATGTAATTATAATGAAGATATTGACATATTAGTATGTATTTATAACTATATATCACATAATTCATAGCTTAATCCATATCAAACATAGATTTCATATTAATTCCATATTAATTCAAACCTGAAGATTTATACCTGTGATTTTTAACCAAAAAAAATACTATTCTGAGAACCTAGGTATGTTTAGGTACTTAATTCCTATTAAATTCAGTGGCTTGGATTTAAGCATTTCCATATTTCAGGGAATCTTGACAATGGTCACCACCCAGTGAATCTCTGCAGACTTCAGGGAAGGCAGATAAAAAGGAAGCAAGTACTCCAGAGGCCTGTCTGTAGGAGCTAGTTTCCATAAACATCAGGCATGGAGAAATATTTGTTAGTCTGGATGACGATCATGCTATATCTAAAATAGTACAGAAGTAGCTGTCCAAAATTCATAAGCTAAGAAGTGATTCTTTTCTTCTAACAGCATCCCACATTTCACTGCTGCTCATAGTAGCTATATAACTCTGTTCTTCATGCTTGTTATGGGTCTGTTGTCCTAGGTTGTGTGCCAGGTTTCTGGCAGACAGGAATTCTGTCCCTTGCATGCCTCAGTGACCTACCAAAGAGCTACTTCTGCAACAATTATAAAGGCATTTACAAATTACAAAGGCATTTACATTTGTACACTTGTACTTCTTGTACATTTGTACTTCTTTCCTGCAGAGCAGAGCACACTGATAATGCTTGATCCAGAGAGTGGAACCTGTGGGTGACACAGGAGTGTCAGCTTGCTCCACCAAGGTACACTAATTCCCCACACAAAGCATTTCCCAGATCAGCTGTAAGCATACAAAAGTGACAAATGTGCACACTTGCAGCCAGTGAAAAGCTCAATTGTTGCCCAGAGTTTATCTAATTGCATAGCAAATGAGTTTCCACAGGGTGATACTTCAAAACAATCATGTCAGCAGTGAGATTTAATTTCCATTCCACACTGAGCAGCTTCAGGACCCTGTGGATGAACATAAGAGAAGCCTCCATGCAGAACAGTAGTTCTTCACAACAGGAGCAGGGTGTCATTTTACAGATTCCAGGCCAGCCAGTGAAGCAAGACCCCCCTCAGATTCAGAATCCAAACACCTTCGGTGTTTGCTAGTGGCCAAGCATCAGCCATCATAGTAGCATTGATACCTGGGCTTTCTATACCATCTGTAGGTCCAGTGACAAGAGTGCAGTACAGAAGAGTTAGCAAGCAGAGGCTGTTATATACCTGAGGGGCAATGCTGGAGACTGTACCTTAACCCTAGCCCCAATCCAGCAGGCACCTAGAAAAAAACATACAGCTTGTTCCAATGGTAATATTGAGCAAAAAATGATTAAAATATATATATGCACAGATTTTAGTGCTCCAGTTCTTTGGGGAGAAGAAAAAGGCAGGAGGGAACTCACCTAGCGTAGCCTTGTGCAGTGAACTGGCAGGGGAAGGCAACCAAGGCTGAGTTCTTTGCCTCATAAGAGATGACAAAGGGAATTTTCAACCCCATGTACATGCTTTTGCTACCTGGCCATGAGCAGCTCTCCTTATGTTATCCTGAGCAGGTAAGACCTGTGCTGCAATTCTTATTACTCATTTGTGCACCCTGAACATAGAAATAAATATTTCACTGTCTTGTGCACAAAATGAGTATTAGTAGATTACAAGTCCTGTTTTCCCATAAACATCCCATTTCCTGCAAATGAGCACCCTTTCTTGTTAGTTGGAGACTTCAAATGCTGTCTGGCAGGAGAGAAAATTCAATTTAGATCATTCCATATTCTAAGTCAGTGTTCTAACTTCTGTTTTTCGGTGCAGCAACAGGTCATCCTGGTCCTGGTCCACTCCACCCATGTGCTACTTGTATTCTGCTTCTGTTGCTCCCCTCAAACCTGGAAACTCTTAAGCAAATACTGCTAATTTTATTTATATTACACAACTATCAAGTCTGATTCAATACCAGAACTCCTCCTGCAGAATACAGCAGAGCAAGACACAAACTTTACCCTCAAGACAGGCAAATTAAGCTGATAACTGCATTGTACAGACTAAGCAGCAGAGGGGGGGATTAGGCAAGTTGCCAGAGGTCACAAGAGAAAACATCTGCAATACCATAAGGAGCTGAAACACCCCAAGCCCCATTCAGTACTGTAGACCATCCCTTTGCTATAGCCTTATAACTAAAATTACAAGGAAAGCTTTACCTCTGTAAGCATGGAAGGTAGGTTCTCAGGTTTTATCAACTTTGTGAGCAGTTTTGTTCACCTGCCTAGCAATGTTTGCCACTGCTGCTGCTTGAAAGGGTCTCACACTGCAACAAGGGAGAAGAGGTTGCTGTTTGAAAAGCCAGGAAATATGAAGCCATAAGGAATCACTGGAAGAGCTGACAAGCAGGCAGAGCATCCTAAACCACTTCAAACCCCTTCCTTAATCAATTGAATTGCTTTCTAGATGATTAGACCCCTTAGGCTTTCAAGTCCCAGCATACAGACCAAGTATTAAAAAGGTACCTTTTGGTCTGCATTGTACTTGTAGGATTCAAGGTCAAGTCCAAGCAGGAAATCTTCACACAAATCCTCAAGATGATGGCAGAAAAAGAAGCTGAGAAGAAAATTAACCTCAGATGAAAGCTAGTAATAGTCTTGACTTTTGACTCCTGATGCTCTCCACAGTGAGAGGGTTATTATTCCTTCCTATCCCCTTGAAAAACGAAATCCTAGGCAAAAGCACAAAAATAAGAAAAGGATTTTTCTAAGGCAGCACTGCCACCTATTGTCACTGCTATGGTTTGCTCACTTTTTAATTGAGCCTCATTTTACAGCCCATCAAACGTCTGTTAAAACTAATACCTTCCTTTCTCTCTCAATCCCAAACTGAATTAACCACAGCTCTCACCTTTTGCTGAAGCTAAATCTACCAGATACAACTCAGAATTTTATTACTGGACTCTATGGCTACCATGGAGAAAACAGATTTACCTCAGTGCAAGCTCATGTCACAGTCCATGATCTGCAATTCACTCTTGTCCTTTCCAATTTCCAGTTTGTATTGATGAACAAGTAACTGTTTCCTCTTACAAGTGAACGCCAGTGTTTTTCTTAATTTCTCTATTCATACACGCATCTTATGCTCAGTTCATACATACTGGGAAAGGCCTAGAAAAATACCTAGGAACACCACATGGGGTCCATGTATAGCCGCCTTCAGTAAAAGTGTGCATCATTGCTACTCAGAGAGTGATTTTATTAGCAAAGTTGACAAGGTGGCTCACATAGCCAGCACCTAGCTCCTGAGACAGACCTTTAGGTGTGCACCTCCTGAGGTCTCCTTCTGAAAAAGCCCAAGTAAGAACTTTCCAAAATCACCTAGAAGGTAGGTGATATGAAAACAAGAACAAAGATCTCTGAAGGCACCGTCTCAAGGTTGTCTGATGACCCTCATAGCTGTTTCCTTCACAGTGCTGGCCTACTGCGAGGGAGCCTGCCAGCACCACCTGCCACTATGCTTCCAAGCACAGCAGATCACACTCTGATTATATGAATGCCTTTGCACTTTGGTGACTCTATCTTTTACCACCCTGGGAAAAAGATTTATTGGTGGAGACTAGTCATAGTGTGACATTACATACATTTGTACGTGTTCATTTATCTGTATTATAATGAAAACAAAAGGTGGGACCTTTGAGCATCTTACTCAGATATAATAGGAAATGGCATGTATGTCACTGAAGGCTACTAGTACGGTAACAAGTGAATGAGTGATGCAATTGCCAAAGGCTTATTTCTGCTGTGTGCTTTGGCTAAAATTTATACATAAGTAGTTCCAAGTTACAGTCAATGTACTGTTATTGCTATGTGTAAGCACTGAATAGAAGAAAACCAGGATCAGGTACTTAAGGTAACTTCGGGAACCACTTCTTGCTTTCTTAAGTTACTTTCAGTGACAGGGTTATTGTACAAACAGTAGTGCTTAGAGATGGTCAAAACAGGCACAGAATAAGTTTACATGCAAATGCACGCGATCCCGTAAAGGCCAGTTTGACATGATTGTTGTCACAGCCAGAAGCAAGTAACAAATCCCATCACTAAACTAGATTTTTCCTTTTCAAAAGTTAAGATGTTCCTTGCTCTAGCATTAGAAACCTTGCAGAATTATTGCTACCTTTGCAACATTTTATGTGCATCTAATACAAGAATGAATAAATTCAGCACTTGATATCAAAGAGACTGAACTGAAAGTGCATATTCTGAAGGGAAAAAGAGGAAGCCTTACTTGTTTCTTTTCAGAAATTGTGGACACTATAGACATTCTCTGGAGAACAAGGTGCTAGGGTTGACACCAAAAATTGCGCAAGACCAGCAAAAGAAGGCAGAATACTTTTACTTTCAAAGCAGTTCTATGGTTCATCACAACTTCCAAGTACTCCTGGGGGAGGACAGCAGCAAGAGCAAGGCTACAATCCCTCCTTTGGGGCAGCCCAGTGGGTTCCTGGTGTCCTTCTCCCACCTGCTGTGGTCAGAGCTCACCTACGGGGGAAACTTCTGACTTCTATTACACTTCTAGAACTAAGATGATTTTAAAAATGATTTTTTTGCCTGACTGCTTGCAATCAAGGGGGTGGTTTCTCCTCTGGGTGGATCTGGCCCTATAATTTCCTTGAAGATGCTGAAGGTATCTCCCCTCCAAGCCCTGTTTGCCCGTTCACCCCTCTCTGTAACAATCTGAACATGAGCTGTGGCTACAGGATGCACACCCTAGAGATCATTAGGCAAACAAAAGAGAATGCCTGTTTGGTTGGTACACCTTAATTCTGTCAGAAGTATACAAACAATTTCAATCCATAGCAAGTTTTTTAGAAGCATTACTACAAAAGCAGTTTTGAAAGGAGCAATCATTTCTTGAAAGTTTTTTCCAATGTGTTTTAAGTAATGAAAAGTTTAGCACCAAAGGAAGCTCTTGGTGAGAGGGGACCGTTCAAGCACGAAAACTCATTTGAAAAATAATTACCGCAAATCAAGTCAGTCCTATGTACTCACCAGAAGCTGTTAAATCCTACAAGTTAACAAAATAAATGAACAAACAAATCAGGTGGGAGAGGGAGAGATAAAATAAAATAAAAACAGAAGTATTTTGACAAAGGCCCAATAGCAAAGTCTGGTAGGCAGCTGCTTCCACACAATTGGATGTAATATTGTGATACAGGATCTGGGGAATATTTTCTTCGGGTTTTGAGAACCTATTAGTGTCTTTAACTGTACTCTAAATAAGAAATCACCAGATCAACAAGCTGCATGCAGAGAGCAGCCCTGTGTTGTTTATGTTTATTTTTAGGGGAAAGTCACTTGGCTCCATGTCTTTGCTTTTCCAGGATGACTTCAGTAGGAAAAGATACTGCATTTAGAAAATTTTGTGACAGATCTCAGGCTGAATTTTTGTGATTTTAAGCAACCATTATCACATAGAAAAAACACCTGATGTAAGTAGAATTTACCATATGGTCAAATTGTTAAGTCTCTATAAACATGAACCCCTCAGGGAGAGCTTTTTTCTTTATTATAATCATTTACATTAGTTTCTTCTCTCTTTAATTCCCAAATTCTTTCCCTTTGACATGGCTGAGCTAACAGGAGTAACAATCAGATGCACAGCCCTAGAAAATAAACAGGAGCCTGTGGGATGGAAGGACACGGGGCTGTGAAGATATGTGGAAGCTGACAGGACCCATAATGACCTTGCTTACTGTGCCAGGGCCCATGCCCATCACTGAACACCTCCTGGTGCAAGCACAGCCAAGGACGTGGTCACTGCCCTTTATGAGGCAATAACTAGAATAAGAAGGATACCTATTCTCATTGCATGTCTCTCTCGAACACTCTTCGGTGATTGTATTGTCTCCTATTATATTCGTTGTTCAGGATTTCCTACAATCCCCTCCCACACCTCACAATCTAGTTCTCCTAATTATTATTTCCATTTACCTTTGTTTTTCCAGCTTTTCCTACCACATGAGATCAAACTCCCCTGCTGCCCTCTTATTGAGTGCAAGTATATACTTCTATATGCATGTAAATCATTAAATTCTGACAGACTACCTAATATTAAGCAGAGCCTCATGACATTTACTGGGCAGGGGCTAATTTTTGTGGAGCACTGACCCCCAGGATCTCATTTCAAAATCTTCTTTGCATTCGACCAGGATGATGGGGAGCTGGCAATAGCACATCTGTGTATTCTGTTCTCCAGATAACAGTGGGTTGATATTTGCTGCCTGCCATTGTCTTTATCTCACACTAAGGGGTTTTCATCTCAGAACTCAAGTAGTCATATGAAAAACTGAATGAAAATACATTGCCTCTGATGAGTAATATTGTCACAAGCCCCAGAAGTCCTTGGGAAATAATGATATTTTAATATTTATATATGCCCTCTTGTGGAGATTCTAATATTAGATTTTCTTATTTTAAGGCTTAACCCAAAATCAGCTCTTCTGAGGGATGCTTTTTTTACCTTGGAACCTCAGACAAAAAACTTCCTTGCAGCAGCAATTCCTGGCTCCTTCTCACACACATTTGCAAACATCTTGTGCTTCAGGTAATGCATAAGAGAAGAGACAAGAACACCACTGCTGACTGGTTGTGGGTTTGGGAAGGCCAAGTGGCACAAAGGCCAATTATTCCTCATTTGAGGTGCATGGATCCAAGTGGCTTAAGCTACCCAAGACTGCCTGAACAGTCCTTAAACTGTGCATCTTCTGAAAGAGAAGCAGAAGAGCCTGCTGTGCTGCTAGCCTACCTCAGACTCACTGCCTTTCCGCAGAGAAAATTGGAATTGAAGTCAATTGTTCAAATCATACCATAGTCAGACATGACTGAAATATCCTTATGACAAATTCAGGTTTTTCTCTGTAAGGTCCCATGGAGTTAAAAAGCGATTTCTGGTGTTTTGGGGCACATTATGTCATACAATCCCTTTCATAAATATCCCTCAGGAGCTTAAGGATGCATTTCACAAGTCCCACTTCAGACGGACACCTGGGAGTCCACCAGCTGTACCCAGTTGCTACCGGCTTCACAATGCAGGCTCACCTGCATTGGTACCAGCACCCCAGCACAGGAGCCAGCACCACAGCAAGGACACACAGAGGCAGCAGCTCCTCCCAGCTTGCCTGTCACCTGCCCTGGATGAGGTGAGACCCAGCAGCCAGACCCTGGGCTGGGCTTCTGCTACTAGAGGTACTAGCAGCAGCTGCTGCTTCTCCTGCAGCAGACCTCAGAATCCATCTTCAAAAAGGGGCTTCTTCCAGTCTTCTCAAGTATTTTCCTGTTGATAGCTCCAATCACAGAGTGCCAACTTGCATTTGTTGCCCTCTCCCCACCCCCTTCCACCACCAGTGTAAGCCATTGAGCTATAAAACTACTATGAGCTATTTAGAGTTCAATATTTTATCTTAGACTTTCAACGCTGCAGGTTTGGGTTCCTTGAGTATTACCCAACATTATGCAAGAACATATGTATATAGATAAGCATTACACTAATACTGGAAGCACAGGAAGGGGAAAAAGAAAATCCAGTAAATGTTGCAGTCTTCCACTGCAAATCTGCCTTTACTGCACAACAGGAATTTTTACAATTGAAAACCATTGTTAAGGGGTCAGAAATGCAAGCTGCTACACTACTGTGTATTAGCTGAAAATCCACTCCTATTTCAAAGCTTTTTTTTCAGAGCAAATGAACCAGAGAAAGCTATTTTCCTACTGTTTCCTTTGAGCAATGTGACATCACACCTCCATAACAATAGCCTTCATTCTGTCCTTTAACTAACTGGACTTAGTGTTTCTATTCTTGATAACCATGTTAACTGTGACTGGCTTACTTTGAGTAAACTGGCTGAGCCAAATAAAGTTAAGAAAGAGAACACTTTTAGAAACAATCCATGTTAGACATTAATTATACTTCAATTTTAACTTTCCATTAATTTTCCATTTCTTTTTTTCTCAATTTGAAAAAACGAATTTTTAAAGAAAAGAACACCCAAGTCCCAGTGTTCTCTTCAGTTCTTCACAACACATAGCTCCCGAAGTGATCTTGGTGACTATTTTCCACAGCTTAGATGTTTTATATGAGCCCAGAATCCAGCAGGAATATTGTCTTTATAAGTTTTATTGTCTTTAAAAATCCTGTAAAGGGTATTTCAGAAAAATTAGGAACTTTTGTGGTGTCACTCAAGCTAGTAGATTGCAACAAATACTTTTACAAACATCTTTGAACTTCAAAGCTGCAACTTGTCTCTGAAATGGAGTACTTCCGAGTGCTTTTTTATCACATCCTGCTTTCAGATATTGTTTTGAGTACAGCAGATGTTTTGCTTAAAATGGTGATTCCATTCAGTCCTAAAATACACTCCACTTTGTCCTTGAACCTTGTTAACCAAACAACGGCTGGCCTTTAGAAAAACATTATCCCCAACTCAGGTTGGTACTCAGTAAAACAAAATTGCTTAGGGCAATTCCCAAGGCCACCAGGGTTTTGCTAGGTTAGCATGCTAGTTTCCTTGTAGCCTCTTATGTAGATCCTTAGCAATACACTGTCAACATCTGGGAAACACAGCTGCAGGCAGATGTACATAGAGTGCATTAGTGTTCTTACTTGATTTTCTAAGGCACAACCCAGCTATCCATCCAAAGCCAGAGATATTGGGTGGCATGGTTTAGTGTGAGGTGTCCCTGCCCATGGCAGGGGGGTTAGAACTAGATGATCTTAAGGTCCTTTCCAACCCTAACTATTCTATGATTCTATGATTCTATGACTCAATGATATGATGGTTGCAAGGCACTACTTCAAATGTGCCAGAGCTGCTACGACCATCTGCCTTTTTCTTTTCAGTTGTTGATTAATTGTTCTTCTGAGTTCTTGAAAGACTGGCTCCCATCTGCAGATGATTTTAATGACTCTGTTAAAGTGCAGAATCTGTTTGTGATGTTTCCAAAGTTATTTTGAAAATATTCTAAAGTGAGCTTTAATGTCTGGGCCTGTAATAGGCTTCAGTTTCCTCAGGCAGGAATATGAACTGGCTACCCTGGACTTGGAGAAGGCTGCTGCTCTTAAAGACTTCTTTGCCTTGGTCTTCACTGGCAAACGCTCTGACCATACCACCCAAGACTTGGAAGGCAGACGGAGGGACTGTGGGAATGAAGACCTTGGGCCCACTGGAGGAGAGGATCTGGTTCAAGACAATCTTAAGAACCTGAATGTATACAAGTCCACGGGACCTGATGAAATCCATGCAAGGGTCCTGAAGGAGCTGGCAAATGAAGTTGCTAAGCCACTGTCCATCATATTTGAAAAATCATGGCAGTCAGGTGAAGTTCCCGACGACCGGAAAAAGGGAAATATAACTCCCATTTTCAAGAAGGGGAAAATGGATGACCCGGGGAACTACAGACCAGTCAGTCTCACCTCTGTGCCTGGCAAAATCTTGGAGCGGATTATCCTGGAAGGCATGCTAAGGCACATGAAAAGCAACAAGGTGCTTGGTGACAGCCAGCATGGCTTCACTAAGGGGAAATCCTGCCAGACCAATGTGGTGGCCCTCTATGATGGGGCTACGGAACTGATGGACAGGGGTAGAGCAGTTGATGTCATCTACCTGGACTTGTGTAAAGCCTTTGACACTGTCTCGCATGACATCCTTCTCTCTAAGTTGGAGAGACATCAATTTGATAGGTGGACCACTTGGTGAATAAAGAACCGGCTGGATGGCCACACGCCAAGAATAGTGCTCAATGGCTCAATGTCCAGCTGGAGACCAGCAATGAGTGGTGTCCCTCAGGGATCGGTGTTGGGATCGCTTTTGTTCAACATCTTTGTCGGTGACATGCACAGTAGGATCAAGTGCGCCCTCAGCAAGTTTGCTGATGACACCAAGCTGTGTGGTTCTGTTGATACGTTGGAGGGAAGGAATGCCATCCAGAGGGACCTCGACACACTTGTGAGGTGGGCTATGCCAACATGATAAAGTTTAACCATGCTAAGTGCAAGGTCCTACACCTGGGTCAGAGCAATGCCAGGCAAAGCTACAGGTTGGGCAGATAAGAGATTCACAGCAGCCCTGCGGAGAAGGACTTGGGGGTGTGGGCTGATGAGAAAATGAACATGACCCAGCAGTGCGCGCTTGCAGCCCAGAAAGCCAACCGTATTCTGGGCTGCATAGAAAGGAGCGTGACCAGCAGGTCGAGGGAGGTGATCCTGCCCCTCTACTCTGCTCTTGTGAGACCTCACTTGGAGTATTGCGTGCAGTTCTGGTGTCCTCAACATAAAAAGGACATGGAACTGTTAGAACAAGTGCAGAGGAGGGCCACGAGGATGATCAGGGGACTGGAGCACCTCTCGTATGAAGATAGGATGAGAAAATTGGGGCTGTTGAGCCAGGAGAAGAGAAGGCTGTGTGGAGACCTCATAGCAGCCTTCCAATACCTGAAGGGGGCCTATAGGGATTCTGGGAAGGGACTCTTCATGAGGGACTGTAGTGATAGGACAAGGGGTAAGGGGTTCAAAGTTAAACAGGAGAAGTTTAGATTGGATATGAGGAAGAAATTCTTTATTGTAAGGGTGGTGAGGCCCTGGAATGGGTTTCCCAGGGAAGTTGTGAGCACTTCATCCCTGGCGGTGTTCAGCGCCGGGTTGGACATAGCCTTGGATGGCATGGTTTAGTGTGAGGTGTCCCTGCCCATGGCAGGGGGGTTGGAACTCAATGGTCTTCAGGTCCTTTCCAACCCTAACTATTCTATGATTCTATGAAATGGTAGTTTGTCCTCATAAAGAGACACAGAACTATGAAAACTATTGAAAAGTTCATATGCCATCCAACTACCTAGGAATTAAGGAGTTTCCATCCATTTCAGTGATGAATACTCATTATATATTTGGAAATACACATTTTTAATTAATAGTAATCAAAGTTTCCAAGTCTTAAGAAGTCTTAAAGGATTCTTAAAGACTCCTTAAAATATATTGCAATTAAATTTATATTTGACATTCATGATGCCTTCTCACGTGTTTCTGGATATAACCCACCTGAAAATTCTCAAAATACTTTCTTATTAGACAGTGTACTGGCTTTATCATTTACTCATTGTGTTCAATCATCAATTTCTCAGTGACATTTCAAAAGAAAATAAGAGACACCTCGATTTTTTTTAAATGCTCTCCAATTTCAGTTCCGTACATTTGTTGGTTATGCAATTTAATTAGTAAAATTACATTCACTTATTGCTATGGTTTTATCGTCCCTCATTTTCAGCTGCACACTTGGTACTGCAGGTGGCACCCTACACTTAGTGAAGAAATCCATCACCTTCCGCACTGTAAGGCCTCACCGGTTTCCTTCCCAGCACAGTAGCTGCATAAAGCCTGCATTTAATTCATTAAATAGCAAACAAGGATGCTTAGCTAAGAAAGAAGAATTTATTACAGACTTCTCACACGCAGCGCTACTCTACAAGCCTCACTGATCTGAAGTAACATGCATTGAAATATTACCCTCTGTGATACTCACTAGGCTATATTAGCTGTATTCACTAGGCTAAGAAAGCTGTAGCCTCTGAGCTTGGAGTTGAGCATTTGGGAGCATCTAAACCTTCACATAAACATCCATGTTTTAAAAATATTCCTCCATATGTTTAGAGGGCAGAGCACCTGCAGTTTAAACAAGGAGGTTACTTGGCAGGTCTCATGGGTAGGCAGAGTACTGCAGAATACAGTACTTCCCTGGGGGTGTAACAGCTCCCCAGCACCCCCTTTGCATGCTCACTTCCCTTGTCTGCCAAGTTTCAGAAAGAGCATCTGCCTCCTTATATTTTAGTTTCTATTTTGTGCCTACTTCGGCTATTATATTATCATCACTTCAGTGGACACACCCTAATAAGTATTTGGAAAAAGCTTTACACCAGTGGGACCCTGTTCTCTATCTATTCTAGGCATTATTGTTTAGCTAATCATGAAAAGTTTATAAATAACAGCATCATTGGGAAAATAAGATGTTTCCATGAATTTCCTTTTTTCTATTCCCCCCCTCCCCCGAAAATAACATTCATAATGGGCTGAGTCCATCTGAGGACCATTCTAGACATAAAAGAAAATCTGAGGAAATAAAAATCCACATAAAAGTGCGAAAATGCCCTCTGGTAACATGTTATTCAGGGTATAACAAAAAAAGTCACAAAGAAAATAAGCAGAAAGCATATATATATGGCTACAACACCTCCAGTAATCACAGCTATCAGATGACAAACTCAGCCAGTAAATAAGAACCTTGGGTGGGAATGAAGTTTATAAGCTACATGCAAATGCATGAAGTTCCTTTTCTTTTTCTGAAAAGGGCACATTTCAATGAAAAGTAGCTATACTATTAACACACAACAGCAAATGCGTTTAAGGGAAGAGATGCGAAGGCTTCTGCAGCTATTAATTTGACAGGATGAAAAGGTTATCAACAGGTAACCTGATCTGGACACAGTAAGAGTAATGACAATGACAAACTCACCCTCCCTATTTTAAATGAAGCATTTGGGGTTTTTGCAGACCGACCTTAAATTAAGTTCTAAGAAGAAAGCAGCAAGTTAACCTATATAATATTAGAGCTGTCAAAGCTTATCCATGTTTGTGAACCTTGTGAGTAAATTTTTGAGTACACCCCCTTTGTTCCAGCCTTATAATATATACCAAATGGAAACCATAACATTAAGACAAAGCCACTAATATACTTAAATTTCACATTTGAATGAGAAACCAGTACTAAGAAAATGCAAGGGAGATCATCTCCCTGAAGTTACAGAAACATAGCAATGGGCTCTAAGGTGGCAGCAGGTGAAGAATCATCCAGATTACAAATACAATTTAAACATAACAGCTCTAAATAGCATCAGGTGACACTTTTCAGTTGACTTTCAGGAAAAAAGAAGAGCCAGCGGCACATTTATCTTTCCTCCATAACTATCAGTTTACTCTGGGGAAATCCAGAGCCTTGCCAGGGCCCTGGATGTCCTAATAAGCACCAATTGCTGGAGAGAGACTAAAGCCAGGTTTTTTGAAGGACATCATTGGTCTCCTACAAGCATAAACCAGTTGTCCTCATTGTGCTGACACCAAACCATGTTCCTTCTTGGAGATACTAAAAAGCCATCTGGACATGAGCCTTGACAACCAGGTGCAGGTGGCCTGGCTTAAGCAGAGGGATTTAGCAAGATGAACCCCTGAGGTCCTTTGCAACCTCAACCACTCTGTGAAACCAACTGGCAGACAGACTGCTTTCCACTTCATTTCTGTTTCATTCACAGAAAGAGCGAATGAAATTCTGTAACAAGACCTCTAGCATCACACTAACTTTCTCTGGGATGGCTGAATTTACCTCCCTCAACAGGCAGAATTTTGGATGCAGCAAAAACATCCAGGTACCCATATCACAGACTCCATGCTTTACCAGTTTCAGTTCCCACCACTAAAGTTACCCATGTCTTTACCACATTCCTATAGCCTCCTTTGCCCAATTACATGAGGTTTATGCTCTCTTCATAAAGACAGAGGTATTTGTGAGAGACAGGTAGGCACATGTTCCCAGCCAGTTGCTACCAAAGGCAGACAGGTTTAGCCTTCTAAAAAAGCACAGCCTTGACTATTCAACCATCTGCCAAACCAGACCAACATCACTTGGAGCTCTTCCCACCATTAACCATATCAAGCCAGAAACCAACTGCCTCAAGCACTAATAGTCCCTGCAAATTCACCTAGTTCTTCTATATTTCTACCCTGACACCTTATCACTCAGACCTTTTCTATCACTAATCTGGCTCACACACCCCAAAATCTTGGGCAGAAGCAAGATAATTAAAAGCAACATGTTTTTCTGTTCTAAATTACTTCAACAGAAACTCTATTATCTCAGCAGCTGATAAGGCTACATACTCAACCAGCACCCCTAAAGCCCACACTTTTATAAGGAGGGACCCACCTCCAGATGGAAGGGAGCCTGCAGTCAGGGCCCAGAGGGTACTAAATGGCTTTGATGGCCCTAACCATGCTCACCTGTCCCCAGTCCCTGCCCATGAGTCTTGGGTGTCTACTTAAGTTCAGGGGCTGTCTTGTTTTCTTTGAGCTGTATGCTTACTTCTTTTTAGTGTTGCTTTTGAGGGTTTCTAAGTTGGTGGTGGTTTTCTTGAATTAGTCTTGGATGTGACCTTTAATTTCACTTTCTACTGCTCAATGGGGTGTAGGTGAAGCCTGTGGCTATCCTGCTCTCTGCTTCCTCCCTGTTTTTCTTCTCTACTGATAAGACTCATATCTGTGTTATGCTCAACCTCAGTTTCTTTCTTGGTCTTACCACTGGCTGATGAGTTCTGTTGTCTTTGTATATGCTGTCATACATTTCTTACACACATCTGACTAAAGTGTTTGTCTTATGTATAGGCCAAAGACTGAAGCGAGTTTTAGAAACTGGTATCAGAGGTGGTATCTTTATGTGTGAGTTAATCTGTTGTAAGTCACCATGGGTTCAAGGCATGTTCTCTGGTAGCCTCCCCCTCCCAAACCCATAGGTTCATGTACTGTGTATATGAGGCTTACACGGTTGGCTCCCACCCCACAAGCACCTTGTGGGGTGGTAGAACGGTGGTACTGCACCCTTGTGCTGTGCCTGCTGTTGAGTTTATGTCCTGTATTAAAAGGGGACTCTCTGAAAGGCCCATTCCACAGACAGCAGCATAATGCCAGTTCTTCCTCCTTCTTCTCCTGCATGTGACATCCATGATTTACATGTCTGTGGCACAGCCAAAGGCCAAACATCTGCTTACTGCTTTTTCACTTAAGACAAGGAAGCTGAGAGGTTTGCCTGTGGAAAGGCAGGGGACAAAATTTTAGGTACAAACTGCAAATACCATGAGATATCCCACTTGGCTGACAGTGTTGCTGTGGGAGGCTGCAGCTAAAAACATAAATGTGCTATGCATGGGGCAGGAACTGCCTTATCATTTGGTCATAACACTTATTTCTGAAAGATGTCAGTCAAAGAAAATATTACAATGTTGGTTTTCATATTACTTTAATTGGAACAGGTTGAGATGTGGAGCTGCTTACTCCCACCCATGAAGAACAAAGATTTAAGAAGACAAAGGGGGGTGATTTAAGAGATGGGGGAAAGCATAAGAATGTAAAAACTGAGCTTACATCAATATTTTAAAGTATGGAAAAAGGTAGTAAAGCAAATACTAGTTTTCTTCATTACATTCCTGGTGGTTTATGACCGTTAAGCTTCAGTTAATTAACATACCTAAGCAAAGATGTAATGTAAATACATTGTCAGTATTTTAAGTAGAAATTGCAAACAAGAAAGTTGCTACTATTTGTGTAGTTAAGTTTATTTTACCCACAACATTTACATATTTATTATAACCTTACACTCTGAGACCAGTGAATTCTCACATATCAACTCCAAGTGTCACGAAAGAATTAATTTCTGCCAGTGGCAATCTGGAACACCAAATTCATTAGGTCATGTCACTGCCAGCATTTTTAGTACCCTTAACGCTATGGTAATTAATTGCAATGCTAACTTGACCTAATAGCACAATTGCAAATGTGCTGGATATTCCACACATTTTTTTTTTTTTCTTCCTGCACTCAAATACTTGCGGTTTTTCTTCAGAATGTCCTGGAACAAACATTTGTGGCATGTCTAGACCAGCACTTAGTATTGAATTCAGTTAACTCAAGTTAATTGGTAATCAATTAACTGGAGGTAAAATAGGACCAAACCCTTCACTCCAGGCATATTGCAATCCATCAGGCAACAGAAAACGTCCTGCAGCCTGACTCGACATGACCCTCATCTTTACCATTTAAAGCGTAAGGTTCGCTGAAAAACATTAGCATTTGCAAGTTGGTAGCAAAGAAGTTATTTTTATAACAGTCGTCCAGCATCTGTGAGCACAGACCGTCTCAAGGAGTAACTTTCTCCAGCTATAATGATCTCCAGGGTATAAAACCAACGTTATTGTGTGCAACTGGCCTGAAGAAATAACATGGTGGAGATGTATGTGGGGCTCATAGCTGTTTGTGAATGCACTGTATGGGAGCTACCGCCTGATGTCGATGGAGGTGTTTGGCATCCTGGCTGCAGGTTCTGCTTCCCCAACTGAGTGGTATGGAGGGCTGGAGGGCTCAGCAGTAGCTGGGGAGTATCACCAGCTGTCAGGTGGTTGCTGTTGGGGGCCAGCTAGCCATAAACAAGGTTCAAAGATCTCACTGGAAATAGCTCTCGGTACTTGTGCTGTCAGTGTTTGTTTAATCAAGACCAGTGAAAGCCATCTCCAGAACTCATGGTCTCTGACCAATTCCCCCCAGCAGAGAGGCACATCAATTACTGCAACTGCACTGGCTTTTCCTTCTGTAATACCACATTGTTTCCTGGTATTCATTCTGTCATGTGTTCCTCAACGGGTCCTCTGGTGTTCAGAAAAGGTTTTCAATTGAGAAGGGATTGTACTTTGGCAGTGTTTTAGTTTATGCCTACCAAGCATGCTGAGAACCCAGATCTTTGCTTTCTCTCTTACTCTGATAATGAGGCAAGCTAATCCCAGTGACAAGATGCTGCCTGATCATTTTATGGAAAACACTAATCCAAGGGTTGTGTTCACAGAAATGGTAACAGTGCTGTTTATGTACTATACACAGAAACATACACAAATGTAAGGCCTCTGCAGATCTAGCAATGTGAAAGATGTTTTTTGAAGATTGAAGTAGTCATTTCAACAGAAATGGAATGACTACACTAGTGTGAGTGTCCTCAGCAATACTACAGCTGCATACACAGATCTACCTACTTAGGCTGCTGCAGTGATTTTGTTTGAAAAGCGAACGGTTGCATGCAAGTATCCCTGTGTATAATAAGTGCATCTTTTGAGTTTAGAGACTACCTGATTTATTTTTAGCACTAAAATCTGTTTTCCAATCACTTTGACAAGTTCTCAAAACAAATCAGTATTTACAAGGACAGGCAAAGATATGCATCCAGTATTTGAAAACCTATGCAAGTTTCCATGTTCAACCTATGTACTGCAGTTAGGTTTTTTATCCTTTGGTAGTCTGAACATGATACAGCCACTAGAAGAAATATGTACAGCTCAGTTTCCATTAGCTGGTCAGCAGCAAGCTTCAGCTAGGCACCAGCTTTAGAGCTAAGCAGTTACATGGTGGTTCCTCACGCTTCAGCTATTTGCCAGATCTCATTGCATTATTTTGCTAATGCATTCAGCTTTGCCTTTCTCTCTGCACAGAGAGAGCTGGGGTTGTCCTGCTAATTTCCTGACCCACAGGATCCTCGAGCCGTTTTCTGAATAACTGCTGGAGGTGCAACAACAGTTGGTAGTAGTCGAGGTTGTCAAGCCTGAGGTTAAGCTCAGAGAACTATATTTAGATGCTTCAACAGGTGGCCTGATGCACAAAAGTGCTGAGCCTGCAAGCCCTGCTCAGCTACTTAGATACTGAAATCCACAGACCAGCTGAGAGAGGTCAGGACCCCTCAATGTCCAGACATGCACTAAGTGCCTGAATCTGATCACAGGAACATAGCACAGAGTCTTTTCTTCTTATTCTGCCTACTGTGTATTTGGGCTTAGAAATAGTTTTATCTACGTGGCCA
The DNA here is from genome assembly GCA_039720435.1 of Amazona ochrocephala. NCBI lineage: Eukaryota > Metazoa > Chordata > Aves > Psittaciformes > Psittacidae > Amazona > Amazona ochrocephala. Next base: position 72,297,443 of record CM077876.1, on the reverse strand, counting down.
TTTTTTCTTTATTGTTGCAGAAAAGCTGATGCCTGACATCCTCCGTCAGTCCTATCTTCCTCACAGAATCATAGAATCATAGAATAGTTAGGGTTGGAAAGGACCTGAAGACCATTGAGTTCCAACCCCCTGCCATGGGCAGGGACACCTCCCACTAAACCATGCCATCCAAGGCTATGTCCAACCCCACCTTGAACGCCGCCAGGGAAGAAGCATTCACAACTTCCCCGGGCAACCCATTCCAGGGCCCCACCACCCTCACAGTAAAGAATTTCTTCCTCATATCCAATCTAAACTTCTCCTGTTTAACTTTGAACCCGTTACCCCTTGTCCTATCACTACAGTCCCTCATGAAGAGTCCCTCCACAGCATCCCTATAGGCCCCCTTCAGGTATTGGAAGGCTGCTATGAGGTCTCCACGCAGCCTTCTCTTCTCCAGGCTCAACAGCCCCAATTTTCTCAGCCTATCTTCATACGGGAGGTGCTCCAGTCCCCTGATCATCCTCGTGGCCCTCCTCTGCACTTGTTCTAACAGTTCCATGTCCTTTTTATGTTGAGGACACAAGAACTGCACACAATACTCCAAGTGAGGTCTCAGGAGAGCAGAGTAGAGGGGCAGGATCACCTCCCTCGACCTGCAAGCACTGAGTCAGTTTGGTGGCCAGATCCCACTGTTAATACCCTGGGGACACCAGCTGTCTTCACCTCTCCTTTAGAAAATAATCAAACAGTAAAATTCAGAGTTGATTTCTAGTCAGGGGGGTTGGAACTCGATGATCTTGAGGTCCTTTCCAACCCCTACTATTCTATGATTCTATGATTCCTGGTCAAGAGATAAGATACCTTAGTTTTTATTTATGCAAAGTTATTTCTGACCCCTGTTGGGATAGCTGATGGATCACTGCTCACTTTCCTGACAGGTTTTGAAGTCTGGTCATCTATTTCTGCTCACAGTGGGCTGAATACAAGTCTTTGAAAGAATGTCACGGAATGAGAGTCTCCCCAGCCACACCAACTCTGATGATCAAAGTAATCTTTATATTTACAAAAATTATCATATGAGATGTGACAAAATACTCCATTTAAACTGCTGTTAGCACTGGCACATCTGCATGAGATATTTCCATGTAGCCGAAATGGCATATTTTGATGACATCAATATTCTTCAAAAAAACAATAATCAAGCTTCTCTAAGCATTCCTGAGTGTTTGAATGAATCTGATTTTAGTCTGTTATTGTTTTCCTCATGAATGTTACATATAAAAACGCTTTTTGATACATAATACAGCTGTTGAAAGCTTAGTGATTTTTTGGCACCTGTCAATTTAGGCCATTATACCTTGCAGACTGTTCATAACTCCTAGACAAAAGCTAAATACTACTTTATCCAAATTTCTTAGATGTGGCCATTGCTTGGATCAGAAACTCTCTTGTTTGGTCTAGAGGCAGATCTGAATGGGGACTCATCCAGCGCAAATCAGTGCTGCCCAGATTCTGAAATCAAATGAACAACAGATTTTGGCTGTAGTGAATAATTAAACAAATAAGCCTAATGTTCCTTGCCAGTGTTGGTTTTGGCTTATTAACTGTGTGTGTATGTGATCCCATGACCCATATTTCACTGCAAGGAGCAACCCCCTCGCTGGTGGTGTGTAGGGCTGCCTCCCAGGGAATGGGCTGCCTCCTGCTTTGTTCTCTGCTGAACAAACACCCCATTCCTACTGTATTTAGTTTAACACCCCCATGTAAGCAGGCTCAGGATTAGACCTTCTCTTTGTAAGGCTACCTTTAAATCAAGTTTGTTTTCTCTGCTTAATCCAGATTAATAAGAGATTTGCATTTTGTGTCATTCCTCATTACCTACAAAGCCCATTAGGATGTATTGCTTGCTGTGTGATTGCACAGATCCCTCAACAATACTCTGATCATAGGCTCAGATATAAGGACATTCTTTATGATTAAGCACCATGGGTTTTCTAATTGTTTTAATACAATGCCTCTGATTTCCCCTACTTTTACATTCAGTTGACAGATTGTCTCTTCATCTTCATGGTTATTAGCTGCCTTTAACCTTGCTTTACTTTCAGAGACAGCAGGTAGGGCAAGCATAAGAATCTATCAGTCCTAAAACAATCATATCTGTACTCTGCTATTACTCTTGATTTGCATCACTTTTACATGAATATTCAAGCTTTTTTTTCTTTGCTTTGCTTCAGCTTTGTAACAAGGTAATTCTCAGCACGTTTGCACAAGCTCCTATTTTTTCCCTTTGGCGCTGAACTCTGCTGTCATGGAATCTACATGGAATCATGACTGCAGATATCCTTCCAAAATGGAGCTGAGATTCTGCCCTAAGAAAGGAAGGCACAATTATCACCTATCCAACACAAAAAAAAATTATTTTTTTTTTGGTAGTGGGGGAAGAAATATGGCCATGTCAAGGAGGGTATTCCAGTATTCCAAGCTCTTTTTGACTAATAAAATCCGAATGATGGACTGTCTATTGACTTGAATACCACAGAACAAAACAGTGGTTCATTGTTGCTGGCATCAATCGCCGACCCAATACTTTCTCCTTGTGTAATTTACTAAGTCATATTAAATCTGTGCACTGTGCAAATATCATACTTCATCTGGGAATATCCAGAGATGGCCTAACTGCAGCAGCATACAGCACTGACGGTGCAGATGTTGGGGCAGTCTTTACAGCTATTGCAGCGCTGAAAATGAGCAGTTTGTCATGTATCCTGCTGGGAATCAGGACTATACCTGTCTTTATCTATGTCTTAGCCGAACTTCATTGCTGGCTTTTCCTTTAACAGGAAAGCTGTCTGTGATCCTCCTCAGCCATATGTGCTTCATCTGTGATCTCACAGGCTTACTTGGCTGCAGCCTCATTAACTTTCAATGCTCACAGCCTCACATGCACTTACTTCAGGGGCTCAAAAGGAGAGGTAGGGCAAGGTCATTTTCTCAATCTTGATTACGTGGTTTAGCAGGAGCTGCCCAAGTCTATTTGAACACAATAGCCTTGAGCAAAAACTCCCTTATCTCAGCAGGGATCTACAGGTTATTTGCACTGTTCAGCAGTCAAGGGAGGGAAAATCAAAAGTTGAGAATTTAAACCTAAAAGCTTTTCATAGAGATAAGATTGAGGAGTACCTTTCTGTAGTGAAGGATTAACAAGCAGAGGGCAGTATGCTGATGCAAATGAGTTTCCAATCAGAGGACATTTACAACATTAGTAATAAAATATTATTTAAAATTAATGTTTCATGCCAATAAAATGTCCTCCTGAATTAGGTGTGTTCATTTCTGCCGCTTGCCTCAAATGCTAGCAGATTGCACTCATGGGCTGAGGACCAGCCAAGCAGCATTAAACATTGCGGGTTTGTTTTGGGGTGCTTTCAGAAGGGTGGAAAAGGGGAAGCAGTGTCACATTAAACCATAGGTTTTAGTGCCTTCTGGCTGAACAGTTCAAGTGGTAAGCTAGATTTGCTAGTACCCAGGGGAGTTTTAGGAATAGCATGAACTAAACAAACAGCTCCTTTAGGGGCTACCTTTCTCTTGATTAAAAGTGCTGTGACTATATGATAAAAGCCGAATATTAATTTCGAAGCGAGATGATCTCTGTGTGTGAAGTGCTCAGATGAGTTAGATTTTGCTATCACTCTTCCTTGTTAGGAGTTAAATTTTAGCATTGATCATCTTACTAACATTGCCTCCACATTTAGCTCAAAGTCTGTGCAGTCCACTGGGATAAAAGACTTGTTGCATGAATAGAGTAGTCCCAAGTTTTGGGTCCAGAGCACATCAGAAGCTTTCTAATAATGAGTTCCTGCTCTTGTCAAGAAGATAGATCTGCCACCTTCTGCCCTAGGCAGAGGGCAGCAGAGTAAAGAACCTGTTGGGGGAGAACTTGTTGCTTGTGACCATCTGGCACTGCCAATGCCTCTAAGTGAACTCTTGGAGAAGAGCGTTTTCATTCTTTACTTAACACAATCTAAGGAGACACGCAACCTCTATGCTGGCTTGCTGGTCTGTTTTTTTTTTCTTTACCACTTAGAAGTCTAAAGGACTGAGTTGAAAAGTAAAATCAAGAGGCAAACTCCATAGCTGACTGGTGTCAAGTGGCACACATCTGAGTATCAGGCCTGCAAGCTTTAACCAGTAGAACAGGTTTCTATTCATCCGGAGTACGCAGGGATGTCTTCCTGTTTCTTCAAGGAAAGAGACATGGACATTTTCTGAGTTGCAAGCCACAACCTAGGTAGAAGATATTTTAAATTCGCAAAACAGAAAACAGCTGGCTGGCCTGAAGGCAATGGCATTATTGTCCCTTTCATCCCTCAAGCCGGAAATTTTAACTAAGAATCCTATTGAGGAATTATTTTGCAGGTCTCTAAAAAGCCAATGTTCAAAATGGCGACCTGCAGCCCGAGAGACACATTAAATTGCTCCCATAAGCATGGGATATGCACGAGTTCTCTGTTTGCCTATGCATACAAATATTTATGATCACATTTATGTGCACATTGACGTACACAAGGGAGATGAGGTAAGACCAGTCTTTCCAACAAATTATCCAGAAAACCTAAAATATGCAATGTGTATCTGCTACACATTGAAAGAGGTTCTATTATGTTCTACACTAACTGTGCCCATTCCAGGACATATCATGATTTGACTCTAAAGAGATGAAACTCCTGCTTTGTGTACACCAGGGGCTGGAAAGGCAAAAAATTGATAAATAAAAACATTTGGATGCATAAACAATGGGATGGAAAGTAATACAGAAAATACTACAATGGCTTTATGGAGACTGTTTCTTTTTATTTTTATAATTCTCTGTCTAATTTTTTTCTTTCCACTCCCCAAAATATAAAACAAACCTACAGCATGTTCAGAGATAGCATAGGAATGTAAAGCTTCTACTTGAGGAGAGGAATAAAATATTAGATTTATTTTACAAAGGAAGTGAATAAACACGAAGATGATAAAACTATTTAAAACAATGAATGCTGTAAAAAAGGAAACATATTAATGTTTATGTACCAGTCTTATAACGCAAGTTTTCAAAAAAAATTAAAATAGGTGAGTCCCAAAATTATATTTAGCTTGTGGAATTCATTGCTGTGAGACCACAGGGAAGTCACATATATACGGTATTCAAGAAAGGAAGGAGTGATTACACTCATATAAGAATACATGGACTTAGAAAAGTGTGTTGAAGAAGAGCATTTAAAACTAAAGCTGTTGTGGAGAACACAAAATCATCTGCTAAATAGTTTTTATCATTAAAATAATATGTACAAATTACCTTGCCATTTCTTATGATGAATTCTCTTGCTCTTAACCCTGGAGTAGGTGATATTGGTAACTAAGGCTTATATTATCCTGATTTAACTGTCCACAGGAAGCTGTGTATTATCTTGTGTTTACAAAATTAGTAACATGTAATTTTGCATTGAGTATATTTATATCTGCATAAGATCCCTTACATCAACATAAATAATGTTACATTATTTACTGTCACTTAATATGTTTATAGAAGTTGATAGGAACCTTTTTTCAAGATTTTTTTTCAAACCACAAATATTTATTCTTGGTCCAAGCTTGGAATACACTTGTTGGATGTACATACACTGACTGGGGAAAGTAAATTTTAATTAGCATCTTACTTAGCAGCTAATTAACCTAAGGTGTAAAAACCCACATAGGAAGATGAGTTTTAAATGCCGTAGAAGCTCATTTTGTTGATAAACTGTCAAGAATATCTTCAAGCATTTGTGGTCTTCTCCCATAAACACTTTTCCCCTTGAAACATGTTTGTTTTAACCTTCCAAATTTCTAGATCTATTTGTATCAAATGAGCATATCCAATGCAAAATGGATACCCAAAATGCAAAATGGCAAACTGGCTTTTCTCCTTCAAAGTTTAGTTTATACAAATCACAAGGGCAAATCTCAGCACTGCCTTAGGAGATACAAAATGAGGTGATAACAATTACTTAATTGATGGATTAATGTTGATGGTAAGATACAAATTAAAGCAAATTTCAGACACTTGGATTTCAAACTAAAGTGTGCTGCTTCCCTCGAGGAACGGATGTTCTTACTTACATTAGATAATACTTTAGAAAATTAACTGTGCCTTGATAGTTTCTCAGAAGTCCTCAGTTATGTTCATGTGCCAGCAAATGGCTACCACATTCTTGGCTGCTGTCCACTGGCATTTGCTTCTATTCAACTGTAAAAGCAATAAAGGTCATCACAGCTACCGCATGTCTGTGAGCAGGTTGCGTCGTCACCATTTCCTTCTTCTTGTTAGTCCTTTGACGGTTTAACAATAGAAGCTTTCTGCACAAATGGGTGTGAAACACGAGCTTTCAGCTGAGAAGAAAATTAATGAAAGAGCAGTGACATAAAATTCCATCTGAAAATATAATTTGCTTGATAAGTAATATAGGCTTTGTTAGTCCTCAGATCACTGCATACACTGCTGGATGCAATCCATGGCAGTGTCTTCACATTTCCCAAGAAAGGCTGATTAGCTGAGTTTTAGGGTAGGATATCATACTAACAAGATATCATTATTGTTGATAAAATCAGTGTCAATTTATATCAAAATTCAAATGTCAAAGAACAAGCAGCAATTTGTGCTTCTCTGCTGTTTGTGTGGGGGTTTGTTTTTTTTTTTTTTAGTTCATGCTCTCTTTTATAATGGTGAAGAAGGATTGTGCTTTATCTTTATCCCTCTGAAATGAATTTATCAACTTCCATTGCCAAGCCAAAAACCCAATCAGTTTGAACAATGCTTGGGCAGGGAATGACTTACTTAAATTATAGAGGGGTCTTTACAGAATTTGCCATACCAGGACAGACAACTGGTCCATCATAGTCTCATCTTGCTTCTAGAACTAGTCTTTGCCTTATATCCTCTCTGAAGACAAAGTTCAGGAACCCCCTGTAACCACTGTGCTGTTATCCATTAGCATGCAGCATGCACCACAGAATGAGAAGGAAAATGAAGAGAGACGAGCTCTGTCTACACTCTTCCCTAAAATGAACTTGTCAAAATGGATCAAATGTCTTTTCAACTCCAAAGCCAGACTGTGTCAGAATATAGACTGGTATATTTTCAGTAAACTCAAAATGAGGAATCCAGAACAGAAATGGAAAACACTTGCAGCCAACTCCTTCCGCCATGTTCTTGCAGTGAGGAATCAGACCTTGCTTCCAGTATTGTTTACAGTCCATTCAGTAATTTTCTGAGTTGCAGAAAACTCTGCATCCTGCTCTCTGTTCCCTAGCAGGTTTTCTTTCTAGGGTTCTGTGGCCTAATGCAGAATCCTCTCCCTCCGAGCATGATCTGCAGGATCTGAGGTCTCTCCTGTGCACCTCACTCTCTGCCTTGCCATACTCTTCAAGCTGTGCAAACTCCTCCCTCTCATCCTAACCAGCCACTTCCAGGAAAGGAAGAGCATTCATGTCCCCTGAAGGAATCCAACCAGCTTTTTGCTTTTTAAAAGGAGAATAATGAAAAATGGACAGAAAATCTATAAAAGACACATCACAGCAATGAAAGGAGACTTTGATTTGAAGCTCAGTTTTCTGTCTGATTTTAATGGCCAGTTCTGGAGAATCAGTCCTTGTTTAAAAAATCACGTATGGTTATAGTCCGATAATATTACGAATGGTAAAAGATTCTGCAAGCAGAAATAGCTCATATGTGATGCCTGGCGTCCTCAGCAAACCTGAGGACACCTATGTCCTCAGACACCTTAGGCATGTTTGTGACCTCACTGACACCATGGGCTAGAGAGTTCGAGCACTTACAGTTAGCTGGAATTTGATAAAGCACGGATGGTCCTTGGTTGCAAGTTTGATGTGTAGGGTTATTAAGAGTAAACAGCAGGAAGCATTCCCTTTAGAATAAGAGAAGACTGGTTTATACAGGCGCACCTCTTACTTGCTGAGGCACTTAAAAGTAAATGAATCCAGTGGCTTAAGGACTTGCGTGAAAGATCCCATGATTTAGCCCTGTAAAGGCTGCCACAGTAAAATTCCATTGCAACATTAAAGTTACCCCCTGCAACTTTTTTGGAGTCTCACTGTGCATGTTTCCTCCTCCTCTGCACAGCCTGGTGTTAGCTACAGAACATCCATCCAGCCTAAGCTGAGGTCACTGTCAGCTGTGCTCTTAACACTTAGTGTTCTTAGAGGTTCCAATATCTGGTTGTGGGAAGCTTGGACTTGCACAGCTAACAGCGGTGGTTACTTTTGACTTCATCTCATGTCTGGTAACACTACATCCATAAAAGGGGGGTAAAATGACTTCCTATCTGCAGAGGAGCACTGTGACAATAAATTAATAAATAGTTGTGAAGCATTCATCTGTTACAGTACTGAGCACTGGTGGAAATCTCCTGAGGAAATTAGTTCTGTCATCAGAACAGGGTTTAAGTAGCATGCAGTGGATATGGCAGGAGGCCTTGAGCATTAAACGGTGAAGGTGAAATAAAATAACTGTGCGCATGAATTAAATCCCCTTGCCTTTGTGCCGAAGGAGGCAGGAGTTCTAGAGATTGCAAGTGTGCTTGTGAAACCAAAGACTGTATTAAATGGCACTGTGCTGGGTGCACGTCATAGAAACCTCACTTTTCCACCGTTTAACCAGTGGTTGCGTCTTTGAGACCTGGCTGCCTTAGGGGAAGACCTCGCACAGAAGAAGATAAACTCTGTAGGATGACCATCAGAGTATCTAACGTTCCTAGGGTGGTATGACCAGAGATCCAGGGCTTGATTTTCACAGATCTGTGCAGGATCTTTGCACATTGAAGGATTTGGGAATAGTGCACCTTAAGCTCACCTTCACTACCAAACTACAGTATTAGACAGTGTCAGCAGCATGCTACATTACTTCATATACAGTATTTAGCAGCCACCAAAGAGAACAATTTTCATTAAGAAACAATTTGAAGGTCTGATTCCCCAATTAAGGTTTGATTCAGACCACTGACAATATTCAGGGCCATCACAAGTCCTTAGCTCCCAAAGTAAAATTTTCGGCTAAGGTAGGCTCTTCTGTGGACATTTTCTATGATTGTCATATGATATGTAGTTCAGTTCCTATTGCAAACAGTAGAAAACCACTTTTGTAAACAAAAATATCATATTAGAACTGTATTCTTGAACTGCCCGCTCCTCAGTTTCCCCATCTGTGGGGTAGAAATAAGCAGGCAATCTTTAATGGCAGCAAAGAGCTTTGAGATCTTTGGATGAAAGAGGCTGAAATCCACAGTGTTATTCTTGGTCTTGTGACAGACTGGATTTCACTTGCACACCATTATTTTGAGAAGTGTGTTAGGTTATTTGCCTGTCCACGCTAACAATGAAGATAAATCATGCTCCACACTTCACTATGAGAACGAAGCGTTATTTACAGGTTATAGTGTGGATAAGGCAGAAATAGTGTTCCCATTACTACAGTAAAGGATCTGTCAGCACTTTCATTACCATGCTCTAATTCCAGTGGTTTGCAAGCCCATTTTGATTACTGTTACCAACAGACTGCTATTTTTCAGCTTTATTAATGTTAAATAAATAAATCATGGAAGGTAAAATTGCTTTTGTTCTCCCATAACTAAAATTGGCTTGAAGTTGAAAGAATAAAATTTGAAAAGCACTTCAAGTTGTCTGAAAGAGAGGGATAAAGAAGATAAAGGATGGGCCACGTCACATGCTTACACTGTAATCTCATGATCATGCATCTAGATTTGTATTGACATGATGTTATACAGGAAAAAACTAATAATCCCGTGGAGCTATTCCAATTGCTCCAGTATGTAGTATCATTTTTTAAAACTGTTTAAATACATATTTACATTGTGTCTGGGTGGTCCTTGGGTTAGAGAATATGCTTTCAAAAACTTTCCATCAAAAATAATTTTTTTGTTTTTAATAAAAAAGGGGAAATTAAAGACAAAAAACTATGTTATTTTAACATTCAGGTTTCAACAATAATGAAATTCAAATTTAAGCTTGACACAGCGTCTGCACTCCTTTAACAATGTATTTTTAAGTAATGCCAATAATGGGATGAGTTAAGAAGAATAAATCAACCCTAAATGAAAACTCCTAAGTTATATTTCATTCCTGAAAAATGTGTGCATGTGAAGGATTTTCCCCTTATTTTTTTCTTCTTTTTTTGGAAAAAGAACTTAGGAGCTTTAAACTGTGAACTTGATCGTGCACAAGCTTTGTTTTTTGGAAAGGGCATGTGGGATGGACTGAAGGATCCCAAGGTCAGCAGGTAACACAACCCATCTCAGTTGCCTACCCCAGGAAGGGGACTCACTATTCCATGATATGACTTGAAGGTAGAAGGACGACAGCCTGGATTCCCAGAGCTCCTGAGTGCTGATTTTGTTCAGTGTGACTGAGGAAAACGCTCTCTCTCACTCTGAGAAGGCCTCACCTTCTGTGAGGAGAAATGGGGTAGGACAACCACACATACTGTTCTTGTCATGTTTCTGATTGTCTTTCCAGATGCAATGCCCATAGTGCCTCATGCCGTGTACCTCTGACAGGCAGTATCTGGCTGTTTGCTTGAATTTTACTGTGTGTTAAGGTCTTTAAAAAGCCATCAATGTTCACTTAAAAGGCTGCAGGGGGACAGCAAGAAGGCAAGTTGCCTGATTGCCTTGTTTTAGCTGCTGCACTAAATAAATAAGTCTTTGCAAGAGAAAGGCGAGAAGTGGGAAATGGAGAGGGAGAAGGCAAAGAAGAGGGAAGGGGAAAGGAGAGGAGAGGGAAAGGGAGAGGGAGTGCTGCTAAGAAATGGGGTGACACAACCCATAGGCCCTTCTTTTTTGTCGGAGCTGAGGGAAAAGAAGAAAGTAGTGGATAAAATGTTGGCAGTGAAATATCTGAAATGGCAAGATAGCTTCAGGGTTTTAAAATCCATCTTGACTTTAGCAGTCTTTATGCTAGATGCTCCTTTCTGAAAATATGCCTAACTGCTGGCCAAACTGAATAATGACATATTAGTCTGCAGAAAACAGAAACAGAAGGACAGATCACGTGTGGACAGAAATCCCCTTTTTCTCCCAGCGCTGACCAATACTCCCAAACCAGTAATCATTTTGGGAGGAAACAGTTGCTTCATGCCAACGCTATGATCTAGAGGTCATGCTTTCTTGCTTAAATCCCATTTCTCACAGTGCTACAGCTCCTGTCCCACAGCCCTCTCTGCGAAGGACCAAAGGATAGGCAATCATGAGCCCTGTAAAGTATGGCGCATGCTCTTGGGTAGATAGATGCTCAGCTTGTGGAAATGCAGGCATTCCCCCAGAACAGTGAGACCCTTCATCCTCTTTATTTCACCTGTAACTTATTTTATGGTCCCCCTCCTACCCCCATGCCCCTAAGAGTGAAGACCAGGGCATGTGCATCCCCAATTCCCACAGATGAGGTTGCAGACCTGACAGCACAGTGCATATTCAACTCTGATGGTGCAATGCTGAGGCCTGTGCCTGCCCCTGACACTTTTCGTCCCCATTGTCCCCTGTGAGAAGGAGAGAGCAGGCCTAAGGCAAAAGGACAGCAGGGTGTGAGACCCGGGAGCTCCTGGCGTGTCCTGCTCAGAGGAGAGATACTGTCTGAGCCTGAAGTGCTGGGAAGCCAAAAGCACTCAGGTTTATATAACCATAATAGCAAAGAGAGTTTTGCACAAACACAGAGCGCCCCTCTTCCCCCAGCAGCCGTTATTCCGCCCTAAGCCAACATCTCAGCCCTCGAAGTTAAGGGAAGAGGCGCTGCTCGAAGAGACTCCTTCCCTCCCTCTCCCGTGCCGCTGTAGGAGAGGTTAACTGTCCGGCCTGCTGAGGATCCCGGGCGGACCCTCCTTCCCGCCCGGCGCGGGGAGGTCCCCTCATGCAGGGGGGCAGCCGGGAGCTGCAGGGGCGCCCTTGAGGGCGGCGCCACCGCCGGTGGCCGCGGGGGGGCGCTGGCGGCCTCCTCCCGCTGCTGCCGGTGCTCGCGTGTCTGCCACGGCAGTCCCGCTGCCCGCTCGGCGCGCAGCGGCCGGGCATGGAGGAGCTGCTGTTGCTGCCGCCGCTGTTCTGCCCGCACCCGGCGGCTCCGGCGCCGCCTTCTTCTTCTTCGGCCTGAAGCGTGCCCGCACTCGTGGATCCCGGCGGGGAAGGGGCTATGGGCCGCCTCCCCGAGGCTCGGCGGCTGTGAGGCGGCTGACGCTCGCTCGGGAGCCGAGGGGCTGCCGGCCGGCGAGCCAGCCAGGCTGCTGCTGCTGCTGCTGCTGCTGCGGCTGGGAGGGATTGAGTGCCGCTAGCAGCCGGCGGCGGGCAGCATCTCGGTATCGGTGACTTGGGGGTGCCGGTCCCCCCGCCAGCGCCCCTGCAGCAGCGGTGGATGGATGCGCCATGGCCACGCTGGTGTGCCGGGTGCAGCTGCTGGATGACACAGACCCCTTCAACAGCACCAACTTCCCCGAGCCCACCCGGCCTCCGCTGTACACGTTCCGGGAGGACATCCCGCTCGCCACGCAGCTAGCCGGGGTGCACCGCCTCCTCCGCGCCCCGCAGAAGGTACAGCGGGAGGGGGGAGAAGGGGGATTGGGGGGGGGGGTGCCCGGGCGAAGGGCAGCGGCTTATCCGCGGGAGTCTGGCGGCGGCGAGGACGGGCCTCGGATCTTGCGCGGCGGCAGCAGGGGCTCCTCAGGACGGCGGGGCTGCGCGGGAAGGGCGCCCGGTGGAGGGGCTGCCCTGCTGGTCCCCGTGTCCTACTGGCTTCTGGCCCACCGGCGCTATCCCTCGCTCCGGCAGTATAAGTATTTTCCCAAGTCCCAGGGGGACGCTCCTCTCCTGCGTTCCCAAACGCCTTCAAGGGCAGCTACCACCTCTGGTTAGCTGTAACTGCTGTACAGTTTTCCTCAGGAGAAAAAAAAGCCCACCAAACTAAAGCCCTCGTTGGGTATTAAATACTATATGCCTGTGCTCGCTAGCGATATCTGAGTATCTGGGGATACTCAGGAATAACGTGTTGTTTGAGGACAGCCGAGCTGTGAGGAGCACGGGTGCGCAGGCAGGATCCGAGCGCTGCTGTGGTAAGGTTTAATGAGCTCGGCAGCTACAGTCAGGGCTTTGGTAAGAACAGCAGTGTGTCTGCTGCCCTTGAAACAATTGGTGCTACTAGTGCCTCCTCTGAAGAGCTGCAGCATGTTACTGCCATGGCCCTTGATGACTCTTGCCTATCTCTTCTTGCATACTTCTTATAATATATGTGCTGGCATCTGCAGTTCTGCCCTTGAAGTCAGGCACCCGGGCATGATCCTTGAATTTTCAGTTTTCAAAGCAGTGCCATTGATTGACATAATAATAATGTCCTTTCATTATAATCTTGCATCTGCACATTAGTTCTGCAGAGCTCACTGAAGAAAAAGGGAAAATGCCCACTTCTTTTTTTCTTCCCAGAAGAAAACAAAGTTAAAGTTGTAAAACTTTTATTTGCTCTCTGATGAAGTGGGAGGAAAATACTCTCTTAACATCATTTGTTGTATTCTATCTTGCTCTTGGGAGCTTGCGGGAAGATGACAAAGAGCTGTGTGTCCCCTTAGATTTAAGGATATCCAAAATCCCATAAAAGTTTTTCAGAGAAAAGCTCTTGGAGCAGACAGAAGTTTTGCATTTGCAGAAGGGTTTCTTGCATAATAGTTGCCAAGGATACAGCATCCAGCGAACAGAGCTCTGCCTGTCGCACAAAACCTTTGGAAGCTCTTGGTGTGCTGGGTCAATTCTGTTTTCATGTGCTCAGTTGTCCCCAGTTCAGAGACTGGTCCCATTGTTTTCAAGGGAGGCTTTTTTTTGGAGTCGGAGCTAATTAAAAGAAGGGCAGGAAGGATTCTGACACCTAATGAAGTAAATAAAAAGATAGTTTAAAATCTGGATTTACAGTTAACTCAGGCTAATTTTCAAGGGTATTCCACTGTGTTTTGTGTTTGTTTTGCTTTGAATACAGAACCACCCCCCACTACCCTTATCCCCTTCCTTTCCCCATTTACTGTCTTAGGAGCCGCCTACTATCCATGGCCACTTCTATACATTTAACTCGTGCCCTGTGTTTCAGTGTGCAGCATGTTTATCAAGTTTGTTTGGAAACTGGACTTGCAGACTTTGGTTGAAAAATGGCCTGAGTCTCTAGAGGTGCTGTAAACCTGGCTATTGAAAGATAGCTACTCTGCTAAAGGCAAGTGCTGGCCCAGTGACTTAATCTGAGGTTCTCATTCTTGCAAGCGTTTTGTTTCTGCAGTTGCAATGATGTGGGCAAGCTCATTGGAATCTGCTTATATGGTTACAGTTACCTTTGTGTTTGCAGAACCAGGGCCTCTTCCAGGGTGCCTTGATTGGCCCCTTGGCCTTCTCTTAGCTTCTAAAAAGGAGGAGGGAAAAAAAAAAAAAAAAGCCTGATTAGGCTTGTTTACCTTTAGTAGTTACATTGAAAGCTTAGTTCTATGTGTGCACTTGCAGTTACTTTTTGTATTTGGCATTGCATCTTTGTGTATGTGATTTTGTAGAGCTAATGAATTGTGTCGCTATTTAAGCACAGGTTTTTTCCATTTTCTTTCTTGGAGGTGGGGATATTCTTTCTATAGCTTTTCCTCAAGACTCTGTTCACCTGATCTATAGAATATTTTGCTCCATTTCTCCCAGAGATCAGGAACTTTATGATCTCAGAAGAATGCAGCTGTCGAAGGAGAGCATAGGTTGAAATTCAGGTGTCAGTTCACGTTGACACATTTGGATCTTCATTGTTTAATTACTTCGAGAATTAGTGAGCTAATGGATTGACGGTTCATTTAGTATCTTGATGGTGTGTAAAGCAAAATATCTTGAAGTAGACTTTAAAGTTTATAGCTCAAATACATAGTAATGCTGATGGCTGAATCATTCCTGAAATCTTGTGGGCTTTCTGCTAGCAAGTTCAAATGATCGGTGCTAGTTTTCTTTCATCAGTTTTCAAGTTATAATCTTTTGACTGGGATGAATACTCACATATTCTCTGAAGAGAGTTGCCAACTTGCTGCCTTCAAATCACTGGTTTGTACATCTCCTTGTAGACAATACACTGCTGTGGGATGTACTTGAGAGAGTGAAGTCAGTAGCAGCTCACTTCAGTGGGTGTCAGATTTCACCATTACCGAGTTGAAATTTGTAGTGACAATGGTATTTTTGTAGTTAAAATAACTTGTGCATTGCAAGTCATTGTAAGTTAAATAGTATAAACAATTATTAAGAAAAAACATTTAAAACTGAAATGAAAAATGCTTTGATATCCTGACCTGTTGCAGTATGTTGTTGACAGCATGTTTTGTAACCAACAAATGTTATAGCTTGACTGCAAAGGGCACCATTTGTTTAGTCCAGTTCTCTTGAAGTCCAACTCTTGATTTCAGATGTTAGGTTTACTACTTATTCTTTTTAAATATACAAGTATACTTAAATCTGGATGCAAGTCTAGATGTACAAAGTGTCTTCTGAGAGGCAGTGATTTTAGATCCGTGCGGAGGAGCTGTGGAGTTAGGTGACCAAGTTCCATGAACACTGCCCTGGATGGGCATTACTGCCCTGAATGCAGCAAGCATCTGGATGAGGTGGAGCACCTAAACCAGTCGACAGGGAAAACTGACAAGAAAGGCATCTTCAGTCCTTTTTTCATTTGGAATTAGTTGACTAATTGTAACCTCCTCCCCCTCATCTTTTTCCCCCCACTTCTCTCTGAGCACTCATCTTTTGTTACATCTGTATCTGGGTGGAGCAGCTTGCTGTATCCTGGATTGCACTCAGTTCTGCCTTGTGTGTGCGGCGTGCATGACTGCTGAAGTGAGCCGCATTTCCTCATGGAACTGCTGTGGGGAATGTTTGCCTTGGGTATCCCCCATGGGTTCAGGTATCTTGGTGCTAGACGGTGACATGCCATCTTATTTGTTGATGCAATGAAGTACCACAAATTCTTATGTGGGATTTTTAGCCACATCTACAAATTCTTGTTGAGTAACTTATCCACACTGTAGAGCTTCTCTGAGTTGCTTATATAGATTTGACTGCCTAATGTGCCATTTTGGATTTAGTCTTTACTGCTTTGTTTCTGAGGATTTTAGGGCTCTCTTACTGTTTGTTGTATGAACAAAAACTGGATCTAGTCTGGACTCTGAATTCAGATGTCTCTTTTGCCTATTTCTGTGAACCTTGGGAAAATTCAGAACTGGATCTAAATTTGTGGCTCAGGCCCAGTGCCAATAATGTGCTTTGAATCTAATTTGGTACATTGGGTTTGTTGGTTTTGAATTGCTTTGAGTTACTTGATAGTTATGACTTGCTGACACAGGGTCATTGAGGAGAGTGGATATATATATGTATATATATATGGCTCATGTCAAGTGGTATGCTTTTTTTTAGAGATCATCTTCATTATAACTTATTCATATAATTACAGCATGCTGAGTATGTTGCCATATTATGCTTTCACATCCCACACTACTGTTCAGTGTTGGGGCAGTTCTGTAAGAAATAAACATTTACAATAATATGGGAAATCACGCTAATTTATTGAGAAAATGTAACTGAAATTCTTTGTGTAATAATGGAAAACAACAAAAACTCACAGTGTATACGGTGTACTGGTGGTCATCATGTAAAGGGGAGATACAGCGCGATAAGAATAGTTGTTTTGACCTCCTGTTCCCTCTGAGAAAACTCGAGACAACTTCCGTGCTTAAATCTCTTCCAAGAATTTGCAATTAGGAACAGTGCCATTCAAGAAACAGTGATACAAGCAAATAAATGCAGTGAGAACGAGAGGGGTTTGGGAGTTTCATTCATAAAGAAACCATCCAGATTTCCATGTTCAGCTGCTGTGATTTAGCCCTAGATTAAAGCCAGGACTGACTCTGGGCATGGTGTGAGGTAAACTGATACCAGAGGCTGTGCCACAGGGTTGTGTCCTGTCATGGAGCTCAGCTCTGGCATTGAACTCAGTGCCAGGCTATATACTGGCATCAACCTCAGGATTTCTGAGAGCAGCAAATGGACCAACTGGCTCCTTTTCCCTGGGTTTCCTTGAAGCACAGTGGCATTACTAAATGCCTTGGTGCACAGAAGCTATGCAGAAGCAGAAGAGAGTATGGTTTAGTTCCTGATCCTTCCGGAGGTAGTGGTAAATAGAGCAGCTGTTATCTGAAGAGAGCATTTTTTTGGTCATTATGCTCTTCATGGGAGCTCTAGAACAGAAAATGGAAACTGGAATATCTTCATTGTCCCAGGGAAAATGAAGCCACAGGCAGGGGAAATTGGCTGGTATCTTCTGAAAGTGTTGCTGCTGAGGACTGGGGAATATTTCAGTTGAGGGCTGTTAAGATGTCTAGGGCTTTCATATTCTCCCTGAGGCAGGTGGACATTGGCCCTTTTTCATTCAAGAGAAGAGGAGATTTAACACAATGGTTATTTCCAGCAGGTTTCCAAAGTGTTCTGGATCTGGTAATTCTGGAACTGACAAAGGCCCATGCTTCAAGAGATTGGTGCTGTAGCGGCCTTGTGTGCTTGAACTTTCTAGGGAAGGGCATAGGGGTAGGACCCAGCTTTGTCTCTGACTGGAAAGCACAAACTATGTAGGAGTCTTGTGTGAAACACACTCTCCTGGGGGAGTATAAACACCTGCCCAAAAGCGCAGCAGTGAAAGGTGTTCCAGTCTCTAGCAGTTTATTGTCTTCTATGGTGTGGGCCTTCAAAGGAGCAGAGATACCTGTACACCAGATACAAAGTAACTGTCAAATGCTGGGCTTTATCTCTGCAGTTTAATGTTAGAGGTCTTTGAAGTTCTTTCAAGGTTCTTCTGACAAGTTATAGTTCAGTTCAGTTGTTTGGTGTAGGCTTAAAAGCTGTATTGTAAAATACAGACTGGTATAATACTGGAGAACTAATTCCTGAATTTGACACTTGTCACTCGCAGGTCTCTCAGTTTGGCTGCTCGTAGCTCAAGAGTCTTCATAGAGCTCTATGTAAAGAATGGTGGGAGTGAGTATGCTGGTAGTTCTTCAGGTGCTGCTGAATTGAAATCACAGATTGGTCAGATGGAGCTTCTGAAAACTTGCATCACCATGTGTTTACTGGAGGTTTGGAATCAGACAAAGGAGATGAATAGGAAGAAGTTAGACCTTCCTGTTATTGTACCCCAGATCTTGTGCTTACAGTTAAAAATGTTGATTTTTTTTTTTTTTTTTTCCTAAACCAGTTGTAGATAGTTCCTTTCTTCCAAATCCTTTCAAAATTGTTGTATGAAGGTTGGTAACGGTTTCAGTTAGCAAGACACAAAGACTGTTTCAGTCTGTATGTTGGTGGAGGAATGGTCCAAAAAAGATGGGGAACCTGGCACGTTGCAATCTCCTTTTGTTTTTGTGCTGTCCGAAATGAGAACAGTAGTTCTAAAAACTTTCAAGAAGAGTTTTCTCTTTCCAGTGCTTGCCCAGCCATCTTACCTTACCAGTCGTTAGGGTTTAAGTGAGAGTTCCTTTTCTTTCTGTTTGACCTCACTCGGTGGGTTTTGAGGATGAGTACTACATCCCTTGTGTAACTGTATGCAAGGCAGTAGGGCTGTAAGTCACTCATCCATCACATCATCACCTGTGATGCTACTTTGCTTTTCAGTTCACTTCTTAAGCCATAATTCTGCCAGGACAGATTGGTACCTCTAGTCTGAAAGTATCATGTATTTTTCGGTGATCTTGAGTGGTCTGGGCTGGGGCTATACACCTTCTTTGGTAAGCAGTGTTTCAGTAGGCTGTATCCCTGTGCTAAGATACTACTTTATTACCGGCTCAGAGGAAAAAGTGCCAGCTACTATACCTCTGTCATCACTTTCCACACCACCTGGATTGCATTACATTAATATTAACTTTATATTGTACTACAGTTATTAATAAGACAGCAAGGAATGTTGTTACATATTTTTAGCAGAGGAACAAGTTGGGACAAAAGTAGCAGTGAGCTTTCTAGTAGGCCCAGCTACCTAGAAACATCTGCAACCATCTGGCATATGAAACTATTCAAATAAAGGTGGGTGAGGCTTGAAAGTTCACTTTCCACATGTTATCAGCTTAACACATATACATTAAAAAAAAAAAAAAAAAAAAAAAAAGGCATTCAGTTTCCAGTTCCAAACACTTAAAAAGAAGTAATTTTGTCATTCCCAGCATTTTAAGAATGCTTAAAGAAAGAAAGAAATAGGTAGACCTTTTACTTTCACTATGACTCCTTGACTTCAGTAGTCATACTTCTAAGTTGACCCTCTGTCCATTTTGTGAGTAGGATATTTATTTGAGTTACAGAGTCCTGGAAAATTACTAATTTTGATCCTGGATGCCAAGTCACGATTTGCTAAAGAAATGTAACATGATATTATTAATTTTTTTGGTCATATTGTTCATAATTTTATGTGGTAGTGCTCAAGAGGCTGAATAGCAAAGATTAGGGTGACTGGAAAATCAGCTTCATCTCCTTATAGTCATAGTTCTAGAACAGTTAGTTGTTTTTTCTAGGAAAGCAGCTTCATTTCCTATTAGTCATAGTTCTAGAGTAGTTTTTAAGGCAAAGTGTATACACCTGCCTTAAACAGGAACAGGAGACTCGGGCAGTGTTGCCTTGTGTTTACTAACAGTTAAACTCTTGATATTAGGAAGATGAGAAAAAGCTTCATGAGTAAATACATTGTAATACAAAATCAAGTCAGGTGTGTGATTATATGCAGTAGTGTAGGGGTGTGTGCAGATTGAAAATTTGTGGTCATCAGTCACAAAAATACTAAGCTGTATCTTGTGCTTTGCGTAGGCAAACCGGTTGTATTGCTTGTTTGTATTTATTGGTACAGATAAATCAATACAGTTTTCCTCTTGTGCATAGCATGGATGATTACATTGGCATAAAATGTGCTTGCAGATAGCTTGCATTTCCCTATTTAGCAAAGGAAGTTATGCCTTCATCTTAGTCTGTATGCTGTCTTCTGCTTTTAGAAACTGCAGACTATGCCAGTTAAAAAGATAAGTAACATTGATAATGGTTAAAAAATAAAAATGTGAAACATTACAGTGCTGTTATTTGAAGCAATTTGCCTACATTTAATAATGCACCCATGAACCTTTGTCAAATTGAGAAAATAAGTACTTTGTTTATAATTTTAAATGCGCTATTGCATCCACATGTAACAGTTTCAGTAGTAAAGTGATTGCCTCAGCTGCTGGTGAGCTGCCTGGGGGTTTTGTGTGCAGCTGTTTCTGAGGGCTGCGTTACCAGCAAGGAGAAGCAATACTGCAATGTATTAGGTCAAGTTAATGGTGCTTTTTAATTTTTCTAGTTTAAGTATATGGCAGTGTTCTAACACAGGTTTTTAATGGTGACAGGTCATAAGTACTCAATACTTTCTTGATGTGTCGGTGTCTTGCGTTAGGTTATGTATCAACTAGCAAGGAGAAGCTTAAATTCTTGTCCCACTCTGGTGGGGCTGCTCAGCATGTTTGTTGTGAACCACCTGGCATGATTTGGGGTTGGGAAAGAGGGTATCTGTGGTAGCTAGGCTGTTCATCCAAGCCTCATAGACAAGGTAAGGCTAGCTGAAAAACCACATCCTGTTTTCTTACTTCATTACTTCAAGGACATTTCACAGCGAGGTTTGCAAGGAAAAAGTGTAATCACAGGCATGCAATCAGTAGTCCAACAGGAATATCATCTGTGCTAGTGAAATGCCAAATGGGGACTTGTGCCTGGATTTTGTCAGAGTGGAACAGAAGTTCTGAATTTTCTCCAAAGCACCAGTAATGACCCCATTCTAGCTGTGGGGTAAACATAAATAGACTTCCAGTACTCGGAAACACTTGGCATTTTTTGGGAAGTGAAGAAATTGAAAGAACCACATATCTATTCTCCGTTTATTACCATACTGCAGCAGCTGTCCCTGGAGCATGACCTTTGGCTCCATGAAGGAGGAAATTCTTTTTTCCTCTTCATCTTTAGCATTGTGAGGGAGCTAGCTTGCAGAAATCATGAGTCCTCTTTGTGGGAGGTCTTCGTGCCTCTGGTGGGGGAAACCCACCCAGGTTTGCCAGGGAGGGAATTAAGGATACCTTTTTGCACCTGGTAAGTGCAGCAATCTGCAGAGCCTGACAATTAAAGGTGATGAGCAGATGGAGACCAACAAGGGGGATAAAGAAAATGGTGCTATTTTCTATGACCTTTGGAAAGGAAGTTTCCTGAAATTGTGAGGTTCATTTGTGCTGCCCTATCTTACAGGTAGTGAGGACCTCTGTGGCTGACTGTTGCCTATCTGTATGTTAATTTTTTTTTTTTTTTTTTTTTTTGTGTTTTGGTGTTCGGGTTTTTTTTCTGGTCACTTTCAAAAGGGTACAAGGACTGGGAAGTCTGATAGTGGTGAGTGACAGGTGCCAAGGAAGGGAGGTGAGCTGCTGACTTATGTGTCTGGTTATGGAAGTCTGTGGTTCCTAAGATTAGCACCTTCTGTATTTCAGATATTTTCTCTCATGAGAGACACTTCATTGAAATCTTTCCTTTAGGTATCATTATAAGAAACTGTAATGTGATTTGAAAAACTCTGTGCCTGAGGAAGAAAAGGTACTGCTAGGACAAATTACACTATTTGTGCATTTCGGTCTCCAGACGTGTTTCCTGCTTGTTTTCATCTTTCTTTCAAGTACTCTGTCTTGTACTACTAGTTGATTCAAGCTTCAATTATAATTGTAGGAGGCCTGTAACTTTCCAGTGGCCACAAATAAGGTTGGCAGGCTTTATTCACAAGTGGAAATGCTGGGTATAAGTAGGACATGGCATTTTATTTCAGACAGACATGACTGATTGAACCTGTGTTAGTATTCTGAATGATTAATGCATTGCAATGATCACTGCAGTCACAGCTGAAGGACTCTCATTTTACTGTGATTTTTTTTTTTTGTTCTGGTTGGGTTATAATAGATGAGATGCTTTTATCTTGTGGCTGTACAAGGCAGAAAGAAATGCAACTCTTCTGAATTTAGTATCCACTTTTTTGTTTGCCAGTGACTCAAGCATTCCCTTCCTGTCTTATGCAGCCTTCATTTTATATTGCAGTACTTGTTGTTATGTTTGCTTGTTTGTGTCCCCTTTCCATATTTTTGAGAAGAGAGCTTGAACTGTTGAAAGTACTGTGTTTAGAGTTATCATACTTCCTTGTAGATGATAACATTTTCTTGTTTAGATGCTGAGCTCAACTGTTGCCTTTTTTTTTTAAGCCTAATTACAATGTTAATTTGTCTGCAGTTTTGTTTCAGCTGCTGTATGTTTGGGTATACTGGGGTTCTGCCTTATGTGCAAGTTACTGTAGTTAAGAAACTTGCTAGGCTGAATTCTGGCTTAGGAAGGAAAACTAGCCCTTTTACTGATGAAGCTGAATGCTGTGGAAGAAGTGGTAGAAAAAATTCTGATCTTTTAGGAGGTAAAGAAGCATAATTTCTGAGACTTAGGCTTTGTTTGTCAGTTCAGATGTCGCTGAACTATGATTTTGGGTTGTCTTCCTGATGGACTTTTTCTGCTTGGTTTTGAAACGTGGATGAAAAAAACCACCAGTTGTGAATGTGAATTTATGTTAAGCCTAGGGTATGCGTGTATCTTTGAGTTTCTGAACTTACTATTCAGGTTTTCAGAATTCAGTTTTTCTTGTACGTTTATTTCACTTGCTGAAGAGAAGTGACCAGCACTCAAGAAAGTCTCTCCGGAGAAATGACCGCCAGCTTGAAATCTGGAAGCTTGTGATGATGGAGGGAATTATCTCAAGGTGCAGATATTCTTTATTTGCTAATTAGATGTACCTTAATCAATACATTTGTTGGCCGTGAAAGTCTTCAGAACATGTACATGCTCCTTGTAGTCTTTCTTTATCTTTTGTCAAGGGATCACTGAAGGAGGCATTGACTAATGTTTGTATGTACAAAGATGAATCATAGAATAGTTAGTGTTGGAAAGGACCTTAAGATCATCTACTTCCAACCCCCCTGCCGTGGGCAGGGACACCTCCCACTAAACCATGCCACCCAGGGCTCTGTCCAACCTGGCCATGAACACCGCCAGCGATGGAGCATTCACAGCTTCCCTGGGCAACCCATTCCAGTGCCTCACCACTCTCACAGTAAAGAATTTCTTCCTCATATCCAATCTAAACTTCCCCTGTTTAAGTTTGAACCTGTTACCCCTTGTCCTTTCACTACAGTCCCTAATGAAGAGTCTCTCCCCAGCATCCCTATAGGCCCCCTTCAGACACAGGAAGGCTGCTATGAGGTCTCCAAGCAGCCTTCTCTTCTCCAGGCTCAACAGCACCAACTTTCTCAGCCTATCTTCATACGGGAGGTGCTCCAGTCCCCTGAAGAGAATACTGTTTAGGCTAGATTTCAGAAGCTGTTTATAAAAATATTAATGGCCCTGGGAACCTGGTAATGAAACACGGCATTACTCTTCCTCACATTGATTAGATTTCAGCTTCAGTTTTAATGTATGTAAGTCATTGCTGTTTGGTAGTTCATTTAGCTATTTCCTAGAGGATAAGCGATCTCATCATGGTGCTACTTTATTTTGTTTAGATGGTATTAAAACATTAAGCCCTATAGGTCCTAGGTTGCAGGGGAAAATGTGACTCCTGAAGATTAAAAAGACAGTGTCTTAACATTTTTAAGTAAAGAGCATAACATTTTTAAGTGAAGTGTTTGCCATTGAATGTATAGGAAATTCATGGCTTGAAGAAATTTTTTCAATCACAGAAGTTCAGGAGCACATAGAGTAAGGACTGAGTTGTCTCCTCACAGGCAGTATTTTCAAGGCAGGATTGAAGTGGGCTGCTTTAGCGTTAAAAAAGCTAAGTCATCTGGACAGCTGCCAATGAAGGTAAAAGGATATTGATTTTCAAGGTTGAAACGTCGTCTGTCTTTCACAAGCACTAAATCATATTGGTAGAAATTGAAGTAAAACTATATTTTATTTGGTTTTTAATGTTTTCCTTTGTAAAGTCAAGGCAGGCGATATATGAGTATACACTCTGCCAGTAAACACATCAGGTAGCACAGAGCAACTGTCCAGTGCTGCTCCTCCCAGTGTTCCAGTTTACTGGCGTGTTCTCTCAACATAGAATCATAGAATAGTTAGGGTTGGAAAGGACCTTAAGATCATCGAGTTCCAACCCCCTGCCATGGTCAGGGACACCTCTCACTAAATCATATCACCCAAGGCTCTGTCCAACCCAGCCTTGAACACTGCCAGGGATGGAGCATTCACAACTTCCCTGGGCAACCCATTCCAGGGCCTCACCTCCCTCACAGTAAAGAATTTCTTCCATATATCCAATCTAAACTTCCCCTGTTTAACTTTGAACCCGTTACCCCTTGTCCTATCACTACAGTCCCTAATAAGTAGTCTATTCCCAGCATCCCTATAAGCCCCCTTCAGATACTGGAAGGCTGCTATGAGGTCTCCATGCAGCCTTCTCTTCTCCAGGCTCAACAGCCCCAATTTTCTCAGCCTGTCTTCATACGGGAGGTGCTCCAGTCCCCTGATCATCCTCGTGGCCCTCCTCTGGACTTTTTCTAACAGCTCCATGTCCTTTTTATGTTGAGGACACCAGAACTGCACACAATACTCCAAGTGATGTCTCACGAGAGCAAAGTAAAGGGGCAGGACCACCTCCCTCGACCTGCTGGTCACGCTCCTTTTGATGCAGCCCAGGATACAGTTGGCTTTCTACACTGGCCTATATACAGCAATGTGGCTGTTATGGACTTTAATCCTAGCCATTGTAAGAGTGCTGATTGAGTTGCAGGGTAAAACTAGGCTTTATTCAGACATACTGTATGCTATCAGTTGCATTCTGCTTTGGCAGTTTGTTGGTAATATGTCTTAATTAATATTTGACAAAGGCAATATGCAGAATGCTGGCCAGTGATTTCTAGGATTTTATGCTTGTATAAGGTAATTTCTGAACTTGATGAAGTTGGCTAGTATATACACCTCAAATAAGGGACTCACTATATTGTTCTTCGAAGTTCTGGTAAGCTGCTGAAAGAAGGCCCTTGCCTTAAACCCATTCTTTAAATTGATGTTGCTTTTGTGGAAAGCCGCTGGTAATAGACCGCAGCATTTGGAAATCATTATGGCTAGGTGTGATTTGAGTGACAAAAAGGAGATTAGAAGTATTTTTCAGTGAAGTGCAAGTTCAGCTATATTTACTTCCTTCATGTTGTTATGGTTTGTCACTGATATTCCAGCAAATATTTCAGAAAGATATATGCAGCTGACGAGGGGAGAATAGCTTGTTATCTCGCTAGTAGTCATCAGCTAGTGTTATTTTAAGAAGTCTCAAGGAGATTGATTAAAATTATGTGCTCATGTTCTTCATACACCAAATTAGATTTCCTGAAATAAAAACAGTAATCTAAATGTCTGACATAATTAAGCACCAACACATAAAATATGGTTTGGAGAAATATTCAAATGAAAAAAACCAACTTCTTCCATTGCGAATTCTTCTGAAGCATGGGATGCAGGCCGCCAGGTGCTCAGTCTCTGTTAAAATGTTAGCATCTCTTAGATGTTAAAATCAGGGAAGGGGAAAATAAACTACAAACTATTACTCAGACCACTGCTTGTATATGTAGATGCAATCAAAGCAGTGTTTTCAAAACAACTTGTTTTTTTATACCTACCTTTGTTTTCTTATGCTGGTTACTTGTCCAAGTAAGGCTTGGACAAGAAGGCGTCTAAATAAGCCTTTGGTTGTAAGACTGAAGTGTGCTGTGTGAGTGAGTCACAGGAGGCCAATATTGGAGTCATGCCTGCATGTTACTTTTTAACAATTGGCTGTTTGACAATTCAAAAGTGACTGATCTTATGCTGCATTTCCGTGTGGCTACTGAAAATTCCTATGGTCTGATTTGTGCCTGAAGGCAGATTTCTGAGAGAACCAAAAGCTTATGGAGTTGGGGTGGTTGTATGTGAGGAGAAAAAAAGAGGGAAGGTCTGTAAAGTTTTCGTGGACCATAGACAAGGTCACAATCATGAGCAGGTTGTTAGCTGAATTTGGTATCTGTTGTGGACTGCATTTTGTCAGTTGTAACTTTGTGAATAGATATTTTGCACAGGGATCTGTTCCAGCAAACTGAAACCCTTGTTTATTTTTGGGTATCTCTGTTAAATACTGATAGGATTCATTGTTAGAAATTGTAATTAGCTGCTTGGGAAGTATAAGAGTGATTTGGCACGACTGTTCTTACCATCGCCTGTAGTAGCAGTTGTTAAAAATCTTGTGACTGTCCTACCAGGGAATTTGACTCTCATATTTGCTGTTATGTTGGAACCTATTTTGGCTTGACTGTAAAGCTGTCACCACCGGGCAATGACCGGAGTGGTGCTCATATTAGTGTCAGCCTTTATGAGCTGCCTTAATGGAAACGGAAAAACCTGTTTACTTAATCAGATGTTATTGAAGCAAACTACAGTGTTTAGTTTGCTTTTTGTTGTGGAGAAAGGAGAGAGGAGTGCAAATCCCTGGCCACAGAATGTTTATACAATTATGTCGAGGTGTTTAGGCAACTGCAAAGCCCTGTGTAGCAAAAGATGTTTTTTGCATCTCTCCCTCTTCCTGTGCTTTCTCTTCCTCTTTTTCAGTGTTGCAGCCTGCACTGTAGCAGGAGGCACAAGCTCAGTTTACAGTGATGGTGGTTTGCAGGTTGCCGTGAGCTTCCTCAAGGAGGCAGATTTTGGCCATTGATGGTAATCACTTCGTTACTCTTGATGGATGCATCCATGGTGATGGGTGTATTTTATGCATGGGGCAACTGTCTCATATAACCAGGGCCTACTCATTTCTTCCACTGCAGGTAACAGTGGAAGAAAATTAGCCTAGAGAAAGGCTGTATTTTTCCAAGAAAAGCATTTATTTAAAACTTGGAAATAGTAGTATTGTGATTTTGTGATTCTTAGAAGCAATTTCTGGCGGGCCATCTGTGAAAAGGGTGTGGCCGTAACCTGTACTGCTAACAAAAAGATAAACTACTAATGAAATTACACTTAAGCTGTGTATTTGTCATGGCTTAAGCCCAGCTGGTAACTCCGTACCATGCAGCCATTGGCTCACTCCCCCCACTTTTTCCCCCTCTCCTGGAGGGATGGGGAGGAGAATCAAAAGAATGCAACTCCCATGGGTTGAGATAAGAACAGGCCAGTAACTGAGGTATAACACAA
Organism: Amazona ochrocephala; assembly: GCA_039720435.1. Taxonomy (NCBI): domain Eukaryota; kingdom Metazoa; phylum Chordata; class Aves; order Psittaciformes; family Psittacidae; genus Amazona; species Amazona ochrocephala. Next base: position 72,270,108 of record CM077876.1, on the reverse strand, counting down.
ACCACCAATAATAATAATGACAAGGGAAATAACAAGGAAAGAGAATACAACTGCTCACCACCCACCGACCGATACCCAGCCCAACCGAGCAGTGATCTAACCCTTCCGGGTCCCCCTCCAGTTTATATAGTGGGCATGACGTGCTGTGGTATGGAATACCTCTTTGGTTAGTTTGGGTCAGGCGTCCTGTCTCTGCTTCAGCTCCTGTCAGCTTCACCTCCTCCCTGGCAGTGCATGAGACCTTCTGAGTCTTGGTCAGAGTAAACATTACTGAGCAGCAACTAAAAACATTGGTGTTATCAGTGCTGCTCCCAGGCCGAGAGTCAAAAACACAGCACTGTACCAGCTACTAAGAAGGAGAAAAAAATGACTGCTACTGCTGAACCCAGGACAGTATTACAATCCAGTATTAAAAGCCTTATGTACTTCTGCCCATATCTATTAGTTACAGTTGGGAAACATGTACTGTTAGTTGCAGAGATGCTTGCACTTGGTAAGATAAAGCTGACCTCTAATTTTTTGAGGTCATTGAGTTAAGAGCTTCTGTTGAGTAAAGATTCTGAAGCCCCCCTATATGCAGAAGGGTAAGACTGGTGAAGCTGCCACAGTAGTGCAAAAGGAAAAGCCAAACAAATCCCTTGTAATACAAACAAAGCTTACCTTGCCCTTGGATGCCCATGTACATTTGTGACAGGATGGAAAATATGCAGTAAATACTGTCTTTCTTGTCTTAGCTCTTGGTCAATAGCCATTCCTTTTTCCCAGAAACACAAAAGGTTTTGGAGCGGGGACCCATAGCTCTCTGGGAGCAGAAGCAGGTGGGTGGGCAGAGAGCGGTGCCTGGGATTCCAGGAGAAGCTCTTCAGCTGAATGTATCCTTGTGGCAAAATTGGCATGAAGTTTAAAAGCCAGTGTTGCTGCTGGCAGACCTTGGAGTTAGCATTCTGTTTGTGCAGCTTTCCTTTGAGTTTTGTATTGTGCCCTTAGCGTGGTCTCCTAAAGCCATACAAAACAAAGTTCTAAGCTGATGAGCAAGTTTTTATTGGCACCTTGTTCTGTTCTTGTCCAGGAGAAGAAACATTTGTACTTACTCTCTTATTTTATCTTTTGGGGCAGGAGAATTATTTTGCTGTCTTAAGATTCCTCAAGCTTCTGTAAGTGAAAATAAGGTTAAAGAATTATGTCTGTTGCTTGGAGCAAAATATATGAAGGCTTTCCAGCTTCCCTGAAGTTAAGTGTTATGCTTTGAACCAGCCTCTGAGAAACTTCAGCAGAAAGTTTAATCACAGACAGTAATGAATATAGTAATGATGGTAATGAATTCCTCTCTCTTAGCATCCTGACACTTTTCCTGACCGCCTCTCTTAGCATCATGATGCTATTGTTTAGCAATCAGGGCTGACCCTTCAGGAATGGAAATTACTGAATTACTTGATTCTACTTGATGGAAGATGACCTTAGTATACCAAAAAGCTCTATGACTGGGGAAAAGAATCTCTTGAATGTTTTGTGCTAAATGTGCCACTGTTCTCAAGTGTAACTTGTATCACCTGATGCTGAATTCCAACGAAGGCTGTAGCAGGAGGGAAGTGGGGATGCCTGGGATAGCCCTTGATGTCTATATTTTTATTTATATGCTGAGGTGCTCTTATATGCCTTTCTGCAATGGGACCCTCCGTGTCCTAAAGCTACGTCAGCTTTCTTCTTCTGGTTCAGTGTCTCATCAAACTCAGTGACCAAGAGCAATTTCTATCATGCTGGCTTGGATGTCTTTTCTTAGCAGAGAGCCTTGCTCCCCACCACTGCTCCCAGGGCCATTAAGATGCACAAGTGTCTTTAAAATGGAGACCATCTCAGTACTTTGGGGATGAAAAAACGTTACTACATGTGCTCAAAGGTCAAAATTTTGAATCCACTGATGCCGTAGGAGCCAGAGGTTTTGCTGGTTGTGGCACAGCCTGGCCTTTGACCCCCTCTCCTGTGAGAACTGACAGGAGGTCACTGGGAACCTCATCAGATGCTTAAACAAAATCTCAAGCTAATGGGGAAAGTTTGCTGAAATGAAAACAAACCACCCAAACAGAAATGTTGGTGTTATTTAGCTTGATGCAGCCTTACACCCTTCTCTTGTGGGCTATCTCCTTCACTTTGCTGCCAGGTCTCTGTATAGATCTTTATAGACTGAGTATAGCAGGGTTAAGAGTGAGTCAGGCAGGCAGAGACCAGGTAAGGTCCTGAAACTTAGAATCCAGTGCCCGCAGTGGCCAGGATTGCAAACATGCTGGTTTTTGCTCCAGTGGTCTACTACAGACAGGAAAGCCAGCATTGTCAAAGCTAATGGGGGGGAGCCTAATGCTGAGCTAGAGAGATCCTACGTAAGCTTAAATAGGAATGCTTCACTCTCAGGATTTCTGTTTGTCATGTACTCACAGCATTGCTGGTTTTCCTGTGCAGTACTCAACTTTGTGTTAAGTACTCCCTCCAGTGTAAGGACAAAGTTGCCATGTATGTAACAATTGCAAAGTATAGTAGAAAATAACTGCAGATCTATACCATAGGCTATTTATAACCCCCTCCCTGATTATTTAATAAATTGCTTCTAAAGAAGGACCATGTTTATTCACTAGTAGTCAATATTTTCCTATGGTTCTGGAAGGGCAGTCAGGACAACCAAATTGCATGTATTAACTATTCTATTGGCGCATAGGGTTTGCAGTTACTCATCACTGCAATTTCTTTCTATAAACATAATGCAATTTCATATCATAAACTTTATGTCTAACTGGAAAAGAATGACAGAAAAATAGATTTTATTCTTGTGCTAAGTGTTTTGTGCCCCAGTAAACATAAAATCAAGGTGTTTTTAAATTATTTTTTCTTTTTGCTAATGTAGCTGAAGATATGACTTCTTACAATTAGTTTTGGCTGTGGTTTTGTTTTGAGGCTTTTTTTTTTTTGGGAAGACGTAGTTCTGTTGAAGATTATCTTCTCTGAATATGTTCAGGCAAAATGGCTGATTGAGGAAAAGAATAAACTGCCTTCAGAGCTAAACAGAATTATGTGCTTTAAGTAAATCCTTGTAAGCCAAGATGCCAGAGTTTTCTACTTCTCTCTGAGACACAGGAGGTATTGAAAGTGGCTGTGTCTGCAGATTTGTGGAAGAGCTGGGCTTATGGTGAGCATGAGAAGTCAGTGTATAACCATGATTATGATGAGATCTGACTCTCATACCAGTGAGGGAGAACACTTACTATTTTGTTTGCTCCCTACAAATCAGAACCTTCATCTTTGCCTGCTTGGTACTTCATGATGTATTTTTTTGGCGATCTGAGGAATGTGTGTGCACAGAATCTGTGTGTCCCTACAGACAGCCATGTGGAGTCCCAGGATCTTTGAGAATTGTGCCTGTCTGTCTATGAGGAGAAGAGGTATTGCTGCCAGAATAATCAGGCAAGAGTATGTTAAATAAACCCAAGTGCAAACCCAGTCATGTACAGTGCTGCCCAAGGCGGCAACCGACATTTTATTTAAGAAAAAACATGGGATATTAATTATTCATTCCAACATTGCTTGCTTAGAGTTCTTGTGCCCCTCTCTGAGGAAACAAAGACAAAGCTGCAAAGAGAGGTAATGTTCTGTTCTTACATGGGTGTGTGAGCCTGTCCTCTCATCTGAAATAGAAGTAGGAGCTCTAAGGCCTGAATGCTGGGAACACTTGCTGATATCTTACCTGGATCATGTTAACATAGTCCACAGTTTAAAAGGGAAGATGGCTGATAACCATGTTACAGAGGCAATGCTAGCAAAGGTAGTTAGTCCCTGTGCTGGTTGGGAGAGAGTGAGGAAGAAGTTATTGCTTACAAGACATCGGAAAGTTATCTATTGATGAAGAAAAACAGAGAGAGATGTGACACACTGATGCTGAAAAATCCTAACTATCAAGGGTTCTGAATCTTACTAGGTAAAAGGTATTTTATAGGTCTTCACATCATTAAAGCTGCAGCAATACTGTGCACTCAAAATAGTGATTTACAAGGCTCATAGAAATGGAAACCTACTTCATGTAATTGCAAATACAGATTGTGCATTTTCTTAAATTATATTCATTCTGTCAAATTTGCTTGCTGTAGTGTGCTAAGCAAGGATAGAGAATCTGTAAAATACTTCTAAGGTGTAAGAACTAGCAAGTCTTAATTGCTGCTAAGTTTTAAATGTTCCTAAATCCACCTGGTGCAGCCTGCACCCATAACTTGTGGATACATTTATAATAATCCCATAAGCAACTTGTTGGAAAGAAAATATTCATGGCTGTCGTATCAAAAGTAAGTTTGGACTATTAGATATGAGACATCTGGAAAGGCCATGAATTTCCTGGTGGAAAACCACAGTGAAACATCTGGGGCTTATTTCTCTGTTTTAAACTAAATAACCTGAAAAATGTTTGAAGCATGTATCGAAACATAGAAGCTAGCAGGACGATTGCTCAACCAGCAAAGAGCAATGAAATGCCTTAGGGAAAAAAAAAAGACACCAAAACCTCAACCTGAAATATCACTGCTGTAGGAATTAAAGTATCATTTTCAAAAAAGGAAGAAAGAACAGGAATGTCTTCTTGAATGTGTAGTTGCTCTTTACACTGAGAAAATGCTTTCTGGTATCTGTTTTAGCAGAAAAGTGTATTCTTAGTTTCTTACTTTGAACCTTCTTCACGCATGACAAAAAGGTGCATTCCTCTCCTGTTTAGGATGATTGAGTCAGCTATTCCTTGCCTGGCCAAGCTGAACAGCCATAGCTGCTGTTTTCTTTTCAATGGGGCTTCACAATGGCTTTTGGATCATCAGAAACTGCCTACTACTTAGGTTGTCAGCAGTTTTCCAATCTGTGGTCTTTGTTGTTGGCTTGTGTTTTGTTTGTGGGTTTGTTCTCTTTTTTTGCTTTGTACCACTGCCAAGATGGGCTTGAACGCTGCCTCTTGCTTTTCTCTGGAGTTTATTTTTTGCTCTGGGAAGTGAAAGGTCATCTGGAGAGACTGGAAACAGGAGAAGCGTGGGTCTCCTTAGCCGCAGGGATGACCCTGTGTGCCCAGGGTTGCCATGGCCATGCACTAACCAACTACAACAGCAAAGTACCAGCAGAGAATATCAAAACTCCTTTCATGGACTGCCTTTTGAATGCATCCCCAATACTTAATCCTTCCTCTTCTGCCTTTTTAAATAGAGCAGGGCTAGATTATCAACGGGGTATGGTTTGAGCACTAAAAAAAAACAACTGTGTGAAAAGATTGGCTGATAGCTGAGCTGAAAGAGTGACAGTGAGTGGAGTTAAATCGAATTGGTGGCTGGCCATGAGCGGTGTTCCTCAGGGCTCACTCTTGAGGCCAGTTCTGTTTAATAACTTCAAGAAGGATCTGGATGAGTGTATCAAGCGCACCCTCTGTACGTTTGCAGACAACACCAAGTTAGAGAATAGGAAGACTCTACAGAGGGGTCAGAACAGGCTGGATCAATGGGCCAAGGCCAGTGTATGAGACTCAACAAGGGGAAGTGCTGGGTCTTGCACTTGGGCCACAACAACCACATGCAATGCTGCAGACTTGGGGAAGAGTGGCTGGAAAGCTGCCTGGGGGAAAGGGGACCTGGAGGAGCTGATTGACAGAGCTGAACATGATCCAGCTTGTGCCCAGTCAGCCAAGGCGGCCAACAGCATCCTGGCTTGTATGAGAAGCAGCATAGCCAGTAGGGCCAGGGCAGTGGTCATCCCCCCATACTCAGCACTGGTGAGGCTGCACCTTGAATCTTGTGTTCAGTTCTGGGCCCCTCACTACAAGAGAGACACTGAGGTGCTGGAACAGGTCCAAAGAAGGGCAACAAAGCTGGTGAAGGGTCTGGAGAACAAGTCTTGTGAGGAAAGGCTGAGGGAACTGGGGTTGTTTTAGTCTAGAGGAAAGGAGGCTGAGGGGAGACCTTATTGCTCTCTACAGCTATGTGAGCAGCAGTCTCTTCTCCCAAGTAACAATGTGAGGTTAGAATGGCACTGAAGACCTTGATGCTTTGCAAACTGCAATTGGTTTTGTGCCCATTTTTTTCTTGTTATAATATATATTGCCTCTGCCCTTTTACTACGTAGTGTAAGATGGTAGCTTAACCAAGCTGAACTACTCATCCCACTGTAAGAATTGCTTTCAAATTAATTAGCAAACAAAAGTACCATGAATAAAACAAAGCCTTGTGCTTCATATTTCAGTTTTTGATTGTAGCTAGCTCTTGCTGCAGTTTGTGAGCTACATGAGACATTTGCCTGTAGTGAATGAAACTGGAAGGATGAACAGCTACAGCTCTGAGGTAAAGCTCAATTATGTTGAAAAAAAAAAAGCGGTTGAGCTCATACTGAAAAGTAATTTGTTCTTGCTGTAATTCATAGTGAAGTTGATACTGGAGAGATTATTGGCTGTTCTTTTGCTTGAACGTGTTGTTACTTGTTTCTGTGTTTCAGGGCTGTGCTACTGTTTGAAGTCAGTGAAGAGAAAGTATCATGATAATAGAGTAAATAAAGAAAGTGAGAGACATACCCATCTCTCCCCTTCTTAACAGTTGCTCAAAATACATGTTGTTTTTATCAGACAGGAGAGTTTTACATTTTACTTGATCTAGATGCTTTTTAATGAGATTAAAGCGACTTGGTGGAAACTTTTTCATGAATTGTTATTGGATAACACATTTCTTCTCGCATAAGGTGGTCTACAGTTAATTCTTGTATCAGAAGAAAGCATATACCTTTGTTTCTAGACTTTTGAGAATGCAGCAAGTACCAAAAGGCCGTGTTTGGAGAGGAGGGATGAGCTTGTGACAAATGCTGATCTGAGGCTTTGGCAAGCATTCACTCTTTCTGAATGTGCCAAAAGCTTGCTGTGTGACTGTGGGTTAACCACCTTAAGGTTGATCCTTCTGTGGGAAGTGTGATTCTTCCCACTGTTTTAAATTTATTCCTAGCTTTGTTCCAGACTGCAAGTATTGGGCATGTTTCTCCATGTGAAAGCCTTCAAACTCTTTCAACTATTAGTAGTAAAAGTGTCTCCTTACATGCAGTTGTGTTCCCTTAATAAACCACATCCACCTTCTCATTCAACTCAAAACCATTAATCAGTATGTTTATTGCAGCTTTTTTGTTTGTTTGTTTTCCCAACGAAGTCCTCCATCACCAGGTCAGGAAGTCCCTACTCTTGAGAGGTGAAAGTATGGTGTTCCTGCATCTTCGGGAAAATACCTAGCCAGCTAGACCATACAACCTCAGGGCATATGTGTGTGTGACAGGGTATTCCGAATAACACTGTTAAAGGCAGTTGTGAGGAGTGCTTGTACTCAGCCAAATGGTTATCAAGGCTCATCGATGGTACAAAATGTTACACCAATTAGTTTGGGAATAGGCCAGCTCCTAAGAGCATGCCCCCACCAAAGGCCAGGACTCCCAATAGCCATAGCCATTTCTAAAATGATTTTATCAGCTTAGTCTTCAAAAGCTGTCCAAAATGTCTTTCCCTTCCTCACTAATTCTCCAAATATCTAAAGATTAGTTCTTCCATAACACGTTGGCTTTGGTGACAAGTCTGCATCGGACACTTCCAACCAGCTGCTCCTTTTTTGACAGCTTGGTGCCCTGCTGCATTGCAAGGAAACACTACCATTGTTGTGGATTGTCAAAGTGATCTGTAACCACAAGGAAGTTGTTGCAACTGCTGGACAGGGGACTAGAATATGTACGCAAAGCTATTTGCTTAAAGTTGGCATAGCATTTAGGTACATAAAGGTGCCATGTATGTTTGGTCTTGCAGGTGTCTGTGAATGCTCTTGGCATCTTTTCCGCAGGCAAATCCATTTGGAATTGACAAGCTAGACATCTGTAAATTTAATTATTCAAGTACTGCAGAAAACATGTTCAGTCTCAGTGGGTTTGACCCATGTTACCTATCAAAACTGCTGTTTGTGTTTTATTGTAGTCATTCAAATGTTTTTAAAAAATGTTGTGAGCAAGCACTGAAAACAAGGGCCCCAAGTGGATTGGTTTATATAAGCTATAATGCTTATAGCAGTGTATAGGTACATTGTGGTCCTTTTGTGCATAGAAGGAAGTGATAACTATAGCAGCAATCTACAGTAGCTAATGCTGGGTGGTTTAGACTGATTGCTGAGGCAATCAGCTTGTGTGCAGGCCCTTTCCACAGTGGAGCATGGGATGACTGCATACCAGGGAGCTGGGGGGGGGGGTCCCGAGGTAGGGGACACCCCAGGGAAACACAAAGACCTGTCAGAAGCTGGCAGCTGGGTGAGAGTGGCTGACAAGGCATGTAGAGGGGCCAGGAGCAACAACACCAAGCTGTATGGTGCTGTCGAAGCACTGGAGGGAAGGCATGATCTTTGAGGTCCCTTCCAACCCAAACCATTGTATGATACCCAAGTAGTGCCCTAATGGACCAATATAAATAATAGATATTGGATGACTGATGCTTGAAACATACATGGTTTATTTAGAACCTAATTTAGAAGAAATTAGGTTTCCTATTCCTAGAAGTATTAAATTGCATTTGATCTCTATGCTTTGAACTCGTAATTAAGGTGCTTTATTGGCCCATTATGAACTGTATTTAAGGCTCACTTTTAACCAGTTTTGTATTTCTTTAATTTACTTACTCCTTTGTTCTTAAAAAGATTAAGAGCTTTTTTCTTTTTCTTTTTCCTTTGTTCTTGAGTGCCACAATCCTCTTTTGCTCCTTCCCAAACTTTTTTTTTTTTTTTTTTTTTTTTCTTTCCTCTCATGGCATCACCTAGTCTTTGCTGATACCATTTACGGCCTGTCCCCTGCCAAGGAAAATAGACCAGGAATTTATTACTAAAGTCATTTGTTTCTAGTTATTTTCTCTCTGTGCCCTTTGAAACAGGGTGATTGGAGTGTAAGCAAAGAATGAATGTTGTGGTGATGTGGCTGGTAATGCTGCATTGTTTCTTTCCTTACAAACTGGTATTATATTTGTGAGTTGGAGAGTGTGGTTTTCTTTTTCAGTATTATTCAGATGTGATCTTAATGAATGAAGAGGTTCTCTTTTGTTTGCCTATTCTAGTCCAGACAACTATTTTAAATCTGGGGGTTGAAACTGCTTGGCATGTAATCAAAGGAGGAAGAAATGAATGAGATATTAAGAAAAAGAAAAAAAAAAAAGCATAAGTGCCAAATAAATACTGCTCAAGGGTAGAAAATTCCTTGTGCTTTCATAAAAAATTCTAGTATCATAGAATAGTTAGGACTGGAAAGGACCTTAAGATCATCTAGTTCCAACCCCTGTCCTATGGGCAGGAACACTTCCCGCTAAATCATATCACCCAAGGCTCTGCCCAACCCGGCCTTGAACACTGCCAGGGATGGAGCATTCACAACTTCCCTGGGCAACCCATTCCAGGGCCTCACCTCCCTCACAGTAAAGAATTTCTTCCTCATATCCAATCTAAACTTCCCCTGTTTAACTTTGAACCAGTTACCCCTTGTCCTATCACTACAGTCCCTAATAAGTAGTCTATTCCCAGCATCCCTATAGGCCCCCTTCAGATACTGGAAGGCTGCTATGAGGTCTCCATGCAGCCTTCTCTTCTCCAGGCTGAACAGCCCTAATTTTCTCAGCCTATCTTCATACGGGAGGTGCTTCAGTCCCCTGATCGTCCTCGTGGCCCTCCTCTGGACTTGTTCTAACAGTTCCATGTCCTTTTTATGTTGAGGACACCAGAACTGCACACAGTACTCCTAGTGAGGTCTCACAAGAGCAGAGTAAAGGGGCAGGATCACCTCCTTCGAGATAACTAGTAGTAGTTAAGAAGAGAGTCTTCAGAGTTCCATATATTTTTCACCATTTTTTCAGTGTTCTTATATTGAGTTTCATTCACTTAAACTTTTAAATCATGCTCTTTTAATGACTTCCCAATTGATGTTTGGTTTTGAAACCACAAAGCCTTTAAGAAGCAGTCTAAGTATTAAGAAGAGTTGATGAATGTAGGCATTAGAATAATGTTAGTAGATGAAAACTTTCATTTGCACCTCCACGATTCAGTCTGTGTCTGAAAAATGATTCTGTTGACAAGTGTGTAATGTACTCTTTGGTAATCCTGCTATGCTTTATTTTCTTTGGTATTTCACATAAACCCTTGGTGTAAATGTGTATTTTCCTGTATCTTAACATGTGTCTGTGCTAGTATTTTGGTTTATTGTTTTTTGGTTTTGTTTTTGACTAAGCAGAAGCCTCCGAGTCCAGTTTTGATTATAAGACAATTTACCCTGGGCTTCCTGGGGTTTCTTTGCTGACTCTATCTTTGACTCTCATCAGTTCTACACCTCCCTCTTATAAACAGTATGGGTGATTCTGCAGTAGTCCAGTATTCTACTTCTGTGATAGGGTAATGAGCAACCTGCAGTGTCCCAAATACGGTTAGAGTAGTGGTGGTGTAATCCTTAGAATATGCTATGTGTCTTAATTGCTCCAAGAAGGTGGAGGATACTAATAGAAAGCTTGTTCTCAGGAACATGATTTAAGAGTAATAGGCTGCAGGTCATAGGTTCATTCTGCTACATCACTTCAAAGAACTTTTCTCAAATATGAAGTACTTCTCAGTTTTCAGTTTAACAGCAGAAGTACAAATGAAACCAGAGAATATTGTCACAAAGTAGTTTTTAATTTTTGCTTTCCCAGTCTACTACTTCTCTTTAAAAGAATGATTTCTGAGGTTTTAACTGTTTTTTTCGTACGCACAGATGTGCGCGCTCTGAACAAAAGCTGTCTCAGAAGATGAACTCCATTGATGCTAATTCTTTCCCCTCCTTTTCTCACTTTTCTTGATGTAGCTCCTTCTTAACGATTATTTCTATTTTCTTGGGTACCTTCACAGTAATTCCAACCAAATGGTGATGAAAGTGTGTCATCTGAGGCATCCTCTGTGTATCAGCCAAAAAGCTGTGTATACTTCCAAATAAAGGATTCTGTTCTTACAGTTGCTCTCCTTTCTTTTCAACTGAAGATGTACTTTAGCCATGAAAGTCAGAAGAGCTAGCTCTTCTTTATCTTAGGAAGAGCTGAATATGAATGGGGAAAAGGAATAGAAGAATCTAGTTGCCAGAAAGTTAATGAGGGAATACAGAGCTTAGGTTATTCTCATCCTGCGGGTTCATTATGTTTACTATGAAAAAACTAGAAAATACAGTAGGTTTCCTGAATTAAAGAGCTGGAGTGTTTTTTGTCTATATTTGACTTCACTAAGTTCTGTTGGTTGTTTGGTTTGCATGTCATCTCAAATTTAACTTGAAATGATTCGATTAGATGAGGGGAGGGGAGGGAGCGGAAGCATATGTGTTAGTTCCCTATGCAGCCCGCTATTCTGCACAGTTTTTATGCAGAAGTTCAATTACTTTAATGATTCCAGTTAGCATTTTTTTTTAGTTCATACTAAGAATTGCAGTAACCCCCATCTCTAGATGAATTTATTTGGCTTTCTTGTTCCACGGTTGTAGACATTTTGAGCGCTCATGCTTTCTAACAATGCCTGTGTGGCTGCTTTTGGAAGACACAGTGTCATACTTGGACGCAAATATGCTAGTAAACGCTGAATTGCTCCCTATGGAACACTGTGTTAAAGAGAATTGCCAAGCAAAAGGTCTGAGAGTTGGTGACATAATTGGCCAAGAATAGCAACAGGTAGGAATCTACATGTTACGTTTTCACAGTGGTGTGTTGCCTGGATTTGAGAGACCCCCAAAATAGCAGTTTCAGAATTTTGAACTCTGTACTTCCTTCTGTTATTCTTAAGTCAAACCCATAATATTAATACAACAGATTTCTGTGTTTGTTCTCAGTGTCTTTGTTATTTCAGCAGAATATTTTTATTGGCAGTGTATTTTTTCCAGTGGCTCCTGAGGATCTAACGTGGCATTTATGTTTCACTTCATGCACTGTATGACCTGACCCCGGGGGTATTTTGGGGCGTCTACCAGGCCAGAGATAAAAGCTGCTGTTGCAGACTGGGAGTGCAGGCTACATTCAAAATACCAGCATTTTCCTATCAGAGTAGCTGTTCCTTTTAAAGTAATTGTGCTCCAAGGGCCTCTATGCCCAATTGTGCAGACCTTCAGACTGCACTTGTATGTAGGCACGGCTCCATCAGTGCAACTGAACATAAGCTCTGCAAAGTGTGAAAAGCTTGTGAAGTAGTTTGTCAATAGCAATCACTGTGTTAAAAATAAAGCAGAGGTGCATTAGCATTAAGAACTATTCCTACAAGCTGTGCTAATCATTCTTGAGGTGCTGCAAAATCGGGGTATACTGTAGCACATGCTGAATTACTACTTCTAATGTAAAGTTACAGATCCAGAAAACTTTTTCCTCCAGCCTCTAAATTAGTATGTAAGAGTAAGTTTGCTAGAGCGTAAAAATCTGCTGACTTCTGTGAGTGTGGATAACTGAGGGTGGCATAGCCACCTTCACAATAAATTGCCTTCTATGTAGAACCTGTGCCTGACCTTACTTTTGAAATTCTGACCTTACTTTTGAAATTCTGACCTTACTTTTGAAATTCTGACCTTACTTTTAAAATTCTGACCTTACTTTTAAAATTCTGACCTCACTTTCAAAACTCTGACCTCATAAATATATTTGGTTTGTTGCAGTTTTTAAAGAATTTTTAAGAAAATACTTTGAATTACACAACTATATTTAAAAGAAGAAAGGTACATGTGGGGAAGAGTACAAGCAGTTTCAGTGGAGCTACTTGGAGCATAGGACATTAACGCCAAGACATCCAGAAAGCCAACCGTATCCTGGGCTGCATCAAAAACAGAGTGACCAGCAGGTCGAGGGAGGTGATCCTGCCCCTCTACTCTGCTCTTGTGAGACCTCACTTGGAGTATTGTGTGCAGTTCTGGTGTCCTCAACATAAAAAGGACATGGAACTGTTAGAACAAGTCCAGAGGAGGGCCACGAGGATGATCAGGGGACTGAAGCACCTCCCGTATGAAGATAGGCTGAGAAAATTAGGGCTGTTCAGCCTGGAGAAGAGAAGGCTGCATGGAGACCTCATAGCAGCCTTCCAGTATCTGAAGGGGGCCTATAGGGATGCTGGGAATAGACTACTTATTAGGGACTGTAGTGATAGGACAAGGGGTAACTGGTTCAAAGTTAAACAGGGGAAGTTTAGATTGGATATGAGGAAGAAATTCTTTACTGTGAGGGAGGTGAGGCCCTGGAATGGGTTGCCCAGGGAAGTTGTGAATGCTCCATCCCTGGCAGTGTTCACGGCTGGGTTGGGCAGAGCCTTGGGTGATATGATTTAGTGGGAGGTGTCCCTGACCATGGCAGGGGGTTGGAACTCGATGATCTTAAGGTCCTTTCCAACCCTAACTGTTCTATGATTCTATGACTGTATGTCGTGTTGGGTTGCTGTCATAGTTGAGAATGAGTACAGTTTTTAGTGTACACTGTTAACTTTGGGCACTAATACATACAGTTTACTTGGTTTCCTTTTATCTTGTTAATGTCAAGCTTTTACCTGAGATGGGTGGTGTTGCATTTACTCCTGGGCTACATGCTTTGGTCTTTCTTCATGATATTGCTCAAAATACTGATGACTGGAACATGTATAACCATGGCACAGACTGGGTAGTTCCTACTAACATGAAAAGGGAGAAACTGAGGCTGTTGTCAAGAGGGCAGTTGGTGGTGGCTCTGAAGCCAGATAATTATTCTGGTGGGTAGGCTGTGATCCGTGGGGTGTAATTAGACCATATCCATTTTTCATTACTCAGAGAACTAAGAGTGACAGCAATTCTGTTATATTTTAAAGGACCAGCCATGTGCCAGTGCAGAAAACCTACATCTGCTGATCTGTAATAAAACTTCAAAAGCATTAAAATATGATACATTCTGAAAATAGCATAGTCATTCTTAGCATGAAGCTTGGCCTTGGATGTAACAGTATTAAATATTCATTTGCACCAATCTGTTTGTGCAGTTTGCTTAGAAATAGGAAATATATTTAGGCTGGTGAGCAGGCAGAGCTGTTTTTTCTCTTTTTTCCTGAGGAGAAATCTGTTTTGGTAAAGAAGGGAGATGGCAATGCAGAGGGTAAACTGGCATTTGTAGGATTTGGTAACAGAATTGGACATAGTGCTGGAAACAGCTAAACTATAAGGGAGCATGTTTAAGAACTGTGTAGCTGGAGTGAGCAAATGTGCCAGACTCATGGTGCATAAAGCGAAGCAAGGCTTAGTATTTAGAAAGGAAAAACTGAGCGTAAAGGAACTTTACCTCTTATCAACCTTTCTGTGCAAAGCATGCTGTAGGTGAATAAGGAGTACGCCACCACTAATGAGAACAGTTGCCACCTAACAATGTTAAAATGAAAGATGAGCTAAGACAAGGATTTTCCAAGTGTGTGCCAGAAGCTAGAATTGAAGAAGGATTTTTATGTCTGCATTTTGATACTGGATTACTTTAATCTCTCCTTCTCATTCCCTTTTCCTGTAGCTTTAGAAACAAGAAGTGAGCAAAATAATCTGTTTAGTAGCAGTAGCTCAAATTACTGCAAATCTGGTGAAAGCTGGTTGTGCTTCCAGCTAGTGGCTGCAAAGCTGAGAGGTTCTGGTGGTTTATACCAGTAAACAAGTGTATCCTCCTATCTTTTAATGTAGGGCCCTACATCCTATGAATGTGATCCTTGATCGCTAACTGAACTGAATATTTTGAATGGTGCCTACGTGTAGTTAAATAGAAGAGAAAATTATGAGGATAGTAGGCTTTATCTTTGCACATGCTGTGGACTTGGTAACACCTTCTGGACATTTACGAGAGAGTTGTCAAAAAGAGGTTCTTATCGGTGGGCTCTCAGGGCTGGGGGTTGGGATTGAGGAAAGAATATTTTGCCATGATTGTTGAAAAATACGACTGTATGGTCTTTGAGCAAATAAGGAAGAGGATAACGTTTCCTAATGGCTAGTGGTTCTGCTGTGCTTTTCGAAAAGGCAGGAGGGCACCTGTGGCATTTCTCTCCCTTAACTTCTGCCAACTTACTGCTGCCTTGGGATAGAGAAGTTAAACCAAGCCAAAGGGAAGTCCACCCTGGATGCATGTTAATCTAGCAAAGCCTTCTCAAGAAAGAGAAGAGAGACTTGCAGGAGCTTCTTTCGGCATGGTAAGGCATGTGTTGTCTTTGTATTGAATGGCTACCCACTGGGCTGCTGGAGTGAGAAGGCTAGTGTTTATGTGGGGCGCTCACAAGTATGTGCAAGGAGCAGAAAGTGGTTGTACTCGGTCTGTGGGTGGATATGTGGGTTGCATGTGTTTGGAATCATATGTTTTGTTCTTTTCTCCTCACACCCACCGCCCTCTGGTTTTAGACATTTCTCTTATATTATAGGTCTCTAAATGCAGCAGATGAAAACAATAACTGAATTCAGGTTGTTTTTTTTTTTTTTCCTTTTTCTTTCTATTCATTAGACGAGCTCCTGAAAGTGGTAGTGGTCATTTATTGGCATTGGATAACCGGCTGATAGTCACCTTTTCTTGCTGCTATTCTTTTTTACCCGGCTGTTCCTTGCTCCTTTTGGTGATATGGTTCAACTCTGAAACTGAGAAATGATGAGCTTTCCTGTTGCCCAGCAACAAGGGCTTCTTTATGAAGAGAAGTGGGTATGACCTCTTTCTGTGGGTCAGTGCTTGCAATGAGAAAAAAGTCATCACTCGTATACTATTATCAAACTATTTGAGTCCTCTGAAGCTTGATGGCCTTGTAGTACAAATTATTTTGACCCTTAAGGTTCAGGGACTAGCCGTGACTGGCTGGATTTGGTTACATGCAAAAGAAGATGACAAGCTGAGCTCCCGCCCTATGTTCTTGAGTACCTGGCAGCCTGTAAGGAACACTTGCGTGAGTTGGTTGCTTAACTTTCCCCAAACTGTGTGTTTGTGTGACATACAGCCGTGTTGACTCTGAGGGCTCTGTGGGTGCTGGTGAGGTGGGGATGACCCCTGAGGTGGGGCAAAGATCGAGCTCCGCACCTCTGACCTTGCTCTGCCCATTTCTGGTTATAATTGAAACCAGGACGCCTTTCTCCTCTTGTGTGGTATGGTTTCACTCTCTAACAGGTTAAATAGCAAAGAATGAGGCAGCAGGAAGCGCTGCTTTTAAATGTTCTGATATTTTAACTGTTTAGTTGAACTAATTGTGCTCAACTTCTCAGCGGAATTTATAACAGGTGAAGTATAAATTTATGACAGTGTAAATATTACGTGGCCTTTTTTGTACTTCCTGTTCATTTTTCTTACATTTCCATTTTTCTGTGGGAAAACTTGATTACATGGTTATTTAAAGAGTTTCTGTGGTGATGACTCACAAGGACATTAATAAAATTTCTTCTGCTGAAATTATCAGTTTCACTTTAAAAAATTCCTGTTCTTAAGTATTTACGTAGAGATGAATTCAAGGCCTAAGAGGAATGTTTATTGTACACAAAATAAAAATTGTGAGTGTAACCTTGAATCAGGGCAGATTCAGATTGGCACAAGAAAATTTTTCGTAATGAGAACAATTAGCTATTGGAATAATCTCCCCAGGGAAGTGGTGGGTTCCCCAGTGTTGGACACTTAAGATCTGCCTGGGCAGGGTGTTGTGCCATCGAGTCTAGGTCGTGCTAGGTGCCTTCCAATTTGGTATTCTGTGATTCTATAACACCCCCTATCCCTGATGTGGACATATACAGTGTGATTTAGTCAGTAGTGATACGGCCACATACATTGAAAGCATAGGGTGGTTCTGCTCTGAACACCTCCTGCACAATGTTGTGGGACTTGTCTTGTTTCCTGAAGGTGTTTGGGAAGTGAATAAAGCAGGAATCTGCAGGAGAGAGGTACATGTGATTACAGACAGTAGATAATGCTGTCCTGAAGTCTGCCGTATATCTGCACTTGTTTGGCTCTGGCTTCTCAGGCAAAGCTGTTCTTCCTCTTCTGAGAGCCTACCTCAACAACTGGAATACTGAAGAGTTAAACAGAATTGTGAAGAACAAAGTGAAATAAATGAAATTAATTTCTAAATAATTGAATATCAGTCTCGTTCATGATTATGGAAAACAGCTCAGTTAACTCTTCTTTGAAAGACTGTCTTTATGGATTCTGCCTTTTGATCGTCCTAAAAGAAGATGGTGTTAGTAAGGATTTTAACGTGAATTACGATCACTGGGAAGAGTGTCATGAATGAGCTACACAAGGCCATTTTTGAGGGTCTCCAGATATGGGAGAAGTGATGCCTAGTAGATAAACATGGCACTAATGTTGCCCAGAGGGGAGAGACCAGCATCTTGAATTGTTACTAATAAGCTCTAATGAGTGAACATCAGCCATCCTTTGTGTTGAAAAAGGCTGGCAATTTACTAATTAAAAATAATTCACAGGATGACTTCTCATCTTGTATTCTGCCTGTAAAACGTGTGCAAATGAAGCTTGGAGGCAAAGTAGCAAAGTGATCCTATATGAAGAGGATTTGAGCTACATGGCCTTAATACTTGTACTCCTTTAAAAAGTGTTGTTTTGATCCCTTCCATCTCTGTGTGTACACGTGCATGAGAATCAAAATCTGGCAAGACTCAGTGTTAAGTAATGGAAATAAAAGATACTGTGTTCCTCCCATTACCCTAAACTCCTATTAATGGATACAGTGTAAAATGTGCAGTGCTTTGAAGCGTTAATGAATGCTATGCTCAGCTGAAACTATGGAGATGAGATGAACATAGGTAGAATGTGCTATTCTTTGTACATGAAGTTCTTCCTGTTCTTGTGCTTGTTATGTACTAAAGTCATAAGATATTAGTAAAGCACGGTGCCTTTTCCCTAATTATTCAGTATAATTGGAAATTGTGGGCAAATCTCCTAATCTCCATAGTGACAGCAGAACATTTATCTAATTGGAGTTTGCCTTTTGGCATTACTTTGAATAAATTAGCATTTCATTAGATACCCTGGGCTACTGGGAAAAAGTTTCCCAAAGTAGTGTTTAGTCTTTCTTGTCTAAAGAATGTATCTTGAATTAGCTTAGGTTAATAATATCCTTTGTAACTAGAAAGATAGAGTAGTAATACTGTTGTTTTCCTTACTGACAGAGGGCTGAGCTTGGAGGTTCTTTGCTTTCTTTAATTCCCAGGAGTCAGAGTAAAAACTTATGTCGCCTTATTTGATGACTTACTCTTTCCCCACAGGGGAAGAAAGAATAGAACACAATTGAAATACAACTTTACTTTCACCCTCTACCCTTTCTCCATAGGATAAACTTATTTCACATTGCAAGCAGTGCAAAACACAGTGGTGTGGACTAACCCAAAAGTCACGCTGTATCACTTGCTAATTACAAATGGGCTCTACTGGAGTATTTCCAATGTACCTAATCCAGAATAATTAAAGGCTATTTGTGTTCTTTTCTTGCGTATATAAATCAGTGACAGGAAACTGAGTGACTAAGTTTTGGTATTGACTGCTAGATAAGAAGTGTGTCTGCTTATCATGCTTTCCTGAACAGGTATTGGAAGCCATAAATTTGAGGTGAAGTTAAAAGAGGTAATTCATCAAAGATGGATTCTCAATTGATTTTCTTTCCTAGTGTTAAAAAGAGCAGAAAGAAAAATCCATGGATATGATAAAGGTTTGTAATTTCCTTTACTTGAGTCATCGGCTGTTCCAGGCCCTTGCTTCAGAGAGTTGCTGACTACCAGCTGTGGCAGAAGATCAGTATGAAGTGCAGTGTTAAATATCCTATTTCCAAAGTGACCTTAGCAGCAGGAATGTACCATTTATACTACAGTTGCCTTTTGGTAGATGGAGGCATGCAAAGGACCTGTCAGTTTGTTTTGACAAATCCAGAAGAATGAAACATCTTCTGTTGGCAGGTCAGTCTGAGAGTGCTTGGCTGCCATACTGGATTTTGAATGTAGTAGCACAACACATCTGGGGCTTACAATATTTGTGAACTTGGAACCAGTTACAAAAGGATGCCTAATGCTGTGTTGATACATGAAGGTTGAGAACAGCCTGTTCGGTGGGCTCAGTGATGGCATTTTCTTTGCTTCTGGGATGGGTTCAATAAGCAGATGGTCATTTTACCTACGCAGTGGCAAGGTAGGACTTTCACCTGCCCTTTGGTAAACATATTCTTGTTTCCCTGCCCTGGGAAGGCTTTTTGTCTCATACCTTGTGATTTGACACAGGGTTATCTGATGGTGAGAGAGGAGCTCATGTTACTTTCTAGCTCTTCCCTCAGACTTCTACAGTTACCCCTCTTGATCCAGTAATTATTCTGAATTCCTGTGCAATGAGTTTTGGAGTGGATCTTCCTAGGCCTTCTCCTGTGATTAGCTCTCCATTAAAAATTTCTTTTCTATCTTTGATTGTACCTGGCTTTTTTTAACAACAGCTGGAACAATTAATGGAACACTCAAAGGTAAGGGAAGACAGGATGGAAATAAAGAGGGCTTATTAATTGCTCTCCCCCGCTTCAGCATCACTGCAGGCAGGTTTCCTGCTTTCAGATCTGGTCGTTGGTTACTCAGTGCCTTTGTAGGAAGTTGGTAGGGGTCTCCAGTCCTTCCCCCAGTGCCTAGAAAGGTCTTCCCTGCAACCTCTGAGGCTGGTTAGTGCATTGCTTGAAAGTGAGAAAATCTGGGTTTTGGTTGACTACATTCCTCATCACTGCATCATGCTATCTCTTGGCTGGCACACCTTGCACTGTCCTTTGGCTGTATCCTTCCTTGTTAGGGACATTTAGTAACACATGAAACAGCAGCTTCTTCCTTCCACCTCCATCCAGAGGTCCAGAAACTCTTATCTAAATATACTGTAAGAAAGGAAAACAGTAATTCATATCCTAAGTACCATGTTTAAATGAACTTAACTTTGCTTACAGGATTTTAAAGGCACTGTGATAAGCCCCTCCAATCTCCTCCTATATGTTGAAATAAATAAATTTTTCTGTGGCTGTTGGTTGTGTTGATATTGTTGTGACCAAACAAGGTCTAATGAATAGGGACTCCCAATGTATGGTTTGCTTTTGGAACATCTTGTCTGGGGTCCTGGAAAATGGGAAGGTGATGTTAGAGGTATATTAGAGAGAATAACTACTGTACTCTAACGATCTGAATCTTGTTTCTACAGCTTGATGACTGCACCCTGCAATTGTCTCACAATGGTACCTATCTGGATCTAGAATCCACCCTAGCAGAACAAAGAGATGAACTGGAAGGCTTCCAGGAGGATGCTGGGTAAGTAAATGTTTACTAAATTTAGATAAATAAGGGTTGAGGTTTCAGTATGTGATTAACTTAGTACATTCAGGTCATCACAGAAACAGAAAAGATAAAATTCTTTCCTCTGTATGCACATACCTCTCCCACTTTTTGTGATTAAAAATTTTGTAACTTCTGTCTACATTCATTCTTATGGTTTCCCTAAAAGAAGACAGCATACTGTAAGAAGCCTGTCTAGATGAATGTCTAGACTAGTCTAACACTTACATAGTTCTTTGGAACTTGATAAATGAGGATGGTTGGTTCTGGGAACTCTGAGATCTTTCCTATATAATTGTTGGTGTAGAAGTTGGAGTATTGCTCCTGAAATTATAAGCTCAGTTTTTTTGTGCCTTGGGATTTAAGTCTTCTTCTTATATTCTTGGAGAAAAGACATGTATCAATTTCTTTTTTACTACTGGAATTGATTTAGCCAGCCAGGCTGTATCTCTGAGAAGTGAAAGTGTAAACAACAGTTAGCATCAATGTGTATCTGTGTGAACGCATATATAAAATTTGTTTTTTTTTAATAATAGTTTTGGTTTTGTTGGGGTTTTTCTGTGTTGGGCCTTTTAGGTGATTGTCTTGTTTAAGAAAGAAAACGAACAGACAATCTAGAGCAACTTTTCCTTCCTGGTTGCTGTATCGGACTGGATAGTTGTAGTTAATTTTATGGGTGCGTTTTGGCATGGACTTCGTGCATGTGAGTAATGCAGCTGTGCCAGAAGGAAATTAACTGCATTGTGAAATGACCAGGGCTTGTTAACAATAAGAGATGCAGCCCTTTTGCTTATACTGGTTTCTCTACTTTTTGTGATAGCTGTCTTGCTTTTGTTTGATGAATACTTCTTACAAATTTAAACTGTACCTCTGAAGATTATTTTATGTAGAGGAGAATTTTAAATAAAATATTACAGGTACGTATGTGTGCATTTGTGTATGTCCGCATACATACCAGTTTTGGGCATGTTTTGTAAGTATTGGCAGATAAAGAAGCAGTTCTGTTAGAAATACTGTTATTTAGAAGAAAGGTTTTCAATAGACATAGTAGCCAATACAACTGAACTGATCCTTCCTATGCCAGAGAAACATTGAGTAAAGAAGTTGATCTAGTCTTCAGTTTTATGTAGAGGTGATAAAACTTGTTGCAAAGAACAGCAGGTTCTTCTTTCCAGCTGACTTTAAAAACAGTTGAAAGCAGTAAGATGAAGGAAAAACTTTCTTTTGAGAGTTTTTTGTAGTAGTAGCATGCACCAATGTCTCCTTGATAATTCTAGTAGGTTTAACTTCATTGCTTCTGATCCCCCACATTGGCATTGCTGAACAATTTGGCGAGGGACCAGTTGCTGCTTTTCCCGACAGACTCTGCACTTGAAAATAGCAAGCTATCTTCTACCTTGTTTTATTTTCTGCTTCCTTTGGGCACATCAAATCAATTGCATGAATTGTTCCTGAATGTGATTCTAGTTTTTGATGTGGTGGCTATCCCAGGGGGAAAAACATAAAACAACCAAACAAAACATGTAGAACTAACGGTGCTGCTTGGAATTGTCTCTCTTCTGTGTTGTTTTGAGCTGAAAAATCAGGTTATGTTTCTGTGTACTTTGTGTGTGTGTGCAGGCATCCTCTTAATTGTGAAATTTGTTGCAAGAGAACAGTAAGATGATAAAGAGCAACTAGAACTTTAGAAATTTGTGTGGTACCTTCCCCGTATGAGTTGGTGACATTGTCACTTTGGGGTAAATGCAACTTGTGATGCTATCCAGAAAAAAAATAATATTCTAGACATAGGATAGCAAATGCAGACAGTAATGTCTCCATCCCAGGTTTCTACCAAACTCCAGTTTTGGGCCCTGCAGCTCTGATCCTTTCCCCGGCAGAGACCGAGGAGCTGAGCTAGAGTACTCCTGTGCTCCTAAGATGGAGCTGCTGGCTGCAAACACTGGGGCTTAGCAGCAGCCTGCTGTCTGGGAGAGACTGGCTCAGAAACCACTTAGTCTTTCCCTTTTTTTCTCTCTGGGTCATTTCAAGGTCCTGCTCTTAATCTTCAAAGCTTTTAATTTGCTAAGTTTAAGCTACCTCAAGACCTGCCTTTTTGCTACGCTGAGGCTGCTGTGCTCGTCAGAGTCACTGAGGTCTGCTGAACTCTGAATGAAGGATTTAGTAGCTGGATATTCATGAAACTTTCGATCCTGAATAGTGGAAGCTCCTATTAAGAGTGACCAGAATGGTTTGCAGTCTGGCTGTTTTCAGCATCTTTCTGCCACATGCTCCTGTTTGCCCAGGCAAAATGATGGATGAAGATTGGTTGGTTGTTTTTTAATCACACTGATGAAAGGAGATTTGCAAATAAACCATGCATGAAACACAATTTTACAACTTTTTATTTATGTGAGAGGTTGCAGGTATCTGCTTTCTCTTGAAAGGGTTGGATGAGCATAGTGAAAAACTAGGATTTTTCTCCAAAAGGAAAGAGGAGGATGATGGCAGGCTGGAGGTTTATGATGTGTGTCTGTAAATAACAGGTATAAGAAACGTATGCACTCCTATACAATTTACATGAATCCTCTTTTGTTACTGAATATGATGAAAAGAGGCTTTTGGTAGTTGCTATGTACTCCAGCAGTATCTAAACTTCCATTTAGGGAAGGGGAAATCCCAATATGCGTGCCCGCTCAACCTCTAGGGCTAAGTGAGCAAAACATGGACAGGGATGGGACTGTTCTCCTGTGTCTACAAGTCCTGCTGCTGCTGTTTGCACCTTTGGGAGTAGCTGTGGGATTCAGGAGAACAGGATCAACTTTATGTGTTTTTTTGGGGGGGGGAGGGGATGATGACAGGATGAGCAGCTGGCCAAGCAATGAGGCTGGTCCTGCAGAAGGTGTCACAACCAGGAAATAGATCATAAGGTCATGGAGGAAAACTGCTGTCCTTTTCAAAACTAGCATGTATTCATTGCTTGTTTCCTTGTTTTTTTGTTGTTTTTTTTTTTTTTTTTTTTTTTATTTGTTATTATTTTTTATCCTTGCTCCCAACACAAGTTACTCTAGATGCTTAATTGTGTAAGGAGGTAATGTGGAGGTAGTTTAGGTGGGCTGGCTGTTTTGTTAAGGTGCCTGTGACAGGTAATGCTCTTTTCCTTTTTTTACTTGACGTTTTATGGAGCAGCAAGAATAATCAAGAGGTTTATGTATTTAAGTTACTGTAGAATTGCCCAAATTGTTTTTGTGGGCATGCCTTAAAAAGCCCACAAGGTGATGTAGTCCTAAACCTCAAAACACAAAAGTTTCCTCAGATAGCATGTTGCCAGCAATGGAGATTTCTTTGGGGAATATGTTTTCAAGACTTCTGTTCAGCAGAAAGATTGTTTTAAAGTACTTCTGACAAATCACTTCAGCTCTGATATCTTTGCATTCCTTCTAGACACCCTGTCCCAGGCCATTTTGGCTGTGTGAGTCCAGCTTAAGTTGGATGCCAGACTTTTTCCCTCTTGGTGCTGCTGATCATTCTGAGCTCAGAATGGACAGCAATGGAGTCTGGCAGGGATCTTTAATATTCTTCTTTGAGAGCTTGAATAATGACTTTATAGCTTGTGGTTGTCAATACCAAACCAGCTGTGTCTCTCCTCCACTTTGCCCCAGAATTTACTCACAGCTCGCTGTTGTCAAGGGAGGAAGAATCTACATCTGTACCAGCGTATCTGTGGAAACATTTGAAGATTTGCTGGTTTTGAGTTGTAGTGATTACCAAAGGCAAATGAATGCAGTAAGCGTGCTTTTCCCATCCCCTCTCTATAAACAGATCATCTGTAGGGCTTCAGGTAGGGTGGCCAGAAAGCACTGGAAAACTGCTCTGAACTTGACTCTTGTTGTGAGTAAACCCACTGATTTGAGAATGCAAACCTTGAATGACAGCAGCACCATGCACACCCACCATCTGTCAGTGCATTTTGAAAACCAGTGTAGTATTGCAGAGTAATTGCCTGGAGCATGTGGGCAGCCGAGTGAGTTTGTGCTGTGTAATTAGTAAAAGCTGTGAACTTGCTACACTTCCTATTCCACAGCAACTCTTCATGACTGTGCTCCTTCCCTGTGGTTAATGCAAGGGAGTTTTGTATAATCAAGCTCATGCTCTGTTTATCCCATGGCAGTTCATCTGTCTGTGTGTGGTGTGTGTGCGTTTGTATTACTACTGACTAAACTAATAATCTGCTTCTGATACAAATAAGTGTCTCTAATTTAACCTTTAGTTGTGAACTAACAGTTTAAACCACTGCAAATCTGTGACTAGCCTGGCATCTCTGGTACTGAAGCAGTGGAAACTAGTGACTTCTGCTAGGGTTGAGACCACGACAGTACAGCAAAATAGTGATTTATTTCATGTTTGCTGCTCAGTAACTGTGCTTGGTAGCAAAAGTATTGATGGCCCAGCATTAAATACAAAGCCCACTTCCTAAATGGAATTGATATGGAGAAATAACTGGCCTGAGGGCATTTAAGTACTTGATATGCAGGTTATGAAGGAAGGACCCCTTGTGAAATATGCTAATGGAAAACTTCCAGAAAGCAGAAAGAGACCCAAAGAAGTATGTTGATCAGCGCAAAGAAGAATTTGTTTTTATGTACTTACGTATGTGCTTGCATGTTCTACTGCAAAGTAGGGCAGTTTTAAAATAGTTTTTGCTGAATCTGGTTAAACTGATCACACCTTGAGAAAGAGCATAATTGGCCAATTAAGCTAATCCGTTTGAAATGTGTTCCGTGTTGCTTTGGGTGATCTCTTCTTCAGGTTATCTTTTTTTTTTTTTTTTCCTTCTTCTCATCAATGAATTTGGAAAATCATCAACCCATTTTTTTCACAATCAGGTTGTTTTGTGTTTGTTTTTTTTTTTTTTTTTCCCTTAAAGTATGAAAAAAAGTAGAGCTCTCTTTTTGGTACTATAAGTCAGAGTTAGGTTAGTTATCAGGGGCCATTGTGAGAATGAAAATGATTATGCAGGTGCAGTTTCCTTCTGCTCTGCAGCTATGGAACTTCTAACGAAATTGGTCTGGGACTTTGTTCTGGAACTGAAACTATGGGTCCCATGATGTTATTGGGAGCACCAGAGGGACACTTTTCCTGAAGAGGAAGAAGCATCAAGTGATCCAACTGAAATCCTGGTATTTCAAGGCATCTGTTTTTCCAAGTGCAAAGAGGTTTTCAATGTGCAGGTGATAGCAAAACCACATGACCAGAAATTACCCACTGTAAAGGCTCCTGGAAGGAATGTACAGCCCAAGTCTGAGAGGTACTGACAGCAGTGGGAAATATATAACCTAAGAACTGGAAAGCATTGGTCAACTGATGTGTCATCTCTGAAGTATGTGATGTGAGGTTCACAAGAAGTGAGGAAATGAATCCTCTGGTTTTGTGTTTTACCCAGCAGCAGTATATTGTTAATAGAGCACTTCTAATGCAAATATCTTCACCATTTGCCAGCTCATACAGTCTATTTTTCTTAGTGCAAAAATGCAAGATGGTGATCTAACTGATCATGCTACTGGTGCTTCACAAAACAACAATATAAGCTTGCTGCTGAAAACAATTTTATGTGGGTTGAGCTTTTGGGATGGAAAGGGACACAGCTCTGCTGATGAATCATAGAATGGTTTTGGTTGGAAAAGACCTTAAGATCATCCACTTCCAACTCTCTGCCATGGGCAGGGGGTGCCTCACACTAGGCCAGATTGCTCAAGGCCCCATTCAACCTGGGCTTGAACTCTGCCTGCTCTTGAAAAATGGTCACTTGCTGACTGCGAAGGCTGAAGTCAGCTCAAATATTTTAGGAGCTGTTAGGAGGTTATTGTTTTAATGCATAGAAATTGAACAATTAGCAACAGAGAAATAACCATCATGATGAGTCAGAAAATAGGGAAGGGGGTGGGGAAAAGGGATGCTCATTTTCCAGGTTCTGAGGTTTGCTTGCACACGAACTACTAAAAAGGACAAATGGAGCAAATGTTCCACCATTTAATGTGCTGCATTTCACGGTGTGTGAAAGTGATTCATTGTCTTTTGGCAAAAGTTATTGCCTTGTTGTGAGGTGCAGAGAAGACTCCACACAGACCTTTACCAACATGTACCCAGAATACATTAGTAATAAATAGGCTTATAACACGTACTTGTTGAATCTCTTGAATGTTTCACTTGACCTGTTTGAGTTTCTCATTTTTTCCTCCTTCTCCTTCCATCCTATTTTTTTTCTAGTTTAAAAGAGGAAGAAAGCATGAAAACCTTGCCTAGTAAATGTTGTGTTTGGGTAGAGCAGGTGGATGTAAAAACCCAGCACCTAAGTGCCAGTTTGTATATAGTCCTTATTTGCACAGTTACATGGGCCAGGGTGCTCTTCCTCTTGTTGGCATTCACATGTAACATTTTGTGTGACATATAGGTAGTTGGTAGTGAATCAGAAAATGGTTTGGGTTGGAAGGGACCTTAAAGATCATCTAGTTCCAATACCCTGCCATGGGCAGGGATACCTCCCACTGGACCAGGTTGCTCAAAGCCCCATCAACCTGTTAATTGTTAAATTCATGCTGGCAAACACAGAACATGACATAGAAACAATCCACAGGGAAAAAAACACACTCAAGTCTCAGCATGCTTTGTTCCTTTGCATGCTGTTGCTTACACTAATAACCTGCAAGGTTTTGCCTGCCCAGTTTTTGGTCAGGGAGTATGCCATTGGTGTTGTTGCTACCTGGATTAGTCAAGCTTTAATTATTTTTATTTTTTAATGAAGAGTGAACAGACATCTGAATAGTGTCTGTTTATTTTTAGCCACTACTGTCAAGTGATTGTTACTTCAGTAAATATGTTATGGTCCAGGAATGCTCAGAGTAAAACCACTATGTTAAATAATTAAGTGAATTGCAGATGTCTTGCAAGAACAAGATGCAGACACATTCTGACTTCACACAAAGTTTTTAGATGGAAAAACTGAGGTAAGAAAGTGTAATTCCCCGACTTCATTTAAAGATGAGTGTATGTGTTTGCCTCCAACTGCCTGTCATGTACCATAATGCGTTACTAAGTGCTGTCATCCATTGAAGTGTACTGGAGATGAATCTTAGCATTTAAAAGAATTTTTTAATATTTTTTTATTTCCTGAGCTCTTTTGTTTCCATTATTCAATGAGGATAACATGAGCTTGAACATAACAGTTGGATTGTTGGATGATGGTCTGTGAAGAGCTTCATAAAGGTTATGTTTGGGTAAGATTTTCAGATGTCTTTCAGAGAGATTTTTAATGTCTCTCTCATGCATGTGTGTGCTCTCTCTCTCTCTTTCAAGACCTGGCTTTCATACAACATATTTTAAGTGTCAGATTTTTTTTTTTTTGCATCTCTTGATCTCTGTGAACCTGCAGTTGAATGGAGAAACATTTCATATTGAAACTGCAGTAAAGCTGTATCTTAACAGGTTTGAAATCAAAGCCTTGGATTTTTGCTGTCTGATTAATAGCAGGTTAAGAAACACTTTCCTTATTGTGTGTGTGCTGGCTTGCAGATCTGTTTCAGGGAAAACCTGATAAGACTCAACTGCTTGAACTCTGGCAAAATTTCTATCTCTGTGCATTCAACAAGGAATAGTTTATATTTCACTGCTGATGTGGAGCACCTTAAACTATGAAGCAATTGACTGTGAGGCAATATGCCATTGTAGAAGCATTTTCCATGAAGGGTGTGTGCAAGTGAGGATGGAAATGCATAGGTACTGAAATGAAAATATGAAAGCCAGTTGCAAAAACAGTGCACTTCAGAGCGTGTCTGTTGCCACACGTTTGCTTCTGGTGGCATCCATTGTCCAGGCTTCTCTCGTGGGTGTCAGTGACTCTTTGAACTTAAGGATTGCTGTTGAATGCTCACTGAGCTACTCCTTTTGGAAAAAACACACGTGGTTCAGAGAAGGTTGATGGTCCACCAAGAAATCTGGGTGCTGTCAGAGGCTGTAACAAAACGTGCAGCATGTGTTAAATGTGTGCTTTGAAAGCTTTCCATGAAGAACAGCATCTGTGTTAAGTTTTCATAATGGTTAGGCTGTTACATCAGGCAGAGATAGATGCGGAATTGTTACAGGGTAAGTTGTCAAGAGCTTGTTATTAACTGGAAGTATCTACCAAAATGTCGTCAGTACTGTTCTTAGTTTCCAGTCATTGCAATAATGGGATACCCTATATAATTCTGACTTTATAGGTATTTTCAAACTGAAATTAAACCAGAAGTGATACAGTACTGTGTGTGGATATATATATGTATATATATAATTATTATTTTTTTAAGTTTGAAGTACCTATTGATAACTCTGGTATTTAAGTCATTGACAAATTAAAGCTGAGTCTTAAATTTGGAAATAAGATGCGTTTGTGATAGATTGCAAGTAGGAATTATGGGTAGTCAGGGGCAAGGATGGCCAGTGGTTCACAGAGTTGAATTTCAGCATAATGGCCACATCTCAGTGAGGCTTTAAAGCATACCTTTGCATGTGCTAAAGGTTTGGAATAAGGTCCTCTTCTACATAACTCACACTGGTACCTTGAAAGTCAAGTATTGGATACAATATCTGGCTTTTGGGGATCCATCTGTGGATTTACAGGTTGCAGAACACTGGGCTTTTTCCTTCCCCATCTCTCTACAGGGACATCAGCTTTTTACTTATTCCATATGTTTTTCTGCTTTCCTGAATACATGCCAGGGCTACGTCTATCCCTGATGCTTGCTCTGTGGTACTAGGAATCAGAAATTAGTCTGCCGGCTCCTAATCAATAATCTGTGAAACTGGAAGAGATGAGCTTTATGTTACTGGCTTACCTGGTTTTCTAAGCTAAATCTTGGGAGAGGAAAATAGAAACACCAGCCACTCTTTTCTTCATAGTTCTTACCTAGGCAAGGGTGGAGGAAAGGGAACACAAACAGGTTTACTTCTGACTGGAAGATCCAAAACTCTTATCCTTTATGCTTGCTCAGTGTAAGTATTATTACTGTTATTAAATGAAAAAAAGACATGTCAAGAACATCTCTGTAAGAAAATTGTTTTCAATTAGAAATGGCATATGCTAGGAAGTGCAACTTCGCACTCAGGGAATTCAGTGGTCACTGTTCCAAAGTACTACTATGCCACTGTCCTGTTTTAGATAAACCTTCCATGTGCAGGTGTAGGAGAAACTAAGCTCACACCTTCAGAGTAGCTGAGGCCTGGCTTTTGATGTGGCGCATTGACACCTTTGTGGCTTGGCTTTACTTGATCACACCTGTGCAGGGAAGCTGGGACAAGAGGAAAGTTGAAAGTAGTTCCTTTTTTGTTCCAGATAGAGACCCTAATCCCTGAGTTCTTCCTCTTTTGTTTCCATAAGAGAGATTTCTTCCTTTTGTCTTAACTACTAATAGAAGGGGAGAGGATTAGAGATCTTTCAAAGAATTAGTGTACCATAGTGAGACGGTAATGACTCTTTTGTGAGGTGATATATCAATAAGTGAAGCTACAATTGGTATTTTCGATTTGGTACCCTGTGCAACAATTGCAAATTAAACATTCCATTGGAGTCCTGGTGCTCCAGTGGGGAGGGGGAGCTGTTAAAAATCTGCAGGAGTAAGCATAGGGAAAGGCTGTGTCCAGCCAGAGTGGCAGGAGGAGTTTAGGTGGGCAGGGAGTCAGTCATAAACCTGGAACTACTTCAGGAAGATTTAAAATCCAGGCTGCAGGCAGCTCTTGTTGGTCAGTATAGCATGTTGCTGCTCTGCACTTCAAAAATATTGAGAGGTTTGCGCTTTCCCTCCTTTGTCCTACTGATGTTCAAGCAGACCCACTAAAGAGCAATTTGATTTAAAGTTGCAGTTTTTTAGTTGTTTGTGTTTGTGTTTTTGTTTTTGTTTTGTTTTGTTTGTTTATTTTAATTATTTAATCTCTAGAGAAAGGTTGCCATCCTGAAAGTGGAACTACGGCCTCTACAAGCAGGTACGTAGTTCCACATTAACCACTTTTTTCAGCTTCTTAATGCGTTTTTCCTGTGTTTTTTGAGAACAATATTTTTGTGAAAATATCTATCACTACTTCACTGACCTGCCTTCCCCTGCAAATTTTTCAGGGAGATGATATAAAACATGTTCTTTTGTAGTAAATAATGGGAAACATTTTTGTTCCTCTAAACAACTGTGGGCAGGAGAACAATAAGGTGGAGAGGAGCCTTTGTTGTTATATGAAGTTTAGTGGGTTTGGTCTAATCAAGTTACAGCCAGTGGAAGATTTTCCTGGGTGTTTCTGTGAAGGCTTTTGCCCTGAAATCTCATAGCAGAGTTGTAAAGTATATAACTGCGGGAGGTTGTGTTGGTTTTAAATTTGCCTGTAAGTCATATATACAAGTGGATATAGGGTTTGCATGATACATGCTAAGCTGCACCTGTGTTCTGAAACCACTTTTGCTTCTTGTATGTTTTCCCACAATAAATTCACAGTCACAGAATGGCTGAGGTTGGAAGGGACCACAGGAGGTTATCTGGTTCACCCTCCCTGCTCAGGCAGGCCCTTCACAGAGCTGCTTGCCCAGCAATTGCATATTTAGTTTCAGGGAAAAGAGGGAGAATATGCTGCTGTACAAATAGAAAACACAAGAGGGCTTTTTTTACCTTCCCACTTTCCACCAGGTGAGCAGGCTTGGGTGCAGGGGCAAGACACTAGCCGTGTCCTCATGTCAGTTTGCAGGTATAGCACAATAGAAATCAAGGGTAGTGCTCTTGTCCAGATTAGTTTTAGCTGCATTTCTTCAATTGGAAAAACAAATGAGAAATGTAACAGCTAACTAAGAGTCATTCCATTTAAGACTTGGATGGAACTGAGAGCCAGAATGAAGGACAACTCAGCTTTGCCTCTTTACATGAAAAATGCATCTGCCTTTGTGAGTTAAAGACTGATCAAGGTAAACGAGCAGATACGTGAAAGAGTAAGCAATGTCTTGCTTGATCTTGCATTGTCTTTTATGCTTAACTAATACCTGACTTCAGAATATTTCTGTAAAAATTAAAATGTGCAGTCATCTTCTCTGACATGGATTTCTACAGAGTGAGTCATTGTGGTGGGTTGACCTTGGCCACTGCCCGTCCAACTGCTCTTGCTTCCTGTCCTCACCAGAAAGAGGGAGAGTAAGATGAAAAAAATCATTGGTTGAGATAAAGATGGGAAGCTCACTCATCAGTTACTGTCAAAGGCAACACAGGCTTAAATTGCAGAAAATTAATATATTGCCAATTAAAATAGACTTGGATAATGAGAAACAAAGACAACTCGTAATACCTTATCTCACTCCCCAATCTTTTTTCCTAGGTTCAACCTCATTTCATCTGTCCCAACTCTTCTACCTCCTCCCTACACCTTTATGTATTTTATTTTTTCCCTCTTCTCTTTTTAGGAGAGGCAAGAAGCACAGTATAATTCTGAGGACCCAGCTGTCGGTGAGAGTTCATGCCTGCATTGGTAAGTGAAGTTCCACATGCCTGAAAGAGAGCAAATAAACAGAGTCAATCTCTGGGAAGTAAATCTGAGGAGTGTGAATCAGTCTTGCTGTGTTCCAAGTTGAGGATAATGGCCAGTAAATTGATTTATTTGTGCTGTTTGTTGCGTGTTAAAATTAGGGGGTATTAGTTACATTACCCTTTATAAAATATGTTAAACGGCTGAGGGAAGCATAGTGTTTGACAATGAGATGGCTGAGTGTGCTTTGGAGAGTCTTGGATTATCTGTCTTGTCAGAGCCTTTGTGTGTGCCTGAAGACTGTTCTGAATTGGGAAGTGGTTCTGAAAAATTTTTGGCTGACAGCTAACTTGTGCATTTTAATAGCATGTAATGTTCATTGCTTCACATCTTGCAGATCTTGGCCACATATTTGTCATTATCACAGTTTCAGTGTCTTAAAAACCCTGGTTAAAACCATGCTGTCACGAGGAGAAGTCTAATGAAAGTCATAATGTGTGTGTCACAAGAGCTTTAAGGTTGCATAAACGGAGGCTGATGTGCTGTGATGATGTTAATATGTTTTCCATCATTCTGCAGAGCAGAATGTTTCCCTGAGTGTTAGTGGCAAAGGTAATGTTCAAGTTCTGGTGATATTATGATAGATGTTAGAAGTGGCTGGTTTAAAAAAAAAATTAAAAGAAAATACTATGTGTATGTGCCACAGTTGCCTGTTTTGTTTTCAACTTCTCCATATAGATTCCACACCCTAGTATGTTTAGCTTGTTGTTGCTTCAAGAGATCATAGCTGAAGCATTGAAATATAGATATTTTCCTTAAAAAGAGGGGGAGAAAGTCAGAGTTTTGTATTATTTCTGCAGTGCTACTGCTGTTGAAAGATTCAGGCTTTAAATACAACTAAACTTCTATCCTCTGCCCCCAGGTCGTGTTATGAAATGGCCTTTCTTGGGAGTTTGAACTGAGCATAAGCAACCTACAGAATTCCTCAAATACCTCCCATTGAGAGCGATCTCTAGGCCGCCTAGTGCAGGAATAGATTCTCCTCTACTACCATTAACTTGAGGAAGAACAGTAGAACAAGCCTTTGTGTTAAGTATTAGAGTAGAAACAGAGATACTTCAAAGTCTAATGAAATCGAGAACAGTTTGGAGAAGCTTGTTCTTGTTAGGTCTGGGAATATACTTGGCAAAATAGGCCAGTGGAGCAAGGCAACCTTTCATGTTTCCTGCATTGAGGTTTTGTAAAAATAAATCTCATGTAAATATTTTTGTCCGGAGTGCAGCCGTTGAGGAATTGGAACACACCAGGTTCTGAGCTTCCACGTGTGGTTGCTTTGTTGTTACCTGTTTGCATTCAAGCTCACTGTGGGCAATTAGGCATATTGCTGTGCATGTATTTTAACTGTTCCTGTTTGGAAGTATCATCCTTTGTCAGGTGCTGTTACACTCTGGCAGCAGTGATGCATTCAGCAGTGAGTACAGAGGAAGCCAGGCTGCAAGTCCAGATTTCAAACTCCTCAAGCAGAGGTGTGTTTGGATATGGGCTTTTGGCTTTGTTCATTGTAGGCAGAAAAGCCAAATGCAAAATCTGGTTCTGATTTCCAACCCCCCTGCTGACGTTTAGTTTTTTAGGGTAAGCTTTTGTTTCAGCCCATAGCTTGATGTAATGTAGTTTCTTCTCTCTTCTTTTTCATTTTTACATATCAAGTACGCATTTGGTATGGGATAGTTTGAAAGTGTCAGGGACACTCTGTGGTTGTTAGTACTGGCCTTGCTTGATGGCCTGTTCCTGGCTGTTTAACTTGTCATGGGGTAAGAGGGCTCTTACCCACTGGCACGGTGGGTACTTTTCTTCCTCTTGTGTGTACTTTCACATCAGCTGCCTGTTAATGTCTTTTTGGAAATAAAAGCATTAGGTTTAGAGGTTAAAAGATGTATTGCACATTTGGAATAGAAGTCAGGAGTTAGAGCAATCTGAGAGTGTGTCACATGGAATAAAACCATCTTGCTTTGACTGTTTTCTTTCAGTTTTCACAATATCCATGGAGAGCACTGTGGTTTGCAATGTTACTTACTTTGCAAAGTCCCCAGTAGGTAGCTTAGGACTGCTTTCTGAGATGACGTGGTTTGTTCTGAAGTACCCTTGCCTACAGAATTTTCTGTCATGCTTTCATTCAAGGTTTTACTTTGCTGTGAACAGCTGAGAGGTGTCAAGAGATAGCTTTCCTGGCCTAAAATAAACCCTCCTGTTTGGAACGTGGACCAATTTATTTATGTATTTTTATTTCTTCCTCACATGTTGTACTTTTAAATTGTGGAAAATACACAAGTGTTTATGTTCAGATGTCCAGATAAAGTTTTCCATCTTCAGTGACTTCAGATCTCTGGGGAATTCATTGGGCTTTAGTGTCAGAGAATGACTGCAGGCCAATGTTTGAGACTTGGGAAGCTCTAGCAAGTCCCATGCCAAGTGGGATGGTGTGGGGTTTTTTGTGTTTTGTTTTAAACAAGGCGAGGAAGGAAAAAAGCTTAATAACTTGAGTGCAGAAGTTAGCGCATTGTTTTCTGCCCTATTGCATTCTAGTCACTCTTAAGCATCTCAATTTAATGCATTGCTATTTTCTCTCTCTCCCCCCCCCCCCTTGAGTTCTTGTCTTATGTTCACATTAAGGACTTTCAGCGTGGAGGAATGAATTTTCTCCTAAATATCATCTCCTGCATATATATATATATATAAATATGTCCTAAATACTTTTCCCATTTTGGCTTGATCCTGATTAAATTGTCAGGATTAATTAAGAGGTAATTTAAAAAAATAAAATGTGTTTTGACTACAAACTGCAATATTAGCAGTTTTTTTACTAGCAAAAGACTATTGCTGACACCAGTTTCATTCAGAGACATAACTAATTGCAAATTACTGATGTACTTTTGAAATTATTGATGTTAAAACACCTTAGTGGAGCAAGATCAATCCTTAAATCACATAAATTGACACTAAGAAGTGTCAATTATTGTTGTTTGGTTTTTTTTTTTTTACCTCAAGCTGTCAAATTTGACCTTTTGTTCAAATTAGATTAATTGTGAGTTAATACCCTGTGGGAAAAGTCTTTCTGGTATTTTTGGCAACCTTATGGTTTTCCTTGTTTGTATTTAGTTATGTCTTAACGTAATTTTAATTTGTATTTATTGAACAATTACAGGGCTTAGCTAAAGCCTTGATAAAGGCCTATGTAAATGAGCATGTAGCTTTACAGGGTGAACACTGACAGTGCCAAAAACTTTAGCCCTGAAACTAAATGGAAGGTTTCAAAGCACCTTGTTGATAATGAAGTTTCAAAGCTCTTTAAAAGCTCCACTACTGCTGGAGAATGACTTGGTTTATTCATGATGTCCTTGCTTGGGCAGCTTGTCTGTGGCTGCTGCCTCATTTGTCCGTTCGTTGCTTCTTGGTAGTTCTCCCTCCGAATCTGAGGTGGTCTCTGAGAGAAAAGGCACCATTTACTTTTGCAGACCTGGATGCACTATCTAGCGCAAGGCAGTCCCATGTTCTCTTTTAAATTGCATGTCTGTGTGATGGGAAATTGGGAGTGTTGCTTTCAGTAGTGAGGATGAGTTTTGTACAGCAGCCCATGGTAATGACTTAAAATGAATCTGCCAAAATAAGTTTGACATAAGCTTCAGGTGTTAATACAATGTAATACAAGAAGAATGCAAATAAGAAAGGTTGATGTAATTCTGAATACATGTGTTGGCCTGGGATTGCTCAGAGTACTGTAGCTTGGAAGGTCAGCAAATGTTGCAAGGTGTATTTTAAATTTTACTTCTTCATTGTGTCAGTTTATTATTTAAAAAGCAAACAAACATGAAACACAACCCTCCATTGGTTATTTAAAATGTTTTTCATTAGAAAATTACATTTTTGTACGGTTATAGCTCCCTCCTGTATTTATGCAATGTCTTTCTTTTATCTGTCTATATATTAAAAATAATTTGCATAGGTATTTGTGTGTATTACATTTCATAACTTGATCCACTGAGAACCCTAAAGAGCGTGCAAGTATATTATTGCAAGTCTTGCTGAACATAGAACATAGCTTCTTTATTAGTCTTTATAACTACTTTATAATCCTGTTCTATTGGCATTTTCACATGGGCTGTTGTAGATCTACCAGAGCATGGTGCTTAAGTGATCCACAGCGTGCCCACCCTTCCCCATCCTTCCGTGGGTGATCTGCAGTGGATTCTTCCCAAGTATGTGACACAGTAGCTGCCGTACTACATGGTGGCTTTTTCTAGCCCCTATTGTTAAGGCATCTGCTTCAACCCACAGTAGTAACAATAGCCCAGCCTTGCCACATAGCTTTTTGGATTGTCATTTTGACATCCTCTCATTCTTAAGATATCTTCTGTGAAATGTAGCCATAAGTGCCTTTCTGAGCCGCTTTTGTTGTGGGGTACCTGAGGGAAGCTGTAAGCTAGTTGTAAGTAGGAGGCTAGTTAGAAGCCAGATGTTTTGATTTGTCCTGTAATGGCGGAAGTATGCAGCTAGTTCTCTTTTTCATCTAGTTTTCCCTTCTGTTATCCATTTTGCAGACTTGTTGCATGTATTACAACAGATACGATTAGGTCCTCCAAATATTTATGCATCTATTGAACATGCTGGTAGGACCTGTCCTTTCATGTGCTTGAGACGCAAGTTCCTTCCCACATTGCTTTCACGAAGAAGTTGTACCTTGAGTCTATAACTGTATCTGGCATTTTGTTGCAGAGAAGTTAAGACACATGGATCGAACCAGGGAAATACGTGCTTTGTCCTCTTACGAGAATAGTATTAAGTGTAGAAAAACCAGTGCAATTCTCGTTAAGGAAACATGAGTGTTGTGTTTCATTCTCTGAGGTCAGAGTGAAGCTTTTGCCTACAATCCATGTTATTGGTACTGTCTGACTTGAGATGCTTCTCCCTGCAAATATCATTATTGTATTGCATCTGTCTGGCATATGTATTTGCAGTGTGCTGAGTGCTGGAGTAGAGTTCTCATAGCCATGGAGAGAAAGCACTGTGAAGCTTCTCTAGTTCATACTTTAAAACTTTCTGATTTAAGTGGATACCTTGTTAAATTTAATATAAAAGGCTTTCTTTTGGTAAGGGAGTTGCTGAATGCACTAAAAGCAAACACGTAATTGGAAGACTTTCCTAAAGCAAGATTAATTGTGGCACTATGGGCTCTTCTTTTGGGCAAGTAGTGATTGATACGTTCCAATTAAAGTATCAAGGAAGAGAGGTACTTTGGGTTGTTTTAAGGGCATTTTACAATTTTCTGTTCAGTGTTAGGCATTCCTAATAAAAAACATTTTCAGTTTGAGAGAGGGAACATGTGGAGAGCATTAGCAGTTCAGCAAAACGTGCAACCAATTCGGATTTAATTTAAAGGGAACAAAAGAGGTGCCTTGAGAATTTGTCGGAAGCGCTGTGGTTTTGCCTTCTTTGCGCTGATGGTAATAAGAGAGAGAGGTAAGTTGAAATTGCTTTATCAAATATCTTCTTAGCATAATTGGGACAGAAAAGACAGTGATTAATGGATTTAATAGTGCTGCGCAGCAATCCTACATGCGTTATGGGTTTGTAGTCATGATATGCTTGCTATGACTCTTGCTGTAACTTGGTAAAAGTTCTGGCTTAAATGAAGATAATAAACAACATGTTTATTAGATGTAAACTGACATCACGCAAATGGAAAAAATGTGAAAAGGAATGCTGGAGATTGGGGGGGGGGGGATGGGATGGGATTTTTTTTTGTAAGGGTTAGGCTTTTTCTGATAGAACAATTTGAGTTCTCATTAGGGAGCTACATACAGTACTGGAGCCTGCTTCCAGATGTGATTGGTGGTACCTGGTTCAGCTCTCTTCCAATTCGAGTGAAACATGAAATAGCTGTGAAGGCCATGATAAAAATACCTTTTTCAGCTTTTTAAGATTATTTAAATGTTCTTTCCTGAGAATGTGGAACACAGATGCTCTAAGTAAAAAATTCCCTGGTTCCCAGATCAGATTACTTTGTGAAAAATCTATCTGTATAAATAACTTGTGGCTTTGCTTTAAAAATGTACACCTCTTTAAACTGAAATGTTAGACTTTCATTGTACTCTTCATGCATACCTTTAGTCAGTCTCCTTTGTGGTATGTCCTCATATGTGTTCCTCAAACCTGTGGTTTGCCTTCTGTGATCTCATCAAGAAACTTATGATCCCATCCAGTAGGGAAATTTCCAAGATTTGTCTCTGCATATTTCATTTAAATTATAATCCTTAAAATAGGCTGTGTGGCAAGAAGGACCAAGAAGCTGTAGAGCAGATAAAGGCTCCATTAGCAGTGGGTTGTTGCTTTAAAGTGGTGGATTCCTGCTTTAAAGGGACTTGTTCCAGGTTTGAAAGGACTGCTGTGGAGTGTGCTTGTGGGATGCTTTTTGTGTATGGGAAGCTTTGTGTTAAAATGTGAAAAGTTTATCTGACTGGACTTGCACCAAGAAATTCTGCAGAAATTCTGGCAACTTAGATTTTCATAATTCCCTTTTCTTACAGATTGTAAAAATTTGCAAGGGTGAAGGAATCTGGTTTTGACTCTTAAAACATAGTGAGATTTGAAACAATCTTGTTTCTTAAAAAGCAAACAAAAATCCTCGATCATCTTCTATGGTACCTTAAAGAAAACAAACTCCTTGTAAAAGCCAGAAGTAAAAATAGGGAGTATGGCACTTTGCTTCCCAACCCCCAACACAAGCCCGTTTAGATTTGTTTTAGGTTAAACACGACTTTTTGAATACTAAAAAATTCTAACAAAAGGAAATATAAATGGTAATATGCTTTCATTCTTTGGATATTACCATTTACCCCGTGCTTTGAAAGTGATTCTACTGTATGTCTGCTGATGGCTAAAATATCATAAAAAAGGAAGTCCTAAGTTAATAAGCAAATTAACTTGAAATTACTGCAGTATTCTGCAGTTGCAGTTTCTAAAAATTTCTTTGTGGAAAAGAGTCATGTTGCTATTGTTAGGACTAGATTTACAACCTCCTTTGTAATTTAAAGAGAAAGAAAAGTTATGAATTTAGCATCTGAGATGAATGAGAAAAAATATTGTAAAATTTTGAATTGTTTATAACTGCTCTTAATGGATTCCTAAAATTGACTCCTCTGGAAATAACTGATGACAACAGTAGTATCTACTATGATAAGGTCTTTGTGGGTTTGATTGGGGGATTTTGGTGTGTGGTGTTCTTCTGTTTGGAAGAAAAGTAAGCAAATAATTGATCATGCCTCATCCCTGGCAGTGTTCAAAGCCAGGTTGCACAGGCAACCTATCTAGTGGAAGGAGTCCCTGCCCACAGCATGGGAGCTGGAACTAGATGATCTTTAAGATCCCTTCCAACCCAAGCTTTTCTGTGATTTAGGCATTTTTGAACAACTTCTATGTTCTTCAGTTAGATTTTGAGAAATATTTGCTGAATAAATGAATGCAGCTTAGCAATTGTCTGTAGTTGTAATTCTAGAGAAGATGTTTCCAAGGTTGGTCCTCTGTGACCTGTTGGAGCTCTTTGTGGTTGAATATTTAAAGAACTCTGCATGTATGCAGCAGGTAGAGAGGATT
Organism: Amazona ochrocephala; assembly: GCA_039720435.1. NCBI lineage: Eukaryota > Metazoa > Chordata > Aves > Psittaciformes > Psittacidae > Amazona > Amazona ochrocephala. The sequence goes on along the minus strand of CM077876.1, from coordinate 72,230,613 downwards.
TGAAGAATCACATCCGTTTCGGAGCTGCAAAATTTCATGATTGTCCTGTTTTCACCTAATAATCAAGGCAGCATCGTCAGTTTGTTTTGCTATTGATGATGCTGTGCAGCTGGCATTTTGCAGGTATATGTTGAGGTGCAAAGCTCCCCTTCAGCATCACTTGTAGTTAACGCAGCCTTTCTTTCACTTTGGGAGCTGTCTGGGCATTAGTCTCTCCTAAATCACAGCTCATGACCCTTGGCGGGGACTTGCGTTGCTTGCTGAGGTGTGGCTGTGGCCATCTTGGGAAGGTAGAAATCTATAGAATCTTACTGCTCTATACCTAGATATGAATGTGATAAACTTGCTTTTATTTGATCATAACAGTCCCTAAATTTTCAAAGGGATATCCTAAATTTTGTGAAGTGTAGGAGTTTGTGTATTTTCTGTAAAAGGAAAATAAAATAAATTTCATGCAAGCTCTTACATCAGTAGCTGTTGTTAGTTTCCGTGTAGTTCCCCTTTTTAGCTATTTGCACTTCCCGCTTATTTTATAGACATTTGTATTGACAGACAAAGCAGTTCTTACTCTTAATGTCAGTGTTCAGGCTGTTGAACTCATTCTGCTGTAGGCTAAAACACAGCATGTTCAAGCCCATAACTAGGGGAAAAAAGTTAACTTTATATCAAATATCTTTGAATAGATTAACTTTACACTTGGAAGAGAACAAAATGATTAGTTTCCTGCTTCCATCTAAACCTGTTCTGTCCAGAAGATACAAACCAAACAAATAATTGCATTCAGATTAGTTCTCTTGAAACCATGCAGCACTCAGACCTGTTTTAAGCTTTATTCTGCAAAACCTTTTAGAGCAAAACAAAATTAAGCAACTAAATTATGGAAGAGAAATTAGGAGCTGCTACTTAAAAGCTGTGGGTTTGGAATAGGAAATGTTGCAATTTCTCTGGGATGTCATTCTCAGCCCTGCCACTGATTTGTAAGGAAGGCAGAGGGATGCTGCTTTTGCTCAAGTGGAGTTAGGGTAAATATGGTTCCTATCTCCCTGAGATGTTCTAAGATTCGTGGACAAAATTTGCTTCGATATACTGACAGTCTCTAAGCGTGTATGCTATAGACCGCATTAACATTAAATATATAATTTTTATCTTCCAGCTTTTATGTTTAGGAATGTGACATTCTTCGTCTTTCTTAGCTATAGATTTTAGCTCTGGATTGCTGAAATTTAAGGAGCTACATAATGATCCGGGAAGAAGCTGCAATGTAAGCTGTGGCTCTCATTTTCCAGAATTTTTGGGTAAAGAAAGAACTGGATTAGTGTTGTTTATTTTTCTATAATGTACTGCTGGTGTAATAAAAGAGCAGAAATGGTGTTAGTTCATAAAGGAAGGACTTATGCTACTATGAAAGGAAGCTTCTCTTCAAAATGAATCGATTACATGTAATGCTTTTGAGTGGAAGCCTGGATGATGTTTTAGCATAAGGCAAAATTTTCATACCCTGTTTAGCGCTAACAAAATACTTAACAAAACCTCTGCATGTCTAGAGAATGTCTGGGCTGATTCTCCTCCCTCTCCTCCCTCCACTCCTTCACCCCACCTTCCCCTGTCAATTACTGTGGGTGCTGCTGTGGAATAAATAGGGAAACATTTCCTCACTGTATTCTCTACTGTATGGTAGGTTGTTCTCATTCATTGCATGTCTGAGTTCTGCTCTCTAATGGGCAGTTTTGATCTGTTACTTGACTAGCATGTACCGCAGATGAATGCATAGTCCTGTATGCCTTATGATACTAGCTTAAAAAAAAAGGATGCCATAGGAACACAAGGTCGGAAGGTGCATGTTTAAACATTAACAGTCTGCTTCAGTCTCCTTATCTTCAAAAATGGTAAGCAGAATGAGAAAACTCATGATCAGTCATGCTCCAAGCGGATGCCACTTGCTAACTTTTTGTGATCTCACCGTGAAGCCAAGTGTGCAGGTATCATCTTTTCAGATCAGGGCTGCGGTTTCAATACTTATACCTACCAAATGAAGGGTTAAGTTTTGTTACCATCTCAAGACCTTCGTGAAAGGTGATATAAAATACATGTGGTTTTGTAACACCGTTGGACTGATTTTATTTTTTTTTTTTAATCTGGTTTATTAACTTATTTGCTATATGTAATGTGAAATGCACTATCTCATAATTCAGCAGCCAAGAAATAGTTGCTCTGTATCACATTTTCATTGTGGCATTCAAATAATGTGTACTGTTCTTTCCTTGCCTTCATCTATCCTATTCCTCTCTCATTTATATCCTTTTACTCTTTTTCATGTGCAGCTGCTTTTATTTCTGTAGAAATTAAGATGATTTAATTTGTAAGTTTGGCACCTCTCTATTTATTTCTTTCTGAAAAGAAATACTTCAAAGACTTAGGAGCTCTATTTAAATAGGTGGCATAGTTCCGTCATGTAGTCTCCTGTAAGACTTTTAAGGGAGGTATCTACAAAATATACTTAGTATCGAGAAGAAAATGTGAGCTGTAACACAAAATACTGCGATGGTGCCTTAAGTATTTAAATAAAATGCTCACCTTGGGCCCAGATCGTGCCATGGTCAGATGTGGTCATCAATGGTGGAGGAATACCACCACTCCTTGTCATTATGGTTTTGTACTTGTATGAGCTTGAAGAAATTAAGGCGATCATGGTATCTCTGTCTGGGAAAAGGAAAGACAGATGGGATTTATTTTTTTTTTAGTATTTAATTGGCAGAATCATAAATGTTATTAAACATTACATAATGCAGCAGACTTCCTTTATTTCACAGTTCTTCATGTCTTCAAGTGTTACTTTTAATCAAAAGCTGCCATTTTCTGAGTTTTCCCTGGGTTTTGGGGATGCTTTTTTTTTTTTTTTTTTTTTTTTTTTAAAATGTAGAGCATCTGTATTTTAATAGTGATAACCGCTCCTTTAAGTCTCTGTCTTGCTGCTTAAGACTCAACAAGTCGCCTAAAAAGTTAGGCTCCAAAGAGATAAAGTTACAACCTCTTAATTTAAAATGCCAGCAGAAGCTACTGTGGCTGAGCTACATGCTATTGTAAGTGGTAGGATGTCATAAGCTCTGTCAATTCATATTTAGCAGTTTGAGATGAGTCTGGTATGCATGAAGTTACGTATCAGGTTTCTTTTAACCTTTCAGACATTAAATATTTAGCTCTGGTCTTGCTGTTAGAACATGAAGAGGAGTGTGTTAGTAAACTGTGTGCTTTAAAATAAAACTATTAATACCTGTTTCTGCAGGTTTATTTCTCCCTGTGGCTTTTGACAAGGATTATGCTTCAGCTTTAAAGGCCAGTTATAACTTCAGAATGCCTAAAACTGGTGTATTCGGTTAACTTGTTGCTGTGTTGCAGGGGAAAATACAAATGTTAGATGTATTCCTTACTACTTCCATAATCCTAAATTTAGGTTTGCCATCCATTTGAGAGCCTGTTCAGCATCAAATGCCACTGGAGAGGTTTGCTTATCGCTTGACTTTGTGTGAAACAGGGACAGCTGAGAGTGTGGAAAGTTTCTTGGCAGTCTGGGCACAGGAGGAGGCCTGGGACTGATCTCACCCATTCCTGAGGGAAGGGGTTTTCCTCAGCCCTGTAAGCAGTAGAGCTTATTCTGCAGGGTGTGGGGGCCGGATGAGCTGTTCCGGGCATGGGGGGTGGTGATGATGCCGGCAAGACGACAGCCAGCTGCCACTGCTTTTCTGCTTCTTGCTGCTTAGAGGAGTATGCATGAGTAGTTCCCTGTAACTGCCTCAGAAACACATTAGGAGGCTTCCCTACTTGCTTTTTCTTTTCCTGTCATGCTGAAATGCTTGGTGTTGCATCGAGTTAAAAAACCTTGCTGTAGAAAACGTGGGTATATTTGCATGAAAGGTACAGGATCACATACTGTGTTAAACCCCTCAAAAGCCTCACAAAGGAGTTGTGCCTTCAGAACTGTTAATTTCAACAACAGTAAATTAATAATTTTTAATAAATCCTAATATGGTACATTTCCCAGTATATGAAAAATACCAACGTCCAAAAAAAGTATGTGAGCAAATAAAATCCTCCCTGTACCTTTCCTGGAATACCCAGGTACCGTTACATTCTCAGGGGTGGTGTACCCTGAGAAAGGGGAGCCACAGGGATGCTCTGCACAGCTCCCTGGGTGTGAGCATACACTGCGTTTTTTGTCCGGAGGTTAGTACAAGTGATGAGTACCCAAGCACCCATGGTTACCCTAGATGACACACTGTGGGGCACTCGGCTGTGAGTGCCCCCACTGTCCTGGATTTTCAGTCTGAGGTTAGTGGTCTGCACACTGTCGCCATGGTCGTGCTGTTTTGTGTTGTGTATCGGTACTTGAGGTGTTGTGTGTGGTATTTTGTTTTGTCTGCTGCGTGTTTTAGACTCCTTAGTCAACGTTCAGTCATTTAAATATCTACTAGGACTTTAGGAGTTTTCCTAGCCTAACAGCTATGAGATTGAATCTTTTTGTATTAAAGTCAGTAAAATACATGTAAAGTTGGTAGCAGCTGATGGGACCTAGAGTACCATTTGTGAGCTGGCAGGGCCTGTTTGACTAATTGCCTGTTACCTTGAGGTGCCAGCTACACTTTCCAGCTGGCACCTTGGGATGCTTGTTGTGGAGGAAAGGAAGTGTGAGCAATTCAAATATGCCCAAACAATTCCTCAATTTCTCTATAGGAAAAAAAAACAAATCAGAAATGTATGTTCTACACAGGATTTTTGTAATTGCATCTCTTTTATGAAGACTGAGAACCTGTATTCTTTCTCTTTCTCTTCTCTGCTTTTGTCTTGGTTACAGAAAAGAAATAGGGGCCTCACAAGGCTTATTTAACTAGCAGATTGCTTCAAGGCACTAGCTGTAGTTGTTGTTCTTCATATTTCTCAAGTTGCTCTTAATGGTAGGACATGGAGGAATATAACTTTGTTTCTAGATAAAGCTTTACTGCTGTATCACTGTATCACTGCCTCTTGTCAGCCTCCCAGTCACGCCAGGCATGCTGCTTGGCTGTGTTAGCTGCTAGGCTCCTTCTGTCGTTGGTGAGCAGGGTCTGTCTGGAGGGCACTTGAGAGCATCTCGGTTATGTTCCTGCCCTGAATTGCTCTTGTTCCGTTGACCATAAAAGAAACAGATTAGGGAGAGGAGCTGCCTGCCTGAGAGGTACATGTACTTTCCGTTGTCCCTTTCTGGTTTCTGTCTTCAGAGTCCTGATAGTCATTCTTGTTTGATGGCAGCTTTTAGTGAAACTTGATTCTTTGCCAAGCTCTGAAAATAGTTGCTTTCTTTTTTCCTAGTTCCTATCAGGATCTATTATGTGGTTGTATATGTAAATTTACTTATCGGAATAACTCCTGTGAAGTTATTCATAGTGCTTCCATCCTACAAACTAAATTAAATCCAAATAATTACAAATTAAATTTATGGATTCATCCTTGTTCTAGATGGCATTCTCTCATAGGTGAGCAACCTGGTCTAGTGCAAGGTGGCCCTGCCCGTGGCAGGGGAGTTGGTGATCTTTAAGGTCTCTTCCAACCTCAACCATTCAATGATTCTGTGCTGGAATTAATTTTGGTAATACCAAGTAAGAGTCAGGGATCCAGGCTATGAGTTACCTCCTTTGGCTCTAAGGCTCTGTGGTTATGGCCAAGATCTTTGCTAGGATGAGGCAGAAATTCCAGATGTTAGAGCACAAGACTTTCTGGGCAAATCCTTATGTCCCGTAAGGTGGTTTGGTGTGAGAATTGGTCCATTGTACCCTTATGGAGCACCCATCTTAACACTTGAATGCCATGGTGCTTTCTGATATATTGTACCAGTCTGTTTCCTGGAGTTCTGATGTGCAGGTGCAGCCCTTTCCAGGAGAAAGGAAAAGTTACAGTTTTACTCCAGTTCCCAGCATGGTGTTTTTGACAAGACCTCCCTCAGAGCAAGCGAGCTGCTTCCCATACTGCTGAGCCTGCCGTGTTATGTTGCCAAGCTGTGAACGCTGAGGAGGAGGATTTGTTTTCTCTTTTTGTCTCTCCTATTGCTGCTGTACTTTTTCATATTGCTTGATCTGAGCCTGAGGCCATGCAGCCAGCAGTTTACAGAGGGAGCTGCTGCCTGTTGATGGATAGGCCAGTGGGCAGCCCACCACCCACACAGGCTCTTGCCCATCCCTCCCTTTGAGGGTCAGCTCAGCTGTATTTTGGCATTAAACTCCCAGCTGGAAAGATCTTTTCTGTGTTTCCTGTGAATAACAAGGAAAAGGAGGAGAGAGACACTTTGTAGGCGGTAGCCATACCTGCCCTCTCCCTTTGCCAAGAAAACAAGGGGTCTGTTTTCAGGGCAGCTGCACATCTTGGGTATTTAAATTCAATACCTTACTGGAAGTGGCTGTGGCACATGTCTGAATGAACCCCTTTCATACTGGATTCTTGGTAGGTAGTGAAACTGTGACTTTCACCTATCAGTTCTGCCTTGGTTGTGTGATACTACAGGGTTTTTACCACTGTTCTTTGAGTGCTTGCACGTGCATGACAACACTGCTTTTAATTTTCATTTTTTCTTACCTCTTTGATAGTATTGAAGTGTATTACAGTCTTATCACTTCCTATCAGGCATAGCTTGTTTTCTCTAGGAAGAAAAACAGTAGCACAGTTTGGATGAAGAGCTTGAATTCCTGGCTGCCCACCCTTTATGTTAACGTCTCTTCACTGGTGACTAGGATGCAGGTAGAAAGCAGGGAGTCTATGGGAAGGATATGTGGGAGCATTCCTTGATAGTGTGATAAAAAACATACAAACTTACTCTGTTTTCTAAAAGGAAAGTAAACGAAACTGCTTCCTAATCCCTAGCAACTAGGTAGAAAGAATAATATCCTACCCAACAATTGCAGCATGGGTTTGCAGATTTGGAAAAAATAAATAGGTAATAATTTAGTGAGAAATAACTGAGCATTCTCAGGAAGCATCTATTTATAGGGAAGGTATGTACACATTGTCTTGTTATTGTGCTTTAATGAAATACAGACTTGTAAGTACACACGGTGAATGGGTATAGTGCAAGTAAGTGCAGAGCTATTTTATGTTACCTTGAATGGTCAAAATAAACTGTGAAGGTGACTGATTTAATTTATAGAGGATTATTTTACAGAAATTTAGGTTATTCCCAGTGGATAACTTTTGAAAGATTTTCATCTTCCCTCTTAAAAAACATGGGCAAGCATGAAGTGAATCACAAATGGGCCACATAATGAAATAGCCTTACTGAATCAGATCAAAGGTCCATCTAGGACAGCTCCCCAGTCTTTCCTGCTTCTTTCTTCAACAGCTGATAACAGCTGCTGAAGTGAAGATATAAGGAAGAGTGCAAGGATTTCACCAGAGTGTTTTCTAGCCTCTGGCAGTTTTGTGCTTCAGGGACTGTGAGGTTATGGCCTCACAGCTGGACCCTCTGGATTCTCCTTCCAGGAATCTGCTCAATTGCTTTTCTGACACTCTTCAAACTCTCAATGTATAGAAAATGTCACAGGTGTGAGTTCCAAAAGTATAGCTGCATCTGGGTAAGAGAGTGGCTCTTTTTGGTTGCTTTGGACTTGAAACTTTAATTTGATTCCCTGTAGCTGTATTGGAAAAGGAATTCCTGGTTCACCTTCTGCCTTATGCTGAAAGCTCAGTAGCTTTCTCTCTCAGTTCCTTCCTCAACTTCTCCCCAGGTCATCTTTTTACAGGATAGAAATCCCTGTAAAGGGCTTAGAAATGACTTAGGTGGCCATTTTTCTGATAGAAGCTGTACTGTCTTCACTGTCTGAAGCTTACTTAAAACACTGCAGCAGTTTTTTGCTGTTATTCAGCCTTGTTCTATCTTTTCCAGTTCTGCTGTGTATAGTGTTTGAGACTGGGAGTCTCAGATGTGCCCACTATTGAAAATGCAGATACATAATTTTTTTAAACATTAGTGTAATGATGCTTTCTGCTTTCTTTTGTATTCCTTTAAAGATAATTACCAGGATAATTTTGCTCTGGAGCAGTTAAAAAGCAGAGTTGCTACAGAACTGGTATTACCTGAGCACCTTCTGAGTGGTAAAATTGAATTCAAGGGTATAATTTTATGGAAGAAACCAAGCCAAACGTGCAATGCTTCTCTGCACTGAATTCTGTCTGTCATTTTTAACATTCAGTCAGTATTGGGTGCTTCTTTAGCAGTTCTTCACTGTTGAAACTCCTCTTAACTGCTTTGTGCAGCTGAGAATGAACAAACTTTGCTCTCTTTCCCTATACTGTTTTTGTTCACATTCTTTATGATCGTCATGATTAGCATCAGTCAGTTAGCTAGACTCTGAACTGAATTTTTCTAAGTATAAATTAGATATTATTTTAGCTCTGGACTTTCTGAGGGGTTAATGAAGCACTGAGTTTGCTGTAATATATCTATTGTGATGTGAAAACAAAGGTGTAACCTGACACGTATTCAGGTGTATTGAAGGAGCCAGAACTAACTCTTACCTTCATTCTGTCAGGGAGGGCTTGTGTTAAGTTGAATGCAATTAATCACCACACATCTGTTTTTCATTCTAATCAAAATGTAACAAATACTTCTTTCTGCTTGTTGGTCACCACGGGTTTTTCAAGGATGCATAACAGACTCAAGAAAAAGTTTTGTATATTTGGCTGAAATTTGAGATAATTTTCATCCCTCTCAGTAAAATTACTTGAACATGACCAGTAAATTTTAATTTATATTACCTAGTAAGAATAATGTTGGGGCTGTTGAGGCTGGAGAAGAGAAGGCTGCTTGGAGACATCAGAGCAGCCTTCCAATATCTGAAGGGTGCCTATAGGGATGCTGGGGAGGGACTCCTCATGAGGGACTGTAATGAGAGGACAAGGGGTAATGAGTTCAAACTTAAACAGGGAAAGTTTAGATTGGATATGAGGAAGAAATTCTTTACTGTAAGGGTGGTGAGGCCCTGGAATGGGTTGCCCAGGGAAGTTGTGAATGCTCTGTCGCTGGCGGTGTTCAAGGCCAGGTTGGACAGAGCTTTGGGTGGCATTGTTTGGTGTGAGGTGGCAGGGGGGTTGGAACTAGGTGATCTGAAGCTCCTTTCTAACCCTAACTATTCTATGATTCTATAATTTGACTGAAAACAGGTCTTTGCTGAATGAGTTTATTACCTTATCAGAAATAACACCACTCCTCTGTTACCCTCTTTTTCTTGTTGAACTGCTGCAGAAGCAGCCCCTGCAGGAGTGATTTCCTCTTCTTTACATGATGGTAAATTTGTATGGCCTGAACGCAACAATTTTCTGTAGACATTTGCTCAGAATTTTTTTGTGTTTGGTAAGGTCCAGCAATTTGTGTGCTTGTTTGATGATGTTTAATAATGAGGATTTTAAGAAGGGGCAGGGTGGTGTCTTAACCACCAGTGTCATGTAGAATGAATAAACTGTTTGTAGGGAGTCCTGAAATGAATGGTAGAAAACCACAGAAAATCTCCTTTCCTTTTCTAAGCAGCAGAACTAATTTTATACTGAAGTTCTGCTAGTGCTAAAAGATGTTTTATACACCCTTCAATTTCAGCTACACAATATAAGCTTCCTGTTTTAGAAGATGATAGTGTTTTTCAGGTAGATGCTGAAATTATGAGGATTAAGAAAAAGCAGTATGCATCACCAGTGCAAACTGAGAGTATGTCATTCAAACCAGTAAAAATCATAGTCATAGAATCATAGAATAGTTAGGGTTGGAAATGACCTGAAGATCATCTAGCTCCAACCCCCCTGCCATGGCCAGGGACACTTCCCAGTAAACTATGCCACCCGAGGTTCTGTCCAACCTGGCCTTGAACACCGCCAGCAATGGAGCATTCACAACTTCCCTGGGCAACCCATACCAGTGCTTCACCACCCTTACAGTAAAGAATTTCTTCCTCCTATCCAATCTAAACTTCCCCTGTTTAGTTTAAACCCATTACCCCTTGTCCTCTCACTACAGTCCCTCATGAAGAGTCCCTCCCCAGCATCCCTATAGCCTCCCATCAGATACTGGTAGTGATAGGACAAGTGGTAACTGGTGCAGCTACTGGAAGGCTGCTGTGAGGTCTCCACGCAGCCTTCTTTTCTCCAGGCTCAACAGCCCCAACTTTCTCAGCCTATCTTCATACAGGAGGTGCTCCAGTCCTTTCATCATCCTCGTGGCTCTCCTCTGGACTTGTTCCAACAGTTCCATGTGCTTTTTATGCAGTGAGGACACCAGAACTGCACACAATACTCCAAGTGAGGTCTTGGGAGAGCAGAGTAGAGGGGCAGGATCACCTCCCTCGACCTGCTGGTTACTCTGCTTTTGATGGAGCCCAGGATATGGTTGGATTCTGGGCTGCAAGCGCACTCTGCCAGCTCATGTTCATTTTCTCATCGACCAACACTCCCAAGTCCTTCTCCACAGGGCTGCTCTGAATCTCTTCTCTGCCCAGCCTGGAGCTGTGCCTCGGATTTGCTCCGACCCAGGTGGAGGACCTTGCACTTGGCATGTTTAAACTTTATCAGGTTGGCATAGCCCACCTCACAAGCGTGTCAAGGTCCCTCTGGATGGCATTCCTTCCCTCCAGCATATCAGCTGAACCACACAGCTTGGTGTCATCAGCAAACTTGCTGAGGGTGCACTCAATTCCACTGTCCATGTCACCAACAAAGATGTTGAACAAGACTGGTCCCAACACTGATCCCTGGGGGACACCACTCGTTACTGGTCTCCAGCTGGACATTGAGCCATTGAGCACAACTCTTTGCGTGCGGCCATCCAGCCAGTTCTTTATCCACCGAGTGGTCCACCTATCAAATTGACTTATCTCCAATTTAGAGACAAGGATGTCATGTGTGACAGTGTTGAATGCACTGCACATGTCCAGGTAGATAACTTCAACTGCTCTACCCCTGTCCATCAGTTCCGTAGCTCCATCATCAAAGGCCACCAGATTGGTCAGGCAGGATTTCCCCTTAGTGAAGCCATGCTGGCTGTCACCAACCACCTTGTTGTTTTTCATGTGCCTTAGCATGCCTTCCAGGAGAATCCGCTCCAAGATTTTGCCAGGCACAGAGGTGAGGCTGACTGGTCTGTAATTCCCCGGGTCATCCATTTTCCCCTTCTTGAAAATGGGAGTTATATTTCCCTTTTTCCGGTCGTCGGGAACTTCACCTGACTGCCATGATTTTTCAAATATGATGGACAGTGGCTTAGCAACTTCATTTGCCAGCTCCTTCAGGACCCGTGGATGGATTTCATCAGGTCCCATGGACTTGTATACATTCAGGTTCTTAACAGTGTCTTGAACCAGATCCTCTCCTACAGTGGGCCCAGGGTCTTCATTCTCACTGTCCCTGCATCTGCCTTCCGAGACTTGGATGGTGTGGTCAGAGCATTTGCCGGTGAAGGCTGAGGCAAAGAATTCATTAAGAGCCTCAGCCTTCTCCAAATCCAGGGTAGCCAGTTCTCCCGATAACTTCTGGAGAGGGCCCATGTTGTCCCTAACCTGTCTTGTGTTTGCAATGTACCTATAGAATCCCTTCCTGTTATCCTTAACATCCCTAGCCCATTTTAATTCTAAGTGGGCCTTAGCTTTCCTAACCTGGTCCCTAGCTTCCTGAACAGCATCCCTGTATTCTTCCCAGGCCGCCTGACCTTGCTTCCACCTTTTATAAGCCTCTTGTTTCCTTCGAATTTTGCTCAGCAGCTCCTTATCCATCCAAGGAGGTCTCCTGGCCCTCCTGCTGAACTTCCTTCTAGTTGGGATGCATCGCTCCTGAGCTTGCAGCAGGTGAGCCTTGAATATCAACCAACAGTCTTGGGCCCCCCTGCCCTCTAGGGCTGTATCCTGTGGGACCTCTACTAAGCAGGTTCGTGAAGAGGCCAAAGTCTGCTCTCTTGAAGTCCAGGGCAGTGAGCTTGCTGCACGCTCTTCTCACTGTCCTGAGGATCTGGAATTCGACCATCTCATGATGATTACAACCAAGGCTGTCCTGGAGCGTCACATTTCCAACCAGCCGCTCGCTGTTTGTTGAGATGTTGGTTGAAGTGCTCTGTTGAGAAAATTTTTCCTGTCTCTTGCTTTATCGTACACATTTAAAATCTCCTGATCTCTTTGTCCTCCTGTTACTTGAACAGTTTAACAGATTTTTCCCGAGTTTCCAGCCAGAAACAGTTGCATTAATTTCTGTTGAAGCTCCTTGTGTTTAACATGTTTGAAAATCAGTCCATTGATTTGTCAAATATTCAAGTTTTTGAGATTAGCTGCTTTTGCCTTTCTGCTTTGCAGTTTCCTAGAGCTAGACTTTGGTCACTGGTGCTTGTTCACCAGCAAGCACTGTGTTGATAACTTTAGTTTTATTACTTAGTTTCTCAGTAATTGTCAATTTCCATTTGAAACTGGTTGAAAACCTTAAAGCTGCACAGTCTGTTTTCATATGTAAATCTGTCCCACAATGCCACAGGAATGTGTGAGGGTGTTGAGGGCTATTACTGGTAAGTGGGGAGAGAGGGAAGCTGATGCACCCTGTATGCAGAGATCAGTTTACCATGGAAACCCACAAAAAGCCTCTGCAAATCTGCTCCATATATCAGAAATATAAAGCTACTCAAGAGGTATAAGCTTTTCTGTCCACAAGAAAAAAATTCTCTGCAGCTTTAGTTTTTATGCATGACGGTGTTTATGGATGTTAATTTGAAAACTCGTGCATGTTTTCAAAACTGTGTGCTATAAAGAATGTGCTCTGGGAAATCAAGGATAGTTTGCGCTGTTCTATATTAAAGTTAGTTTACTCCATCACATCTAGTAAAAACCACTTTAGGCAAGTATTTCTTTTCTGATAGTTGCTATGCAGGAATTTAAGACCGAAAGAGTCCTTTGCCAGCCTTCATTACGTAAGGTTCCCTATAAAGTTGCTACCTAATACACGTGAGCATAGCAATAGCCACTTTTTTTTTGGCCTTCAGTCACGTTTATGAATTGCTAATTTCACCCTGTAGGTCCTGGATAAAATTGGATTTCTGCTGGTCGCGCAGCCTGGGATTTAATTACTGCTGACCTCACCTGGCATCCAAGTTTGGGAACAGCTGTGTGTGCTGAATCAGACCTTCAGTCCATGAAAACTAATTCTCCTGTAAGTCAGCTGAGAAGCTGGTACAGGCTGTATGTCACTTCTGTCACGTATAGATGTACAACACTTATGCTGAGCTTTGCTCTTGCTCTATAGATTCTTGGTTCAAAGCAGCAAGGAGCTTCCAAGGTGGAATCTCAGGGTGGAATAAAATCAATATAAACATGCTTAGGGTAGATATCAGCAGTCGAAGAGTCATGCTCAAATTTCAGATTGGACATTTTTGTTCAGCAACAGTTCTCCTTAAGGGATTCAGCAGAGCTTGTTTTATGCTGAATACATTCTAATTGCCTTGATTTTAAACAACAGAGCATTGTATGTGGCATTTGTTCATTGAATATTGACAACTTAGAAATGCGTAGACAAACTTCTAAAGTGGTGGGAAGGAAGAGACTATAACTTGGTAGCCGAACCTTGAATTTCTGCATCTGTGCAATTTATCTTGGGCTAACTGTGTCAGGGATTGCTGCTGCATGCTGCTGTGTGGCATACTCTGCAGGTTTCCAAAGGAGCAGCTGTGAAGGTGGTTAAATTTGGTGAAGACCTTCACTAGTATTACAGTAGAATATTTGGCACCAACAACGAAATATGAGGATACAGAAATGCTCTCAAGATTACTAGCTAACTCAAGGCAAAACAAAAAAAAAAAAACCAAAACAACAAACTTACAACCAACCCTTCACTTCCCCCTCATCCTAATCCCTAAGGGAATGCCTGCTTCTGAAGAAGAGGAATGTGTAAGTGAATGTATGTATACATTACAGTTCTCTTGGTCCCCATCATACCCAGAACGGACGCTTGGATTTCCTCACTGTGTTAAGAAGAAATGATGGTGTCACTGGGGAAGGATGTGACAGGGCTTGTTGAGAAGCCCTGGGTGCTGCTGTAAACATATCTGGGTTCAAATGAAGCTGAGTTAATACAGGCCCACTCCTAGAAGACAGGTCAGTTGAGCAGAGGTAAAATACTGCTGTAGCAGACAGACAGTTGCCTGGGAAAGAGGTTGAAATAGAGTAAGGTAATTAGGGCAGGAGACAAACGTATTGCATGACATTACATACATGGCTAGGGCTAGAATCAAGTTACCTTCCTGGAGGTCTTTGGCTGTAACACCAAAAGGAAGGAGTATTAAAGTGGAAACAAAGCGCTATTTCTGTTATGATTTCTTTTATACATTTACATGCAAGGTACTTTCCAGATACTTGAAAAGGATAATCCCTTCTTCAAAGCATTTGGGTTTTGACTACAGAAATGTAGACAGAAGTTAGGGGAAGGGGAACAAGGGAAACTGAATAAGGAAAGTATATGTAATTTCAATGCCTAATTACACATCCAGGAAATATCTGAAACAGTCAAGGTTAAGAGTTAAACCCTCAAAAGTTAGGAAACAGTTGAATTGTGGTAGACATCAAAGCTTTTATTCTGGTGTATTTCAAAGCTTTTATTTGCATTTCTCTTCTCTTTGTTGTGCATACTATAGAAGAAGAAAAGGCTGACTGGGGATACCTGCTTATGGAGTTTAGCTTCTGCTACTTCAGCCCCCTGTGTGCATTAGATGCTGGGTGAGAAGGACCTGTAAAGCAGATACTGTGTGTCATGGCACACTTCTCACCATCCTGCAGGCAATTGAAGCATGGCAATAAAGTATTGAAAGATGTAATCACAGCCTATAGAGTGATAGTGGGCAGCGCAATTCCCAGATGTGGCATTATATGTTCCTTAATTAAATATGGCATAGAAGCATTAAAGAAGTTTGTATTCAGCTTGCAAAGCTTTGCGAAGAGGACTCTGATGAATACTGCAGTGTGACACCCAAGTTTGGGTGCAGTGCTTCTGGAGAGTTTTAGAGGAGTGTCTGTTGTGGACTTCTTGGCACTGCTGGTACTGCCCTAACAGATGTCAGGGGAAGGTTGAGATCCTTTGCAGAAACTCATATTTTGCCAGTGGTTTTCTCTGTTATTTGCTAACATCAAAAGTATGTTGACTTTGATAAGCTTGGATTTAACTTCAGGTGCAGGGGGGATTTGCTTTAGAAACCACAAGTCTTTCTGTATCAGTAGCTAGGTTTTCTAGCTACTGGTGGGGGGGGAAAAAAAGGACAAAGCCATGTTTCTCTATTCCATGAAAGAACCATTTTTTCTCTTCTTATCTTTTCTCTACTCCCTTTTTCCCTCCCAGGAGGGAGAGAAGAGGGGAGAGGCAACAGACCAGATGGCTGAAGTTTGGCTAAAGAAAATAAACTGGAAAGAGTGGGGTCTTACAATAACAAGTGTTAGGTGACATTAGCAAGAGGCAAAGCTACCAGACTGACTAGTAGTTTTTCTGGGCCAGAAGTGTCACTCAGAGGTTGCTAAGGATGGCTGATAAAACAGCTGCTTAAATCAGTGTGTGCGTCTAGGGAGAAGGTTCTCATTAACTAACAATTAAGCAGATGCAATTTTTAACTTTCTTACATTTCTGTTACTGAAACAAAGTTGGTTGGTGCAGTGTACTGTTGTATCCCCATCCTCCTTTTAATATTTAGGAAAGTAGTTACTCAGTGGGATAATTTACATCTCTGGGTAGAAAGGCTGCACAAGAAAAGCTTTAGCAATAGCATCTGCATTTGAGCTATTTTTCTGAGTCCACTTTCAAGACCCCGTTCAGCTGTTTGAGTATATTGCCAAGGACTTCTTTTGGAGATACACCACGTGTGACTGCCATTACCTCCAGCAGGCAGTTTATTGCAGGAAAAGTGCCATGTTAAAACAGTGGTATCTTAGTTGCCAAACATTGGATTGTGGACTATAGTATTCCCAATTGCTAGTCTACAAGGCTATCGTATATGTTGCATGCTATCTCAGAGGTCCATTGAGGTTAACCTTGTTTAATTCTTTTCTTCTTCCATTCTCCGGCCCTTCCCCACTGATAAAACCACAATACAAAGAGGTGTACAAGTCTATTTCTTCTTATTATTGATACACAAAAAAAGGAGTCAAAATATTCTAGTTTAAATAAAAAAAAAATGATAAGAAAAATTCTCTTCTATATAGCAAATCAGCCAGGAGTAGAGATCTGGTATATTTAAAATACAGTATTTTTGTTTTTTCATGCCTTTTTCTAGAAATGGCTAAAACATTAGGAAGGTGAGAGTCTTTATTGTTGCTTGAAATGAACTGAGTGAAATTGTGTATGTAATCCTAAAGTTAAATGTAAATAGATGATATTGCCAAAGATTTTGCAACCTAAATCTGACCTAGTTTTGTTACTTTGATTTTCTTTCTCTTCTCCCCATATTCCCCCTGTATGATGACATTGAGGTATTTGAGGTATTTTTAGGTCAGTAAATGTTTAGGTATCTGATTCTTCAGAAAAAAGTATCTGTTTAGCTTGTCTCCCCCTTTTTTTAGGAGTGGAAGACAGTAGTGTGTACATCAATTCCCTTTTTACTTCTACTTTGATTTACTTATGGAGCCTTCAAACAACTGGTTTAAATAGAAGTCTTAAAAAGAGGCTGGAAGAAGTGCAAAACCAGGCATTGCAGTACAATGGTTACAGGCGTTATGAGGCCTATTTACTTCTCCAAAGCACGATTATCACTGTTAAGATCAATTTGTTATGGCTGTCCTGCCATTCCTGCATTCTGCAGCCCCCTTTAGGCTGGTTCCTTGCTTCTGCCGTAGGCTGTTTTTTCTATGGAAAGTGCTTTGGAAGAGCAAATGTCCTCCAGGAGCTTGGGTAAGTAAAGAGTTTAGAACTGGGCCGAAGCTTTGAAATGTTACTGTGACCAGACTGGCAACCTGTTGAAGGTTGCTGAATGGTATTTGTAAGTGTCATTTGTATTTGCGGCATGCGGTGTGTTAGCTGCTGCGTGCTGAGCTACCGCTTACTCTTTATATGAGTACATCCCTCAGAGGCAGACTGTTGCATCATGTTATGAAGTGTCATCTTGGACCACCTTGACAGCTCGAGGACATGTACAGTCAGTCTGGCTGGCGCAGAGGTTTCTGTAGTTGCCTCCAAGTAGTGTTCTTTTCTTGCCTGTGTTATTTCTGTCTTAACAACTTAAAGAAAAACAAATAAAAACCAAACTCCACAAGAGAGGGGATCCCTAAGCTCTATTTATAAAGGCTACTTGCACAACTTTACATTACACTGAGACAACTGATAGTGAAGCTGTTATGGTATGCACACTTTAATTACGGTATTATAATTTCAGTTCCTTTGGCTGTAGGATGTAGTGGAGTTGTGGATCGTGTTCTGGGAATCATGTAGAAAATACAAAGTCATTGAAGAAGCATTTTTGTTCATCCCATCTAAAGGAAGAGTTGTGACATTTAAACAAGGATCACCTGTTCACATGAGTCTGTGTATGCACATAGCATACACAGCTGTGTGTACAACCATGCTCAGCACTGGGAGGTGGTTGAGCCTTCTGGGAAGTATTATACTCCTGTTTCCAGAAGAGGGCAGTCATGAAAGTAATCAACAAAGGAGGATGTCAATTAAATCTTAGTATTTGAAGGAGGAATGGTCCTTGCCTCTTTTTTCTTTGTCATTCCGTAGAAGTTGGGGACCCTTAAGCTGATTCTCTTTTGCTGCGCAACCAAAGGCTGCTTGGAGATTCCTGTGGATGAAATAGTGAATAATTGGCATTTCTGGTTTGTTTTCGGGGTTATTTTTTTGCAGCTCTGCAAAAATTCAACAGGTAGATTTTCTAAGGCATTGCGGAACTATTTTTTGTCATTGCCATGTATCAGGCATCCTAATTACCTGCTAATTATATTGCTGAAGTTCAAGAGAGTCCTGTTACAGCTAAATTGCTTCCTCCCTTACTAGTTTTTCAGAAGACTAGTGAAATATATCCTGGATTAGAGTAAGCAGAAAGAGGCAGTCATAGTAATACAACATTTTCTCCTTTGAACCCTTTTTTTCTTTCCTAGGATTTGTATAGCAAATGTAGGTAATCAGATTTGGTTCCTTGCTGAAGCGTTTAGCTGGGTCCTAGTGGGCTGATCTGTCTGTCAAAGGAAATCAAATCTCTCCTCTTGTGTAAGTAGAAACAGGTTAAGGTGGAAGAAAGTGTAATTATAGTTAAAATTGGATGCTGCCCTGATGTTGTCTTGCATCCTTCCTTTATAATAGGCTTGTTCTTTGTGGCCATTCACAAGCTTGTATGTAGAAGAGCTTCCGTAAGGGTTAACAGGTTGTGCAGGTGGTCTGCATACAAAAGAGAGTTGTTTTCTTCCTTGAAATCAACAGCCACTGAAACCTGACAGGTACAACTGCTCTCAAAGCTCAAAAGGCTACAGAAGTGATAAGAGAGCTTGTACTCAGCAATTGTATCTGAAGAAATCATGTAAAGGGTAGAATAAGGTTTTAAAAATCAATAAGAACACCTGAGCTGAAGTTCGGACAGCCGTGTGTTGTCTCAGTGCTACAGATCCCCACCCAAACTTCAGTTTTGAAGGGGTTTCAGATGCTTTGAGTACATTTTTTTAATAAAATTAAATCTGTATCTCCTCTAGAAAATAGATGGTGGATTGCATAAAAACCCAACTCTGGTGGCAGTACCCAGCCTTTTCCAAAAAAACCCTTAGCCAAAAGCTAGCCTTAATTTACAAAATTTTCACATTTAACATTTTCGCTTTTAAATGTGAATGTTTTCTGCTCTGAAATACCTACCAATGGGGTGGAATGAGGGAACAGTTGCAGTCTGTCATGGCACATGTTTTGGCATGATGGCAGCCCTCATATACTGCTATGGGGGCTCCCAGGGGCTTTTTGGTAGCATGAGTCCAGCTATAGGGCTGTGAACAGGAGACTTGGCCAAGAGTTTATAGTGTTTCCTACACAGTTTAGCTCAGGAAACAGGTCCAGGGCTTGCTTCTATTCTTCTTTAGGCTTAAGACATTGGGGGTATCTGGGCATACCTTTTTACACTTGGGATACAGTGTTACAATTTTTCCCCAAGTGATTCCAAAAATGGGACATGGAAACTGCAGGAACTTTAGAATTTGCTATAAATGTGCAGGGGTTGATTGGACAAATTCCGTGAAAGCTGCCACTTCTATGAAATTACAGCAGGTGCATATTTTCTTGCGCAATAATGTGGGAAGAGGGACGCCTTGGAGCGTGACCCTCATTCCTTGTTCCTGTGGTCAGTACTGCAAGATCACTAGTACTGTCCTGAGTGAGCAGAAACTTAAATTTTAAATTACAAGTTTCTTGTACAGTCTACAAGACTGTAGAGTCTTGTCAGAGAGGTGATAGTGGCTTTACTGCTCTCAGTAGTATGTAGGACAGATGTGTCCTCTGTGTTACAGAAACTCTGACCTCGCTTGGCTTGGTTGCACTGCTGAAAATGAGAAGTGTTGTAGTGATCTGAAGCATGGGGAAATCTGTAGTCCGTGCCATGTTTCTTCTCAGTGCTAGCAAGGTTTTAATTAAAAAAAAAAAAAACAACAAAAACAAAACCAAAACAGTTTTCTGTAGTGCAATTTTGTAATCTTTTGTTGTTTAGAGATTAATGAGTTAATGTTTAAATACAAGTGTTTCTATAACATCTGACACAATATATTGTCCTTGATCATTTGGCAATGATTGTTTCTTCAATTGCTATTTTATGACACCAGAAACTCTCATATTCATGAAATGATAGCAAAGTTTGTATATTAGATTATTTTTTCCGCATACCACTGTAGAATTAGTTTTGACTGGTCACATAACTCATGTCAGAGTAGATTTCTTAATAGATTCTGATCAGTTTATATGGTTTATTTAAAATGTAAGGTTGCGATCCTGTAAACTTTCGGGCAAACTTCAGCAAACCTTGGCATATTGTGTTTTGAGATCTATCAATAAGTTTTGGAGAATATCTGGGCAGGAGGGTTTTTTAATAGTATGTATATGCCGTACCTTAAGATACTCTATTTAAAAGGCAGGAGTTATTTAGTCCTGACTTCTACTTGAACACATACCGGTCTTTAGAATCTAGATGCTAGTTAAATGTAAATTAATGTTGCAGTAGTCAAATCTGGACACTGATGTGGTTGGTGTTGAGGCCTCTAATTCTATACTGTATGCAGCTTGGAGTCTTCAAATTATATTTAGTCTATTCCCTGGGCTGTCTCACTGTAGCATGTATGTCACTCACAGCTGTATAAAAGATCAGTCATTGATTTGGACTTTTATATTGTCCGTAGGAGTTGGAACGTGTCTGGTGTGTGGCTGGAGCGAGGCTTCTAGTTTAATTTATCTCTAAAAGGGGAATATGTTAGTGTGCACCAAAACTGCTCCATAAACCAAACTAATGAATGGTTGGTGGGAATGAGTGGGGGATTTATTGCACCCCTCCTGCCCCCAAAGAAACAACTGCATCTGCTATCAGGGGTTAATTTAGAAATTCAGCTGATGGAAGCGTAGTCTTCTATCTAGCCTGTTGCGTCTAGTAGCATCGCTTCTGTAACAAATTAAAAATAAATGCAGTACAACAAAGTACTGCCATCAGTGCTTCTCCTTCTGGGGGTATGGTTATGATTTGCCGTTAGCCGGAAAATTTGTAATTGCTGTCTTAAAGGTGGTGCCATAGGCTGTTGTCAGGTTCCAGGCCAAACAGATCCCATAACTTTCAGTGCCAGGCTGTTATTTCTAGGGATTTGTGGCAGTGGCTTGTGTTTGCTGGTTAGGCAACCCAATGGGAAATGCAAGAACATGAGCTGGAGTGTTACTGCATAACTGGTGTTTCCCACATGCTTTAATGTGCTATGTAAAAGCAACCTGGGTGTATATCCACACTCACTCTCTACAAGCACGTTAACATCTGCCAGCAGGCACTAGGGAATTGAGCAAACCTGAGATCAGTTGTATTCTGCTTAGCCTAGTGAGTTGTAAATGGTGGTTTATCATAGCATTAAGAGCTCCGATACTTCTCATTTCAAGTAGCAATTGAAAAGAGTAACTTGAACTAGTTTATTTTCATAATACAGCAGCAATTTAATCTTCGTAAGTTGTCTTCAGTAAACTTGATCAGTTTGTTCTCTGATTTTTGGTTGTGCTAGTGCAGACGCTTGAAGGCAGTGTTAACTTCCATGTTTGTGGGTTGGGTTTTTTCTTTATTTTCATGTTTGTGTTGAATCTATTATGTATCCAGCACAGCGCATATCTTAACCATGTATATTTATTTTCCATATATTTTTCTGTATTAACATAGGAGTTGCAGCAAAAATCTCTCAAAATAGCACACAATTTATTTTGTGTTTCTAGTTTCACCTCAACTTCATTGATAAAGATTAAAAAATTGGAAAAAGAGATGAGATATTTGGTTTTGGTTTTATGCCAGAAGACAGAAGTTTGTTGGTTAATTACAGTGAACATACCCTAAAGGTTCTATATTCCATGTGAACTAGTTGTCACTATTTCAGTATATAATTAATCAATGACATTGCAACTGAACTACGTTAGGAGCCTATCAGGGCACTAGTGCATAAAAATAACTTTAAGCATGTGAACTGACTTCAGTAGCTCTGCTTAGTGCATTCTTACACTGCAATTGCTGTTCTTTGAACAAGGGTCTTGGAGGAGGTAACATACCAGCAAACTGCAATAATTCTGCACCTCTCAAGGAAGAAGTATTGCTTCTTGAATACCTAAACCCAAGTTGTGTGTAGCATAGTTTTAGTAATAAAGAATACAGTTTTTCATATTACCCTGTCAAGAATTTGTGTGCATTTACTGCAAAAAGAAATGCTTCTAATATATGAATTAAAATGATCATGTAGCACTCAAGTCTTTAATATGCTGTAACTTCTTTCTCTTCAGAAACTTGAAAAGGACTTGTACTTGACTCCTCAGATTTCCACTTTAAATAGTGCGCAACAGTGCAAACAGAAGTTTGGCACTTTATTACATAAAGCACTCCTGTAATTTCAAATGAATACGTATAATGTGGAGTGTGAGTCAGATATGTCACAACTGTGTCTTTTTATTGTGAATAATAGCACTATTGCATCTCTGTCAAGTGTCTTAATTTTTAGACTGTGCAATTTGCATTGTGTGTAAATGTGCAACTGTAAACTGTATGAAAATGAGGTAAAAGTTGTGAATAAAAGGACTTTGCCCTTAATTTTTCTGGGGTGTGTGTGGTGTTTTGCTTGGTCATTTTTTGTGTGACTGTAAACCTAGAGTGAATACAGATATGCATAGATTTGTTCCCTTTCAGGAATATACACTTATACGGACTGTAATGCCTAAGCAGAATGATAAAGTCTTTGAATGTCTCATCTTTAATAAGTTTATTTGTAGGTTTAAAATGTTATTTTTATGCAGTGTATAGACAGTGCTGATATGTTCTCCAAGTTCACCAACCTTGGCGCTTGTGGAAAGCTGGAGGCTGAAATGCAAAATGAAATGCAAAAAAATGTTTTGCAAATGACTGCAAAAAAAGGCAAACAGAAGACTTAGCCGATCTCCATTTGCTTTATCCAAGCTAAATACAGGATACAAGCTCCATAATGGTGTTTACAAAGCCACAGCTGAGGATACTCCATACATGGTCCATGACCATGCCAAAATTCAGGATGAGTAAAAAGTAAAAATTAAGCTTGTGACTAACTTCTGAATTCAAGACATGAATCCTTTCTGCGTTCTCCTTACATTAATGCCTTTGGTTACTCTTCAAAACTGCCAACTGCTTTACCAAAATTACATTGGGAAGATACCATATAATTCACCAGATCACTACAGATCTTTTCTTGTTGTGGAAATAAGTCTTAAGAAATGCAGACACCAAGTGTAGTTTGTAAGGAGGTAAGAATAGCTGGTAAGGGGGACTCCAAGGAAGCCACCTGTTAGCCCTTTTCATGAGTGTTGTATAAATACCAGCTTTTTTCTTCAGCTAATGTGGGTTATTTTCAAGATCAGAAGCCACTGAATCAAGTCAGTGGTGAGGTTTTATACGTTACTTCATATCTGTCCCTGTATATGTGTTTAATGTGTTCATATTCTCCTTAGCCCTCAACATATCTTCATTCTTACCAATATCACTCTGAGATGAAGGTAGAATTTTTATTTTGAAAACACGGAGGGTTCCCCTTCTTACGTGATCCTGTGTAACTATGAATATGTGTGCAGAATTAATTGGAGATAGGAAGTACTAATATAAGTTAAATATAGCATTCTCACTTGTTTCACTTTTCCTGTTGGTGCTTAATCATGCAGTGTAGGCTGTCAGAAAAAACTGGGAAAGAAGAGACCTTTTAAATAACCTGGTCCTTTCCTCTTCCTGTGTAGGCTAGTTTTAACACTTCCCTTTTGGTTAAGTTTCCAGTCCTGTAAATACCCAGTGGCACAGATTCTACCTCTTTTCTTGTGACAGTGATGCCCTATCACTTGATACACTTAGCCCTCAATTAATACCTGGTATTTTTTCTATGTCTTCTCATTAATTTTCTTACATTGTTTTACTGCATTTAAATTACTTGTATTTTACTAAAACTTTATTAACATTATCTTTGGAAACATGGACACTTTTTGTCTCCTTTGATATTATTTGGCAATCGGTTACGTTTTCTTGGTAATTTGGTGCTATTTTACTTTAGTCTTGACTATGTCAACTCATATACTGATTCCATAACTGAGCTCATTCTAAGACTGGAGATAGACAGAGGTTTGGTACCATAGATGGAAAGAAATGTTACTATTTTTTTCCCCCTCTACATGGGATACTTGCAGTACCTCAATCACCTTTTTTATTTTTTTCAAATCCATCAGGTGCTTTAAGCAAAACCTGTTTGTGTGGTTGGTTTGTTTTTTTTTTTTTTTTTTTTTTTTTTTTTTGTTTTTTTTTTTTTTCCCCCTAATTAAATATAAAGCTAAATAACCCACCTGAATAAAACTTATTGTAACTCAGCTATGGGAGTCGGGATTCTGTTAATATCTTAATTCAATGGTTTTGTTCTGCTTGTTTCAGAATTTCATGTTTGTAATTATGTTAATGCTGCTATTCTGACACATGTAATTTCACCATATCATAGCAAGGCCTCCTATTTTTTGTCCATGAACTAAACTGTTTTAAAGTACCAGCTTTCATGTTTACCATTAATAAATAATTCATGATTAAAGAACAGAGCTAAACAAGCCAGCCATTGTGAGACCTTTACATAATATGCTGATTTGCCTCTGTTCCCCATTTGCAGACTGTCACAGTTAACATCAGAGAGCTTTGTATGTCTGGTGCCTGTGTTTTGGTTTTTGTTGGGGTTTTTTTAATTAAAAGTATTCTCCTCTTGCTTTTTAATGTTGGAGACACCTGTTTTCAGTCTTCTGTGAGTCAGCTATTGCAAGATATGTATGTGATTCACAAGGGCTAGATGCTTGCTTGCTTACTTTGTGTGTGATTTCGCATAGTTATGCTTACTCTGAGTTGCTGCTTTTGGTTTGCTCAGTACTCATGTGAGACTCCCTAAGACTGTGGCTTCTCTGCTGTCTTCAAATTTGAGACAAGCAGTCCTTACTCATTAACATTCAAAACATATGATGCCAAAATTCTGTGCATAATAAAGCTATGTTTGCAATTTATTTAGCATAATTAAATTGCTACTGAGTAAGCATTTGGCAATTACGAATCTCGTATTTCACAGCAAATTCTGAAAGTTGTTTATGCTATTGTATATCTGTTTTCATGGTGCTGGAGAGCTGTAATTATATGTATACATGAAGAGTTACACATATGGTGGAACTATTTAGGAGAAACAAGATGACTTTGCAAATTCTTGCAAAATGACCTTTTTTTTTTTTTTTTTTTTTTTTTTAATCTGTGGGAAGACCTGGATTTTGGTTCAGTTCAGTTTAGGCTTGTGTCCATAGGGCATGTGTCAGCTGTCCTGCATTTGACTCCCTCCCTTGATCAACAGAGTTTATTTTATTAGCAAGTATGTAAGTACTGCCTTTCAAAGGCAAAAATGGGGTAGCTTGTTTACTTGCTGGAGTGGAGATGTAGAGCATTGCCCTGGAAAGGTGACAATTTGGCCTGCATTGTGAGAGACACTTGATTGTGCTTGCCGGTTCTTGTGAATGTGGAGTGGCTTGACAATATTGTATTTGATGTGTACGTGCAAAACACTGTAATTTTTTGTGAGAAAGATGTGAAGTCTGCTGTGTGCTTTTTGAATGTAAAATCAACAGTTCTGGTAGGTTTTAGTCTTTGAACCATAGGCATTTGCACTCTCAGCACCATGCCTTTTGGAGGAAAGTTATGCTACAGGTGTTCGATAGATGGGATTCTATACACTCGGCAGTTCAGGAGATTCTGTAGAGTGAAATGCTAATCCCAGTGAAGTCAGTGAGAAAATTATAATCAGCTTAAGAGCTGCTATTGCTATTTGAGGGGTTTTGCTTGTCTGTAGGCTAGTTGCTTTTATCAGAAGGAAAAGAGTCATCTCATATGCTAAGAACAATTTTAAAATCACTTGAAAGTAAGCAAGCATATACTAAACAAGGAGGTGCTCGAAATTTTAATCTTCAGTTATCAGCGCTTCTCACTCTTCACAGTATCAATGCCTAGAGTAGACTACTGTGACTAGTTCCCTATTGTGGTTTAAATTTAAATTTTCACTTTTACCAGTAAATATTTGACCTTCAAATCCATCTGCAAAACATCAAATACTCATGCTTGTGTGCATGTCAATAATGGGAAAGATTTTGCTATTAATTGAGAAGTTACTGTAAAGCTTTTCCTTTAAAGCTGTGCTTTTGAAGGTCTTTGGAAAGACTCACTTGGTGTATCAGAATTACTAAGGTGCATTTGACTTCGAGCAAAATTGCTTGACTCTTAATGCAGAGTCACTGTATAGGCCCATTTGTTACCATCTGTTTCTGTCTTCTTAATTTGCCATCATTCCATTGTACTTTTTATATTTTTTTCCTGTTTTCAGGCATTTGGGAAGCAGACAAAAGCAAAGCTTTCAAGATACTCAGTTATGTTTGAGGAGAAGAATTGCTGAAGCCTGGAGTCACTTTTTCTAAATTCCCCTTACTTGCTCACTTGTTTTCTTTAAGCCTTTCACATAACCTCCAGGATAATTTCTTCCTGTGCAGCAGTACCACCATCCTGAGGAGATGTAGGGATGCTGCTCTGGGAGCTGCTGCCTTTATCTTTCCTCCTTGAGGTGGGATTGAAAGACCTTTGAGGCCATTTGCATGTCAAATGGCAGCTGAGAGTCCTGGAGCACCCCGTGAAAGGCCTTTGCCACCCCTGGCACAGAGGGTTGTGGGAAAGCAGTGTGAGCAGTTGGGGCTTTGTGCTGCTGGCTTTGTTAAAGCCTGAACCCCGTCAGCAGCCACCTAACTGTACCAGGGACAAAAAGGTAGCAACCTGGGAAACACTACGCTTAGATCAGCATGTGGGCTGATTTTCTCCATGCTGAAGTTATACTGTCACTGAAAACAAATATAAAATTCGTTGACAGTAGGTAGTTATAAATGTTTCCATCAAGTTCATATGCTTTATTAATGGTGGTTTTAAAAACAAGTTCTGCTTGCAAATGGACTATTGTTCTTTTGTAGTCCTACTTGTAAATGTTGCAGAGTCTAGGCCACTAATATTTCAATTATTTTGAAACTGAGACAGTAAAACAGCAGGCAGTTACGTCATTTTGTAAGACTTAAAATCAGGAAAACTTCACATTTCAGACTTTGGAAACATGTAAAAATCCTAGTATCTTTGCAGAGAGTACTGCATTACTCAGATTTCATAGCAGAACTATGATATAGGTACGTTTATGTGTCTGGACAGCTGCTTAAGTCTACCAGAAAATAGTTCCAGCATCACTCCTGTACTCATCTGCAGTTATTTGTTAGACTGAAGAAATGTGGCTCGGCTGTAGGTTGTAGCAGGAGCTGTTCCTGTGCAAAACACAGTCCTTAAGGCAGGTATTCTGCCTTGCATGATAGAAACAATCATTCTAAAGTTTTGGTTAGCTCTCAGAAAGCTTTGGGAGATTTTTAGCTGTCAAAGCCTGTTCAAGGAAGAGTATGTTAAGTTACCATTAAAATGTTTCTGGATTCAAGACAAAAGTGATTCAGGTATTTTAGGGATGTTCGTTATGAAGAACCTTCTTTCAGTAGTTTAGCTTTGCTTATGAAAGCTTGAAGAGCATTTCTTTCCACCTTTCTTATTTTGTTTCTGGTGTGAGATTAATGCAATGTATTCCAAGTTTTTCCATGAGGTGCCATAGGAGAAAAGCAAGTTGTTATTTCCTAAGACTAGTTTTAGACTATTTATCTCACTGGATGCTCACAGTTTATAGGAGTCAAATCCTATAAACTTTGCATTTGGCCATTTGACATGCTGATGCATCTCCGTTCAATCTGAACAAGTAAGATGTTGGGAGATGCCTTTTTCTAGAACAGAATTTAAGAGGCACTTTCAGTTCCTGAGCTTGTGTACTCTTGAGTAACTACATGTAGAGTTCAAATTATTTACCTGTATTTTCTGCTGCTATGGTGTCTAGTTTTAAACTTCATTTTCTAGTCAACCATCTTAAAAGCCCATCTGTTTATGTTCATTAAGTAATACAGTATTGCTATGCTGGGGTCAAGCATGTATGATCTAGTGTAATTTCCTTGTTTGGTGCTTTTGGGTTAGCTCTGAGGATTAATGAATAAAGAGGAACAAGTACTTACAGCTCTGTCTGATGAAAGATGCAGTAAGAAGCTGTTTTCTTGGTACTATATGATTCCTGGTGGTGTTCTGTTTGATTATTTTTGTATAAAAGTTTTACATGAAGGAATGATATTGGTGGTGTCATATTTGCAGATATTTTTGGTGGGATGAGGTCTAACTGCTGCTCCTCTGTGTATGCTTGGATGGAGGCAAAGGCCAGTTATTCCATTCATTTTTAAAGAGAATGTTTTCCTTAGTTTGCAGGTGGAAAAGCTCTTAAGAGGAGTATTTCAGTGACTGTAGCAACTTAAATGAGTTTTTGGCATTGCTGCCAATATGTAATAATGTATTTCTGACAGATTGCTTTTGATCATTTGATACTTAAGAGCATAGTTGGTAATTCTCTGGAATAGGTGGAAAAAAATTAACTTTGTCAGTGGTTTCAAATATTACTCTACGTTTTAAGACTTCACACTGCCTTCAATTAATTTGACTTTTGGAATGTAAAGTATGGGCTGCTTCTGCATTGCTCTTAAGATCATCTTAATTTTTCTGTTTTTCTTTTTAACTTTTATTTTTAAGAAGCAGTGGTGAGTGGAGTTGCTTGCCAAGGAGCAGAAGGCAAAAAAGGAGAAAAGAGTATATTTTATATTTTTTGTATGCTTTAAATGTTAGGGGAAGGAGGCCACTGGTAGCAATTTTGTGTTAATATCTTTTTAGATTGTAATTTTGATCGGTAAGTTTCTACATGCTTGCTTAAGGCATATGTTGTATTTAATATAGCACCTAATGAGGAATAGCTCTTGCAACTGCAAAACCCTATCCAAAGTCTCCTGAAGTTAGTTGGAGTCTTTCCACTTGCTTCCCTAAGTACATGATCAGACCCTCCAAAATCAGCTTTCAGAAAGGCTAAACCTGAGAAAGCTTTGAATACAAGAAGTCACATTTCTGGGTTCTCTTAAGAAATTGTCAAGGAGACCATGCTGTCAGAGGAGAAAGCCCTTTCTGAACTCTTTGTCAGCAGTCACTCAAATTCAGCCCTGAGATGAGCCCTCTCATGGGGCCAGAGTGCCCCTTGAACGCACGGTTCAAAGCTTCAGAGTAAGTTGTGTATAACATGTACATAGGCCTGCTTGGGCATTTTCCACAGCGACTGAGTGGTTGGTATTAATTCACACGTTATAAGAAGTACATAGAACATCTTCAGTCTCAGGGGTTCAGTGACTGAGGTGTTTGGGTTTTTGCCCCTTAACCTAAAATTTGGTTTGCAAAGATGAAAGCCAAAATTATTGCAATTTCTGGATTATAGGAGCTGGATCTTCAGGAAAGAATATTTTCTTGAGAGTGCAATACTATGATTCAGTGTGTTGCAATGTTGTGTTATCAGTTTTAGCTACATTTTAATCTTGTCCAAGGGTACAGCTTATGTAAAAGTTTCTCTCTTGTTCATGATTCCAAGTTTTGTTTGTAGTAAACTTGAATTCCCAATGTATACATTTTATGTCTGTGTTTTTTTATGCTAAATTGATAGGTTTATGTTCCTTCATAATTAGTATATGTGTGTAAGTTAAACTTTGTAGGATCACCTGCAAAACAGGTTATCTCATTGCAGACAAGGAATAAGCTGTGCCGTAATTGTGTGCAATCTTCACACTCTGAAGATGCTACAGAGCCCAGAGCAGTAATCTGCACAGTGAATTTTAGCTTGGCAGTAACCTTGCTTTTCATAACTGTTGTTTGCACACCCTTTTGAAATAGTTTGTGGACCAAAACTTGAAGATTGCCAGGATAATATAAAAATATTGGAGTCTTTACTACAGTGCTCTTGCAGTAGGATGTAAATGCAGCACGGTGTAGCATAGCTGTGCTTACGCTTGCAAGTGCTGGCTAGAGCTGGTTGAGGTAGAGCCTGTGTTGCGCAGCATAACACAGAGACATGCTTCAGATGCTTGCTGTGACGAAGTTTGGTTTCTATTTATGGCTGCCTATTGTATAGTCTGCATTCTTGCCCAAATCCCTCCCTTTCACTGGAGTGCTGCTCTTGGGTTGAAGTCATTAGAGAACTGCTTGAAGAGCTCACTTGTACATTCTCCATATAATTTTAGCAGCCTGCTCACAGGCTTAGTTATGCCAGGCATGATACTGAAGAGCATTTATTATCTTTGGAAACCGTTGACATGACAAAAACATATGTGCTGGAAATTGTTCTGTAGGCTAATGTTGTAAGCAGTTGAAGGCAGCCATAGCTAAAAATGTCCTATGTGTTCTCTGAGTAGTCATTTCATTGATAAGTATTGTGAAGCTGTAGCAGAGAGCAAAATGAAACAAAAATAACTTTTGCATTCCTTTTTACTCTATTTCTAGTATATTAAGCCCCAATTTAAAAAAGTAAATAAAATTGAAACAGCTTGCAGGTGTCTGCCCTGGAATATTATGCGCTGCTTTGTATTCCTAATTCTCTGCTGAGCCTCACTTTACAAAAATATTCCCATTTGCCCTGAACGATGAAAAATTGTGTTTATACTGAATGCTTTTAGAGTGCTGCCTGATGATGGTCAATTGAGTTGACTGTGGAGCTGAAGTCATGGTGGTGCAAAAGGCAGGACAATTTTTGGGTGTTTGTATTAGTCAGGAGTCCAGTTTTTTCAACTTTCAGAAACAAGAGAATCTCATTAGGTGACTTCTAACTGAAATCATGACCTTTTTAGATGCCAGTGTAAAATTAGCATCAGTCAGATCAGGGTGGGGATTGAAATGTTAGGTCATGAGCATTATTTGATGAAGTAAGAACAAGTTTTGTTTCACAGTTTAAAGGCTGTTTGAATTCTCAGCTTATTCTGATATTTAGTTCCATTTCTTTATTTGAATAACTTAAGTAAAAACAAAGTAGAGGAGGGATGTTTGTATGTATGGATGTACTTCTGTTAAATACATGTATAAATATATTAAAGACAATGAAGAAGCTAGTCTTGGAAAGATAATAAATGTGCTTCAGTGTAGTGTTGAAAGAAGAAGCTATTGTTAGAAATACAACACCAAGTGGGATTTGAAAATGCGTTTCTTGCCAGAAACAAGAATGAATTCCATTTTATTTTTCTGCTCTTATTTTAATAGGAAGGATTTCTTCTCGTTCCTGTACGAATGGTCACACTTTTGATCGGATTGGCCTCTCTGTAATTAAGATCTTGGATATGTCACAAACCAAAGTTTCCATGTCACAAATACTTCTTAGAGAAACGCAGATGCTATTTATGTGGTTTTATTTCAGAGTGCGCTTGTGAGGGAAGGTTACAGTGAAGACACAAGGTCAGTGATGAAGTGTAGGATGTAGTTTGTTTTCATAGGGAAGGGGGAGATAATGAAGTAAGATAGTTTTAGGCCTGTTTATGTATTTTGGTTTGTGTTATATTCTCCCTTTCGTAAATACAGGGTAAAGCCTGTGCCTTCAGAGCTTTTGGCATTGAAAGTGGTTTTATGTAAAGAGGTTCTGAAGCATATGGATCATATGGATGCTTCATGAAAAAAGCATCACTTTTCACAGATTAGACTGAACATCGGAGAGTCATCTCTCAAGTACCATGAGTATCACTTCATCCTCTGGTCTTGTACGTATAGCCTTTGTGATATTTTCATATAGGTATTTTTATCTTCCTGATCATATTTGCTTAAAATAATCCAAGCATAACAGGTAAAAAATAGCAAACCATGGGAAGTTCTGTTGTGCTAATGAGCAGTAATTGTTGGTTGTAGGTGTCTCACTCATGCCCAGGTAAACAAGAATGGGGTTTTGTTGTTGACTTCCTTCAGTAATGTTTGCAGTAGTGCTTGTGTTAACAGTAAAGTGTCTTTTCCCTTCTTGTCTGCGGTGACAGCCATGGGCCTGCATTTCAGGTTTGTCTCTAAGTAGCTTGTGGATATGCCATTTCATTTAGTCCTGCTTTGCACAGATTTGAGCCTGTTATGAAGTGCAAGTTTGGCTTTTTGGTCAGCATCATGAATGCGTGTTCTTGCGAAATGACAATTGAAGTGATTCCAAGCAGCCTTTCTTGAAGATTAATTATCCTCAGAGGGGTACTGCACTCACTAGACGCTGGACGCATTCAAGGACTTTCACATTCTTGAATTGTGAGGCCCAGAACTGCACACCCAAGTTGAGGTGAGGCCACACCAATGTCGAATATAGCCAGCTAATCACCTCTTTTGACTGTCTGGTCATGCTGCCTTTGATGCACCCTCAGATGCGGTTTGCCCTCTGGGCTGACAGGGCACACTGCCTACTCCTATTAAGCCTGCTGACGACCAGCACCCTCAGATTCCTTTCTGCAGGGCTGTTCTTCAGCCACTCCTCTGCCATTTATACTTGTTACTCCATCCTAGGTGCAGAATCCAGCATTTCAACTCATTAAATTTCATCCCAATAGTCATTGCTCAACTCTCCAGTCTATCTAGATCCCTCTGCAAGGCATCTTTCCCCTCAAGAGAGTCAGTAGCACCTCCCAGTTTGGTGTCTACAGCAAACTTGCTACTGGTGCATTCAACTCGTTGATAAATATATGGAACAGAACTGGCCCTGGAGTTGAACCCTGAGGAACACCACTGGTAACTGGTCACCACTCAAATGTATCCACATTCACTGCACCCCTTTGAGCCCTGATGTTTACTCAAGAAACTGTGACCCTGCTCATCCCACAGTCAGACAACAGGTCCAGAAGGATACTGTCAGGGACGGTATCAAAAGCCCTACTGAAGTCCAGAAAAGACACATCCACCACTTTTCCTTCCTTCAGTAGCTATGTGACTTTATCACAGAAGGATATCAAATGAAACAGGACTTTCCCTTTGTGAACCCCTGGTGACCGTGCTGTATGATTGCATTATTCTTTAAATGCCTCTCAAATACTTTCATGAAGAAGCAGAAATTGGATAACTATTTTGAATCTCCAGGAAGAGAATGTGATTATCTGGATAAGGATTTTTGTCTCTCTGAGGCAGTCAGATACCCTTCCAATTATGTTAATTGCAATTAATGCAAGGCTGCTCTTGTAACACAACATGTCCTGCAAGCTGGCAGGGTGTGTTTGCAAAGTGCATGTATGTAATTACACCATCTATAGAATAAACAAAAAGTTTGAGAAGGGATTGTCAGGCCTTTGAATGGGCTATGTAACCTTTTAGTGTGAAGGTTTATTTACTAGGAAGGACAAGGAACATTTAAGTAGCCTTTTCTTTTCTTGGTCTGTTTTCAGACAGCAAAGGGCTGCTTAAAGGACTTCTGAAATGTGGTGCTTAGGCTCAGTTGTGCAAAGTATTTTGGTAGTCTTTTGTTAGCTTGTTTGTTTTCAGAGTTCTTTTTTTGCTGTAAATACCAGGAATATTTCTTTTCTTTGTGGGAAGATAATTAGTTCTTGCTTCAGAGGTCTTTTTAGTTCATAGAATCATAGAAGAATTTGCATTGGAAGGGGTCTTAAATATCATTATGGTTCCAACCGCCTGCCACAGGCAGTGACACCTTCCACTAGACCAGGTTACTCAAAGCTCTGTCCAACCTGGCCTTGAGCACTGCCAGGGATATTCCATCCACAGCTTCCCTGGATAACCTGTGCCAGTGTCTCATCACCATCACGGTGAAGAATTTCTTCGTAATATCAAAATCTACACTTTTTTTATTTAAAGCCATTACCCCTTATCATGTCATTATGTGAACTTCATAAAAAATCTCTCTCCAGATTTCTTGTAGGCCCTCTTTAAATACTGGAAAGCTGCTATCAGGTCTTCCCTGAGTCTTCTCCAGGCTGAACAAGCCCAACTTTCAGCCTGTCTTCATATGTAAGGTGCTTCAGCTCTCTGATCATCTTCATGGCCTTCCTCTGGACTCAGTCCAACAGGTCTATGTCACTCTTGTGTTGAGTGCCCTAGAGCTGCACACAGTAATCCAACTGGGGTCTCATGAAAGCAGAGTAGAGGGGCAGGATCACCTTCTTCAACCTGCTGGTCATGCTTCTTTTAATGCAGCCCAGGATACAGTTGGCTTTCTGGGCTGCGTGCGCACACTGCTGGGTCGTGTTAAGTTTCTCATCAGCCAACACCCCCATCCTCGGGGATGCTCTCAATCCATTCTCCACCCAGCCTGTATTTGTGCTTGGGATTGCTCTTCTCCAGCTGGAGGACCTTGCACTTTGCTTTGTTGAACTTCATGCGGTTTTCACTGGCCCACCTCTCAAGCCTGTCAAGATCCTTCTAGATAGCATCCCTTCCCTGCACCATATTGACCACAACTCTTGAGTGTGACAGTCCAGCCGATTCCTTATCTACTGAGTGGTCCATGTGTCAAGTCCATGTCTCTCCAGTAGTTCTCTTACTTTAGTTGAAGAAATAACCTTGACTAATATGTAATTTCTTTTGAAAGTGGTGTTGGCTGCTAGAAATCATGGCAAGTACCGAAACTTCAAATTCCTGAGGGAAAAAAAAAAATTAAAATCTTCTGTTCTGAATTGTTCAGTTTTATCCTCTTTATTTGTGTTGCACCCTCTTTTTACTGGCGACTCCCATTTATCAGGAGGCACTTTGTTAAGCTTGACTTCCTAGGTGGTTAGAGGCAACTACTAGTCAGTAATGAACCTGCAGCGATTGTAGTGAACCTCCATTTGGCTGTGTGTTTTTTCCCGCTTGGTTTATCACATTTTGTAAATGCGTTTTGAAAAGAGGAAGGGGTTATGTTTTCATAATAAAATCTCAAGTCAGTTTATTCACATGCAGTGACTTAGTTAAAAAAGCTTGGAAGTCTTTGCTCCATTTATTTCTGTGGTGCCAGGAAGTGAGAATACCCACTTTGTTAGTTGATCATGGCATCTTCCTGTCTGCAGTAAGTTGATGTGGGAAAGGGAACAGTGTTAAGAGTTGCTTATCCGACTGGGCTTTTTAAAACTTCAGTGTCTGCTTGTCATGCAGAAAGAAAGATGCAAATCCCGAGTAAGATAAATAATGGGAACCATAGGGGTGTTTTACAGTTTCAAGCAGTTCTTGAAAATGAATTATTATGCGCCAAGATTTGACACATCATAACTCTGTCGCTATTGCTCTCCCTCCCTGGCAAGAAAGAGAGGAATGAAACTGGGCAATGTGATGAACCTGCCATGTAGCCTGCCATATAGCTGATGAGAAATACTGTGCAGGCAGAGAGAAGAGAGGGGTTTGGGAAAGGTATTCAGCAACATTGTGGGGATGTCCTTTCCCCTATTCATGGCTGCATGTTGAGGAGGCCGATGAATGCTTGCACCTCTTTTTCATTAGAAAGGTATATTGAGAAGCCCTGCTTGTGTTGTTTCTGCCACTGCTTGTGGGGAAGTGATCAGAAAAAAGCTTATCCACTGAAAAGATTGACACATAGTTGAGATTGACATATGAAGCACTCCTGAAAGTAAATTTTCAAGCTGCAGCTCTACTAAATGTCAGTGCTCTAACATATTTCTAGAGACTAGAGGACAAAATACATCAGTACCTTATCCGCAGATTTTTAGCATAGTAACGTGTGTATGTATGAGAGAGAAAGAATGAGCTCTTGGCACTATTTAGCATCTGTTACAGTATACTTATGAAATAGGGTAGTATTTCATACTTCTTCCTATTATTTCTCTTACTGCCTATGTTTATATTATGAGGAGAATGAAGGAGCTGCTGTACGTGTGTTAGACATTCACCCTCCCCTTTACTCATGTGCTGATGTGGAAGTGTTTAGGTGGGTTGGCACAGATTATGTCTGGGCTTTCTGCACAGCCTGACTTGCTGCCACAAAAAGTGTTTTGAGAGGCTGACATTGGTTTTAAACTTATTTGAGGTGAAACGAATAATTTATTCAGCAAGTCATTGAAGACTTTGCCTTTGGACAAGCTCACCTTTCTCAGATAAATACATTTGAAGCTGCCCTTCATTAGGAAGCGTGTGAATTTTGTGAGGTTTGTTCTCTACAGAATTTCTTTTCCAGGATCATTTCTGTGTTTCTTGAAAAAGGCTTTACTCTTGCACGTCAGCCAGCTTTGCTTCGACATTCTGTGGATAATCAAGGTGCTCCCAGTGTAGCTGGCTTTCCAGTCCAGTGGTCTGGAGAAGTGTCATTGCCATCTGCTACACATCCTTTTATTTTCCATATGTCTTCCTTTTGGTGGGAGGACAAACGCTGCTGCTGTTTTTCTGTGAGCCTGTGTGAAGTCAGTTGAAGAACCCTGAGCCCAGCCCTTACATTGCTTTCTGAGTGACAAAGCAGGTCTACCACGAGGTTTCCAGTGGTTCCAGCCTGGGAGGGTGCCAGTTCTGTGTGGCCCAGCTGAACTGCTTCTCCGTGTCTTGCGTCCTAGATGTTCATGTAGAGTCTTGGAGAGACATACATGCCATACTTCACGCTCTGCTCATGTTTATGGGAAGAGGCTGGGAGCCTAACCATGTATTTCGTTCTTGTTCCTTGTTACTTGAAACGCATGACCATAACTCAGTTAAAGACTTTGCGGTAGTACTCTCAATGCCTCTTACTCTAACATAAATGTGCTGGTTTGCAATGTGACTTTTTCATTTATATAAAACCAGGAAGGGGAAGGGAGGTGAGGTTGGGGTGTGATTGAAGGGGAGGAAGTTTGGCATAAAGACAGCAGGTGGAATGTATTTTTGCATCCTTCTTTAGATAACCTTGAAAAATAACCAAGTTTTGGGGGAGGTTTATTGGCTGAGTGCCTACTGTGACTAGAGCTGTATATCTTTAACCTGAAGGTGGGTCATATGCCTTGCTATGAAACTGTTAATGTTTTAGGATTAGACAAACATTTCTCCGAAGTGTCTCCTCCTCTTCCCTGATACTTGCTTGAATGAAGTAGTATTACTGAGCCTGAATTTGCTTTCACAAGATGGTTTGTGGTTTACTGTTGCTGTGATTTTTGTTTGTTTGCTTGTTTTTTTTTCCCCCTGGAGACATGTTTTACTTCTGCCTGATTTCTCCCTCACCCAAGTGTCAGAGTATTATGGATTAAATGTGAGACAGCATTTCTGCTAAAGCAAAACAATGTGGTAATGTTTAACCATTTTTGAAATTTTTTTTGATATCATAGTTTAATAGGCTTGTCCACTTCACTGGTGGATTTGATTATTTTTTTAAGTTCCTTAAAATGACAAAACTAGCTGCAAAATCAGGAAAATAACCCCAAACCTAAACCCACAAAACAACAAAACCCCAAACTCTTTTTTTAATTCTGCTGATGGCACATTATGGAATATATTCAGAGCTACTTGGCTGCAATAGCATCTTGCACCACAACTGGGAATGTGGTGGGACCATTTACTGAGTGACTAGTCTTCCTGGCCAGACCTTGCTTTTAACATGTCCTATGCTAAATGCTGAATTCCTCTTTGCTCTGCCTTGATTTGATGGGTACTGAGCTATATTCCCATTTGAGTTTTCTTAAGTTTCTTCTTTGTCAAACCCCACCATGATTTTGTCAGGGAATTTAACTCCCTTTGAAGTAAGAATGAGACTGTGAACTAGATGATCTTAAGGTCCTTTCCAGTCCTAACTGTTCGATGACCTGCAGTGCTGGTGCTTGGCTACTGCCTGCAGAATGACTGCAGAACAGAGAGGGACAAAAAAGTCTAAACCAAATCTCAAGCCACTGCTACTTTTTTCGTTGTATTGATGGTGTTAATTTAAAGCAACAGCAAAAAGAAAAAACATATTGATCTGTAACAAATTAGAAAAAAAGTGTTGTTTTCTTCCATTTCTCCTCCCTCCCCCTTTCACAAATATGTTAAAACACTTCTTAAAAAAATAGTCCACAAATGACTTTCTCTTTGTAGCTTCACTCAGCAAAACTGGACAGCGTGTGACCCTGACTCTGACATTTTCTCCTGCAAGGGGCAAGGCAGGTTTTGTAGCCACAACCGGGCAGGGGTGCAGGCTGGCAACCTAAATTGGGTGCCTGCTCTATTAACTGCCATTTGGTATTGTTGCTTTTGGGTATAGACAGCAAGAGGGATTTTTACGATGGGTTAGTTTCAAAGCGATAAACACTCTCAAATCATGCTTGCTGAAATTTGGCCTTTCATAAAATGTTCTTATGAAATCTTTGAGATTTTTTTCATTGGGAGTGTGCGTAGTATTGATGGACCATGCTGCCACTTTGAGAGAAACTGAAAAAATAAATTGCAAGCTTTGACACCTTTAAGCTTTTATAATATTTCCAGAAGGGATTTTTTTTAATTATTTTTTTAAGAAGTTATCATCCGTATTTCTGAAAATAGTTGCAAAATGACCATCTAAACAGCTCTGTGACTGCTGAGTGCACCTACCAGTTAATTTCTTTGGTATAGAAAGAAAGAGGAGTGTGTTGTGCAGCTGGATTCTGAGTTTTGCCTGAGCTCAGCCTGTAAAGAAAACAGGCAATCTGTAATAGCTCTTTATCTGCAAGAATGATTAAATAGCAAGAAATGTCAGGGTTAGTAGAGGAACAAGGGGAACAGAATAGAGAGCAAATGCTTGTTAAATGCCTATTGTGAAGCTATTTGTGAATATTGAACTGAAGGTTCAGAACACTGACATAAAGAAAAAATAAAGGAAGCCAGTTGTGGCAGTACTTTGTTTTTGGTGGTTTTCTCCCCTCCCCATTCAAGGTTTAAGATATTGACTTTCTTGAATTTCAAAATGAGACACTGTTCTGCTATATTTTTTAGAAAGGTGGTTTGGGTTGTCAACCAGTACACTGTTCAGCCCTGGCATGTGCTGCAAACTGTGTGAGCGAGTGTTAGAAGGACTTTTGTTTTACTGCTTCTTGTGTGCTATTGTATTTGTTTGCTGTTCAGTGAATAGTAGGTAGGCATAGAAAAGAATAAGCTAAAATAATGAAGTGGAGAAATACTAAAGAAACTGGTTAATGTCTTAAGTAGCTGAATAGCTGAAAAAATACAGGCTTGCTATTGTCAGTTTTAATTTTCTTAGGGTGCATTTCGCGTGTTACTTGCATCAGTCATCATACAGAATAGGGCGCTGGCTGTGCCTTAATTCTTTGTGACAGTGCATTTTCTACTTCTATTTATTCTTTGTACTTTCACTTGCTCTGTCTTCTGAGATCCAGGCAACAAAGAAAGATGCCCAATCTCATCACAACTGAAGAAATTTCATCATTCAGGTAACATATTTGTACTTTCTCTAAAATATCACGTATCTGTTTTTGCATTATCCAGGTGATGGTCTTTGGTTCTTATTTGGGAAAATGTGCTGTGTTTTTCATTTAGCAGTTTTTTTGAACCAGTATCTTTGATTTAAAGAAATATAGTCTGAAACAACACAATAGCAGGTGTGTCAGTGTTGAACGTGCCCTCAAAGAACCAGCCAGGATGTGCTTACATGGTAGCATTTAGGAGCAGTAGAGACACTGTGAAAGTGCCCATACTCCTGCACACCTAGACAGTACCCAAATCCTACTGCAGCTTTGTGCCAACCTCTTTAGCCTGAGCTGTGGTTATGTTCATAATGAAAGATAAGCTTGTCCATATATAATCACAGAATAGAATCACAGAATTGTTTGATTTAGAAGGGACCTTTAAAGCTCATCTAGTCCAACCCCCCTCAGTGAGCAGAGACATCTTCAACTAGATCAGGTTGCCCAGAACCACATCCAACCTTGAATGTCTCCAGGCATGGTGCATCCATCACCTCTCTGGGCAACTTGTGCCAGCATTTTACCACCCTCATTGTAAGGAAATTTTCCTCATGTTCAGCCTGAATCTCCCTTCTTTTAGTTTAAAAACGTTACTGCTCATCCTATCAAATAATGAAAATATCATTTTCTGCCTTCTGTCTGAGGTCTCTTTCTGGCTGAGGTTGTCAAAAAGCTGATGGTTAATACCTCTCAATTATAAGGTACTAGAGATGGTTTTAGATAGACAAAAAACTCAGGAACCAATGATATTTTGAGAAACATAGTCCCAAATGCAAATGTTTAGTTGGTGTTGGTACTGTCAGTGATGCCAGAATCAATCTTGAGTGGGCAAGGGACTTTCCTGCATCCTGTAATGACAGAATTGTCAAATTAAGTTTGAGCTGTACCACAACTGAGTTGTTTCCCTTGCAGTATTTTAACTTGTTGAGGAGCTGTGCATGTGTCAAATTTTTGTCTAATTCAGGTCTGGAAGAAATACAGATTTTGGTTTTTAATTGGTGACACATTAAAGTTTAACATTATTTACAAAACTGACCTGCAGTTAACTGTGTTTTGCTGTATTGAGAAAAATATGCTGTAGCACAGTGTGATTAAAAAAATTAGGGATATAAGTATAGGAAACAAAATATGTATTTAGAGGAACTTTGAGTAGATCTTTAAAGCACTGAGTGGTTAAACAGCATTAATACCATTATGCTACAGGTGAAACATAGGCTGCATGCTGCCGTAACTTAATGTGGCGAAAAGGAAGGTTGACTTCATGGGTATGCAGCAGTGAATTCACAAGTCTCAAAAATTCAGTGTTTACAGGAAATGCAGAGAGTTTTATTAAAATATACTGGTTTTAATGCAGTTTGGTATCACTCCAAAATTATTACCACATATTCTGCTACCCACAGTTTGCTAATCATTGCTGAAGTAGGGTATTGGATCTAAGATGGAATGTAAAGTATAATATCAGGGGCTCTTGCCTTGTTTTTCTGTAGTCATTTGCAATGTTAAAAAGCAGGAAGATTTCTCATGAGAGGCCCAGATTTTCCATGTTTCCAGATATCTCCAATGCCATCAAACTGCTGAGCATTATAAAGTAATTTTGTGATGCTGTTTATCAAATTAAACTTGAAGCAGTTATTCTCAAACTGTTTATCTTGGAAGTTTGCTACTTCTATTTTAGGCCTGAAGAAGCGCTTGAATTGCCTCTACATTTCCTTGTGTCTTTTGAGTCTGTTGCTGTGCTGTCATTCTCTACAAACACTGTTTTGAACAGTTAACTCCATTTAAAGAAAAAATAACATCAAAATCACTAATAATTGTTTTGTTTTTTTTTTTTGTTTTAAAAGCTTGAGAACTCGCAAACATTTCATTTTCAGGAAGTTTAACTGTTTTGCTTTTGAGAGTCTGATTCCAGCGAGGTTATGTCCCTAAAACTCTGGTGCTGAAAATCTCACTTAGTTTTCCAACTTGTCAAGTCTAAGCCAGTTGAAACAAGTTTTGAAATGTTAATTATACTGAAACAAATCTTTTGAGCAAAATGGCCACCAGTCTCATTTCAAGTGTCCGAAGTGAAGGTCTCAACTAACTTCTGGAGGTACCAGTCTTGCCCAGTATAGATGTGTAGGGTACATACATAAAGACAAATAGTTGAGTCCTCCTCTAGCACCAGTCTCCTCTTTTCTGTCACGAATTTAAAGATCCCCAGGGCACAAACTGCCTGAATGTGGTAAAACCTTGTCAAATGTAGCCACAGCTTTATCAGCTTTATTGAAATACTATCAGTCCATAAAAGGTGTTATTCCTTACTGAGAAGGAATGAACCAGACCAACCGCAGTCTCCATGACGCTAATGTAACTGTGTCCATGGTGAGGGCTGTACCAAGAGAGCCTTTATCTGATTTTTGGAAAGCAGACTAAAACAAAGCCACCAACCAACCGACCAAAAAACCCCAAACCAACCAAACAAGAAAACCTCAATTCAGTAGTTTAGAAACACCACTCATTCAAAAATAAAATCTTTAGGGATATGCTGGGCTCAAAAACTTGAATTTTGGATGAAAGGTTTCCATTCTTATTCTAATCTTTGAATAAAGATTGAGGGTTTGTTTTCTGATTAACCAAATTTTCCAAAGAAGTATGAAGAATTCCTGCTTGATAGGTTATAGCTTTAATGCAAATTAGTGTTTTCATTGTCATCCGGCAGTTCACTTTTCTGTATGCTAGTGAGTCCTCAAGTAGTTTTTCAGTTTTCTCATTATTTTTTCTATTTATTGGTGGTGGGCATGTTTTTCTGCTCCTGCTCCATTAGTACACTAAGAAATCTTCTGGACAGAATTTATGCAGTAAAAAATAGTTGACACTGCAAGCAATCTGCAATTCTTTTAATTACATTACTCTTCAATTATTTACTGAAAGCAGGGTCTGCATAGCTTGTTCTCCAGGTTGTCTGCCATTGCAAAGAGCAGTATTTCAAATCCCATGCTGTGTTGTTGACTTCTAATAAAGCCCATGGATTAGGTGGTACTCTGATCTGTTCCCCAAAGAAAAACTCAGTAGATTAAAGTGCATTTATAGTGTAAATATTTATATTTGCTCTCAAAATTCTCCTCTGCAGAAGTTCTCAAAATAATACTTACCATGAATTTTTTTTTCAGAAAATAACTATCAAAATGTTCACTAGCAGACACAACTGGTGTAAGGTTGGTGTTTTTGAGCCTATTTGAATAAGCCTTCTCTCCCATAATCGTTCATGAC
Organism: Amazona ochrocephala; assembly: GCA_039720435.1. Lineage (NCBI taxonomy): Eukaryota > Metazoa > Chordata > Aves > Psittaciformes > Psittacidae > Amazona > Amazona ochrocephala. Next base: position 72,188,346 of record CM077876.1, on the reverse strand, counting down.
GTTATACTGCAACTAAGCATAAACATTTTCAGTATTATTTTAAAAGTTTTTATGCTTCAAAAATTGTTGATTCTGGGTTTAGTCATGTAGAGAACAGCTCATTTGAGAAACTTTTCAGGTATTTTTAATTGATGAAATCAAATTGTCAGACATTGGAAGATGGTTAAAATGTGGCGAAGAGTTTCCAGCACTGCATCTGTGGAACAGTTCAGCAGAAGCTGTGAAAATCATCCTTTCCATTGCCTGGTCAATGGCATCACCACTGTTATTTTCAACTTCAGGCTCATCAAGATTTCACCCGAGATAGCTTTGGTTACACAGAATTTCCAGAATGTCGCTAGAACAAGGAAATGATTAATTTATTTTCCCTTAAACCATCTGCAGGTTGAAGATCAGGAGGAAACTAGTGCTTCTGATCTGCAGTTGTTCTCCACTGTAGAGGCTGTTGGCATCCAGATGCTCTCTGCTAAGAGCATCTTGAGCTGTTCCTTTTCTTCCCCAAATATGATTCCTTGCTGTTGTGATAGATGAAAGCCAGGGCACCAGTGAAGCGGGTACTTAAGGAAGAATAAGGAAAAACTGGGTATCTAAGGAAATCTAAGGTGATGTAGGTGTTTGGCTAAGAGCAAGTGGACTTTGCATTTGGAGGGAGTGAAAGGGCAGAGTTCCAGCTGAAGCTCCTGTGGATAGCATCATTGCCATTCATGTGTTAAGCTGAAATCACAGCAGCAGAATATGCAACAAAGCAGACCCATGACCGAAGCTGTGCAGTTTCTTTGAACATCTGTGTACAAGCACACATGTGCATACATTCACTCGTAGGAGTGTTTGAAACCAGATGGAAGGTCTGGTTAATGTTCATATCACCTCATACTATTTCACATGCTTCTTCAAAGCAGGCAATAGTAGCAGTACAGCACAAACGAGTATCTTAGCTCAGTCACAACTGTAGCTTTGCTCATTATCTGAACTGGGTGGTGCAGATGCTTTCAGACAGTAAATGCATGGCTGTGATATGTAGCATTTGCTACATTTTCCACAGCAGTGCCACAGCTCACTTGCATCCAACAAATTACAAAGACAAATAGGACTAAATATCACTTACTACTGGAAGAAAGGCTTAATTTAGGTGACTTCTGGGGAGAGAGGGCACAGAACAGGGATAAACTAACAAGTACCTCTCATAGCATCCTGATACAGATCCTCATATAACTGCATCAGCAATTTAAAGTCAGTCTAGCTTAACTAATTGGCATACATGGCTATACTTAAATCTAAATGAACCACCTTACTTCCCTGCCAGCCAGACTTAAAGAGATCAAGACTCACTGAATCTGGTTCAGTTGCTGTGAGAAAACTGCTAGTGTAGACTTCAGCATCAGCTGCAAGAGCCTCACAGAGTGAACTGACTGAGACTTGATTTGTCCTACACTGTGGGATGTACATTTAGTGGTGTCAAGGAATTTGTTTAAAAATGGAGATGCTAGAAATCCCACCTGTTTTGAACCCACTGGCTTCATGCACATGCATGCAGGCACCCATGTAACTGAAAGCCCACAACATCTGGAAGATGACTGTGAATGCCATTGGCTTTTCCGAATGGTAAAAAGGTTGGATAATGCTTTATGTGAGCTTCTGATAATATCACTTCTAAAGAATATTATTCACATCTGAATCATCCATTTGTTTTCATGCTGTTCTCTGTCACTACAGCTACTTCAAGACTTTCTCACATGAGCTGCCAAAGATTAGTCACCAGCCCTGTGACGTTGTGTATAACCTCCTCTTCTCCTAGGGGCCAAGTATTTTATTCCAGTTGTATTGTGGTTGTTGTGTGGGTCACTGCTTTTGTTGTAGCTCTCTGGAGATAGGTTCTCAGATTTTGGCTGCTGTTTGCTTTAAGGAATCGAGGGTATAAAAAGATCCTGTTGTGGTAAGACAGCAGAAACATCTGCTGAAGAGTGGGAGGTGGAGGAGGCTGCTAACCAAATGCAGCAGCAGGGAGCTTGCAGTTCCTCCTTCTTTGCTCTCATTGCTAGATGTGAACCTGCTGCAATAAAAGGGCTGGCACCACAACACAAGCTCTGGAGGGAAACAGGTCTCAGGTCAGCCAGCGAGAGAAACCTCAAAGGAAAACATTAAAACCAAATAAGCATTGGAAATAGTTTTGGTGGATTATTTGCTCCTTTCTGTCCCTAATGCAGTTGGGAATTTGTGCGTAAACTCTAGGGAAAGAAAAAGCAAGGCAAACTTGTGCAGTCTGCTACTTCTGAAAGTAGCGTCAACCATTACCCATCAAACTTTTGATTCCTGTAGTAAAAAAAAAAAAAAGATGGAGATCAAAAAATGCATAACTAGGGGTAGGTTTCAAATTCTACCCTGCAATAAGCACCTGAAGCATACGACCTTCTCATTTGCCACAGCCTGTCCTCTCCTTAGCTGGCTTGAGGGGTGAGAATACGTTGCAATTCTAGGTGCAGCATGCAGAATGTTTTATCTTCCTCTCAAAGGTGAACTGCTGATTAAATTAATTATGAGTTATTAGGATCAGAAGGCAGAAAATTCTGGAAAGGGGTAAAGAAGACGGGGAAGTAGGTTTCTTATGAAACAAGACAGAATCCTGATCTCGGGCGTTGCGGGTGCAAGCTTCCTACAGGAATAAAATAAATATACACTAGAAATTCTGTAAGCAAATATTAGATCATCTTACTGAGAAGATTTAAAAAATTAGGTGAAAGTTTTAAATTCCCTCCATCTAAGTGAAAGGTCAAATTGTTGGCTTTCATAGCTTTACCACATCCTTTTAACTTACTGATTTAATCAGTGTTCACGCTGTCAGGATAAGATGCTAAGAGCCAGAGCAGAAGCCGCGTAGCAGTCTGTGTTTGGTCTCCACTTTGAAAACCACTTTTGCCCTTAGATCCAGGGCTCTCTCTGCTGCAAATGCTGACTTACGGGTTTGGAAGATTATGAGATAGGTGGGATTGAATCAGAGCAGTTTTCCTAGTGTCTCACCTGGTACTGCTCTGTGTTGGGTGGCGAGGGAGTTGGGAGAAGTGGAGCAGTATTGGGGTGAGGGGTGTTGTGTGCCTTGGCTGGCAGCAGCCCCAGCCCTGTGGAACGTCTGTCTGAGAGGCAGCAAAAGCTGCCTTTGCTCCACACTCCCCAGCCTAAGGAGGAAAGGGCAGGACTTCTAGGTGGGTTTTGAAGCCGCTTTTTATCTCTGTTGGCTTTTTAACTCCTGCTATCCAGGTGTTAAGAAGGAGGGAGGACTCTTGTCATGCTGCTGAGCTTACTCGAGAGAGACTGCCTGCTGAGTCTGTATACCAGCAGTTACAAGGAAGCTTCCCCCAAAACATGTTTATATTCTAAATATTCGTGGATGAAGCTCGTGATTGCAAATACTGGCTTTTTGTAGAGGGTTCCACAGAATAAACTTCGAAGTAAGTGCTTTCTGTCTTTCTTCAGAAAGCTTGATCCTTGCATAGTTGTCTTCTGTAGACGCTGTCAAGGAAAAATGTGATTGTGTGTCATAGGAAAAGCTCTTGTGAGGATCAGTGTCTTTAAATCTATGATTTGTAATAATGTAAACCATTTGCAGTAATGTGTATTTACACTTTATTAATTATACTTTATTAGTTGTGGTCTTATAAGTTTTTATACAGTTGGGGTAATACACACTTTGGCTCAAAATTGGTTTATAGTCTTGTATGTTCGCTGTCAAAATAGCACAGATATAGATTTGATGAGTTTTACCTTTAGGTAGTACAGACAAGGTGTACAGCTTATAACTGAGTGCTACTGCTGCTCTTGGTGGCATCTCAGTAATGGAGCCATGCAGCAAAGCAGAAGGCAATGCGGTCTGAACAGCGTCAGTACCTGTTGTGCCTGGAGTTTTGGCAGACATTGCTGCACCTCAGTGTTGAATGACACGAAGGAGAAGGGTCATCTTTATCAGGTGATTCATTTGCATGCCAGAGGAGGCAGCAGACATTATGGCATTATCTCAGCATTGCAGCAAATTTTTTTCTTAATATATTAAAAATTATGGGAAAGAGGTCTTGTGTGGGGAACTTCTGTTATCCTCAACTATCAGTATCTCTGTAAAAGGTCCGTGCTTCTTACAGAAGTGAATTGAGTCTGGATTGCAAAGGAGCCCAAAAGTTGTATATTTCTGTTGGTTTTCTTTCTCTTTCCTAAAAAAAAAAAAAACCAAACCAAAACAAACAAAAAAACAAATAAAACCCCAAAAGCAGAAAGGTTCATTGTGGTTTAACTTCCCTTTTAAGCCACTTGAAATTAGTGGTCATCTTTTGTTTGTGAAGGCATTGTTTAGTTTGAAGAGAAAAGAGTATTTAGGGACAGTGATTTGTGACCCAGGTCAATCAAGCACTTGCATTTTCAAAGTGAAGTTCCTCTCATTTCTTGACAATTTGGGTTGCAATTTGCCTTCAGGCTTTTTTGGTTTGACTTGATTTATTTTTGTTTCAACTTCAAAACCTTCCCTCCTCTTTTTTGTTGTCATTCAGTCAGAAATGTTGAGGAACTGAATTTCCTAAAACCTCAGTTCATGGAATCACAGGTTCCTATTGGAGATCTCAGCTTTGAGTGGGTGTGTAAATTCATATATTGGGTATATTTCATATATCTGCTTTTTTAAATGAGCAACTTCATGTTTTGATCTGCCTAAACTAAGCAAAAACCTCAAAAAGGAACTAAAATAATCCACGGTGTGGATTGGAAAGATATATTGAAAACAGCTAGTAATTTTTAATCATCTGTGAAATTTTAGCTTGAGTTTTAATGCAATGCTTTCTTTTAATATGCATGTTTACTGTTTTTTTTTTCATTAATATTTGGTTTTTATTCTTTATATGCAGATATAGGTGCTGACGTTTGATTTTTTTTTTTTTTTTTTTTTTTCTGTATAGTTATGAAATACTCTGATGCTTTCTGGAACCTAAGTCACTGCTTTCTCATCTCATGTCATGAGATAAAAGACAATTTTCTCTTTCAGACTTTTCAGGCCCATACCATCAGTGATAAATATTCTCCTCAAAACTTTCTAGCAACAGAAACTAAACTTCTTCAGATGATTGACTAAAAAGCCATGTAAAGTCTGACTAGCTCAGAAAATACTGACTCGTTAGCTAATGCTCTGGCATGTTTTTAGTTGGTTTGAATCCATGTTTGGTTATGTTTTATACTGTGCTGGCACTGCAGAGCGGGACTACTCTGCACACAAGTAGTGCAACATGGGTACTTCTTGATGGTGACTCAAAAGGGCAGTTCAGCCTGTAACTCATTCCTGGTCACTAAAACATGAGATAATGTAAAGAATGTGAGAGCACATCAGTAACACACAAAGCTTTTTATTTTCTTGTTTTCATAGTTGTTCTTTTGTGATAGCCTATAAAATAAAGGAATGAACTCATTCTCTGGAGCTGAACAGTGCTGGGTAAACTGGTTGTGTTTAATCATTGTAAATGTACCTGATGTTAAACAATGTTTTATTATGGTGGCTGGTGGTCTTCTGCAAACACATAGTGATTTCAGAGTCGCATCACCAAGCTCCCACTGCCAGGCCTGTCAGCGCTTTCATCTGAGCTGTCCTTCCTCTTTCATGCTGTGAGAAAGGATGACAGCTCATTTTATCTGCCTTGTGAACAAACACAAAAGCTGGATTTCCTGAATGTTTGGGGTTTTTTGTTGTGTTTTTTTTTTTTTTTCTTCTTCCCTCCCTTGGGATGAAGGCTTGTATATGAAGAGACGCTGATTAATTCCAGCTGTTTCATTTGCAGCTGAGGACAGGTCCCAGCTGAAGTGCTGGAGACATTCACCACCACCAGAACCTGAGGCCAGTTCTGAGATCTGAAGCTGTTTCCCTTCAATAGACTTTTCCAAACCAAGGGGTTGAGCACCTCAGACATATGAGATGGTAATTGAGACTTGGTCTACTCTGTGTTAACCTGATCTGTGTTTTGTGTACCTAATGTGTATAAGCATGATTAAGTTTTAGAACACTCAACTGTTGGCTGCAGGTTTTTCAAAAAGGAAGTGATATGCCACTGGAGGACTGAGAGTGGTGATGGGTGCAGAATAAGTGACTGTTATCAGGCTCTTGATAGAAGAGAGAAATGAAAGATCTGATTGGGAAATTTTGCACTAGCAGTGTTCTTCCCTCCTGCCCCTTTTAATTTTATCCTATCCCATCCTTTTCCTTCCTAGACGAAACCATAAGCAATTTGTAGAGAAGGAGCAAAAGCTTGGCAGTAGAACAGATTTTTAAAAAGCTCTTATGTGAAGGGCATCTTTCTAGGCAAACCTCATATTTTACATATCCTTTCACAGAAGGGGAATGGACTCTGAAGAGTGCACTGAAGTCGGTTTTAAACTTGATATGGTGGGAAGGTCACGTCAGGGAAGAAGGGGACAGATCAGGGTAAGGGGAAAGAGGATTAAATGTCCAGCAAATGTTTGTATAATACAATGCATATCAACTGTAGCTTGAGCCTGTTAGGGTATATCTATTGATGTGCTTTGCTTTGGGTTTTTTGGTTTGGTTTGTTTTTTTTGCATAATTTGTACTCAAGAAAATTGTGTGGAGTATGTATGTTGCTTGGAGCATGAAATTCTTTCTCCAGCTTTGCCGACTTGTAATTGTTGAATACTTACATGGGCTACTGCCACATGCTGTATGCCAGGAGCAGGGAGCTGGCTCCTTTGCTAAGGGCCAGTGAAGCCTATTGAACACTCCTCTGCAGGTCACATGTTAATGCATGGCTTTATGGATGATAGCATATGAAAATCAGCCCTTGGCCGTACGAAATTAAGTGGTAGACTATATACATACCAAGAAGTGCTGGCTGCTGACTCCTGCCTAATTTACATTCTGTCTTTATTTGGTTCAAACAATTTAACTCTGTGCTGTATGATTCTCATGCTACACAGCTAAAATGCACAATGCAGTGTTTGTCCTTTCAGCCTGATTCTGCACCATACACCTTCAAAGAGAAAGAAAACTTCATCTTTATATTTGTTTACATGATTCTGCTGTAATTTAGGATGCCTGATTGAAAGTAGGAGGGGAGGAAACTTAAAGTTAATTGGTAGCATATGGGTTCAGTTCTCCACCCCCAGGTGACTGCACATGGTGTTTTCTGAAGACCTGTGCGTGCTAAAAGCACATGGAACTTGTTCAGATTTGAATATTGTCATTAGCTTTTGATGTAAACTTGAAATTTGACTGTGGGCATTTTTACGTATTTTCAACATTGAAAAAGACAGTATGGTCCTGTATCATTTTTTGCTGTAACATTTAACATTGATGTGGTATATATTTTGAATTCCGCAAGATAAAACAACTTTTCACAGTGATACTTTTAGCTTACTTTCTTGTCGATCCCATTGTGCTCTTTCTGCTTTCCAATAGTTATTTGGCAAACTTCACAAAGAAGTTGAGTATCTTTGAGAAATGTAGTTTGCAATGTGGCAATTACAGCTGGCATGCAAATGGCTCAGAATTATTGGTTTTATGGATAGCCTGTTTGGTTTGACTTTTTTTTTTTCTTTTTAGAGCAGCTCTGATTACTCTATTTTTGCCCATGATGTTTATTGTGATCTATAATTTTCTTTCAATCAGATGCTAAGCCAGCTGGATTAATGTTTCAAAACAAATTGCCTCATTTTCTTATTTTAAAAGTTGTTTTTTTAATTCCCTTCTTTTTAGAAATCTTATAACTTGGTAGGCACTTCTGATTTAAAAGACCCTCTTTGTTCTTTTTGGGGTGTTACGGCCAAAAGCTCTATTGATTTTTCTCGGTGGGAATAAAATCTCTTTTTTTTTTTTTTTTTTTCCATTTTATTTTCCATTGCGTATTCTATTAAACTGATGAATTTTGCAGAGTTCCAGTTTCGTGGAGAAATATCTTAAAAAAAAATTATCCTGTCTTGCATGCAGCTGTGTACTTTGTCCAGCTACCTGTTTTTGTGTTGCTCTTGCCCATTGTACACTTTCTCCTGCATCTTCCTTTGAACCTGCTACGTGTCCTTTGCTCTTACTTTCCACTTTCTATATAGCTTCCTGCAGCTAGTTCCATTATGAATAAAGGTTTTGCAACTATGTTGGCTGCTGTCTAATACAACACAGAACATTGTGGTCGGCTTCTGTTACTTATAGAGCTTTTTCATAGCAGCCTCAGCAGAATTAGGATAGAGAATAGAAAAATGCAGTTTTAGTTCTAAAAAGCTGTGAAAGGTTCAGTGTAAATCAGTACACAGTGCATTCAGAGTCATTCATAAAGCTTGCAAATTAGAAGCATAGCTGAGGCTCTAAATCGCTGACATGAATGGGTGCTGGTTTTAGGGACTTGAGGAAGCATTAAATTAGACTGTAAGAGGAAAGTGGTGGTGGGACAGCACCAAAGATAGCAAGGTGATATAGAAGAGGATGAGTTGAAATGAGAAACAATTTGCCGTAAGAGTGGCCACGTGGAGATGGGGCTGCCTGTGAGTGGAAGCCAAGCTCATGCGTGCCTGGAAGCCGCAGACCTTGTGTGTGGCCTGGCCATGCACCTGACTCCCAGGCACTTCCTTTGCTGCACAGGGGATGCTAGCAGTAGCAACCTGCACATCCAGGAAAGGGTGAGAAACAAAGAAAGCCCAGGGAGAGGAAATCAGTATTACGGAAAGAAAAATCAGTATTAAATCCTAAAGCAGTGCATTGTGTTGATGTTTCTGAGTTGCCATGCATTTGTGCTTGTTGAGTTGGTTTTCTATTTTGTTTGCAAAGGCATTTGAAGATGAAAAATGAATTTCCTAAGATGTATTGATGTGGTTGTTTTAGGCAAAGCTTGAGGCAGGAGCAAATGAGACTTAAACTGAGTTGTTGCTTGTGGTCGCATAAGCCAGCATCTCTGGCCTATTTATGAGTGAGAGGTTTTAATATTATTTCACACAAAGACTGTTTTACCTGATTTTTTTTTTCAGTCATACTCCATTGAAATAATGTACTTGTATGAGTACCCTTTCCCAATAAGAGACCAACAAGAAATATGTGATGAGTTCAAGTTCTGTATCACCTGTGGCAATTAAATTGCAAGGTTAAGGCTGGAAAGAAAAGGTATTTTAAAGGAGATCAGATCTAGGCTGTCGCACAGTGGCAGACTTTCTGATTTGCTTATGAAATTGTAGCAATAGCAAAATTTTTAAGGTGCTGTAGCATCCAGAACTACTTTTTACGTAGTGTGTGGGGAGTCATAAACTACTTTGAGACAAGAGAGCACCATCCGGGATTCGGTGCCAACTTGCAAAGTGCAGGTAGTTCAGGATTCTCAAGGAAGGAGAAGGTATCCAGTGTAAGTTCTGAAAACAGAAATAACAAGATATTTAGACTAATCTACCTAAATAAATTATTATGTATTATAGATGATTTGTTACATGGAACAGAAATAAATATTACTGTATTTGCAAGGTGAGGCCCAGAAAGAGGTTTGACTCTTCTCTCTATCCCCAGGATTTCTGTTTCAGGAAAAGCGTTGTAACTTTTCTGGTTCGAGGATGGATCTTTTCAGTTTCCATTACTGATACCTGAGCACTTGGAAAAATATGCATTATGGCCTAGATGCTGTGTTGAGTCCCAGGGTCTGCTCTGATCTTCAGTACCAGCTTTGGCTGTCCCTTGCAAGTGGCAGCATAACCAGCTTCCTGGGACCCTTCCAGTTGCCTTACAGCAGATTCCTTTTGGAAAACATTTTAGGGTAATTGCCTCCAAAAGAAAAGAATAGTCTCTGGTCATCTGTGGTATGCATAAATGTTGGCCTGACTTAGGATCCTTGAGAAAGAAAAAATGGGAGTGCTGATTGGCATTAAGGTAGCTTCTTTTGTGTGAGAGGTCTTTGGTGCATTACAAGTGTCTTGTCTTTGGAGAAGCCTCTGCCCAGTCAGTTGAACATTGCTGCCAGCCCAAATAGCTCCAGTGAGGAGTCAATGAGAACTCTGTTGTGTTCCCTTTTCCTGGCCATGCTTTAACAAAGCGCCTGTGTTAGCAGGGTGCTGGAAATGCCATTCTTTGCCCCAGTAATCTAAGGCTATATGAAAATTTCTGGTATTAGCTTTTCATAAAATAATGAAAGGAATTGTCTGGGGCAATGTTGATATGGAATGAAACTTCGAACTATTGAGTAAATAAAGCCACTGAGTTTACATGTTTTGAATTTTTGAAGAAGCCACTGTGAAATGATTGCAGTTCTTCTTGCCTCTACCTGGAGTTAGAGATGACGTTAGCTGCAAAATCAAAACAATTTAAAACCAGAATCTTTTTAATTCTTGTCTTTAGGATAATCACAGTAATGTTGCACCTGTTGTTTAAGAATCAAAATTGAAGTATGGGTAGATTGGGCAACTCTGTGGCTTTCCAGGTGCATGACAGGCTCCTGGCTGCCCGTTTGCCCCAAGGTAGTGCCTGTAGTCAGCCTGTCCATGTGGCAAGTTGTCCTCATGACAGGAACCTCCGAAGGGGTGGGGAGTGATGGAGCAGGAGCTTGGCCTTCCTTTAGTTGGCCTCAATTATGCTTAATTTTTTGGCAGATTTTGGCTGTTTATAGTAGCAATTTCCTGACATTACAAAATGTGGGAGGTTGGGAAATTTACAAATTGGAGCAGGCTAATAAATATTTTACTTGATATTTCCTTGCAAAAGCTTTTTCTCTGCCTGGAGTGAGTCAAGTATGTGTGTCAGAATGCCATTTAATGAACATCCTCAGGGTTTTGGTGGGGCTTTGGTGCTGTTTATTGTTATTGTGGTGTTTTTGGTGTTGTTTTTTTTTTTTTTTTGCATGTGTGTGTGGTTTTGTTGTGTTTTTTTTTTTTTTTTTTTTTTTATATTTATACACATATATGTGAAGCTATGAAATTGTATGAAAAGTTGATTTCCAAGTAGAATCATAAAATAGTTAGGGTTGGAAAGGACCTTAAGATCATGTAGTTCCAACCCCCCCCTTGTCCTTTAAATCAGTATAAAGCAGACATTTCTTGACTCTTTTTTTTTTTTGGTAAAACTAAAATGGATCAAAGCAGTGTGGATTATATAGAAATAACTGCATCTGTGTCAGTAAGTTTTAGTGGAGTACATTGACATCTTAGCCAAAGCAGATAGATCAGTGCTCAGCATTTGTGTTAGTTGCTCAGTATGGCACGTAAATTCCTAAGAAAGGATGGGAACAAAAGAGGCAAAGAGAATGCAGTATATAGAAGCCTGTCAAAAATTGCTTTTTCACTTAAGTCATGTAAATTTGGAATACCTTTTTCTTAAAGATAAAGATAAAACCACTGGCATTTGTAGTGCATTGTTTTCATCTTTTGATAGAGCTTACCTCTTTGTGCTTTCCTGAATATTTGCAAGCAGCTCTTATGATATCTATGGGCTTATTATTTTTATAGTAATTATGAGCTCCATGTCATGTAGGTCAGTGTTAACTTCCATATTCTTCCCCATTTACTTGAAAGCATCCTCCCTGTCCTTCAACTTCCATGGCTGCTATCTGACAGCCTCCTTGTTATACTCCTGTTTCATTTGAGCATGGATGTTGTTTTCTTGTATGGAAAGATGATTGAAGGAGAGCCGAACTACCACTTCTGAGCAGTAGCTGGTAGAGCCAGAAACCTGTTGGCAGCTGTCAATCAGGCTGTTAATACACTTGGGGAGGTTTTTCCTTACGTATAGCAGTTTTGCAGCTTCTGTGCTTCAACACATTGTGGTTTCAGTCCTGGGTTTGAGGCTTGGTTTTGTGTGTTTTGTTTGTGTTCCGCATGTGTGTTCTTCACATACTGTTTTGTTTTGTAATGCTTGAAGCTTTTCTTTTGGCTGGGGGGGTTACCATGTTCTCACTTCCACTGGTCACTGGAGCAGATGGGCCTCTGCCTCTTGACCAACAGCTGAAGATGAGTATTTTGCTGCTATAGTTTAAGACTGAGTTTTGCATTCAGAAATCTCTTGTGTGTTTGGCTAAGTGGTCAGGACACCTAAAGCAAGATTTGCTACCATTTCTATTTGAGAAATTATTGAGAATTTGCGCTGACCTTAAGCATGCCAAACTTCCAAGGGTGTGAGTGAAATCTGAACCTATATCATCTTTTTCTAATTTCTGACTCTTCTGGAAATCACAGTAAACAGAGTAACTTCAGAGTTTATTGATTTAAACTCTGCAGACTCATGTCATGGATATCTGACTTGCTATTAGGAACTGTTCCTGGATTGAAGTGCTATTGATGGGAAGCGCGTGAGAGTGCAGTCCTTGCCCGTGGCCCAGGGGCTTCTGTGTGTATCTGTGATTGCTTCTGTTCAGCTGTGGCATTTTGGAGATGGGTGATAGAAGTTCTTGTTCTGGGGCAAAAGCTGTGGCTCTACATGTGCCGCCTCCATGGCAAATAGGCATTGCCATTCACTTCTTTGAATACAAGTAGATTTATAGAATTATAGACCATGTAACCTGGATGGAAAGTACTTTCTGCTACAAACAATTTCTTCATCACTCAGCAGCTTGAAAATGTACTGAACGGTACTTAGCATAATGCGCAGAAAATAATACCTTTTTCAGAAGCAGCCAACACACATTTGGTGCTTTTTGCTCTTCTGCTCTTTTGTATTCTTTTCCTTTTATTATTTTCTCCCCTGAGGCTGTGCTCTGTGGGAGAAGGTTGCTTCTAAGAAACAAAAATGATGCTACAATATTGAGGCACGGTACAAAGCTCCGCACTAAACTGCTTGATTAGTTGTAAAGTCTCAGGAAGGTTTGTTCCTTCCCATTTATAAGTTCTTTCACAGTAGGTTGTGATTTCCTACAGACTTGTCGCCCTTTCGCTAGGGGAGATATTTTTAATTATCGATAAAGTTACTAAACTCCATACTTGAGACCCTAAAGCAACCTGTTGTTCATTCAAGCTGTGAGGAAAAGGTGGTGGGATGGAACCCTGTGTGCTGCACAAGTGCCCCAGGCCTTGCACCTCACCCTCCTGGAGCTGCTGCTGACCCAGCTTGTGTGTGAGAACGGGCACCTTCTGGTTCTGCCTGTCATCCTAATTCCATTTCTCCTAGAAGATCCACAAATAGTTGACTAATACTCACTGTTGGTGATATTAACAAGTTTTTTAATAAAGCTTCTTGCTCTTAATAAAGCTGGTCTCAGAAACTAGGGTAAAAATGTGGGATGAATTTTTATTCAAAGGAAATTTTTAACTGTCAGGGTCTTGGAGGCTCATGTGAAAATGTTTCAAAATGTCTCGTAAGATTTGAAAAGTAAAATAATCTCTAATTTACTAGTTTAAAGATGCTGTGATTTTTTAAAAAATTGACAATATTTTTTAGCAGCTGAGTTTGGCAGCATTGAGTAATAGCAAACTTTGAAGATATTGAATACCTTCACTGTCATGTATCTCTATCCAAAACAAGGGTACGAGGCCACAGCCCATGGCTGGTCTCAGAGTTAACACACATTCAGAGAGAAAACAGGGGCTGTAAATGTGGGAACATTCTTCTGGCAACTTGGTGTTGTGTGGCTGAGCTGCAGCAATGCCAGATTTAGCAGCAGCTTGATTAATCTATGATAAATCTTATATTCCCTTGAGTCTAGACAGGCAAAAAGCTGTAAACTGTACAGTGTAGGGCTGGAGAAGCATTACTCTTCTGCTGAAGTTAATCACTCACTGCTCCAGCTGTTGGCATTACTCTGCATTTAATTCTTATGAAGACAATGATGGAAAAGAAGAGAGGAGTGTTCTTTGTCACGCTCAGATTTATGTTATGATTTTGTCAGATGCTTTTGGACAAGCATATTTTCTGTTACTGAAATCTAGGACCAACATAAAGTGAATCTGCTCTTTCTCATACTTCAAAGCACAACAAGAAAATCTGATTCAACTTCCAGGGGTTGAACCAATGCCTACTGTTTCCTTCTAACCACATTTCAGAGTTGCCTTTTTTTTCATATCTGGGAAGCAGTCAAGACAATTTCTTCTTCATTCCTGCCATTCAACATCTCATTGAATTTTGACTGCAATGAAACTAAAATTCATCTTTGAGTTTGCCTTCAAACCTGTTTAATAGTTCAGTTTCATTTGTGTCCAGATATTGTCATCTGAAACTAGTGTACTTGAATTGCTGAAGTGGGAGAAATACAGTTCAGTGATGCATATTTTCTCTTGGACTTGCTGCCTATTGGGATTTAATGTAGTCTTACAAAACAACGAAGGCAACCATATCAAAGGCTCACAGTGATGCCAGAAAGTATCAAAAATCCCATAGCTGCTTAGTATTGAAAATGTGTCCCCACATTGGGAGCATTTTCTGTTTATTGGTGTGGGATGCTTAATGTTTCTACCAAGTCTCCTGAGGCAAGAGCAAGTGAAGCAGCGGTGGGACTGATGTTGCCACTTGGCTTGCAAAAGCCGACTGTTTTTGCAATCCAACTGCATATAAAGGAAAATGCAGTTAAGAAATCAAACCAAATTGAACCAGGAAAGCTGTGTAAAATTATGTAAAAAATATGTGAATTATGGGGGTCCAATGAAGGTACAAGTAACTGCCAGTTCCCCTTAGAAATTCATGCAACTCCACGTCTGAGTCAGAGGGGTGAAAAAATCAAGTTCCTTTGAGGCACAGAGGGAGAAGTAGCTGGCTGAAAATGGAAGGAAAAAAGAGCTTTTAAATTAAAACTCAGTCTTTGGGAAGTGCGCAGGAAGACCAGGTGAGCAGTCCAGGAGGCCTGCAGAGTCTGAGGTTGTTGACCATGTGCCAAAGGCCTACAGGCATTTTGGAAGGGGCCAGGAGAGTGACAGGAGACTGAAGGAAATATTGGAGGTCTGTGAGTCTGAGAAAACTTTAGAGGTGTCTCAGATATTTTTTAATTGTATTTTTTTCTTAAATCAGACCAGGACTGAATCCAAGTTTCTGGTCAAGTGTCAGACGTGCAGATAAAGACCTGTACGGAAACATGGCTCATAGCTGCTCTTTCCATTTACACATATATAGGTGACATGTTTCAGTTATTTCATTAACCTTTTCTGGTCTAGTCTTGAAAAGCTAACACTGCAACCTCCTAAATATTACTGTGTACCTTAGAAGAGCAAAAGTAAAGCCAAATACATATGTTGGGCTGGGCAGGAAGCTCTGGACCTCCAACTTGTCAGCTGCAGCCATGGGGGCTGGGGAAGATGCCCTTCATCCTGTGCATCACTGTTTAATATTTGTCTTTGTTAGTGTAAGTGAAAACTTCACCAAGTAAGTCAGAACATCACCGAGTGTCAAATCGAGACCAAATTTCTGTTAGTGGTATTCCATCTTCCAAACCCGTATTAATTCCCCGTGCCTGTTGAGCTTGCAGGGTAGGAGAGCACAATGGGGCTCACCAGAGTTACCTAGGAGTCACAAATGTTGCTGAAATCCAAGAAAATCAATCTTGATCATTGATTTTTGTCAGGCCAAGAGTCTTTACAGCTGCAGCCTCAAACACAGGAGCTGGAGGAATTTTTTCTTGACCACGTGGGGGCTGAGGTGACAAGCATATTTATCCAGTGGTGTTAACAAAAGTTTACTTAATGCAAAGTGGAATTCTGATCTGCAATTGCTTTAATCCACATTCCTCAGTTTTCACCCAACTGCAACCAACCGCATACTAGCGTTACAATAACATGTACTGATTATAGCAGCACACCTGTGTTGGGTCATTTTTCTGGCCAACTTTGTGTTAATACTTTCCACTGATTTTTATCTTTAGACTATAATTATTTTATTCCTTGCAAAGATTCTCCATCAAATTAACAAATTTATTTTGGAAAATTACTTTATCCAGATATGTGCAAAACAAATCCCTTTTAAAAATAATTTGCTGTTAGTCTGTTTAAGCCCCTGTTAGGTAAAGTGACAAAAAACAAATTCAGTTTTCATGGTTGTAGTATTATGGCATTAAGAAATGAAAAGGGAGACAAAATTTCCAAAGTAACGAACTATCAAAATGTGCGCTAGTGTTCTAACCACAAACCAGCAATTCTGCTGCTTGAATGCATTTACGTTGTGAGGACTCCGAAATACAGGCAGCAAAAGAAGGCAAATTTAATTGAAGAATATATATAAGGTCTACTAGAAAAAAAAGGCAAATCCTTACTGCTGGAATTGTAATGGAGTTGGGACATAATCTCTTGTTCCTTAATAAAGGAATGTCAGTGTTGCTAAATAATGGACATGAAATGAACTCTTTTTGTTCATTATGTTTTTTCGTGCTTTATATCAATGTATGTGTTTTAAATCATCAGTATGCATACAGAAACTGGTGTAGGTTTCATTCGTTTTGTTAATCATTACTGCTTTCCACTTCAGCTCCTTTTGAGAGAACTCAGCTGCCATCCCACTTGGTTCTCGAGTGAAGCCAAACTATTCTTACTTCTCATTGATTTTTAATGTATGCTGACATGAGTGTCCAGTAGCAGATGAATAAGCATTTTAGGAGTTATCAGGGTAAATTACCTGATGCTATATGAGAGCTTTTACTATTTTATTTGACTTTCATTTGGTTAACAGATGTATTTAATTTTGCTGCTATTCTGTAAATAATTACATTACCTCACAAAACCTAATTTGGGAATTGTTCAGCAATAAAAAAAAAAAAAACCAAAAAAACGAAAAAAAACAAAACCATGAATTCCCATGTCCATTTGAGGCCTTCTGAAGTGGAGCATGGGACTTTTTAGATTACAGTAGACAATATTTGCACAGGTCTTTCTAAAGTACCCATACCTGCTATGTTTGCTGTATTGTTACTCTCTCTGACTTGTAGTGTTATGTACCTTACAGAATTTCAAACAAGCACCATTCTTTTCCTATACATAGTACAGTAGTTATGTCAGAAAATTCAGTGGCTTATTACATCTGTCACAGGCAGCCTGGTGGTGCTGGTTCACTTAGTTTTGGTCGTTTTCTCATTTAAATTTTGTATAAGGGATTTTGGATTTGCAGACTAAGGATTCATGCAGTTTCATTTTTGTTGTTACATAGTCTTCCCATGTTTGACCATTCTTCTCTCTTTCCCTACATGCTTAAAAATCATGGATGTTATTTCTCTATGTAATATATTTCACTGTGTAGATTAAGCCTCAAATACCACAAAAATAGGAAATTCGGGTGAAAAAAGTTGTGTCCTGTCAATTAGGAGGACCCACTCGTGGAAGCAAGGATGGTGATCAAGGAGTTAGGAGATCTGTTTAATATTTTGATCAGGCTTTTTAGTTATGAATTCAGTAGTAGAAGCAGCTCTCAGGATGATAAATTTGGAATCTGCATTTGATGGTACCTTGAGTCGTAGATGCAGTGAATTCAGCTTCTTCCCTTGACAGTGGAGGGCAGTTCCTTGACCTCTCTTCCCTTCACCTTGACTTCGCTTGACCTCCAGCTGGGATAGTTTAATCAGAAAGGAGACTGAGAAGTGTCCTCAATCCCCCATGTGCTATGGGATACACTCAGTGCAGAGGGAAGCAAGTAAATTGAGTGCAGTGGCAGGGAAACAAAAGGAAGCATCAAGAGGAGCCATGGAGAGAAGTCACAGTAGGGGAGACTTCATATAGAAATGGGAATAACAGATGCAAATTATATACTATAAAAGTAAGGAGGGGGGCAAGATTTTGTGAATAAAGGGCTAGAGAGTAAGTGCAGCTTAGACACAGGCCAGTGACTACGTAAGAAAGATTTCTTTTGCTGAAATATCAGAAACTGTATGTATTGTTTTCCTTAGTAAGAAACCATCAAAATGTGCTCTGAATCTATACATATGTACAGGTTGGAGTGAGCAAATCAAGTAGCATAACTGGTGTCTTCGGGGCAGCAGTAGTTTCACTGAACGGAAAGAATTTCTCAGAGAGAATACTGAAAATGGTACCAAAGTTGCACATGTTACAAGACCTGCAAAATAAGGACTTCCTTAAACACTGTGCTTGAAGCATTGTGCTATGTTTTCATCTCTCATTTCATGTTTGACATGAAAACTGTTTGACATGAAAATTGTTTGACATGAAATGATACAGGTGATACAGCTCCTCAAAATTTGAGATTTATTTTCTCTTTTGTTACAAGATGAAAAGATTATCTTCATCCTTCCTCTTCCCAAATTTATGTAGGTGTTAATAGAACCAGGGCATTGGTATTCTGCTGCTTAAGCAATCCTAGATCTTGCTTACAATTAAGAAAAGAGAGTGGCAAATTAATGAATAGCTGGCAGATTGCAATAGAAACAATATTCCCATTAAAATATGTCAGCTGAAAAGAAGGGAGAGTTTACATCACATTGGGGAGTTTCATTTTGTGTGTGTGGTTTTGTTCAGCATATATTATTCAGGGGTTTTGGAGACTGCTTTTTGTATTAGGAAAGCATTAACTGGAATAGTGTTTTATGTGGTTTATTCTGTATGAGGTATTTGATTCCTGGATATTCCAGTCATGACTAAGTGCAATATGCTGCCATCTCTTTTAAAAATCAGACGCAATCAACCAATTCCCTTAGAAAAAAAAAAAAAAATCCCCCTCTCCCAACTTTGTTTTACTCTAAAAGGTAATATGATTTATTCCTAACAAAATGTGTGTTCATGTGCATATATACATACATAAAGCACGCCTGACATAATTACATATACATATGCACATGCATTAATCACGAAACATTTGCACTCAAGTAAAGCCTGTATATAAATTATATTTCAGGAACAGCCATTCTGTTTTTGTCAGACTTTGAGAACTGCTGGTTAGGTATCACTGAAGAATGTATCAATTTTAAATGATACCATCATTGCTTATAAGTGGACACCCCTGCGTTTGTTTCTCTGGAAAGTTGGTATTAATAAAGCTTTCCAGAGTGGAAGACCGTTTTGCTGGAAGTAAAATGTGTAAATCATGCAGGATATGAACTGCACTTTGTTTTTCTGTCTTCTCCCAACCAGACTCTCTCCTCTGGGCCCCCCTATTTCTGTGTTACTAAATTCTTAACTTTTAATTTTCTGGATATAGTGTTTTCAATGAACCTAGTGTGGATTCCATGGAAATAACTAATGAAACTTGCCTGTCAAATATTTACTTTAATCTTACTTGTGCACAGTAAGAGTTCATAAAGGGAGCTATACTTGAGCGCTGACCCTCTTGAGGAGCCGACAGAAGTCTTCTAGCAGGGAGTAGCAAAGTGTAAATGCTATGAGCTGAAATGTTAACTCATAGCACTGCAGCATATAGATGCAGAACTGGGACACCAGCTTAAGTGGTGCTATGGTGAAGATCTTGGTATGAATGAAGCTCTCAGAACCATAAGTACTTCCGTTGTCATCTAGTAATATAAATCGCCACAAGAGGATTGATAAGGATTAAGATACACTAAATAGTCTCTAGAACCTAATGTATTTTCAGAATGTATTCAAAATATCTAGGATGATCATCATAGAATCATAGAATAGTTAGGGTTGGAAAGGACCTTTAAATCCTCCAGTTCCAACCCCCCTGCCATGGGCAGGGACACCTCGTACTAAACCATGTCACCCAGTGTCCAGCCTGGCCTTGAGCACCACCAGGGATGGAGCATTCACAGCTTCATGCTTATCAAGGGATTTATTTTTATCTCTTTGGATTGCTTTGTGTAACTCACAGATAGCAATTCAGACTTGGGGAAAATAATTACAAGGTGTTTGTTTCCTGGAGGGCCAAATACATAAGGGAGGAGTAGCATGCTCTTGAGACTTGTGTTTGTCCTTCAGCTTGATTGGTTTTCTGAAGTCTGGTAACAGGGGCTGTTGTGGGCATGTTTCACTTCATTTTTGTGTTCACTATAGCTGAGGATACCCTAGAAATCTTTTCAAGTAGAGAAAAAGAAAAACTTCATTTGCGGTAGGCTGTTTCATTGGTTTGAGTACCAGAATTCACTCGGTTTCTTCAGTAGTTTCCTCCATATTTTTTTTTCTTACTAGTATAAATAAAATAGTTCTGTATGTGAAAAGGAATTTTTGATCTAGCATTTGGTCCTAGGCTGGGGGACTCCGGGGACAGGATTTGGCTCATCCCTACCTTACAATTCCCAAAGCAAATTTGGCCGAAAAGATAAAATTCAGGCTGGTATTGCTCCTAAGTCACTGGAGAGGCAACTTTCCCACAGACACATCATTATATGTGCTTTATTCAGATTTCTTTAGTCAATTTAGCCAAAGTCCTATTTGCTTAGCTGACCTGAGAGACGTCTTAGTTACCTTTATTTGTGAGGAGGGGGTTAGTGTTAAAATTTTACTTATTTGTCCATAAAATACCCAAGCCAACAACCAGTCAGAATACCCAGACCTCAAAAAAACTTGTGTGATTTAGACCTCTGTGAATTTCCTGTGACTTTGGAAGGCAGAGTTACAGCTGTCAAATCTGATTTGGTTAAACCAGATTTGACTTTGTCCCTTATGAGTTCTTAAAGTAGATGGTAGTGAAAGACTGAATTTGCAGGAAAGCAGATTTTACTGATAGCTCTAATTTAGGCATCTCAGAAGGTCAAGCTAATTGAATTGAAGAATTCAGAGGCATTCCAGTTTGCGTGTCACATGAGAAATTCTTAGTTATTTCATAGTATTATGATAAACTTTGGTAGTGTATTTGTTCATTTTGGACACTAGGAAGAACTAAGGTACTTCAGTTTTGAAATAAATCACTCTAAGTTTTGTTTGGTGAGACCATGAATGATTAATACCTAGTTCAAAAGAGAAGTCTCAGCTTTTTCAGGAATTTACAAGCATTGGAAAGACTCTCCCCCCCCCCCTTTATTTTCTAAAGAATGTTTTGCTAAAAGTCCTAGAGAGAAGTCACAAGTCTCTTAGAGATTTACTGGTAGTTTAAGAATTGTAAAGGTCTGCTTATATCATAACTGCCCTTTTATTTGATGTTGAGTGCCTGTTGGCATAGACCCCAGATGCTGACTGAAATGCTACATGTGAAACCAAATAATTACTCCTGATAGGGATAATATATCAGCATTAGGACACTGATAGTGGTAATTCTCCATGTCATTTAGATAGTAGATAACAGAACTACAGCAACTGATAAATGATTAGCTTAAGTCATGAAATGAGGCACATGTGTGTTTTCCTAGTGAGGTATGTGAGAATTACAGTTAATTTTTGTTTATGCAGGCCTGTAATTTAGACAGTGATTTCAGATAGTGGCTTTAGTGAGACAGGAAGAGAAGAATGTTGGGTTTTTTCCAGCTCAGTGCTAAAGATACTCTTCATTTCCCCTCAGTATTTCAGAGCATGTCAAGAGAAGACGAAACCTCTACAGGTCTCAGAGATGTTCCTGAGTAAGATACGAGCATATATACTTCTCAATTTATAGTGAGTTTCCAGACATCCTCATATTTATAGGATGCTCTCTCTTATGCGTCTTCCAAACCTGAAATGGAAGGGAGAGGGGAGGAAATGCCTGTCTCCTTGCTTTTTGGACACATGGAAATACCCAAGCAATGTGATTAAAGCTCTCCCCGCTCCGTAAATCCTCCTCATTCCCCTGTAAATCTGTGTCTGGTTACTGTTCATGAAGATATAGTAAACCATTATTTGCCTTAATCCAATCTCTTATCTGTTAGAGATCAAGATGTGCCTCAGGATGCTGGCAGATTATCCCACATCTGTCTGTGATGGAGGTCTTGAAGCCCCGGCTTTTTGAGCAGCTGGGTCGTGCAGCTGTCAAGGGATAGTGCCTCTACCCTGACTTAATATGGCCATTTCTGTCTTCCTCAGTTTCAGTTTTGCCTTCCATCATGAACTGATTTTTATTTAGTTCTGAAATGATGAGCAAAGTCATGTATAAAATACTCATTATGCTTTCTTTGGTGCAGCCAGATGTACTTTCCTAATGAAAGCAATGAGGCAGAGGTAATGAATTTATTAGCAAGATAGAAAATTGATCTTTTGCCACACAAACTACTTACTTGCGTATACTTAGAGCCTGAAACCAAGTATTTTGTTTGCCTTCTGCTCCGTGTTAAATGATTTGTTTTGCTCATAGTCACTGCTATGAATTTGAATACTTTTATATGAGGAGAGTGGTAAAAGGTGCATGATAAAAGTTGAAATTAAGCCAGGAAGAGATGTTGTTAACAAGGGTATTACCTTCATACCATTTCTAAATCTGTATTTTCTTCTCCTAAACGTGTCTGGCTCGGGCTTTAGCAACCCGGTCTGAAAGTCTGTCTGTGTTTGATGAAAAACAGAATATCCTGTAAGAGACTCAGAAAAATTACAATGAAAGAAGCAAATGCGGAAGAAAAAGCAGATTCAAACAATTCTTTCAGCCACCCACACTGTCACAGCAAATCTTCAGGAGGGAAAGATCAAGGTTTTGAGATTAGAGATTTTGTTTAGACCTGTGGAGAAAAATATATAGGTTGTGTTATGAGGGCTGTGTAGATGCTTGTGGACCCAACAGCAATGCCCTTAGCTGTGCTGAGTAGCACCTCCCTTCCCCACTTGAGTTACTGGGGCTACTGAAACAATGCAGCACTTTTCAATGCATTTATGAGTATTAAAGTCATATTTTTGGCTGCAGAGGTGGGTTTTGGCAGAAACAATGCTTTCTGAACATTTAGGGGATAGACGTGTAAAAATGGTGTACTTAGTCCAAGCCACCCAAAAGCATAATTACAGCTGAAGCAGAGAGAAGCAGCAAGCTTAGACTGTATAATCACTTTTTTCACATCTTTTGGTTGCTGGAAATGTGATCAGTCACCATAAATCCCATTTTATACAAAGATAGTAAGTAGAACTCATAACAGCTTTTTGGCTGTTTATGTTTCACTGCTGGCTATCGATATGTGACAAGGCAACATTAATCTTGTCTCTCCGGCAGCCAGAAGAAGAAAAGTGCACATGGGCATCCAGAGGCTGCAGAGGAAGCACAGAAATACACACACTGGAAAAGGTGGAGAGGTCAAGTTTAGCATTCAAACCCTGCTCATGACTAAGTTAAAATATTGCCCTTCAGCTGTGAAAGGCTGGATTTCAGCAGCAAATTTGACCAGACAGACCACACAATGAAGTCCTCACTTCTGAGACCCACCAGCTTGAAAAAACAGCAACCCCTGATGTTAAGACAAATGCTTTGAAGAGTGGTTGATATTAATCAGGTGGTGCTACTGGTTTGGAGTTCGTTAGTCATTCTGTATGAGTAAAAATGCTGATAAAGGACATAATAACATTACAGAGCCAAGGCAGTTTTGTAACACTAGAAGCCACAGGCCTGAATCCTACTTAGGGGGAGTTGGTCAGGGTCCATTTCAAAATTTCTTAAGCCAAATTCATCTCAGGGCTAGCTCCTTTGAAGTCACTGGAGTTACAGAAGGAATTAATTTGTCCCTTCGGCTCTGTAAGTTAGCAAAGATCTGACTAGCAATCCTCCTCACCGTGTTGGAGGTTTATCATTTCAGTGTGGATTTCTCAGAGGAACTCCCAAGACAACACATTGTGTTCCCGCTGTGGGCAGCCCTTGTCTTCCCACCCTCTCTTCCCATCTGTTTCTTAATTGCTGTAACAGCTGAACAATATCATTCTTTTTCTTTAGCTATCACTTACAATGAAAATATCTGCTTTCTTGTTTTGTGTGTTTGCCTGCAACTGTATTTGGTAACCTGAATCAGATTTCTAACATGTTGAAGCTGGGCATGGCCTTGGCTCACTGAAAGAAGTTAAAACTCTCTGTGCCTGGCTGCGCTTGGACTGCAGGCACAGCTGAATCCTGGTAAAGCAGCATTGGATCCAAAATTGCTTTAATCTGACTGAGGGGATGCAGTGTCTGTTTCTGCCTTCCTCCTCCTCACGGAAAGCAGTGCTTGTCCAGCCATGTGGTGAGCTGCAGTGGGGAGCCAAATCAATTGAAAATTAACCCAGGAATATCCATGTTCAGCTACATCAGTAGAAGAGGATGTGATAGCAGAGTGGGAGAGCTGAGACCTGGCTGGAGGTGTCTGGCGCCACTGGACGTGGTCACCAAGGTCCTTGGTGGCCCTTCTGACTGTTGAAAGAAAGGAAGGAATCTCCCAGCCATCTCCAGCTACCTGCCTTTTTTGCATTTGGGGGCCTGCTGTGTTTTGTGTGTCTTTTGTCTCTGTCAGTGGCTGTTAAGAAGGGTGACAAGATGAGGAGAAGGGCCTGGCTATGTAAATTGGAAAGAGAACCATACTGGTATCTAGGCTTTCCATTCAAACCCTCCTGGAGATTCAAAACATGCTAACTATGTAACAGTATTTATTTTTTTTCCAACTGAATGTTGCATACGACCAGGAGACAGGAATAAGTTTTATGTAGATGAAATGAGGACAAACATTTATGAATACTGAGGCAAATAATTCTTTAAGATAGGCTGAGAAAATTGGGGCTGTTGAGCCTGGAGAAGAGAAGGCTGCGTGGAGACCTCATAGCAGCCTTCCAATACCTGAAGGGGGCCTATAGGGATGCTGGGGAGGGACTCTTCATTAGGGACTGTGGTGAGAGGACAAGAGGTAATGGGTTTAAACTTAAACAAGAGAGGTTTAGATTGGATCTGAGGAAGAGATTCTTTACTGTGAGGGTGGTGAGGCCCTGGAATGGGTTGCCCAGGGAGGTTGTGGATGCTTCATCCCTGGCGGCGTTCAAGGTGGGGTTGGACATAGTCTTGGATGGCATGGTTTAGTGGGAGGTGTCCCTGCCCATGGCAGGGGGGTTGGAACTCGATGATCTTGAGGTTCTTTCCAACCTTTACTATTCTATGATTCTATGATTCTTTCTAGCTCTGTCCCTTTCCCTTCTCCACCTGCTAAGGGGCTGCTTTTGTAGAACCAGACCCAAAGTCTGGTCTGTAATTACTCCCATATTTAACATTACAGGCTGGGGTGAGTGGGTTGTTTAAGATAATATGATACTTTGAGGAGCTGAAATACCCATTGTGTTGCAAGTTAATAGTTGGAGAAGTCTTATTTTTCCCGTAGAAGAACATTTTAAAATATAACAGGCTGATACCTAAATACTGTTTTTCAAAATGTATTTTGCTGTGTTACACTTGCGTCTGTCAAAGAATGCTTTGGATTGCAGTCTTAGTGTTATGTGAGGCTTCCCCTGAGAAGTCTGCATTTCCCCTTCAAGGAAATATACTCCATTTCTGACTCTCATCAGCCACAGGTCTTCCAGAATGGTGAGCAGTGGAGTATTTCTCCAAGTGTTGACAGAAGATTCTTGAGAATGTAACTTCTTCTTTAGCAAACAAAAGAGCACAGTGACAGAGGGATGAGAAAGAAGTCTGCTCTGTGTTCAAGAATTAAGAGTAAAAATCCTAAAATCTTACTTCAGTTATAAATTTGATCTCAGTATGGTTTTGACCAGACTGCGGCAAGTGGATACTAGCTTGCAATTTTATTTTGATTTTTAATGTGGTATCATAGTGCATCATTTAAATAAATTGAATAAGGATATGAAAAGAATATAAGGCTGAACAAGTGAGGTCCATCAGGCTCTTCTGGAATAAAATGATCTCATCTGTGTGAATTATTGAATCAACATCCCGTTTTTCCATTTGTATTTTCCTGTACAAGAAATTTTTGGGTCTTGATCATGAAATTTATTGATATACATACATTGATAGGAGTAAGACATGCTTTCACCTATATATTGTAACATCATGCAAGTAAAAATGCAACTTGTTTTGCAAGTGTTGAAGGGACAAGGTGTTGTGATTAGGAGGTGATTAGTTGGAGGTCAGTGACTGGATCAGTGTGTTTCCCAGCAGCAAAGTCTAAATTTCCTCATGATGAACCTGCGCCTCAACCATTGAGGCCCCTGACTGAAGATGCTTGCTGCTTGCTGTTTTACACATACCAGCTGGCATGCTGCAGACTACCTTATATGCAGGAGAGCCCCACTCCCATGCCTAGAAATGGTGACCTTCTGGCTTAGTGTCATAAAGCTGTGGGTTTGTTTATACACTTGTGTCCTAGATTGTCACTGTTTAATCTTAAACTTCATAGCATATGTGGTAATCTTGATATCGTGCTGAAGATAATTTTTGATCACACTGAAGGATTTTGACAAACTGAAGCCATTACTGCTCAGTCATTTCTTTCAGCATTTCTACCATGTTGCAAAGGATAGCGGATAATTGATTCTTCCAAGTCTTAGAGTTCAGAAAATGTGTTCTTGAAAGTAAAGCACACTTCTAGGATGTCTAAATAGAAGAGCAGATGTTATTGTGTTTCTGCCAACTTCAGGTAATTTAAATTATTCTCCCTTTTTGTACAACAAATACTTTAGGTCTAAATCTGAAACACATATAGGCAGGTGCTTTATTTTAAACACCAGAGGGGATTACGCGTGTTCATGAAGCTCACCACATGAGTAGATCATGGCGCTTTGTGTAGGGTTAAGGTAAGGTCCTGCGATCTTCTCTGTGTGAAGGACCTCTTTTGTCCTCTGAAGGCATCTCAGCAGAGTGGTTTCATACACATGACCCAAATCATAGAATCATAGAACAGTTAGGGTTGGAAAGGACCTTAAGATCATCTAGTTCCAACCCCTCTGCCATGGGCAGGGATGCCTCCCACTAAACCATGCCACCCAAGGCTATGTCCAACCTGGCCTTGAACACCGCCAGTGATGGAGCATTCACAACTTCCCTGGGCAACCCATTCCAGGGCCCCACCACCCTTACAGTAAAGAATTTCTTCCTCCTATCCAGTCTAAACTTCCCCTGTTTAAGTTTGAACCCATTACCTCTTCTCCTGTCATCACAATCCCTAATGAAGAGTCCCTCCCCAGCATCCCTATAGGCCCCATTCAGGTATTGGAAGGCTGCTATAAGGTCTCCACGCAGCCTTCTCTTCTCCAGGCTCAACAGCCCCAATTTTCTCAGCTTATCTTCATACAGGAGGTGTTCCAGTCCCTTGATCATCCTTGTGGCCCTCCTTTGGACTTGTTCTAACAGTTCCATGTCCTTTTTATGTTGAGGACACCAGAACTGCACACAATACTCCAAGTGAGGTCTCACGAGAGCAGAGTAGAGGGGCAGGATCACCTCCCTCGACCTGCTGGTCACGCTCCTTTTGATGCAGCCCAGGATACAGTTGGCTTTCTGGGCTGCAAGCGCACACTGCCGGCTCATGTTCATTTTTTCATCAACCCACACCCCCAAGTCCTTCTCCGCAGGGCTGCTCTGAATCTCTTCTCTGCCCACCCTGTAGCTGTGCCTGGCATTGCTCCGACCCAGGTGGAGGACCTTGCACTTGGCATGGTTGAACTTCATCAGGTTGGCATCAGCCCACCTCACAAGCGTGTCAAGGTCCCTCTGGATGGCATTCCTTCCCTCCAATGTATCAACCGAACCACACAGCTTGGTGTCATCGGCAAACTTGCTGAGGGCGCACTCAATCCCACTGTCCATGTCACCGACAAAGATGTTGAACAAGACTGGTCTCAACACCTATCCCTGAGGGACACCACTCGTTACTGGACTCCAGCTGGACATTGAGCCATTGAGCACAACTCTTTGCGTGCATACCTGCCAGCCTGAAAAATCTGTCTTTATCACAGGTGTGTTGAAGGGACAGTGTCAATCTGAAATGTCTGAGAATGAGCACTGAGACAAGGTTAACCCTCATTTCTAGGATCAGCTGAACTCTGAAGATTTTTACTACCTGGAAGGTAAAGAAACATTTAGATAAAAACTGAGAATATGTTTATTTTGATATAGTTTTTGCTCAATGACCCTGGCATACATGATGGGGAAGTACATGTGCTGAAAGAGAGGGCTGTGCCCTGCCATGTCGAACATGATGAGTTTGTATTGGTGGTTAAAGACTTAAATGAACTTGGGTTTTCAGAAATAAAATGTCACTGAGTAACATCTGTAGCAAAGCTGGACCTGAGTTCGATGGGCTGTTACAGAGCTGGCAAAAAATCCTCTGGCAAGCCTGTTTACTGCGATTTTGGGGAATTTATAGTCAGTAATTGAGTATCATGGTGCATTTTTCTTTTAATTAAATGCTTTGGATAGGTATGGCGAGTATTTTGAAAGTAGAGTGGAACCACTAAAAGATATGTTAAAATTCCTGCCGATCAGAGTTTTTCAGTTGTCATGGTTGACAAGTGGCTCCTTGCAGCGCTAGCTCTTGGACCTCATTCTTCCAGTACTGCTCAGAGCCTGAACTAAAGGGACCCCTTCTTAAAGGAGCTGAGCTGGCTGTGGGAGAGTGGCCCATTGGTTTCTGAGCACTTGAAAACACAGCCATCATTGACCGCACCAGTACTTGCTGAGGTTTCAGCATGTTTCAAGGTCAAACATTTATGTATACGTATGTGCCAAGTGCCAAGGCATGGGCTCTGCAGTCTTTGCTTTCCAGGTAGGAGCTGCTGTCCCCCCATTCATTCATAAACTATGCAGACAGCAGCATTCCTTACATTGCATGAGGCATTAGCGCTCTCTCCCGTACTGCTTCGGGAGAAATACATACCCCAGATTCAAGTTGCAGCATGTATTAAAAAATAAGGTCCCTGAAATCGTGTTTATTAAGCACATTTGCACAATGTCTTTTGAAGAGTGTATGAAAGTTAAAGTAAACGTTCTCAGGTTTTTGTTTACAAGAATAAACCAACTTTGGTTCATCTTTAAAGGGAGTGAAAATGAAAGACTCTTACTGCTGTCTCTGATTTTTGTGTCCCTAGCACAGTTTGTCAAGCCTTGTGTGGAAGTTATGCTAGGTTGCTTTTGTTTTATTTTGCATGTATGTTCTGCAGAGTATTTTTTAAATTTTAATTCTATTAGATAAGTAAGGGAAGGAATTTGAATGCAAAATAAATCTGCATAAGTTAATGCAACTTTCACCAAAGGAGCATAATGATGAAGAGAAAATCTTTGCTGTTACCTAATATAGATGGGCATGGAAGTATAATTTAGTGGAACTGATGTATGTATGCAAACTCATGGGTATTGGACTGGGACTCAGTGCACTTGGATTAACATTCATTAAATACTTCTCTCGCTGGATCTCATTTCAGATTGTACAGGAACAGTGTCTTCCCCGAGAAGTGTTTTAATATGTGCTGCTTTCCTTCCTTGGTAACAATTATTACTATTTTTAGCAAGTCAGAATTTGTACTCCTTGACAAAACAAAAGCAATCAAAGTAATAACAGCTGAATTAAGAAATGAGTACTTAATTATCTGGAGAAGAAAAAGCTGGAGGAGCCCAGGGGTATGCAGCCTGTATGCGTTCCCTGCCCAGGGCACCATGTCAGTGTGTGAAACTCCATGATAAGAATTAGAGGGTTAAATCTCGTTTTCAGAATCTAATCTTATCTTGTTTACATGTGGCATCTTGATGCAAAAGCCTCTTGTAATGTGGAATACTCCATTTTTCTTAAATAGCTCTTAGTTCATGAAACCTTTAGAAATTTATTTAATGGAGCATTTTGTTCGTATTCTGCTCTCTTGCCTTATATGGCTCTTTTGCAACCATATGCTGGATGGAAGTCTTAGACTAAGCTTTGGTTGTAACCAAAAAGGAATGGCTTCTTATCTTTTCTGGAACTGACATTCTGTTCTGTAGCTTACTTTGTGTTCTGGGCTTTTTTTTGAGAAGCTATTAATCTTCTTTCTTTGCTCTCTTTATTTTTGCTCCCCACTTGCACAGTGGCTTTTCCTGGACCCAGTCTCATGGTTCAGCGGCTGATGAACAATCCCTGCCTGCTTCAGTGAGAGTTGTGTGAGGCTGAACAGGGTGCTGAACCTTAAACAATCTTTGTTTCTTTGGGTTTTGTGGGGGCTCTTTACAGTCATTTTCTGACTGTAGAACTAAGAACTTTTTTCTCAGAAATGATTCTTATGTACTTTAATACAAGTTTTGACTCTTCTGACTTAAACCAAAACTTTGAGGATAATGGGAAGAGATGTCTTTTAAGAGGATAGGAGTTTCAACATGATACTATATCATAGTGTGCAGTTTAATATATTACAGTATGCTATAGCATAGTGTAGCTCTTTTGGTTGCCAGAGCCTAATGCTATTAAATAGTCAATGGCATAGTAACCCTTGTAACAGTTAAAATCAGGAGAAAGCATATTGAAGTAATCAGCTGATTTCACAACATTGCACACTGGAATGACCAGTTTTTCTGTTCAGGTGTATGATATTTGATGAAATTATCATTCCTAAATAATCCTAGCTGGGTTATTTATGTTTTAGTTTGGTGCTTTAGATACGTTCTCTAATTGGAGATCACATTTAAGGTGCAACTAAAGCAACTAAATCTTGTGACATGTTTTTATGAAAGCTTTTTTGTCAGGTTACAGTTATCAATAGATTTATCTATTGAAAGGTAAACTCTCAGTACATTAATTTTGTGTCATTATGAGATAAAATCTTGTGAAACTTTGGCTTATATGTATGGGAAGGAAGACATTTCACCCCAGGTCCAAATTCAGAAAAAAGGTTGTTTTTGCAAATTCTAAATGCAGCTCATTCCTCCTAAAACATTTTTATTCCCATATTGTGTTGCATGAGTTTTTTTCTTTAATTTCCCTGTGCTTCCCTCTAGAAATAGTAATTCCCCCTGAGGGGTGGTTGTTGCTGTAATTTTGAAGTTGCTTCATTCAAGGTGGCTTTTGCTCTTGCCAAAACCTTCTGATAAAAATCAATCCCCTAAATTATATGCCTTCTGAATCACTTATACACATTGTCAATATGTATCTGTCATCTTCCAAGGCCTTTGGAAGGTAGCATGCTCCAGAGGCCAGCCAAATTGGACAAGTCCATCCCCATGCTGAAAAAATTAAATGAGAAAACAAATACAACCCCCTTATTGATCTAAACCCAAAAGTTAGAAGGACAGAAATAATCTTGATGGGCTCTGGGGTGTTCCCATCTCAGTTGCCTGCACCCCTTCCCTATGCAGTGAGGGAAGTATCTTCCTACCTGTTGCCACCTCCAACCACCAGCATGGAATGCAGCCTGGGGACACCACCCCGCAAGCATGAGGAAAGCTTTGTCCAAGCAGATGGTCCACTGCTGTTAACTGCACCTCAATTTCTTTGCTGATTTTAGAAATGGGCTCTGGTACTGTTGCTTTTACTTCATCCTTTGTCAGCTATACACATTTTTGTTATAAACTCATTGAGGATCCATCCTATGATCTGTATGGTGCTCATTGCTGGGAGGTAAATAGGATAGGATTGCTTATGAAGCCAGGCTCAATGTCTCAGGTTTGTTTCCAGTCTGCCCCACAGTGAGGTGATCCATCAGACTGATGCTGGTGTGGGATCAGAAACTGAATCACTGGACACGCCAAGTACCCCTGACCCTGCTTCCCGGTAGCATGTGTTGCTGCATCCATCTGTGGCTGTTCTCATTTGGCTTTGTCTGACGTGAAAAGGTGATGCTTACAAGAAAGGCTGTCTAGAACTAGGATGGACAAAAACCACTGAGCTCCTTTCGGATATCAGGCTGCAAAAAAGGTTTTGGCTGTAGGAGTCTGAAATATCCTTGAGCTTTCTGAAAATGAATGTGTTTTATAGGCATTACAGACCCCCTTCAACCAGCAAATACTCATGCTGAGAGTTTGCAGACAGCGACACATTGGCCCTAATTAACTGGATCCAGTCCATGGTCTTCACGTCACTTGGTCTTATTAAATGTTTATGTGCATCTGTGAAAATTCCCCATGCTAATTCCTTATTCTAACCAGCGTCTAAATATTTCAGACAGAACAAGTAATAAATGAGGCTGGGGAACCAGTACTGACTAAGGAGATAAGGATTAGATTTGCCTGTGCTTGGTGATGAGTGAATTATGATTCACAGGGCGGTGGGACTGGCTTGCTGGTGCAAAATGAAATTGCTGCTAAGTGAAGAAAAAAAAATGGACTAAAAAAACCTCGTTCTAGGTAATCAGTGACCAAACAGCTTTCACGTGTTAAAGGCTTTCTCATATTGTCATGCTGCAGAACAAGACCTGTGTAAATATCTGGCCAGAAACATTTAGAAAAGAGCAACTCACTCGA
Source organism: Amazona ochrocephala (assembly GCA_039720435.1). Taxonomy (NCBI): domain Eukaryota; kingdom Metazoa; phylum Chordata; class Aves; order Psittaciformes; family Psittacidae; genus Amazona; species Amazona ochrocephala. Next base: position 72,156,284 of record CM077876.1, on the reverse strand, counting down.
CAGAACAGAAAATGAGTGAAAAAATGATGTGGCTCACTGAAAGCAGTTGAGTAATTTGGTCTGGCAGAGCTGGTAGGCTGACGCTATGTTATAAGAGTATTCTGGAGAAGAGAAATAATACGTAGGTATGTTCACTTCCCTGAGGTTTTTCCCCCTTCTCTTGTAATAGAATAAACACTAGTTATTATAGAAACATTGCAGTGTAATGCATACCCAACCAGCACATATTTTGCTGTAACAAATGACACGTTGCAGACTCTCTTTTATGGACATAGAAGTAAATGATAATGGTTTTCACATTTAAATACTGTTTTCAAAGTTGAATTCAGTTAAGGAGCAAACTTTGTAGAGATTGAACAGAAATACTACATACATATCTGGTGCTTATTGAAAATGGCTGATTTTCAAGGATTTCTTTTCTCAAAAGTGAGTCTAAGGTGAATCATAGAATCATAGAATCATAGAATAGTCAGGGTTGGAAAGGACCTCAAGATCATCGAGTTCCAACCCTCCTGCCATGGGCAGGGACACCTCCCACTAAACCATGCCATCCAAGGCTATGTCCAACCCCACCTTGAACACCGCCAGGGATGAAGCATTCACAACCTCCCTGAGCAACCCATTCCAGGGCCCCACCACCCTCACAGTAAAGGATTTCTTCCTCATATCACATCTAAACCTCCCCCGTTTAAGTTTGAACCCATTACCCCTTGTCCTCTCACCACAGTCCCTAATGAAGAGTCCCTCCCCAGCATCCCTATAGGCCCCCTTCAGGTATTGGAAGGCTGCTATGAGGTCTCCACGCAGCCTTCTCTTCTCCAGGCTGAACAGCCCCAATTTTCTCAGCCTATCTTCATACGGGAGGTGCTCCAGTCCCCTGATCATCCTCGTGGCCCTCCTCTGGACTTGTTCTAACAGTTCCATGTCCTTTTTATGTTGAGGACACCAGAACTGCACACAATACTCCAAGTGAGGTCTCACGAGAGCAGAGTAAAGGGGCAGGATCACCTCCCTCGACCTGCTGGTCACCCTCCTTTTGATGCAGCCCAGGATACGGTTGGCTTTCTGGGCTGCAAGCGCACACTGCCGGCTCATGTTCATTTTTTCATCAACCCACACCCCCAAGTCCTTCTCCGCAGGGCTGCTCTGAATCTCCTCCCCCGCCCAACCTGTAGCTGTGCCTGGCATTGCTCCGACCCAGGTGGAGGACTTTGCACTTAGCATGGTTAAACTTCATCAGGTTGGCATCAGCCCACCTCACAAGCGTGTCAAGGTCCCTCTGGATGGCATTCCTTCCCTCCAATGTATCAACCGAACCACACAGCTTGGTGTCATCGGCAAACTTGCTGAGGGCGCACTCAATCCCACTGTCCATGTCACCGACAAAGATGTTGAACAAGACCGGTCCCAACACCGATCCCTGGGGGACACCACTCGTTACTGGTCTCCAGCTGGACACTGAGCCACTGAGCACTACTCTTTGCGTGCAGCCATCCAGCCAGTTCTTTATCCACCAAGTGGTCCACCTATCAAATTGATGTCTCTCCAACTTAGAGAGAAGGATGTCATGTGAGACAGTGTCAAATATGAAAGGAAGGTAAAAAAATCCCTAGCCAAACCCCCAGCCAACCAACCAAATAAAACTACAGTGGTCCAGATGTGCTCCTTGTATTCTATATAACTCCAGTTTAGAAGGTCTTTAGTATCTAGGTGCTTTCTTGGAAGTTTCTGTATGTTGGGTTAGAGCGACATAAAACCATTCTATGGAGGGAGACTTGTTAAATCCTGAGCAAAAATAGGTGTATAATTTTGTGGTGCCTTTGTTTGCACCTGCATGACAGGTGTGAAAGTAGGGGCAGAATGCTCTACACTGAAATGGTGACTCCAGTAAGGGCCTGAGTGCAAGCTTTCACAGTGCAGCCTGTGTGCAGAGTCAGGTCCAGAGGTTAACATCAGCCACCATGGATTTTCTCTCTGTCTCTGCCTTTTTATTAATTTCTTCTCTGTAGCAAGCACTTGGAAACTTCTTGCAAGATAAATGAACTGTGGTGGCAAAGGGAAGGTGAATGCTTTCCAGGATTTAAAGACAAGGTGTAGTATTTCAGATTTAAAGAACACTTTCTGGGAGAGGAAAAAAGTATGTGTTGTGAAAGGTTGTTGACAAAATACCTCACCTATTGCTGCTGTATTGCCTAAAATCTAAATAGAAGGATTTTGTTTAATTTGCAGAAGAAACTAGCAGTGTTTTAATGTAGAGCTCAGCAGAGGCACAAAGTTTGCAGTGTGCAGCCTAGAGTGATAGGTCAACGGAGGTTATTTGAAGGATGGGAGCAACCAAACAGATCAATTAAAAATGTTTGCTAGCTCTTTAATGTTGAGTGACAGGATGTAAAAATCCCAATGGCCCTCATTTAGAAAGCAGCACTGAGCCTGCCCACTCTCTGGATGTGGTGATAATATCTGTGCCCTTGGAAACACAGCCCTTGCTGTCCTCCAGATTTTCGGTGTGATTTGTAACTGCTGAACTCCTGACTAGGGTGCATGTCCTTCTAATGCCTTGCCAACTTGCAGAATTGTTTGCTACCCATGATTTGCAAAGGAACCCAAGTTCTAGAATTGTGCTGACGCAGTGGTTTTTCTCAAAATTACTGCAAGAGCACAGCAGGCCAAACAGGACAGCATCCAGGTTACCTTGTGCTGCTTCCAAAAGCAATGCTGTTAGAAGAGCTGAGGGAAGCAATCTCTGCCAAGTGGAAAAGGACATTGTGAATGTGCAGAATGTGATTAAACTCAAAATTAAGAGCGTATCACAAGATGGATCGCACGTTTTAATTTCAGCACACGTGGCGGTAAAAATGCTTGTCATTTATGCTCAAAGCAGCAGCAGGGTGAACAGTTGCCAATAGGCTGAATGACTTCTTACTTGACTGACTTTGTCCCTTCTCCAGGTCAAAGCATTTGGTGAGAGCACAGTAACACAATTGAGGGCAGACCCTGTTCCACCTACGTCCTCATTTCCCTTTTTCAAATCTGCTCCCTGCCTCAGTCCCACCCCCTGATAGCTACTTGCTGACATTTAAGTAGATGGTGCTGCATCTCATCTCTTTGGATGCAATGTTGGTGGACTCCATGGCTGGTGTTATGGGTACTGACTTAGGGCAGTTAAGAATTCCTCATTGTTTTAATGGGAGCAGCTTTAATCATCTGGCTAGCTTTCAGTCAGAAATCCTTAATTCATTTAACATGTATTTTGCTGTCAGGAAAATCAAGTCTGGGTGACTGTGGCAAAGCAGCAGTCTAATTCTGCCAGACCTCATTGGGAAAGCAGAAAAGAGGATGGAGAGAAAAGAGGACTGTTTTCATCAGTGAATTGTCAATTCATTAGAAGGATGAAAAGGGATGGACTGGTTTGATGCTTGTATTTAACTGATGTAGAAATAGTTCTCTCTCCTTTCTTTAACTGAAAAAACAACCAAACCAACCAACCAAAAAAAAAAAAAAAACCAAAAAAAAAAAAAAAACCAAGCAACTATTTACAATTATCATGTTTATTTAAAAAAAAAAACAACAACAAAGAAACAAAAAAAGTGGTAGGTTATGCAGGTAAAAATGCAAAACCTGTTCTAAACTATGTTCTGGAATATCCAGGGACCTGAGAGTGTAAAAGTGAGACCAAGAGTGTTAGATGATGGTTATGTGAAATTTCACAAAGCATAGTTTTGCTTCCACATACTGAATTAATTACTTCATAACTTTGAATGTTTGAGGGTTGTTTTTGTATTTGTAAACTGTAGAAAATTGAAGCAAACAAGTTAACAAAGAGAAAGCTTAAATCAATCAAAACCACTGTTGCTAATAAGCATTGTGTGACAGAGGTCCACTGATAATTCAGAATAAGAGACTATGAATGCAAACAGATTGTTACCACAGATAATAATATGCAACATATGTCTGTGGTTAACAGCATGGCTTAGATACTATGGGAGGTTGTGGTGCATGTTTACTGTAAAGAAGTCAGTCATTGCTAGCATGAACATGAATTTTTTTAACCATATCAGAAACTTTCTGAATACCGAACTTCCAATCCCAAGAGTACTTGAATGACTTGCTTTGAAATCAGGTCTAAAATGGATAAGGATGATCTTCCATTTTTGAAGTACCTAGAAATCTTCTAATGCATCATGAAATACTTTTAATATTTCATGATTTGATCTCCATAATGTGGCCTTCCTTTGTTAGTTTTTACTGTGTAGCATGTATTTTTCAAGCAAAAGATGAAGGTGCATTCTAGAAACGTGGTGAATTTTGTATGTGTGTGCCATGATAAACCATCTGTAGCTTTATTGTTGAGAATTTCCTGCTCCTAATAGAGAAATAATGGAAGCTGAATCTGTTTATTTTAGGATATATTCTCTAGCTATTCCATGGAAATATGAAATTATTTTTATCATCAGAAGGATTTGATACATTTTTCGTAAGCAGCTGCTGGACAGATGGTACACTACTAAACACTATATCTCAATATACAGATATCTTCTGTGGTGTTTGTTGTTCAACAGTTTTGAAGTACTTTTATTTGAAGGATTTTTAGACTGACTTCTAGTCTGACAACTTTCCTCATGCTGGTGTTTGTTAAGAGGATTCACTAATGGGTTTCTTATAAGTCTTCTGTTGATAGGACTTATGTTCTTAAGATAAACCATATTGGTTTTAATGGTTTAGATGTAGTGAGCAGGAAGCCTCCAAAATATATTACCAGCTCCGGAGTTTGGACTGTAGTGTCCTATAAAAAAAAAAAAAAATGAATTTGCTCTTATTATTCAACTTCTTGGAAATCCAGAAAAATGGATGCCCTCCTTGCACCCTGCTGACTTAGCACAGGCATACAGACTTGAAGAGGGGGTTACGGACGTTTTGTGGGCAGCTGTGTCACTGTTGCGTATGACAACATTCTTACTGTGCAGCAATTTTCTTAAGATGAGTTGGAAAACTTCAAAGCCATTGCATCTCCATTGAAATAGCATCTGTATTTAACCATGCCTCTCTACGTAAGCCCAGTCTTGGACAATGATGTCTGTCCATGGCTCAGAAAAGCTGTGTTTCGGGATCTCCATTACTGTCTGAACTGCATCTGGTTCCAAATAGTTTGATGTTTTTGCTGGAGAATGGAGAAGTCGTGGTGGAAACCACAGAGCTGGTTGGAATACAAGAAGTAGGATGTGTCAAGTCTTGGGATTTAGTTTCCTCTGAGTCAGTCTTTTGAGGTTAATAAGCACTCATGCTTCTTTCTGTGGGATATAGCTTTCTAATCCTTCCTTCTGTACTCTTTATTGACCACAGGAAAACATTGCCTGGAAATAAGGGAAAAAAGAATTTTATTACTGGCTGATTGTAGAGTTAGGATACAGCTAAAGATGCAATATGTGGTTAAATTGATGCTGTTTTCATAATTTATAGGCTATTTTTTCATTATTAATTTATTTCTCTAAGAAAGATGCTAAGTAATCTGGGTTTTTTATTGCTAGAGTTCGGTGTTGCTTTCCCAAATATTTAAAACATAGAGGGGGGTTGGAACTAGATGATCTTAAGGTCCTTTCCAACCCCAACTATTCTATGATTCTATGATTCCATGATCTATCATTAGCACTTAAATAAAGGCATAAGATATATAAATTCATAAAGACAAGTATAGAACATTGATATACTAGAGAGATAATGTAACACTTTTAAAAACCCCATTACCTGTATTCCTGAGGAGAGACTTTTCAAACAGTTTTCTATGGAAGCTCTTCTATGGAGTGGCAGTCCAGCAGCTGGAGAGATGTATCTATTTTAACTAAAAGTGGCTTTAAAAGGCTAACACTGCAGGAAAAAAAAAAGCCAAATCAAGGAGGATTTGAACATCAAAACCAATTTTCATCTCTTGGTAATTTGATACTGGCAGAATTGAAGAGCTTTCGGAAGGGATGGAAGCTCTTTTTGCCTCTGAAATTGCTCTCACTGTGAACTTCTTTGGTTTTGGCTTTGTGATGAATTTGCTGATCATCAGAGTCAGTGGAAGACAGCTGCCATACCATTTCTCTGATTTATTTTAATGTATTACATTAGGGGAAGGAAAAAGTCAAAGTGATTGGAAGGTCTTTCAAAGACATAATTGCAGGAAGGAAAGGCTTGTTTTGCACCTCAAATACACTTGAAGAAGAAAATCTAATACAGGCTAAGACTTTGTAGAAGAGAGGACACCTTAGAAGCTGCAGAAGGCATGGCTAAGTCTGATGTATGGGCAGTAAGATTAGATTTATAGACTGCAAGGAAACAGTAGTAGATGTTCTTGTTGAAGTTGCAACTTGAGATTTTTCTGCTTATTTTCTTTAGGGTGCTGGCAAAATAAGTATTTTACACAAATACTTGGCTGAAATTGTTTAACTTATTCTCCTGTGGATCTCGGAATAGATACATGAATTGGGCAAACTATTTGGCCCTTGAAGCTATTATATGCCAGACTGCTAAAGTATCTGCTAATCTGAAATATAGTAAGCACATAACTGTAGTGTTTATTGCCATTACAAATATAGTCTTGAATCTTTTTTTGGAAAGAATAACCCTTGGGTGATGGCAGTCTTTGTTTCTGTAAGGTTTTTGCTTTCCTTTTCCCTTCCCTTCTCCCTCAAAATAGCCTTACAGTAAGGCTATACATGAGTTCTTGCTTTGGTAGTGACTTACCAATTGTTCATTTGCACAGAATTGCATAGACATGGCAAAAATCATCCCGTTCCTGCCAGGAGGGTTTGCAAGGAAACTTTTGGTCCTGGATTGCTTTTTATCCCTCTTGGGCTTTAGAGGATAGGGCAGAAGGTTCCTTTGCTCCAATTTTGGTTGTGATCGGTGTCCTAGGTGGGAGCCTTGCTGCTCTGCAGTCATGACTGCATTGCTGTATGCAGCCTTTTGGAAAAGTTTACCTTATGCAGCATGTATAATAGGGTCGGTAACTGAGAGAGCATCATCCTTTACCTAAGATAACTGCTATCATGGCCTGTTGGGGCATTGTTTTTGTGTCAGGCTTTAGCCACTTTAGGGAATGAATCTTGAAACTTCGTTAATGGGCCATAGCTGTTTGGCTGCAGAGCCCCGTAGCACTGTATAATTGCTTCAACAAGCTGAGCTTTAGCTAAATATTTCCTGTCCTGTATTTCTTTGACATAGAATTGCCTAACAAGCAGCTGACATTTGCAACACAAGAGGGTAGTTTGTGCATAAGGTTCTTGCAGTAAATGTACATTTATGCAAGTTGGGGGGAGTGCTTTTAGTTAAGATTTGTGCATTCAAATTTTCAGAGTTTTTAATTTCTCTGCCCATATTTCACCCCCCACTCACTGTTTTGTTCATCAGTCATGCGTCAGTGAGTTCTCAGCTGCAGTTCCCTTAGTCTACAACACAATGGTAATTTTTACACACTTTTAAGGCTTTCGGGTTCACAAAGTCTGCCTTATATCCTCTTTCACATGAGAACAGTGGTCTATTACATTAATTTTTACATTGAAAGGGAATGATATTAACGCTTGCTCTTTGGCCTGGGCCCTGGTCCAAGCTTGAGAAATGAAGCCTCATACCCAACTATCAGCGCTTGCTTCTGGCTTTTTCCATGTATTTGCAGCCTGGGTCTTAGGTCTGATGATACATAGTAACTGCATTTCTGGTGCTTAGTCTTCATCTACCATTACCTTAATTTTTGCATGGACCGCAATCATACTCAGCATGTCCAGAATATATACATGTATATGGGTATACAGAGCATTTACGCAGGGGAATGCAAGTCACAGAATCACATGTTTGAAATTGGAATTGACTTCTAGAGGTTATCTGGTCCCACCCTGCTTAAGAGCTGGTTTTCCAGGAATACATCCAATTGGCATTTGATCATCTCAGGGATGAAGACTCCACAAACACCCTGGGTAATCTGTACTTGGTCACCCCCAGAGGTTCCTGATGTTCAGATGGAACCTCCTGTGTTTCCTTTTGTGCCCATTGCCTCTTATCCTGTCGCTGGTACCACTGAAAAGAGCCTGGCTAATGGAGCCTATTTGTTCTAAATGTATTCCATGATTCTCTTGAATTGGTTTCAATCATTGCTCCAAACACTACTGAGTTTATCAGCTGTTTCCTGTTGCTGCTCAAAATGCTGATTCTGACCTTTACAGTTGTGGGCCATACAAGTATTTTTTAACTTTTCCTGTCTAGTATCCCCTTAAATATGGCAAGTATCCACCTGATTTTCAGAACAGACATGTATCTGAAAAATGTTGACATCAACAGGGCTATTCTCCATGTGAATGTGAGCAACCAAGCCATGGGTATGCAATACAGAGTGTGGCATACAAAGGAGCTTCATGCCCTCTGTCTCCTTTTGGAGACTGAAATGGATTTGAGCAGATAGAGGGTACAACAGCCGTGCTTGGCCTATGCCGTTCTCAGGTGCCTGCCACATTACCATCATGAACCTCTGCTGCTGTAAGTCAGCTTAGTCTTGATTAAAATTTCATGTAGCTTTCATCCTAGGCATTTAAACAGCTGTTGAAGCATAGTAGAAACATTATCGTTATGTTTTTGTCCCATGGATGCAGTCTGTGAGCCTGTGATTTATCTCAAAACAAATATGGCAATACCAGGCAAAAAGGGAATGAGATTTTTACCATGTTTTGTCTAGAACTTGAGAAGTATTATTAAATGATACTCTTTTTGTTAACAAGAAGTATCAGTGAGTAAAGGAGGAAAGGAAATAAACTCCCTGATCTTATTTTGTTAGAAGATTTTATTGGATACTGTGGGGAAAAAACACAAACCACCCACCCAAACAAACAGAAAAGCAGCTGAAAGTTGGACAATACGTCAAAATAAGACTATCTAGGCTTAATTTTCTTTGCAAGTCAGAATTTCCTCATCTCTGAAGAGCTGTCTGAGTTGGGTTCAAAAGATATCACCCTTTCGTATCTGTTCACAAGTCAGTGTGTCTTGTAGCAGCATGAGGAAAAATCTGATTTGTAAACTGAGCAGCATTCCTTGAATAAGTTCAGCTCTTCATGCTTTTCTGGAAGCATTGTTCTTCCTCAAAGATTTAAGTGCCAGAAAATTAGTTAAACAATAGCTGAAATGCAATTAGAAAATAGCCATGATCTTCACCTCCTTTCTTCCTTTTATGGTCTTTTTTTGCAGAATATCTGTACTCAACTTGCTTGGCATTGAAATAAAATGATTAATTTATTATTTTATTTTTTTTTTTAATGTTAGCTGCAAGTCAGTGGGCTTAGACTTTCTAAGGAGTCGTGAAAATGGGTGCTTTGGAAAAGCCAGAGGCAGAAAATACAGATATGTCCCATACTCTTTGGTGGGTTGTTTTGTAATTGTTGACATTTGTTTGGCAAAATACTGTTTGTCATGCAGTTTATCTTCTTTTCTTATTCTCAACCTCAAAATCTTCAAGTGCTTGTATTTACTTGCATTGCAGCCCTGTCTGATTTTTCAGAGCAAGAGCTCTGTGTAAGTTTTTGTGGAGTTAGAAAATAATTTTCTAACAGGAATTATCCACATGTGTAATCTACTCAAGTTGGTGTTTGTGGTGGAAACTAAGCAGCCCATTTCTCTACGTGAAGCTATGGTCTGTGAAGTTCTGGCTCTCAGCTGAGGGACTGCTGCTTAGGCACCCTGAGGTGTGTTTCTGTGTGAAGTGATGGTGGAGCAGATGACTTGAGATGCAGCATCTATTTTTAAGGATTTGTATGCATTTCTTGATCTTAGAATAATGGCTTTTCTTGAATTTTGAAGTGCAGAAGTTTCAGACAGATCCCTTCCTTTTCTTCAGTGTTTGTTTAAAAACTACCTTGACTTAATTCTCTAGAGACCAATAAAAGGAATATGTGCAAATCTCATTATTCAAGAATATCTGTAGTATTACTTTGCAGTCTTTGAGGCCATATGTTCACACAGTTTTAGTGAAACTGGATCATAAATGCAAAGCATAACTGTGAAACATTTATGATAATTTTAATTATAATTACTAACAACCAACCAAATTAAATTATTGTCTGTTAGATTTTGTGTGTCATTTTTACTCATCCTGTAATGGTAATCTGTATTAACTGCCTTTGTTGTCTGCCGGGTACCTTCTTTTCTCTGCCCTCCCTGATTGCAGTGCGACTATCTGTCTTTACGCTGAGTCTTCATGTGGACCTGAGTAGCTTCTGGGGAGAGTTGTGGGGACTGTGTCCCCTTAGTTACTAATCTGAGGTAAAGAACTTTGTTTACTGTTTCATCTCCACCTGTGCTGTGTAATCTCTTGTGCTATGTTGAATCATACAATAGTTTGGTTTGGAAGGGACCTTCAAAGGTCATCTAGTCCAACCCCCCTGCAATGAGCAGGGACGTCTTCAACTAGATCAAATTGCCCAGAACCATATCCAGCCTGGCCTTGAATGTCCCCAGGGATGGTGCCTCCACCACCTCTCTGAGCAACCTGTGCCAGTATTTTACCACCCTCTTTGTATAAAATCTCTTCCTCACATCCTGCCTGAATCTCTCCCTTCTTTTAGATTAAAACCGTCACCCCTCATCCTGTCACAGCAGGCCCTACTAAAAGGCCTGTTCCTTTCTTTCTCATAGGCCCCTTGTCAGTGCTAAAAGGCTGGAATATTGAAAAACTTGTTGTTTGTTTCAACTGTCTGGTGTCACAGAAGAAGCAGTTTCTAAACTAGGAATGAACAAAAGCATGAGTTTGTAAAGTGTACACTTGAATGACCAGGCTTAATGAAATGTGCAGCATGACTGCACTTTAAGTCCCACATCCACCTGGAAGGGAGTATGGAAGCTTATCACAGGGGCTGGGTCCAGACCTAGGGGTGTCTATTTTGAGCAAGGCAGATATTGAATGCAGGTGCCTCTCTCTCTCCTTCGACTTATCAATTAAAGCATCAGTGAATTTGTGGTGATACTCCTGTCTGAAAACACCAGAGTTGCGTTAATGCAGGAGTCTCCATTTCTCACTGCAGACATGCCCAAAGTTGGGATCGTCAGGCTGGGCATGAGAGGAAGTATGTGGGTAGATGTTTTGTGGCTCAGCAGATCCAGTGCTGCCCTGGGAGCCAGGGTGCATAGCATCTGGAGAAAGGTATCAGCCCCAGGAACTGACTCAGCTTCCGTTGAGTTCCTATCAGCATGCTCTGTCACTAGCTTGGAAAAGAAAAATTATGTCTTTGGTGCTGCTGTTTAAGCACTAATGATCCATATCCTAGATCACTTGTTCAAAATGTGACTCTGGCTGTGAAGTCACTTCACTGCTTTTGAAAGTTGTCCTGAAGGCTACAGCCAAGTTTTATTATACCATTGTCCTTTGGTAAATCTGGGAAATTGCAGATAAACTGTCAGTTTGTCAGTTTTGCTCTTAATGGGTAATAGAAACAGGTAGGAGTTTGATAAGTGCAAGGTTAAAATATTTATACCCATTTGAGCTTTTTAGATATTTGTTGACTAAATTTGGTTAGTGGAGGTGCATAGGCAATAGTAGTTTATAAATGAAGATATGTTTGAAGATTTGAGTAGCTTGTAATATTCCTGGACTTGTCACCTTTGGGAATGAAGTGTTTGTCCCTAGGATATTGAATGCTGCAAAAGAGCCAGGATTCTCCAGGCCAAGGCCAGGGTGTATGTGATTCTGGGCCATCTGATCTAGTTGAAGATGTCCCTACCCATTGCAGGGGTGTTGGACTTAGATGACCTTTGAAAGTCACTTCCTACCCAAACTATTCCATGATTCTACAATCCTGGCAATGTGACTTGGCAGCTATCTTTCAGCTCAAGAGGTTACCCTTGGCCCTTGGTGTAGGCATCTCATGTTCTGTGGGTGGTACTTCTTCCTTGACCTGTATTCTAAGAGTACTAACTAAATAGTTACTTCTCATCAATTGTAGCAGTCATTGTGTTGGTACGTGGTTGGTCTGTGAAAAAGCCTGTTCTTCCAGTCTATACTGGAGTTGGCAGAGATAGCTTTTTACCCTATGGCCTTCTGGATAACACAACTCCTTGTTATTTTCTAGTAAGTTTAACACAATTTACCAGAGCTGGAAAAGGTATGGGAAAGTGGAGTCACAAATACTTGCGTTTTTGTGCATCCCCCCACCCACAGCCTCCCTTTTGTCTGTCTTCTCATTTCACATTTTCATAGTGCCGGAGAAAGCATTGCCAGTTTGAAGTGTTTTCCCAGGCTGTGCAAAATCTCTTTTCATAATTTATAGCCCCGAGGTAAAACTTCTCTCAGTGTATTCTTGTATTTTACTAAATAGATGTCTGGGTTTATTTCCATACCTGGAGAACACAGGAATATAATCAACATCCACATCTTGGGATACTTTGCCACTTTACTGGTAGACGTGTTTCGGTGAATTTTTCAGGCTGATGGGTTTTGGCCTTTTTCAGATTATATGTTTCAATGATGGCTACAAGACAGGTTTCTCTGAACAGCGAGCCAATTGTAGGAGCAGCTTTCCCCAGGCCCTCTTCTAGGGAAGGCTGCTGAACTGTGCGCGGGCTTTGTTCTGCTGCAAGTGGTGGGGAAGACAAAAGGTTGAGTGTAACTGAGGCCTGAAAGAAATGGGTCAGGAATAAGGAGAAGATTGATTACTTTGCAGTAACGTTTTGTGCATGGGTAGTTTCCCAGTATTTTCCTGTCAGTCTTTTGCATCGGAGGGGGGTTTCAGGCTATATTTCAACCCTAAGGCTGGTTACAGATACGCAGTGATTTTGGAGAAGACTATAACTAAAAATTTTATCTGGTGCTGTAAATAACTCTTGGAACTAAAGGGTGATGAGAACAAATTATATGGTTAGCCGTGTTGTGGGATTTGTCTAAAGAAACAGTATAAGCCAAGATTAAAAAGTAACACCAAAATATCTGGTGCAATTCTTTATTGAAGCTTCAGGCTGCAATTCCTGATCAAATTATGAAAAACAACAACAAAAAACAGTTGAATTATGTCTGGGATATTTTCACAGAAAGATAGTGTTAAACCCATATTGTTTTGCCTGTTTAGACAGACAAGTATGCATAGAAAACCCTGGTTTGTGATCAGAAGTAACTATTTCTGAGACATAAAAAGCACCGCCAACTGCCAGGCTATTTGTGGTACCATGCTATGGCTAGCAGAGGAGAGCAGGGTTGGTAAGGCTCTCAACAGTCCTAAAAATATGTCATCAGGGATGTATACTGAATGCAGATCAGTATTAGCACAACTTGAGGCATAAAAACTGCATGCAGATTTGCTCACATACAAACACAGGTAGTTGGCTATCAGCAGAAACACAAGGGCAGATGCAGTGTGTGTCTCACCATTGTCATCGAGAGCCAAATCATCTGAAATTTCTCGGTGATACTCATAGCTTGCTCAGGAGGCTCGGTTCAGCTCCCCGACTGCAGGATGCCCTTGCTGCTGCAGGGTCTCACTTGTTTTCAAGAGAAGTGGTGTGGCAGAGGGGAAGTTTTAGATATTTATGCAAACTTGCTTTTGGTTTGGTTTGGGAGAGCTTCACCTTTCAATCTGCATTATTGCTTTAAGTGCCAACGTATTTGAAAACATTTTCCAAAATGGCTTCTGGATTCTCTGTATTAACTGTTAGTGATTCATTGCTGTAAAGTATGAAATTTACAGGATGATACTATGGAAAAATCCAGAGGCATCTGTAGTTATGTGATTTTCTGCAGGATTAGAAAATGAAGCAACAGCTTCAACCAGTGAGTCTATACAGGCTATTTCAGAGATAGGAAAGTTGTGTTGCCTTTAAGACACCAATTATAGCTTTAAGACTTTAAGAGCTGGAGTCAAATTGTCACAGTAAGCCATTGCAGGTTAATCTGGGTTATGCACTTACTGGGATACTTATATGTATATATCTAAATAAAAGAAGTGTCCTTGGAAGGACTTCAGATTCTCATGCCCCATGAGAATTTCATAGATGAATTTTCATCAATGGAATTTGAACTGCAGTTTGATCTGAGATTGGTAAGTAAGAGGTATATATGAGACTGTCTTCGTAAGAGCTTGGTTGTGAATAAGTTCTGATGTGAGCTGTTTATTTTATGACATTAATTCTTAACTACTTAAATTGAAAAGATGTCATAAATGTAACAGGTCATGATATTTGCAAGGTTCTAAACCCAAGCATTTTACTTAAGCATGGCTTTTACTGTTAACATGGATCGAGATCTGCCTACCCAGATAGTTTGTCAGGTAAACCAGAAATTTTCTTCATAGGTTACTCTGTTAAGTGACATCCTTGCTTACTTAAAAGGGGATGTATCTGGTGCATGATGGGACTGATGGTTACATATAAATAGCTAAGTGCCAATAGTCACGTGTTTCTTCTTTTGTCCATTCTAACTGCAACCTCATTGAGAGACACTTGATCTCCTTTTATCATGCCCCGAGGAGACCTTTCAAAAGTGGGCGTTTTAAATAGTGACATTTTAAACAATAGCTAAGTGGCAGCATTCTGTTTTGGTGCTTTGTTATGGCTGAAGGTACTCTTTCACCAAAGATGTTACTGCAGCATTTCTGGTTTCACTTCATCTGGTGGTGCTCAAGATCCAGTGGGGTGTGATAACATCCACTGTTTCATGCTCTGTAGGAGTGTTGATCTATTTTTGCTGCACTGGCAGCTGTCTGATGGGGCTAAATCCAAGTGCCCACAGGCTCATTTTCTGTGAGGAATTATACAATCGGAATTTTGGTTTTGTGTGTGAAATTTCCCATCCCAGTGACTGTAGACCACAAGGTTCATAAGCAGAACACCAGGTGGACGTGGACTTTTTGTTTCAGTTACAGTCTGTGTCACCCCTTGCTTGGAAGCCTCCGCCCAGTCCTTCATGTCAGGATATAGTCCCTGTGGCAAAGCAGCTCTTGGCTGAATGTCTGTTGCCCTCATTAGAGCAGACATTTGAATGGTGAATGAGACATCAGGAAGTCTGGGCTGTGGTAGAAGGAACCATAGAGTTACTGTAATTATATGGTTTATTTGAGGGATACCTTAGGAAAGCATCTGCAGTGGGAAATACAATATGATTGGTGTAATAAGCAAGAAGTATAGATTATTTCAGTAAAGCTATTTTGAGATGCAGAGATCTACAGTTAACAGAGTAAATGGCAATACAGTAAAGAAATAACTACCAGGATTCAGGCAGAACTCAAATATTCTTATAGGACAGAGAGAAGGAAGACTTCAAAGCAATAAAGTGTTTAAAGCAAATAGGGTAGGCAGACCAGTAAAGCAAAACAGATTAATGGCTGTGTACAACCTCTTGGAGTAAATGTGAAGCTGTCCATTGCTTTCAGAGAAAGCAGAATGATTTCTCATTCTTTATCTTCCACTTCTTTTCTCCCAGTTGTAATTTAACCACTTCCTACATTTATTTTCTCACTTCCAAAAGTCTGTTTATAATTGCTTTCTGGTCAGTTTTCATTTTCAGTTCACATGACAAGATTCCTAATGTATGTATTTTTTTTTTCCCTTCTGTGTAAAGTTGGTCTGCCTTTTCACTGCTGTCTGTAGTGTCTCACCCTTTGCTTCTAAGCAGCATGTTTGAGTAGCCAGGCAGAGCTATTTAAGTGTAAGAGCCCAAGCAATTTTAACAGCTGCAGATTCTTCAGTGTAATGGATGTCTTTGGTTAGAAAAAAAAGTCCTTGAATTTGTCTCTTGCATTTGAAAGCCATTCAGTGGAAGAAGAAGGATCTGATGGTTTTCTTCAGGGCAATGGAGACTTCACAATTAGATGTAGCCAACTGTGGTCCTATTAAAGGGAATGCTGGAATTGGATGTCTTGGCATTTTGTGGTTTTATTGCACACAGTGCAGCAGCTAGCTCACATATAGTTTTTCAGAGCCCTGCTTTGAGTGACAGGTCAGGCCAGGTGTCCTTGACTTCCAACCTGAATTATTTTTGATTCTATAACTTTTGCTAAGTTGGCTCATAGAGGTATGACAAACTGAAACCATGGCACTTCATAATTAAGGTGGTTCAAGATTTGTTCCAGAGGTGGATGATACAAAGATGATGATTAGAGGAGAACTTGGTTGACACAGCTGATCTGCTGTTATGAGACAGTCCACTTCTCTTGTCATGGCATAAATCTGGTGCTTCCTTGTTTTTCTTTACCCCTCAGCAGGATATGCTGCTATTTTATCTGCAGCAGCACAGAAGTGACCACAAGAGAGAAAGCCTCTGTGAAGGGCTGAGCTTTTGGTTTCTTGATTCTCAGTGCAGTTAGCCAGTTTAAAATTACCTTGTGGCTTATACAAACCCAGACTTACAGTGGAGACATTTTAATCCTATTATCTTCATGGTGCGTATTCATGGGCTAACATGAGAGTAGGTTCACCCAACTAGGACTCGTGAACATGCTGCACAGCAGTGTAACCAGTGTCACTCTTAATTTAGCTTGCAACAGAGTTGGATCAGGGATCAGGAATCCCCTACTGATATACTGAGAGTACTATTTTGCACAGCAGATTTCTGCGCCACTTGTGTATGTGTTGTATATTTGAGGACTGTGTAAAAAACAGTGTATTTCAACCACTTCTTAAGAGTCAAGACTGATGCTTTTTGGGAAACCTCGTCATCTGTTTCCACAGAACTGAATAATGAAAATTAAGCTTTCAATCAGGTGTTCAAACAGACATGGGGAGGGGGAGGGGGAGAGAAGAAGAAACTGTGAATCCTGCCATCCACTTGCAACTTCCACTGATATTGAAAGAAATTTGTCCCACTTGGAGTGATTGAGCATCATGGCCCATCCTCCATTTAAATGCTCCAAAGAAGACAGTAGTGGCGATGGTAAGCTCTGGTGCTGCTATTTGTTTGCAGTACCTTTGTACTGAGCTACCTACTTTCCTTCATTTTTCAGGGAAGTAGGTCCCTCAGCATTTTGAATTTGCCTGGAGATGCTTTAAACTAATTTAGGCATCTGAATGCCTTTGAAAACCTGACACCTGCTGATAAATATTTACTGAGAAAACTAGGTAAAATCAACTTGGTTTTATTCTTACAAGCAAACTAACCAGACTGTGTTACCAGCTCAGTGATCCCTAGACCAGCTCTGTATGGCCTGGTCAAGTGGGCTGCAGTAGCTCAAGAATCAGTTATTGCTGTCTTGTCTTGTTAACTTGACACTGAATGCAGTAATGAGTGTGGCATAAAGTTGTCTGAGCTTGACTCCCTGAGATGAAGCTCAGAAAGCAGTAACATAATCCACATTTGTTCTTTAACAAGAAAATCAGTGTCTTCCTCATTCCACACCAGGACAAATAGAGAAAAGTTGACTCCAGCAAAATATGCTACTTAACCCCCAAATCCCAACTTTAGAGGTCTATCCTTCCTTCCCCCCAAAAGTAAAGAAAACCTTTAATACTAATTATGCTTGTGTTTAGTGCATATGACTTCCATGTGGTTTGTACATATGTATATATTTATTTATTTTTAACGATGTCCCAAATTTTGCAAGCTAGTTTTGAAAGGGGGATGTCTTGGGATTAAGTCTGGGGAAAGAATCACTTCAGGGCTGTGAAAGTGACTGGTTTTGATGAAAGAGTTTGATGAAGCAGGATAGTTGATCAGTCATCAGTAATTTTATTATGCGTTGTGGGAGACATTTATCCAAGAGTTATAAGAGACATTGCAAGGTATATGATATGCTGAAGACCAGACAAAAGGCTCATGATATCCTCCTGAGCGGCACTTCCTCTCTTAATGGTGTTCTGGTAGTGCCCACAGGAGAGTAGTGTTCTCTTCACTGGTGTTTGTAACCAGTCTGGGCTCAGGGTGACTTATGCTCCAAGAGATAAATGATGGGGGAAAGCTGAAAAGATTGTTAAAAAAAAACCAAAAACCCTTGCTCAGTCAAAACATGTTGTTCAAAATGTAACCTCTAAACCTGGACAGTATTAGTGAGCTAACTATTTTAGGCACCATAGCACAGTAGGGTTTTGGTGAGATCGTCATTCCTCAGCTAGAAATGTAATACAAGTCTTTTAAAGAATTTCTGGTCTGAGTAACAAAATGAGATACATTTTCGTCACAGAGGGACACAAGGTGAAAAGTTCAGGTCTGGATCCACTTTGGGTTTGGTCTATTTATATGGATATATCTGATAAAATGCAGCTGCGAGCCTCAGATTCATGTTTTTCTAATGCTTAGGAGAACTCAGAGTCAGTTGGGTTTTGCACCTTCTGCAGTTTCCAAGCTTCTGCTGCCAGGGAAGGAGCAGTGCCACGGAACAACAGAGCTCAACTTCTCATGCTGAACTTGTGTGGGAATCGTGCTGTTTCAAAAGTAGATTGAAACCCTAGATCATGGACTTTGGAGCTAAAACATCTTGACAACTCCCCCTGCACCACCCCCCTTGCTACTCTAAAATTATTTTCAAGTCTGAAATGTGCTGAGTAATAAAGCAAGATGCCATTCAGGTCTCTGATCTGTGTCTGAAGAGCCAGAAAATTGCTGGCCACGCAGCTAAGTCAAGCTCCAAGTGGAACAAAATTTGTGAAGTCATTTGGCTCCACTAACCAGCTGTTTGACAACCCAGGTGTAAGAGGTTCATAGCAGCAAATCACAAACCTCTTGGGCTGGAGACGGACATTTTGCGTAATCCTGTAGGATGTGTCAGATTTGTTTCTGCGCCCTTTAAATTAAAACTCATCTGTTCTGAATGTAACAAATGCTTGGTGCTGTCCTGTGTCCATTAGGAAAGTCTATTTATGTTTGACTTGTTCTTATAAATCTATCATAAAAAAAACTTCCAGTAGTCTGTTCCAAATTTCTATTTAGTATGAAAATACTATTCTGCCTATTTTAAAATATGAGAAATGAAGCAAAAAATAGCTGAACGAAGATTCTGCTGGACTGATACTTAATCTTTGCACACCAATGGTATTTTTGACTTGAGGGCTTTATTCATAATTAACAAATGCTGAGGAATTTATAGGTCAAGGCATAACCTGCTAGCAGGAGTAGGATTGTGTTGGGGTTGTCCGAGTGGAAACCTGTTCTTCAGCTCCAAGATCACTTTGTTGTTGTTTCTGGTCTGAGAGAAATGACTGTGAAGGCATACATGGTGTAAACGGGGAGGCAGCAGTTGACATGTAAGAAGAAATGTGTGCATGCAGCCAGACGTATCTCCTACTTCTCTCACATGAAAGCTTAAGCAAGTGCTTACTTTGACAGGATTAGCTTGCAGCTGGCGGAAGCTGTCAGTTCTGATACTCAATGGGAAGGTCCCCATTAGACTTCACAAGCGATTTAGTGTGAAATCAGAACTTATCCAGAATGTATTGGCATGCTCATGAGTTGTCAGTTGCAGTTGCTGTCTTTTGTGCAGCGCTGTTTTGTCGTGCGAAGCACAAGTTGCACCAGAATAGAGGAAATGTTCCTGACTGTAAATGCTCTATTCTCCCATCTTTTACTGCACAAAGAGCCCTCTCTAAGAGAGTTGTGGTTAAATTTAATACCAGTAACATGAGACTCACTACTTCATATGACAAAGGCAAAAAAATGAGATTATCAGGTGAAACGCAAGATCAAGTTTGTAGTCCCAACAGCTGCTTTGCAAGAAGTTAGTAGAAGAGGATACTGGAAGAGATAAACCTTTGAGGCTGCTTATCAGTTTAAGGGCAGACAGCAACAGGGAAGTCAGCCTACTAAAATCTTGAGAGGATTCTTAAGACCATTCACAAATATCTTTGAGAAAAGCTAAGAAGAAGCTATCACTATACATATTTATTCGCAAAGTTGGCTTTTTTTTTTGTCTTCTTCCTCCCATCTTCTCCCTCACATTTGGGCTGGGGAGAGCAGGGAAAGAAGATTTATAAGCTGCTTTGTATGCTGCCCCTACACACAAACGGCATAGCTGCTGCTACCTTTACCAGGGAGATGGGGTTTTGGTCTCCCCAGGTCCCCAGTGTGCTACAGAGCCTCCTGGAGCCCTGCCACCATGTGGGTCCCAAAAGCCCTAAGCCATGGTGGTACCTGAGCAGGAACTGCCCTGTTTGTCACTCAGAGCTTGGATCCGGGGGCAGACTGGAAGGAGACTTAGCAGGCTATAAGTGTGGCAGTGTAGCAAACGGACAAGGCTGTCTTAGGGTGTCTAGTTTGTT
Organism: Amazona ochrocephala; assembly: GCA_039720435.1. Classification (NCBI taxonomy): domain Eukaryota; kingdom Metazoa; phylum Chordata; class Aves; order Psittaciformes; family Psittacidae; genus Amazona; species Amazona ochrocephala. The sequence continues at coordinate 72,136,100 of CM077876.1, read as the reverse complement.
ACACAGTATTTAATGAAAAAAAAAAAAAACACATGCTTTTTATCTGGCTTTGTAACATCTCGGTTAGTTGTAGGAGAGGTTAGGGATTTTATCTGGGATTTTATCTACTTTTGTCGTTCCTTACTTGACCGTACGGCAGTAGACCATGCTGAGCATGAAATCAGCCTTGTAAAGAAAACAGCTTGTTCTCATTGTGACAGTAAATGAACACTAAAAATGGGCTTCACTACTTACAATAGCTGAATTCCAGCATCCCCGAAAGTTATGTTCCTATAATAAGGAGAAATTTCACATTTCTGCCTACATAGGGAATGGGTTTGCGATTGGAGGACAGGACCCCAGAGCGCGTTTGATTCCTGCTGTGCCTTCCTCTGCCCTCGAGTTGCTGGCATCTGTGTTGCAGTAATAGGCAATATTTATAAAATATATTTTCTTCAAAGCTATTGCCTGAGAATTTTATTGCAACAGTGTCAAGTACTAGGCAGCATACAGTGTCGTCTATAAACTACTTGGCCAGGAAAGTTCTGCATGTTATATGCATCCTCATCTGATAGCTGAAATCTGTGCTTTCATCAGTATAGGATATTCAGATTTTGCTGTGTATTGATATCTAATTCAAATTACTTGTGGATGTCTTGGTCCCAGCTGATGAGTAACTGTTCCATTTAATGTACTGATGTTTGTGTGAGTTACTAATTTAAAGCTGCACTTGCAATTCAGGGAAATGCTTAGCCCGCAAATTGTACCCATAAATTTTCCAAGTGGCCTAGCAATTTTGCTAGAGTTAACAGGCCTTAGTTAAAATAATGCTTATGGAGCTAATAAAAGACTGGGGTGCCCCAGCTCTGGGTTCAGCACAGATGAAAGCAAAGCTCATGGTCAGAACGAAATGGCTTGGTGTCAGATGGAAGGCAGGTATTGAATCAGACTGATACGCTAATCCATCCTGAACTGGAGGGAGAAAAAAAAAAAGGTGTATGATAGAAAGCAATTTGCAGATTGAGTTTCCCCAGCCAGGGCAGTATATATCAGTGAGCCATTTTGAAGAGGTTTGTTTCTTCTTCTAGGAGCCCTTTCCTGCATTTTTTAAAACAGGAAACTACATAGGTTGTAAGCTGTGTTGAGTGACAGAGCTGTTTGCACTGTCGCCAAAAATGTACAAAATAGAAGACAAATTCTGCTTTCTAAAATACATCACAGACAGTTTGAAGGTTTTATCATAGATCCTACAATCACATTAAGCACTAGAAAATCCTATTTTTTTCTCTCAACAAGATATGCAACCAGCTGCACAGTTTTCAGTTGAGGGAAGGAGGATCCTGAAGGAAACCAGTGGTTTAGAGAACCGTTTTTATGATCATCATATGGGGAAAGAGTCTGCGTTTTAATATTTGTGCACATCTAATCCCACCACTGTCAATAGGATTTAAAATGCCTACTAATCAATGTGATGCATATGGTAGATGTCACGGAGTGACTAATGCGATGTAATGCAGTAGCCACTGTATACAGAAGAGCCTCCCATGTGGCTGTAAACATCTGCTTTTGTTATCAGTGACTCTAGAGTTGTCATAGTTGGCAAAGGGAAAAAACAAAACAAAGGGAGGCTTTCAAGACGGACTTTGAGCTTTCATTTACATGGGGGCCCATGAAGTGAAATGACCTGTTGGAAGCAAACAGAGCCATGGGTGTCCTTTTCTGTAGGTATGAAGTAATTCTACCCCCACCAAACGGTTACTCTTACTTGAGGGGTCCCAGCTTTGCACACAAATCACTCTAATGAAGAGCTGCTGAACAGCAAGTTTTTTGTGCGTGCATGTGTTAGACACAATACAGAGGTATCCTGATTTGCTTTAAAATGGTGCTTCTTTCCATGCTGATGATATTACTTGCTGCTGGCTGCATGGATCCTCTGACCCAGAAACCACAGCTCAGCGAGGCTGTTCAGTGGTAGGTAAGTGTGGTGTGGGCTCATCAAGCTGTCAGCTGCAACGGAGAGGTTCCTTGTATTGTCTGGCACATTGCAGCACAATCCAGAGTAGTCTTTTCCAAGTGGGAGGGTTGGGGTGTTGACTCCAGTGTCACTTGGGTGTATGCCTTTATAGTCTTCTCAAATCTGCAGTGCCCATGTCCAACAGGTGAACCAGCTCACCTCTGAGATGCTGATTGAAACACCATTTTCAAGCACAGTGTGTAGACTGTGGCACCTTCATGGTCTTTGCAAAACAGTGGGTGAAATTTCTGTCATCTTTCATGTGCACAGTGAATCCTTCAGAGGTGAGGTGGCTCCATCCAGCTGTTTGTGTTGTCCTGTGCAATCCCAGGAGGGAGGGACAGAAATGAGCCGATTGACTTCCTGATGGATTTTCTGCTGGGGCAGGCATAGGAAGATACTGCTGCTGTGCATGAACAAGCTTGTTGGCTGTGGCGGAACAGTAAGAAGAGAGAAACTAGGCTCTGGGAAGTTACAGTTCCCAGTACCAGAAAACCTGTCATATGTCTTAAACTAATGCTGCAATCAAAACTAATCACTCATCGTAAGCTCAATTTGCAAGGTTTGGCTCAGGCACTGAGAACTGTGGCAATGATTTGCCCCCATGATCATCACCTGTTTTGCTTCTGGTTTTAAAATTAGGCGGTTTGTTTCATTGGTAATACATGCTGACAAGAATTGTGTGGGTGCGATTTTAGTATACTTGCTGTTTCTCACTGCTTAAACAGCAAACCCACCCTGCTCAATCCACTGCAGTGGAGTACACAGATTAAAAGCATGATCTAAACTTTAGCCACCTCATCAGCAATTTTATTCACTAATGGTGTGGTCCTTGTTATTCCAAATCAGTTTTCAGATGCATGGGATGTCCTATTTCAATACAGACATGTAAAGAAAATGGCTCCCTTTTTGAGTGTTTTGCCCCATTAGTAGCTCAAGTACCTGTTCTCATTTTATATGGTATTGTATAGATGCCGTAATACAGTCAGAAAGCTTGTAAAAAATACGTTCCGTGTAAATGAACACAGCTGAATCGGATACAACATTCTTAAATACGTTTGTTTTGTTTTTAACTACATCATCACTCTTCTCACCCTGGCTTTCCCTGGACACAACATGCATACATAACCTTTTCCTCATCTTCATTTCTGTTGGTTGTAATTCTTTCTGGGTAAATCCTGTCTCTTGTGAACTTTTTTTGATATATAGGCTCTTTGTTTTAAGACAGCTGTAGTATCAGGCCCACCCACACTGTGCTGTCCCCATTGCTTTGAAGCCAATATTTCAAACATAAAATAGCCATCAAGTCTGCTTCAGTTCCGCTTGCTGGGGATGGCGTGAAAGCAAAAGTTTTTATGTTCTGGGCTTTCATCTAAATGAACCAAATGAGTGGAAGATTCAAGGATTTCAACCAAGGACTTGTCATGAAAGCTACTTTTGATTAAGAAGTTTATCTAAAGAGGGGAAGGCGCAAACAGTGTGTGTGTATACCTTAGCTTTACTAAACTTGCATTAGCTTTTCAGTGAGTTATGTGCTTATTCTGTAGGTGGGGGATGGAAAAAAGTTAGTTTTTTCCCCTCACTTAATCTCTTCTGATTTGGAAAGAACTTTGTGGATTCTGCAGGGTTGGTGTATAGGAGAAGGGAGAGCAGTTTGCCTCCAGACAGCATGAACTGGCACAACGTCAGTTTGTGCTGCTGGACCAGTGCCGTGCTACCCCACCGGAGCAGTATGGAAATGCTGCTGGGTGAAGTTGTTCCCATGCCAAAGCACTTACACAAATCTATTTGCAATCTTTTACTTTGCCCTTAAGAAAGCAGTCTGAGAGAAGACAAAAATGTGACCAGGCAGTGCACAAACATTTATCTAAGTGGCAAAAGTTTTTGGTGGGTAGGTAGTGCAGTGATGCTCTGCAGACTCTATCCTGCGAGGCAAGTTCCATCTACCTGCAAAAGATTTCTTCTACTCTTAAGATTCTCATAGGACAGCATCTCAAAAAGGGAATGAAATGTTCCTTGCAGTGTACTGATTTAATGTAGTTTAGCACTAGGGAACTAACTGCCAGGGAAAATTGAAGCCAGCTAAAAGGCAGCTAGCATTCCTGACTGATTTAACCTGCCTCCGACAGCACATACAGCATGGCTAGAGTGCTCCAGCTTCAGGAATGCTGATTTCTTTAGGCAAATTCTGATGTAATGACAGAAATGCTTGATTTTAATTGCATAATAAAGTTTCATTTGTTTTGATAGTCTGTAGAAAGAGCACATTTACCACGTTCAGGCTCATCTATGAATCCAGGGCTCAAGGAGTAATTGAAGCTGAGGTTCAGGTCCTGGGTTGTTTCTCACAGGAACTTCGATTTTCTTTATTTTATTTTTTTTCATTACTGTTTTCTACCTTCAGAGAGTTTGAAGTGAGCTTACTTTCTGATTGTGTATAACCAGACAACTTGTTTACCCAGAGTATTTTACTTACAATCTGTAAACTCTAATCTCCCTGTTGTCACATCCGTTCATGCTGGGAGGAAGGCCAGCATGTCAAAGTAAAAACAGTTGCAGTGGGTATTGCTTTGCATCTTTCAGGGCATGTAATTTTTTCAGTGAAATGCCTCTTGTGGTATTCAATTCTTTGATAAATTATCAGCCCTATTATTGGGAGAGGAAAACAGTGGTGTATCTTGATCGGAAGTGTGACTAAACTGAAGACACCAGAAGACGCAAATGGCACAATATGTTTTGATTAGTTGCATGCATTTGTATGTGTGAGCATGTTAAGCATTTCCCAAAAAATTCTTGGAAATTCACCTTATTTGGTTGTTTAGTGTTGTCAGTGGACTTGACACAGAGCACAAATTTGGATAGTTCCTGTCTGTCCATCATTTGATGTCCTGAGGACTTCTGTAAGGTGTGTTAAATCCTTGACAGAGACAGTATGAATGGAAGTATTTAAAAATCTGACTATCTCTGGCAGTGTAAGCACTGTTACTAATCTAGTCCTACAGCAGCTAAAACATCAATATAAGAACATACTGCTGGGCTATGGGAAGTGACTTTGTACAAGTGTCATCTGTAATTATGCTTCCTGTCCTTCATTAATTTCTAGGTTTGCTTTTCTCAGCTCTCACTGGAGAAGAGCTTAGTTCTGGTTTTGCTGCGTCGCCTGCCTTGTCATGAGCCAGCTTTACTGAGGGTTGAAGAAGCATCCCAGAAATCAAAGTATGAATGATTAGTAGCTAATGAATTAGGTAGTAAATAGGTTTTTTAGATAGTACCTCAGAAGCTAGTCCCTTTCCCTCTAAAAGGGTCAATAGCAAGTCAGCTGTTATTCTCACTGAAAGAAATGTGTGTTTTGGAATTAAAATAATACGTATAAAATACCATGTTTCACTAGTGTTCTGCTTTTTTTCTTGTTTTTAATGCGGTTGTTACTGCAAGCCATGCCAGCAGAAAGGGTGAAGGAGTGCTGCAGGGATTGCTTCTGCTCTTCTCTTCTTCCCCTGCTCCATCAGCACATGCCTGCAGGAGAAAATGTGGATCGCACGGGGCAGCAATGGGTTTTTACACCAAGCCTTGCTTTAGGTCTCTGTTCCGTCAAGGCAGGTGTGAAAACCTTGAGGCAAGGCTTGCAGAGTGGGGTTTGCAGTACCCAGGTGCAAGACCCCTGCGTCCCAGCAGCCAGGTCTTTTGCTCTGGTTTGGCCCCAGCAGAGTGTCCCAGGGGTACCTGGTGGTTGCTGGGTGCCTTGAAATAGTGTCTTGTGGGAAAACAAATTAGTTTGGAAAGCACAGTGTCAGCTGAGATTGAATTGGGAATCACTAGTGAGGGCAGCACATGGAAAACCATGAGGAGAACAACAACCCAAACCACATGGGAATGGATGCCCCTTAGGCACCAGCAGGCCTCTCTGCAGGGAGGGCAGCATGTTTGCATGGCAATGCTGTTACTTTGGGGCAGGGCCTACCCCCTCTAGCAGTCCAGCAGAGCCATGGGGAGGCTGGAGGAACATTGTCCTCTTCTCTGCTGCAAGCTGCTATGTTGAGGAGCGAGGGTAGCTGAGGGCTGACAGTGAAAGCGCTGTGCTGGGTAGAGGAAGAGCTGCCGGCTTGTAAGCTCTGTTTTGACACACACAGCTTCAGTAGACTCTGGGCTGTCCCCTCCTGCCTTTGGGGGTGCCAGAGGAGCAGATCCCCACAGCTCCCCACAGGCAGAGGGGCTTTGCAGGCAGAGGGGTGAAGGCGGGGAGAGGGCAGGCAACTCACACAAGGTTGCACACTCTCTGAAATCTCCATTGCTGTTTGATGGATCTGATATGCCTGTCTGTGGCTAATGTCCATGCTTTGCAAACAGGGCTGAAAAAAAGTGAGTCATATAGACCTCCAGCTATCTGAAGTATGGATTTTTGTTCTGACCAAAGTTAAAACTGCTTTATGCTGTGGAGTGTGTCTTACCTGTAAGATGAAAAGAGACCTGGTAACTCCCCTCTTGGTGGTTATTTCTCCTATAAAAAAATGCCTGGATGTTGTTATGTCGCAGGAAAATGACAGTGTTCTCTGTATGCTTTATTTAATTTGATTAGCTGTTGTCTCTGTTAATTAAACTCTGAAATAGTCTAAGAGGGAGACTAGCTGACCTTCCAAGGCATGCATGAGGAAGTGGCAGGAAACATAACTGTCTCCTACTGACTCATGGTCTCCAAAAGAACAGAGGAGAAGATGTAAATAATGCAGATATGCTTTATAAAGACAGCAGTCAGAGTAAGCCAAAGTTACCTCCCATATTTTTCTTTAATTGTGTTATAGGAAATGGTTTTGAATTGTTTTATTTCCTAATGGTCACATCCTTATTAGCCTTGTGTTTTTTCCTTCCCATACACTCCTATGGGCTGTGTCGTACGTGGGAATTTCTAGGCTATAAAACCTAAAAATTTGTGATAGAAAACCAGTTTATAGTTTATAGAATTGTTAGTCTCTGTTCTTGCCTGCTCATCTACGTGCAAATGCTAAAGTATCCTGTGTTTTATTGTTGTTGTGGACAATGTCGGAGAGGATTATACAGACTTTTAAACTGACTATTTATGATTTTATTGATCTTCATTAATTAAACATCATCTTTATTTTAGGAAGGACATGCCAGAATGAAGGGACTGAGGGGAAAACGTCATTGTTCCCTTCAGATGCGAATCCTTTTTCCCCCTCTTTCTTCTCTGCACTTTGTGGGGTGAGCGGCATAGCGCAGCTTACCTGAAGTTTGCATTCCCTGTTGCAGGGAGCCCTGTGATGTTACTTTTGTATCTAAATGTGCAAATTCCTTTTTACTTTTTGCCATTATCCGAAACCAGTTGCAGATTGTTTTCACTTGAATGCTGTTTAAATTTTAGTGAAAAGACCACTGCTACCTTTTTTCTTTCTCATTTTCAGTAAATCTGCGTGGATTTAGAGATTATTTGTATTCATTTTGTTTCCCCATTTCATTGGTTTGATTCCTAAATGTTATCAGTGAGTTTGAGCTGAGCTCTTTTAATTCAAATGGCATAATGCCCAATCCTCTGAGATTAGCTGGCAAGCAATTCTGGGCATGGTGCCACCTGGCGTTTCTCAGAAAGGGGCTGCTAATGAAACACCGGAAAAAAATAAGATTGTTCCAGACATGCAAAGTCCTGAAGTTGCAGAGAGCAAGGAGTGACACAGCCTTCACAAACACACCCAATATTCTGTGACATGGCTCGGAAACTGCGCAGGAAATACCATCCTAATACCTCTGCAGAAAAATTATATTGAAGTAAAGGTACTTTGAGTACAAATTAGTTTTCTTTATTCCTTAAATCTGTGGCTGAAATGAAGGTTTCTCATTTTTGGGGCACTTTGGCTCCAGGTTAGGCTCTCTGAGATGCCCGCAGCACAGCTTGGGCTTCAAGAGCTCTCAGTCTCTTGGGACCTGCTGTTTGTTCCCATCTGATTTGTCTCACCATGGTGCAGCCCCACAGCTTCCCACAGCACCATGTTAGGGCTGAAGACCACATCCTTCCTGGGTGTTCAGCTGTAATGGATCTAGGCAAACCTCTTTGGGATTCTGTCTTGAATCTAAAAATCTGGTGGCTGCAAAAGATTTTGAATGCAGCTTTTTCCAATTTAGTGACCAGCACTGTCTCATTATACCTTTTGTTGTGTCAGAAAATCTCCAAAAATCTTGATTCCTGGATAAATAGGTCCCAAGGCACTTAGGGCTTTATAGGTCTAGGCTAATATCTTAAAACTAGCAGGCTGTCCAGGCAGATTATGCATCACAAATTTAATATGCTTATGAATTAAAATGCTACTTAACAAGCAAGTTACTAAGTCCTGGACCAGCTGAAGTTTTCTGTACACACTTGAGAGGTTCTCTTATATACAGCATATGGTGGTAGGCTGTAGGGCACTGATTTGCATAAAAAGCCTAGCTAAGAACAATAAAAAATAACTATATAGCAAGAACTAGTTCTTCAGTCAAATAAAAAGGATTTTTGTTGTTGTCTTTATGGCATTTTGTCTCTTCAGCTTCACTGTCTGCTTTCTGTATAGAGGATTAGTACTGGTTGCAGTCCAGGAGTGCCACTAAGGCAACCTTGAGCAACTGGTTATTTCTTAATGGTTTTCCTTCTGCAGACAGTAGTAATAATATCTCCTGCATTTCTTCCAAGAAACCACATTTTCCTGTTTTCTGAGTATAATAGAATATAATCAGATGTATAAACCCTATTGTTTTTTTGCTGGAGCTGCCTTCTGTGTTCATTCCCTTCATCATCCTAGTTTCCTGTGGCTCTGTATAGACTTTAGAAATAATGACAGGGTACAGGGTGGAAGGAGGCAAAGGGGTCAGATCCATGCTAGCCTTTGGAACATAAAGACATTAAAAGGTAGTGGCAAAGATCCCATTGACTTAAGAGAAGTGAAGACTTTTAATTCTTGGTTTACTGTCTGGCTTTTCTTTGGGCCTTGCTCTCACAGGACACTTTTGTCCTTTGTAAGAGTCCCTTATATTGTGTATAATTTGCTCTCTATGTTTCTCAGTCACCAGCTAAAGTCAACACAGCGTAAACTTATAACTGTACAAAAGTAATCATTTGCTTTAAAAGAACACAGAAGTGATCCAGCATTCCCTTCAGATACAGTCTGACAACAAGTATGTTTGTCTAGGATTCCTGAAGTGGGAAAGGATAGGGAATTATTTATTCACCCTGAGGTCTACTGTAACTCACTAACCAACCTGTGCTGTCAAAGGAAAATGTGATTACGTAGTTCATAATGTTTTTTTTTATACAATTGTTCAAGGGGAAAAAAAAAGAAGTAATGCATGAGATACTTTTTTTTTTTTTAATTTAGAAATCTTATTGGGAACACTGAAGGGAGGAACTGGTCCTTTTAATGTTGCAGATCCTTGCTGGTTGCTTGCTTCTAGTTTCATGGTTATAGACTTGTGTCAGTATGATTAATGAGCAAAGTAAAGTATGGGTGGAAAAAAAAGGAATAATAAAAGATTTTTTCTTTTCCTGCAAGAGACAAGAAGTAAAAAGGCAATACAGTGCTTGTGCTCAGTAATCACAGAAGGCAGAACAGTTTTTACTCTCCAGTTGCAGGATCTGATTCTAAACTACATTAGTAGTTTACTAGACTTAGTAGACTTGGTGCACATGATGTATATGTTAAGTCAGTTTGTGAGTTTATGGATTTTATGTTACAGTGTTTCCTTATGGCTTGCAATTTAAAAACTTTGCATTATGTAGCTGAATGTGTGTAGATGTGTGCTGTAGTTTGTGCATGCATCAGCTTTGTCAACCAGATGAGAAACTGCACAACTGTTTGAAGACTATTCACACAATCATTGATGTCAGGTGGCACCACTGGAGATGGTCTTGTCCAACTCCCCTGCTCCAAGCAGGGTCAGCCAGAGCAGGTTGCTCAAGACTGTCCAGTCAGGTATTGAATACCTCTAAGAATAAAGACTGTAGAATTAGTTGATTGTTTTAATTTATATAAAATATACATTATAGAATCATGGGTTTGCATTTCGTATGGATGGGACCTTAAAGCTCATCCAGTTCCAACACCCTGCCATGGGCAGGGACATCTTCCACTAGACCGGGTTGCTCAAAGCGCCGTCAAACCTGGCCTTGAACACTTCCGAGGATGGGGCAGACACAACTTCTCAGGGCAATCTGTTCCAGTGTCTCACCACTCTCATAGTGAAGAGCTTCTTCCTAATATCTATTCTATCCTCTTTCAGTTTGAGGTCATTAACCTTTTCCCTATCACTACATGCTCGTATAAAATGTCCTTATCCTCATGTTTGATTTAGTTGAGTTGATAGAAAACAGGAAAATCCTTGCTAGATGAGGAAAAGAAATGGTACCTTTGTGCACACGGTTGTCATAAATCTGTTTACATAAAAGTTACATAGAATTTCTCATGGTATTTCCTTGGTAAAGTTGTGAGGGCTGTGCAAATCCACGAGCGCTTGTGAAGGGTGAACCCTGAGCAATTGTCTGGTGTTCATGGTGCCAAGTACTCCTTGTGTATTTTGCCAAGTCAGCTTTGTTATTCAGGAATGATTGTGTTCATATCTGATTGTGAGGAGTTGCTAGGTTTGTGCAACATTGCAGCTGAAATAGGACCTATAGTTTCATGACCTTAAGATTTAGCATAGAACTATTCAGTTTCATAGCTAAGACAGGAGTGTCTGTTCTATGAGGTGGGACAGAATTTGGAGGACCTGACCAGTGGGGAACAGCCAGGGCAAAAACTTCCACATCTTCATGTGCTTGAGGGATGTTGGCTGGTTGCTTAGGGATGCAAATAAGGAAATCTGAGTATTTGTCCAGCTAACAATGTGGGTAACTATTTTGGTATAATCCCTTGCAACAAGGCTCCTGCTACAGTAAATGGTAACACATTGATGCCCATAGCAGTAAGCTTTTAGCCACCAGAAGGAAACTGGAAGTTATTCATGCTTTAATAGAGGGACTACAAGTGTTCTGCACTGCCAGACTGGCTTTTGCTTCACAGTAAATTGCTGTTTACATGGTGTTGCCTTGCAAGAAAAATTATTTATCAGTGTTGGCAGATAAAAGGGGGGTAGAGAGTACCCTAGATGAGGTTAGCAGAGCAGAAGGACCAGAACTGTGGCTTTCAAGGTTCACTATGGACTTCCGGTTCTCCATAAACATGAGGGAAAGGGAGGAACCAATGTAGAAGGACCATACATTTTGCACAGAGAAACACTTTGCACAGCAGCTGGCTGTATTTATATTACAAATGACAATTTCCAATCCACGTGGCAATTGAGCTTTTCCTATCACATGGGTCCTCCTAAAAAGAAACTATTGCATTTATATGTGTAGAACATGTATAGCTAATATATAGAATGCATGTATATATGAACATATGTAATATTATATATAATTAATGTGTGTATATATTATATATGTGTGTATATATAATGTATGTGAGTATAAAGTTGATATTCTCCTGATTAATTAGGTAAGTAGGGCTAGAGCTTTTTACAGCTAGTGACTGAGTTACTAATGAATGGAGAAAGATTTAGTATAGCAGAGCCCTTTTGTGTGGCTTTGGTTGAATTACTTAGAGGTGGAAATAATCAGTGGTTGAATTAAGCAAGAGGCCTGATACGTACTGGAAAAACTCCATCATCTGTCAGATGTTTTACAACTGTGATGGATGACTTTGGATAAATAACGCGAACATGTGTTAAACAAGTTCAGGCCAAGTGCCGCGTGGTATGGTAAACAGAAATTGCACTTGAGGAATGTTTGAAAATATAAATGGATGGTAGGTGGTATGTGGAGAGCACTGTGAGGATAGTTTTTTCTGTTGGGGGATTAGCCTTTCCTCTTAGGTGCTTCCGAAATAACTTTATTGTTGTTACTGGTTTTAACAATACGAATGTAGAGGTTTGCTGGCAGTAAAAAGAATTGTTTGGGTTGTTCAGCTGTTAAGCTACAAACATGGTATTTTGTACCCACTGCAAACTTGCCTGAAAACTACCCTGAACCGGCACAGGACTGAACTATATGGAGAGGACCCCAATAGCTTGAGTCACTTTTCATTTAAACTGTAAGAAAAGCCGTGGATGAGGTTGGAGGGAAAATTTAAGCTGGAAATCAGTGTAAGTGAGGCTAGGCATGCTTCAGGGCCTGGCTGGTCACCATCGCTGCAGACAGTGAGAGAGATGAAGAGCTGGTGCCCTAATGGGCAGCACATTGTTGCTTGGGGTAGCATCCATCAGCTTTTGTTTCAGAAGGGAAAATCTGTTGCCAGAGCAGTGAGTGGTTTGGTATGTAAGCTTCTCTCGTGCTGCTGTGTGTGGCTAATGCTCTTAAGCAAACTCCCTGATTTCCAGATGCAGCTGAGAGAAGCGTTTAACAAGGAGGTTTTTATTTGCTATATTTGTTAATGGGGGCAAAATCATTGCTCAGATACTTGCTTTGTATTCTCTCTTGCTCTTACATCCAACTCTACAGCTGTGGAGACGACCAGCATCATGCATCTGGTACCTGGAATATCTCTGATACCTGTGATAGTGAGGGAGAATTTCCAAAAGCATTCTTCCCGCTTGATGGACACAGTCTTTTATCAGTAATTTCCTGATTTTAATACTTGTGTCTTTGGGCACATCCCTTCATCCTAGTTGCAGTACCTGCTTTTACTTCATTTTTATGAGGATGTGAAGTACCTAAGTACTTCCAGTGTTAAATCTTTGCAGTCTGATGGACAGGTCCTTAAAAGAGTATAAAATGTGTCCCCACTGCTGGAGAAGCCTTTGGATTCACACCAACCTGAGTAGCAACAAAAAATAGGAATTGAAGGAAAAATAAGTCATGCAGGAGTAAAGGATAGCAACTGTGGTGCTCTCTTGCAGAGCTGTTGGGCGAGGCATGTGGAACTTGAGACTGTTGGCTCCTCTGTGGTGTTACCTCCCTCCTAGTGTGTTAAGCTTATCACACTGCCTATGCCACATTCTTGGGATGCCTATTCATGTCCCTCTTGCTGTAAGACTGTGATGTGCCAGCCACTTGCTCCCAACACATGCCAATGTGACCCAGGAGATGGCAAGGCATATGGTGCAGCAGCGGTAGAAATGCTGGGAGGTGAGTTGTCCAGCAGATAGTGGAGACTTGCGAGCTTCCCCAGGGTACTGCATGAGCAAGAGCTATGTGCTTGACTTGGTACCAGCATCAGATGAGATTCATACGTTGGCATGGATTTAGCTTCAGATCTTAGTGGTTCCAATTTACTCTTTGGGTTTTCTTCTCCTTTCAGTTGCCAAAATGGTGCATTTTTTATGTGTCCCAACAATTTCAGAATGATGGGAAACTTGCTGACCCTAAATTACTTTGACATCTGCTAAAAGTATTTAGTCTGCACTCTGTCCTCCTGTCTATCTGATATTTCTTCATTCCCTCTCTGTTGCAAATCAGCTCGTTAACTTAATTTGTGTTAATTTAAATATATTTTTCAAGTATCCTAAAGAAGCATCCTTCAAGAACACTAAGATACATCAAGGCACATGGAAAAAGACAGACCAAGTTATTTGAACAAAGCTGGTTAACTAGCCTAATGTTTCTGACTGAGATCACGTCTGCTAGGAGCTATGATGACACAATCACTTAAGAGATTGTTTTTTGCTGTGTGCCTCTAATACTAAAGCAAAATCAAGTCTTTGTCTGTTGAAGTGCTTTCTGCTCTTTACTCAAAATTGGTAATGCCTCAGTTGAATTCCAGTGTCTGGGTTTGGGCAGTTGATTTGCTGTGGCTGGGTTTGTACATTTAGAGATGTGAATTCATTAGAGGATGCACACAAGGAGAATTATCAGAGGTTTAGGAAAGATGAGCTGCAAGTGAAGTTGTTTAATCTAAGGAAGAGGGTGTTATATAGAGACATTGCAAGAGTTTTCAGACTGGAAAGATCTGAAATTTAAAATAAAAAATAAAGTTTTAGGAATCAATATTATTGCCATTGAATGTACTGAAATATTGAAATAACTATTTCTGAGATGCTGTGGTATTTCAATTGAAATTCTTTGCTTGTACTGTATTTTAATTAGTTTTGGTGGAATAATCCTGTTGATGAAGCTCCACTGGATTCAGGTGCCTCCTCTAGAGAAGCTTTCCAGGAGGATCTTCATGACTGTGTGACTGATGCTTCTGTGTGATGCTGAAGTACAAATAAATATTAATCCTTAATCTCTATTCTGTGTGTCAGTCACAGGCACATCTATTATTTTTTGTATGGGGGGATTTTGTAGTGGGTGCCTGGCCTTGGCTATTCCAAACGGTCAAAGAAACCCAGCATTGAGTTACAAGTTGTCACCCCCAGCAGTGTAGCTGGGAGACTGAAGAGTCCCACATGCACATAGGCAACGCAGGATCAGGAATTTAAAGATGCACACACTTGTAATTGCTAGCAGCAGTCCTGGGAAAAGCAGCTTTATGAGATTTTCAGCATCAGCTGTTGCTGATGACCTTTTGCCTGTTAACTTGCTAGCAAATGAGTGATCTATACTTGCTGTCTGAATTTCCGAATAGCATCTGATGGGGTCAAATGCATGCAGTTAATTGGGAGGCTGCCTCCTCTGAAGTCCAATGGTTAGTTAAATCCTGATGTGCTTCCTGAGGATGGACTGGGATCACTGAAACAACCTGGTCTAGGAGATAGCCTCTGACATATTTTGTTCATTTCTTATGCAACAGTAAAACTTGCTCTGGACTTGAAGCTCAGGAGCTCATTCATGTTCTTGGCACAAACCTGTGATGCCTTTGTGCTTGGATGTTTTGCCTTTTGCCAAGCTGTCAGCACAGATAAGGCATCCATAACTCTTGGGATAGCGGGCGTGTGCCTAAATACTTTGTCCTTTCTTTCTGGTGATAGGTTGCTATAATTTGCTTGTTGCTCTTTGTTTACTAATACCAATTGAGCATGCAGGGCAGCATGTTGGCATTGCACTTAAAATGGAATAAAACCAGAAAACTCAAATCAGGACTAGCATGTTGTTATTAAGTACTTGTAATCCAGGAGGCACTGATGTGCTTGTTCAAGCACAAATATCCAGGTCTGCAATTTGGAGACGTAGTTGTAACCTGAAACAAACATTAAAGATTGGCCTCAACATATGCTTTTTTATGATTATTTTTTAGCCTCAGATTGGTTTCAGTAATCTCTAAAGAAAGCAGTAAGTTCTTCTATATTATTTTCTTTTCTAGCAATTTTCCCTGGCCCCATTCTGTTGAATTATGTAACCTATATTTTAGTATAACAACTACTTTCCTACTGTATTACTCTCCAGGGAACAATTTAGCATTAGTAGGAGGATGAACAAGATGACCTCTTAAGTCTTTTCCATCACCACTTGCTGTAATACGGTGCTGTAATATTGACCTTGTTTTGCAGCCTTTTCCCTTCTGCAACCCTTTGACTTTTACAGAAGAGCAGTCACAGCATTTTTTGGACATGAAGAAGTGCGCTCCTTTGAAGTTATCAACATGAAGTACCGTTTCCTGCACTTGAGAACTAAAGAGCATATTAGTGCCTTTTGCATTCAAGTGGAGAAGACCTTTATAAATAAATCATTGCAGGGAAGTACACTACGGCGGCTGTTCTGGAGCTGGAATGAAGAGGCTGAAGAGGCACAGGATCTTTATTTTGTTAATATGTTGGCAAGGCTTTAACTTTCGAATGTGCCTTTCTAGTGTTGCATTTTATTTCAAGGAAGGGAGACTGAGCTGCTTCAGCAGTTTGTTCTAGAACTGTATTATGCATGTGAACCTACACAGTGTACTTGCTTCGCTGTCGTCATTTCCGATAGCAGTCTTTCCCCATGTGTCCGAAGTTATCAGATGGTATCAGACTGCTGCTGCTTTCTGTGCAGTTAAGTGATACCTTGTTGACTCTGGGTTTTAATGTCCCATTCTCATTTTTACTTCATAATTTAAGTAAAACCTGCTGTTGTCTTCTCCTGCTGTTGGGCTTTTTTATTGCTTACATTCTTTTTTTCCACAGCAGCGGTAGAAGACAGCTGAGACAGGTTTCTGCAGTACAGGTGGGAAAACAGGAGCTAGCACAGAAGTATAAAACTAAGGGAAAAAGTACTAGCCATTTGTGTCAGCCAGCCTCGTCCTGCTCTCAGCCAACATCAGCTTATGTGTCTGTTTGCTTGCCTTTAAGTAAGCAGGGACACCTAATACACTTAGCTAGAAATGGCAGTAGTGAAAGGAAGTTTAGACACCATCAGTTTTTAAGATCTCAATCTCAGCATAATGCAGCACAACATACAGAGTACCAACTTCCGTATCTGTAACCTCCAAAACCCAGTAGATGAAAACTAATTTTCCTTTTGCACCCAACTCTGTAAACACTTGCTGCGTTTTAGCATCTCCCTTTAGGGTAAATCATTGGCATTTGTTTGCCGAAGTTTGTACAGACAGTGTGACAAATGTTCTACCTACTTCCACATGCATGTGGATGGCTCTACAGGAATAAAGGGATAGTAATTTAGAGCTTTGAGGGGGGGAAAGAGTGGCTAATGGTTTATCCATGACACAGGGCTTGAAGCCAAGCAGAATAAAGAGAGGTTTGGTAAAAATGGTCAAGAACTGTTAGGCTCTCGGAATGGAGTATGATGAAGGCTGGAAAGTCCCTTCTACCAGCTATATGATTGGTAGTAAAAGGAAAAATATTTCTTTTTAAGTCTTACTTAATTACTTAGATGTTGCTGTAGGTTATCAGCAATGTTGGTAATGAATCTCAAGCACTGACTAAAACCTGGAAGCAACAGTGGGGGAGTCTCCAGGATGTTCAGGAATGATGTGTTCAGAAAAAAAAGAACCTACCCTGAAAGGATGATTTCTCTCTCTCTGTTAAACATTACTTATACATTTTCTCACCCAGTCTTCCCATGCTTCCTTATTCTTAAGTTTTAATTCTCTGTAGGTGGTAATAAGCATTACTGCTTTTTTAAAGCATTATAGTTTTCATGTTAGTGACACTCCAGACCTTCACCTCTCCTGCTGTCTGTTCTTCTTATTGAATCCCCTCTTCTGTACTTCTCTTTGTGTTCTTTCTCTGTTGTTTGCATGTCTCTGATTCCTCATACTCAGCGTCATCATTTTTCTCTGTGGTTTTCTTATTTTTACTCTTTTTCCCGCAAATGATTGAATCTCATTTCACATCTCTTGGAAACACAGGAGCAAGAGTCAGGGTATGCTTCATGGGGAGGACACTTCCACCGGGAGGAGGGGATACATTTGTCACTGAATTTAAATGTACAGTGATTCTTATGCTGACAGTTTTATGTTCCTTCCCTTGTGATAGAAATTAGGATGTTTGGTGCTTCAGAGAAATGGTGAAAAAAAGTTAGCTCCAATCCTTCTTCCAAAAGCGGGATTTCTGCCCTGTGTTCTCTCCCTGTGGAATTCCAAGGGACTATTTCTGCTGTCTTGCAGCAGCAGGAAAGCATATTCCTTCTCTTGAAGAGGCAGAAAACTCCCTAAGTGTGAATATACAGAATTTCTCTGAAGTGCTTGCCGTAGTGGGTATTTTTCACTTCCAGTGGAGATCCCGCCATAGAGTTCCTCCTGTTTGCCCGTCTAAACCCATGAGCTTCCTGGGGTTTGCAGGTGGCTCTTTGCACCCTCTGTTTTAAACCTCTGCCAGTGTGGCTTTAGGGTTTGTGATAGGAAAGAGTCTCCATGGCTGTTTTGTAGCTTTCCCTCCTCCCACTCCCCACCTGCGGATCATTTACAGAGAAAGGGAATAAGGATGTGGGCTTGAAGGGCAGCTCTTCTCATATGCAGGCGTAATAGGATACTCTCCCCACAAAGGATTCCCCTCTCCCATCGGGAGCAAAGAACCCTGCTTACTGAGGGGACCCACTGTCCAAGATAATTAGCTAAGCAGCTGCTGTGTGTGTGAATGAAAAGGAGGGGAGGGAGGTTTTGCTCTGATGGGGAGCTGGGGTGGCATTCCTTGGAGGCAGCCTGCACATTCCTCCAAAGCAGTCCGTGCTGACGGTGACATGGGATTGGCATTGCCATGCCAGGCTTCCCAAAATCTCTGCCATCTCATACAGATTTCTGTTTGATTTCATGTGGACCACTTGCTTGGCCTCAGGCCCTTTTTTCTGGGAAAACTCCTTTTTCCATGCTAAGTGCTAATCATTTATCCCTGGATCGGGGGAGAATATATAGCTTGAATTCACATGTGATGTGTTGCATTAATTAATGCATTGCAAACTATTTATAGAAAGAAAATAAGATCAGATTCAGTAAAAAAAAAGAAGGTTTGCAATATGCAAAGCAAAGTAATCTCAGCAGAAGCAATTGTGTTAATGCAATAGTGGGTAGTGTGCCTGTGAGTGAATTCCTTCTCCGTGTATTTCCTAGGGGGTCTGGGAGGAAAAGGAGAGTGCCTTGTCTGGCCAACACATTTATGACTAGCTTTCATGGACAAAAGCAAAATTAAAAGGAGAGCCTGTTCTTGGCACAGGACCAGAGCTTTTCTTAGAGGACTGCTTTAATTTGTTTGACATACAGTGAAAGGCTGGCACACTGCACTAATTAGTTTTATATACAGTTGTTTTATGGATCTGCAGGACTATATGTAGCCATGGGCCTGCTTAAGTAACCCAGTGAAGTCTACCAGGCTGCTTCCGGAAGTCTATTCACAGGACTGGACCTGCATGCCTGACTTCTTGCTGTGCTGCTCAAATTTTTACCCAGTTTTATATTTCTGTAAATTCATTCAGATAGAATAATATCCATGTAAAACTGGAATGGTGCAGTGATAAATCTGGAAGTGTGGTACTTGGCATTTGCAGAAAGAGGGAGTTTTTATAGTTATAAATTTTTTCTTTGTTCTTTATTTTCCCTTCCCTCTCTCCTCTGTGCTTGTGGAAGCCTAGGTAGTTAATTTAAATTCTAGTTAAAAGCAATTGCTATTGTTTCTATCACTAATACTTCTTCCTAGACAGCACTTAAAATAGTGTTTTATTCATTGTTACAGAGGCACGAATTAAGCTTTTAGTTTCTAAGTACCAGCCCATTTGCAAGTGGCTAGTGAAAGCCAGAGAATATTGCTACTTCTGACCTGTGCAAAGACTTGAGAAATGAATGGCAGGAAATGTTTAAAATGTCATTTAATTAGGTCTTTCTCCAGGTACCCTGCTAATGTAATAAAATGTGGAGTTAATCTCCCGTTTATGTTTTTGTAAGGAAAGGAGCTTCATCTTGAAATTATAGTTTTAAGAAAAGAGGCATGGATGGGAGACGTGGAGGTCATTCAGGCAGCAGCAAGTGAAGCAGAGCAACTCCCATTTGTGCTCAGCCAGATGTTCATGAGCCTTTGCCAATAGCTCAAAAGGCTGATGCTACATAAATTACTATATTCCAGGGACTAATTCAGTGGGTGTGATGGAAGAGGAAGGGAGGAGGATGGTACCCTGTCGGTCAGAGGTCAGGTGTAACACATGGGACTGAACTAAGCAATATTCAGCCAGTTCTGTTTTTCTTTTATTATTGAAGATTGAAAACTCTCATTTTGCCATGGAAAGCAAAAGAAAAGTTGATACTTTCAATAAGGATATAAAGACCAATAATTATTTTCTTTAAGAAGTCTGTTTTCCCATGCAGTCAAAAGAGCTGAATACCCAATGAAATTTGAGCCTCTGACAGTCATCTTTGAAAATACAGGATCCTCTTTGAAAACTACCAGTGGTCCAGTTGAATGAAGATATTTAAAGGCTTCTTTTGCTTTCTGAGAAGGTGCCTATTGTACACCCCAACTGCCTTCTCTCCGCTGCCGTGTTTGTACCAAATTCACCTAGAGAAATCCCTTTACAGCTAGCATAAGTTGTTCTCCTTTCCTCTGTAGGAGAGTTGATTTTTTACAAAAGTAAAAGCAAAAAAAAAAAACACGGAGTAATAAATAAAAGCTTTCTTTTAGAGTGTGAAGCGTTCTCTCAACCAAAGTCCTGCCATTGCAAGAGAACAGGCACTTGTAGGTCAGTACCTCTCACGTGTGTCTGTATCACAAGCCTGGTTATCTTTGATGCTCTGCCTGTAGAAGGGATTGGTGAACTAAGGGAATTTCTTTGTCTTTCAAAGATATACAGCTACCCCTTATGCTGCAAAGGGTGATTTAACAAATATGACTCTTGCTGCTTACACAAAGACTCAAACCCATACCAGTATCTGGTTTTCTGTTGGATAGTTTCGAAAGACTTGACTGATTTTGAAGGTGTGAGATTGGCAATGCTGATGCTTTTTGATTTCTCAGGATGTCCTACACTCTACTGATTAAAAAGCAGGGTTTCGGGGCTAATGAAGTACCCACTTGATCAGTGGGAAGCCCATGGATGCACAAAATGACTTTTCTCTTATAAAATAAAGAAATAAGCAGTGCCCTCTAGTGTTACTTAACATCGGAGGGAACCACCAGGAGACTTTTCTATCATCTGGGTACCTGGAATTAAACCTATTTCACAGCCACAGATGCAGCTCTTTATTTCTTGAAGAAGCATGATAAAAAAGAACTGAAATACACAGCTTATCAGGACGTGACTGTGAGAAAGTCAGCCATTAAATAGCTAAATACAGTCAGATATCTCAAACTCCATGAACTGTTTTATCTTCTCTGATCTTGAAGTGTGTGAGTGTAGTATGTCTCCAACCCGTACCTGACCTGGGAATGTGTTTTACCAAAGGGCCAGAGACTTGTGAACTTTCGGGAAGAAGTATAGCAGTGAATCTTCTTGCTCGAAGGTCATAAGTTCAATTTCTGGCATAAGGCAGTTCTGAGGTACTTATTAAAACGTATCTACAACATGTTATAACGCAGCATTGAGAAGGTAGGTCTTTCGGGCTTTCTTAGGAGCATCTTGGAGATTTTTGTAGTGATGGTAGCAGGCTGGACTCCTGTTTGAAAGCGATAGCCATCATTTGCTTCAGTTAAAGACAATTCTGCCAGAGATGCACCATGTGAGTTACAGTCACTTCTGTGCTTTAGCATGGAAGGCCATTTCTCAGTCTGTTTAAAAGACTTTATTACAAAAAATCTTGTGTATGTCTAATGGCGTGTATGTGTTTATTGTTTTCTGAAAAACAGAACACAGAAATGCACTAGAAGTATAATCTGGTATATGGCAACCGATGCAGTACCTTGGCTTAAACTTGGGCATGCAAATATAGTTTCTGTGTAGATTGCTGTTCCTTGGTAGTAGATGTCAGAAGTGAGAAGACTTCTCTCAACACTCAAAGTCAGGTTGGACAGGGCTCTGAGCAACCCGATCTACTTAAAGACATCTCTGCTCATTGCAGAGGGGTTGGAATAGATGACTTCTAAATGTTCCTTCTAACCCCAGCTATTCTATGACTGTTCCTCCTCAAAAGAGGTGTGAGACCAGCTCAAGTGTTTGCAATATGTGCTGTCTTGTTGCCACTGCTGTTATCATAGAATCATAGAATCAGAGAATAGTAAGGGTTGGAAAGGACCTCAAGATCATCGAGTTCCAACTCCCCTGCCATGGGCAGGGACACCTCCCACTAAACCATGCCATCCAAGGCTATGTCCAACCCCACCTTGAACGCCGCCAGGGATGAAGCATCCACAGCCTCCCTGGGCAACTAGTTATTGATTCTTCAGCTCTAATGGTCACTTGTGTGCTCTGCTACATGTGAGCAGGGAGAGCATTGCTTGTGCTGATTGCCAGGGATGATGTTATGCTCTGTGAAATGGTCAAGAAGAAAAATGTTCAGCATTGTTCCTCTGAGACATACCAAAAATCTGCATGTACCAATGAAAGCAACCATTGTTATGGTATCATAACAATGGTTCGTTAGGAGTTTACCCAGGGCTGGGATGATGATTGTTCCTGTTTAAGACAAAAACCAACAGACGGCATTTGTTAGAACATTGATATTTATGTACAAAGTTGCCAGCACTTTAAGAAGTGGTGCCTGTCTTAATTAAGATGATAATGTGCTGCCTCGTTTGGAGACATTCTGCTCATAATGATGCTGGTGAATTATGAATAGAGGGAAATTAGCAATAACAAATGCCAGATGGAGGTATCTTTCAAAGAGGAATATTCCATGTAATATGGCATGTAAAGTTGACAGACTGGGTCTTAAAAGACCTTTATTATTCTTTAAGCTTTCCTGACAAAATTGCTCTTTAGCCTGCCAAGAAATGTAGTTTCACATGCCAGTGAGTTTTTAAGCGAGAGTAATTAAAGTATGCCTCCAAGTTTATGGCTTGAAGTGAAATCTATTCCTCCAATGTTTTGTCAGGAGTCTATAAACAGTGCAAGAAAGGAGACAACTTATAACAACAATAGTTTTGCCAATCCTACACGTTCTGTCTTTGAAATCAGAGGCAATTAGGGATGAACAAAACTACTTTCAAAATTTAAAAAAAAAAAAAAAAAAAGTGTAAGTTTTACCTCACATTTTTCCTTTGGTTAAAGGGGACTTTTGGGAGTAAGAATTGTTTTTCTAAAATTAAAATCTACTTTCTTTTATGGAAGTAAAAAAACTTGCTGCTGACTTACAAATGCATTGAATCCTGAAATGCCAGGCCTTTTATTTAACTTTCTGAGAGGGGGAAATACAATGAAATTTAATTTGATTTTGTAGTGTAAAGTAGCAATTCAAAGAGAAATAGACAAGGGAAAGTAAGAAGTAAAACTTTGGGGTTGGTATTTCATCTTCTCATAACAATATTCCCACTCTGTGGGCACTCCAGCTTTGATTGCATGACCTGCTGGTCACTGGAGAGATGGTCCTTCATGATGATCTGTGTGTGAGGCAAAGTATGTCATGGTGACCATAAAGATTTGATTTTTCTTTGTAATTGTCCTCAGAGTACATTAGTGTAATGAAATTGAATTTAGGACTGAAGAAGTGTTGCATATAGTCTCTCTTTACCAGACATGCAAAGCATAACAGAGCAGGAGGACTTAAACCATACCTTCTGCTCCATCCATGCATAGTCACAAATCACTTCCAAATATAATAAACTTGAAATGTACAGTCCAAGACTTATTGCAAAGGCACAAATGTTGGGGCAAGGTTCAGAAAGCAGAGGAGATGCTTTTATCTACTGTAAATTATTTCTGTGTGTATGCATTAGTAAGGGAATAAATGAAGTAATCTATATCAGTATTGGATGATGAAAAGAAGGCTTCTGCTCTGCTTAGAAAAAGATCAAGATCAGTTTTCATGCAAATAAAACACTGTTTTGAATTAGGCTTAGAACAGACTGTCCGACTATTTCTGGTATTAATGTTCATTGCCATTGCAGAAAGGATTTAACAATAGAAAGATGAGAGCGTGAGAAAAGAATGTCTAGAGGGAAGGCAGTCAAGGATGGGATTCAGTGGCTCTAGCTTTGATAACAAAAGCAAAAAGTGCTCTCAGTTGAGTCTTTTGAGACTAATCAGGTACTTTCAATAAACCCTAAATTTCTCTTATTGTAGAAAGAGTAGGCATTTACAGAAACTCCTTAGAATATTGTTTCTTATAGAATCATAGAATAGTAAGGGTTGGAAAGGACCTCAAGATCATCGAGTTCCAACCCCCCTGCCATGGGCAGGGACACCTCCCACTAAACCATGCCATCCAAGGCTATGTCCAACCCCACCTTGAATGCCGCCAGGGATGAAGCATCCACAACCTCCCTGGGCAACCCATTCCAGAGCCTCACCACCCTCACAGTAAAGAACTTCTTCCTCAGATCCAATCTAAACTTCCGCTGTTTAAGTTTAAACCCATTACCCCTTGTCCTCTCACCACAGTCCCTAATGAAGAGTCCCTCCCCAGCATCCCTATAGGCCCCCTTCAGGTATTGGAAGGCTGCTATGAGGTCTCCACGCAGCCTTCTCTTCTCCAGGCTGAACAGCCCCAATTTTCTCAGCCTATCTTCATACGGGAGGTGCTCCAGTCCCCTCATCATCCTCATGGCCCTCCTCTGCACTTGTTCTAACAGTTCCATGTTCTTTTTATGTTGAGGACACCAGAACTGCACACAATACTCCAAGTGAGGTCTCACGAGAGCAGACTAAAGGGGCAGGAGCACCTCCCTCGACCTGCTGGTCACACTCCTTTTGATGCAGCCCAGGATACGGTTGGCTTTCTGGGCTGCAAGCACACACTGCCGGCTCATGTTCATTTTTTCATCAACCCACACCCCCAAGTCCTTCTCTGCAGGGCTGCTCTGAATCTCCTCCCCGCCCAACCTGTAGCTGTGCCTGGCATTGCTCCCACCCAGGTGTAGGACCTTGCACTTGGCATGGTTAAACTTCATTAGGTTGGCGTCAGCCCACCTCACAAGCGTGTCAAGGTCCCTCTGGATGGCATTCCTTCCCTCCAACTTATCAACCGAACCACACAGCTTGGTGTCATCGGCAAACTGACCTTGTTAAAGCTATTGTGAATTTACCTGGGAGATACTATCTGAAGTTATGGAAACCAAACCCTGGTTTTACTTGCACTTTTTTAATGAATAAGTCCTGTATATATAAAAAAATAAAGCTGCTTTCTTTAACAGCATTCTAATGGGAAGTGGGCGCTATGAATCTTCAACTCTTTTGAAATCTGTCCTACTTTTTTGCCATGTTGACAGTTTCGTTTATGCTTAACTTCTTTCCGTTGTCATTTTTTTCCCCCCAGAGAAACTTTACAATTCCAATGGACGGGAGCTGAGACGGGCACTTTTCTCCTTGAAACAAATATTTCAGGTGAGCATGTGGTGAATGTCAATTCTCTGGTTTGAACATGAATTGAGTTTATGTTTTATGATGTAGGGAATAACTTATGATTTCTTGCACAACGTAAGTTTAAGTCTTCACTTGTAATGTGCAGTTAGCCAATTGTTTCTTAGGATCTTTTCTATGTATGGTCTGTAGGCCTTCCCTTGTTCCTTCAGTCTCTCAGAAGTCAGGAACAGATATGGAGTAATAGCAGAGTGGGTGATTGGAACCTGTCAGGAAAAGAGAGATAAATTGTGGCTCTTAGATGGAAACTTAGACTGCTCATTAAACAGTGGCAGTGGCCTAGTTCTGCATTGGAAAGACTGGAAAAGGTGGGCAAAGAGGAGTTGGAGCTGGGCTGGGGTCGTGGCCTCACATTACCCTAATAATTGACGAATAGACTGGGTTTAAGCCACATCAACAACTGATAAAGGATGTGAGAGACATTGGACAGCTCTGACGGGAACCAAGATGTAGAGGGAGAGCTGTGAAGGTCAGTGGAAATGCTTTATTGATAGCCAAAATGTTGCTTCATACAGCTGAGGAGGATATGGTAGCGGCTGATCAGTTTAAGGGAAGGCATGGATTTGAATGTGAATGTTATATAGACCTGAAATCAGCAGGATTTTGGCTCCTGTGGTGAAGTAGCCAGTGTGATAGACAAGTGGCGTAGATGGTAATAAAATGAATTGAATAAAAAGCTTGGATTTCAGATTTTACTGGATAAGTCAAGGACTCGGGAAAGTTGCAGGAGTAGAAGGAAGCTTGTTGGAGAGAACAGGTCAGGAAAAGTGACAAGAAAATATCAGTGAGAACTACAGTATACTGCCAGTGTGATCTTAAAATGAAATTCAGGGTGTTGCATTCCATTTCTATTGGTAAATGTAAGTGAAATCAATAAGAAAAGCATGTCTCTCCTCTAGTAATGGATCCAAATGGAGGATGATAACCTATATTTTTCAGAAACAACAGGTAGGTGCCAGGCTTTCAAGCTGTTAGTTTAGCACTTTTTGATTTGTTTTAAATAGACAATTGGTCTAAGAATACCAACATTTAACAAATCTGCAAGACTGCAGAACTGCAAATTTCCAAAACACTAAATACTTTTTCAGGGTTTCAAAGTTAAGCATTCAGAATTTAGAAAATGCTAAAATGAAGATTTCCTGAACAGTTACAGATGGTGAAGGGTGAACCATTTATTGGAAAATTTTCATAGCTAAAATGCCTTCTGGGTAAGAGAAAAGTCCTTGAATTTTTGGACAAAGAAGGAGTTCCAGCTACAGAATAGTCTGGTCATCTTAGGCCACAGATTGGAAAAACCATTGTCTCTTCAAGGCATTCCCAGGGAAGGACTGTTTGAGAGTCACAATGATGCAAGTTGGGTTTCCCTGTGATGTTGACAAGTGGGTGGACTGTGTGCTTAGAGGAAATTTGGCAGGTTTCCAAGAGTCTTCTCTGGATTCTTCTCTTTTTGTTCATTTCAACTGTTTCTGGGAAGTATTTGTATTTCTCTGAATTTGTGTTTGACAGATTAGTCTAGGTGCTCACATGCATATTTAGCAATGAATGCTAAGCCTCTCTTCCCACCCACTCTGTGCCTCCCATACCTCCCATCATGACTTCTCCCAGTTTGGGTATTCATAAATGTTTTCTTCCCTGCATAACGTAGTGCTCAGTGTTTTCAGTGCACACACCAGTAAGTTCTCTCTCGTCCAGATGATCATCTGGTTTTATGGAAATGTTGTTTAAATATTTATCATAATAAATCTAATTGGAGTTGACTCCATTGAAGAGTAATGAGCAGGAAGGGAAAAGCGATGCACACAAACCCATATCTAGGTATGAATTCAGTTTTTAAGTAAAGCCTGTCTGACAGTTTCAGAACATAATTTTCCTTGAAGAATTCAACTTCCGTGTTGCCTTATGTATGTGATACTGAAAGGAATTTGGGAATTATCTGTTACCACTTTAAGTAGCTACTTTTGGTAGAACTGTGGCTGTTTGTGGACCAAATATAGCCTTCAAAAAATCTTCACATTCTCCCAAAGTACAGGCTATCATTACTGGAAAATTGAGGAAAAGTCTTCCGCAAGCTGGAAAGTATTCATATCATATGCTCGAGTATTTGAGCGGTACACGTCAAACTGGAAAATGAGACCTTATATGATGTAAGCTCCTGTTTGCCTGTCAACTTTATGTCCTTAACAACATTTACTGGCATAATTTTGAGTATGGGCATCTTTTGAGCATGACTTTAATGTATCTCATCATGAACAATGAGAGAGAATGTAAATTGTTTTTTATATCTGTTTTAGAAAGAAAAGCTATTTCTTTTTCCTTAGTGAATTAAAATACAAGTTAATATTCTAAGGTTACATTATAGACCAATCACTATTGTCCAAAAGGTCATACCTGAGGGGTTTTTTTTGTCTATGAAATTAAAGTTTGTCAGCATTAGAAATCTATCATTATGTTAAAATGTTTTTTATGAGTATATTTTTCAACATGAATATCTGTTGATTTTGTATCTAATTATTTTTAAATTCTTTAAGAGTATAATATCTCAAAAATACAATGTTGACTTCAAAACCAGTCTTTATTTTGTTTTAGCATGAGACTTCATCATGTCTTTAAGTGCCAAGACAGTTCTTAGCACCATGTTTTTATAATCATTTCATCATCGCTGAGTTAATTTGGCACAGCTCTGTGTCAGTATCATTTTTAATTTAAAAAGCTTCAAGGTAACATGCAATCTCTTATTTGCATAAAGTGGGAACCATCCCAAGTTTTACATCAAATATGAATTCCAAATAGTCAGAGCCCTTGGTTTTTCACGCGAGGCCTCAGCAAAGCTCAGCAATGTTTGGCAAAAGCAATGCCTTTGTTTCAAAATTTAAATGAAAGATACATTTGGCAAGTCCAACCTTGGAATTTCTGTTTGTTTTTTTCTGGTGGGCTGGTTTTGGCAAAATGGTAAAGGTTATTTGGAGCATTTTTCTTTGACAGTAATGCCATTCTGTTACTGTCATTCATTCTGAAGGCTTAGGATAGCCACACTCATTATCTTTTTCTGGCTGTACTGCAGTATTCTGATTTACCAGTATACTTCTTGGCTAACAAACTTACAGAGTGAGAAAGTAATGTTCAGACTAAAAGTATATGAAGGCACTTGACCTTAAAAAAAACTGAAAAAGGGCATACATATATAAATGACAAGCTGTTGGAGTACAGTTTAGCTCCCTTTGATTATTTTCTGACAGACTTCTGAGTTGCCCAGTTCTTGTGTTTATCAGAGATTCATGAATTCTGTGCAAAGTGCTAAAACTTCCAAGGGCATCCATGGAAGAATCCAGCTGAACATGGCAATTATAAAGTCAGGGTCGAAAAACATTCTTGCATTTCCTGATTGTGATATCATAAGTGAGATAAAAATACAGCTGCTTAGAACATTTAATTCAATATCAATCCTAATAGCATAAAAAATGGGCATGAGCTCTGTAATGGATGTAAATAGTGCTGTGTAATTTATGTGATATTAAAGAATTTTAATTGACAAGACCTCTGCTATGACTAGTTGCAACATAAGGTAGGTTTTAGAACCCTTAAACAAAAGTGGGCTTTGTATTTACAAAGCATAGTTTAAATCATGTTGACTGCATCATTTCAAAATATGAAATAGCTTGGTGTTGTAAGAAAAATAGGAGCACTGTGACGCATGTTTCAAGTCTGTTGAAATCTATAATCATGCAAATCTGATTTCTAAAGTTTTAGAAAATATTTTTAATCAAGCAATCCATTAGTTTTTCTGGAAAGGAAACCTAAGGTGTATATTTTAAGGTGTTGTAGAAGAAAAATGGCTTTTTTTTTCTTGACTGTTTCCCCCTCCAAGTGTCATTAGACAAATGAAGGAAGATATTCAACTATTTTTTGAGGAGCCAAATGCTTGTATTGTGTTGTGATCAGAATATCAATGGACACAGTTACAAAATTCTGTTACAGAATTTTCTTCTATTGCTGAAAAATTCATTAATCATTGAACAATTGAGCTTTGTGTAAAATGTCACAAAGAACGGCTTTGTAGGGGCCCTGGAAACATAAAATAGAAGGTGTTTGGATAGACACAATCTTATCAGTGAGTGAAATCAAATGTCACACACTTCAGCTGCTGAGGAGTCATCAATCATCCTTAGGGGAGCAGAAGGAGTATTCTGTGTTTGCCTCATTGATCTCAAGGAAGGAGGCTGCTCCTTCCCCTCTTGCAAGCATGAATGATGACTCCATAGGGTTTGAAGCTGTGTGACACTTGATTTAGGGGCTGCTGTCATCACTTGTGAGACAGGGAGCCTCTCCTCTTTAAGAGCCCTCTTGGAAGGGTTCTTGATTGAGTCATGAAAAAGAGAAACCTTTATTTCCTTCCTAAATTGAATTGACCATAGTTCCACAAGGCAGTTTACATATCTGTTTAATCCTATTTTACAAAAGATATGTTTCATTATTGTTTAGAGATTAAAAAAAAAATAATATATAGCTATGACACATTAAATGTCAAAATCAGTTTCTCGGTTTCAGTGGCAAATAATGTTGTCTTCATGCCTTGACATTGTTAATGGCCTGAGATGTAAACAGTTCTTAATGAGACTATAAAATGTGAACTTCTTCCACCTTTAGGATAGCCTAAAAACTTGGGAAGCCGCCATTATTCATTCTCTAATCTGTGTGAATCTTCGAATTGAATCAGAAAACTTTGTTTTGTGTGGGGCCTAGTTACTTTAACTTCCTCAGGTATGCAATGAAGTGCTTGAACATCATTTGATCTGTTTCTTAGCTGCCATGAAGAATATCTTGGTAGGGTCTGGTCTAGGTGACTTCTCTAGTAATTTTCAATTCCGCTATTGACTGGGAGGAAAAAATCCAGTGTATTGATGTATCTGCTGTCTACTCAAGGTACGAAGGATGAAATTCTGTCCCCATCAAGTCAATGGCAGAGAATGTCTTTAGTTTGAACGTTAGTTTTGCCTGGTGATTGAGTGTGTACAGGTAGATGGACTGTAGGTAGTAAAGAGGGTCAGTCACAGCAGTACTTTTTTTGTTAATTTCCTGATAAATGCTTTGTCTTTATAGGGGGAGGCAACCAAATTTTTTCTGGTTAATAATTGTATGAATATATCTGATACTCAAGTGGGACTTATTTTTGCTTGCTTGCCTCTTGCACTGACAGGGAGGAAAAAAAAAAAAAAAGAGCTCTCTGAGGAAAAAAGATCCTCTAATTATCTGCACCTGCATTAACTGAAATAATAAAATATTGAAAGCAGAAAGTTACTTCAAAGTGATTCAACTTGCTGAAATAATTTCTTTTCCATATTTGTTCTTTCAACCAGTTTGAAGAATTGTAGTACAGTTGTGTACACCCCTCCCCCCCCTTCCGAAACACAGAGTACATCAGCTTATTGTTCTGTACAATTCGTCAATGGTAGATTTTGGTGGTAATTCTGGGATCTTTCTCAAGTTAATGTGGCATCATGCAACTGTGAGGTTATGTGCAGTGAGAGCACTAGAAGCAGGTATTATAGTGTCACAGTAAGATGGCTTTCTACCTGCAGCCCCCTCATCTGATACAGGAATTGGACAGGTTACGTGAAAATAGTGAAGTCAACGACAAGGTCACTGAAGAAGCAAAATATCATATTCAGAGTAAAGGAAAACCAGAACTTTCTTTGACAAGATGGTGATGAACACCAGGTGGGATCACAATTATTTGATCTTGGTAACTGAAGAAAGCAGGCTTAAAGTAAGAACAGAAGTGTGGTATGGGAACAACTTTGCTGTGCAGGCTAAGCACTGTTCCCTCTCTAAATTTTGTCTTTAATCAACTTAAGTTATGAGTGGTTCTTTGGAGATCTCGGTTACATCCACTGAAGATATCTTTGTTTTCATCTTAGCAGTGAAAGCTTCTGTTTCCTTCCTAACATGTAAGTGCCCAAATGTGTGTTTTACAGACAGATTCTCTATCAGGAAAGTTGAAATACTGCAGGCTGTTTTTTCTCCTTGATCTTCAAAGAAGTTGTTGTATGTACCCAAAAAAGAAAAAATCTCTTTATGAAGGGAAACCCAAAATCTAAAAGATTCAATTCTTCATTCATATACAAATGTGATGCATCTCACCAAGGAAGAAAAAGTAATAAATGGATGGATCTTGGCAAAATACAAATATGAACTGAAAGTTTTCAGGTTTTAAATTTATACTTTTTCATGGATGTCCATTAAAGAGCGCGTATTCTAACAAGTTAATTTCATCAGACAAGATTTTTTTTTGATTAAAAAAAAAAAAGAGTTGCTAAGAATTTTTAAAACATTTAAATCTTTCCATAAATGTAGGCTCTATCTGTTGTCTATCTTTTGCCGTGCTTTTTCTTCTGTTTTGGTTGTCTGGAACTTGATGCTCTAATTATACCTTAACTGTGTCTAATAAACGCTGATTTGACTCTGAGGAATCTCAACAAATCTAATAAAGCAGCTTTTGATTCTTATCTATTACTTTTTTTTTTCCCCCAAGATTTTTTTTCCTATGCTACTTAGGACCGCTACTTAGGATAACTACATGGCTTGTGCTGGATATCTCAGGTATCTGCCTATGTGTCGCTTGAGGAATTTGAGAAAGACTTTGAGAGGTCTTTGCGTTACTGGAAATTCATAGCAATGTCTTGCTTCAAGTTTTGTATATTTTTAAAAATTCATACACATCTAAAAAATCCAAAGATGTCTGAACCTCTTTTGGATTGGAGTTACTTCCCAGTATCCTCAAGTTTGCAGAAATTCTGTCCAGAAAAGAGCTGCATAATTGTTTCAAGATATTAAATACTGGAGGTTTTCATGAGTTTTAATTTGTAAAATAATGTTAACTATTAAAATGTTTATTTTGCCCACATGTATTCTTTTAACTATCCAAAAGAAACTGCAGAAATCCATACAGTTTAAAATGTGTCCCTGTGTAAAGGAGGTGTGAAATATTAAGTGTTGCAGCTTTGATAATCTTTGATAATGGGAAACACCAGCAAATGCTGTATTTGTTTTGCTGGTACTTTTAGCAGAATACAAAACATGTCTTTGAGAAACAACAGAATATTTATTTTCTAGCCTGAGGGTGTTTCAGAAGGGAGACTAAGGGGGATTAATGGCTGCAAATCAAACACTTTACTTTTGGTTGAATTTCTATATCTCTTTATTGGCGCCAAGGTGGAAAGCCATAATAAGCAATAATTTGGTCTGTATTTGAAATGTTTCATCTCGGAAAGAAAGAAAATCTATTTTTTAGTACTTCAGTGGTAGTGTTATGATTAGCTGGCACAGATGTGCTTTAATGGCTGGCAAAAAGTTTGCTGACATTTAGTGATTGCTACTTAGGCAACTGACTTATGGTAATGATATGCAATGGAGTTGATACTTGAGGGCGAATTTTCATTGCAGTCATCACTAGAAGGCACACTTCGCATTGCAGGTTGCTTAAATATATTACCCCACTGAAAGTAAAAAGGTATGGTCATTTCCGTGCATGCTGTTGTAAAATGTTACTTCATGTAAATAGATGCAAGAATAGAAAAAAAAAAAAAAAGGAATAATGTCAAAATACCAATTAATATAAATGTAATATAATGTAAAAATGTTTTATATCACATTATAGTCATGCTTCTATGTGTAAAGAGTTGGGTAGGTGTAAAGGCTGGGGGAGAGAAGCAAAGGAATGCGAAGTCAGTACAGAGGAGTGTAAGGAAAAAGCTCAGAGGGCAAAGGAGTGGAAGCTCTGGCACAACCACTGACAGTGGAGCAGCTGATGTGTAGTTGCAATCAACAGAGGCAGCAAGGGGACGGAGCTTCCTCTGAGGGACAAACTGGCTGCTTGGTCCCCTTCAAACCCTTCGCCACTAAAATGCTTCTGCTGCTGCCTCAGTTACCCCTAGCAGCTGACTGCAGTTTTGGGATGCCCCATGCCAGGGCACCCTCGTTCTCAAGGAGTTGTTCTATGTGTACTGGTGGAAGGAATACAGCAACCAACCTTGCCTAGCATCCTTATCTTGGAGTAGTTTCTGGGTTGCCATCTTACAGAGGTGGACTGTCTGACAGAGAAGACTTTCCTCCTGCTAACCCTGAGAGCTGTGTTTGATTCATCTGCTAAAAGTAGTGTCCTGACTCGAAGTACAGCAGAGGTTTCATGGTTTATCACACGACTTGCCTGCTTTACCACTGGCTCATCTGGTCCACACTAGAGTTGTTTTGTAGCTGTTTAAGTAATTTAGGTTGAAATGGACATACAGTCTCAAGGGACTCATAGCACTGAAGTTTATATATGTATCTGTAAATATATATATGTGCATGTGTATATGTTGTTGGAATGATTTCTTTCCAGATTTGTTTGCGATAGATGACTACGCTTTTAAAATGGACTGAAATAAACAGTAACATTTTAGTTAGAGAGTATCAGGCACTTCTGGATTGGCAATCTAGGATTTTAATTATATCAATAATTTTGTAGTCCAAAGAACAGAACTTTAAAGTGTGGGAAAGTAACTATAAATTATATCTTGGCTGTCCATGCTCCTTCAATCACTTCCTGACTATGTTTACTCAGTTTCCAAGCCAAAACGAGCTTTTCTAACTGCAAACATTGCAAGCCAATCTTGATCTATAAAATGCAACCTGTTGCTTAGCCAGTAAAAAAGCTGGACTCCAGGAATGGTCTGGGATTTCTGTTTTTAATACAGCATGGTATAACACTTATATTACTGCATCATTGTAGTCTTGTCAGTGGGAGTAATAATTTTGCTGGTAACTTAAGCAGATACAATGCATACTGAAGGCAGGTAGCAGTACTTAAAAATATGCTTGTGGAGACTTTATTGTGTTATATTTCTAACATAGACTTTGAGGAGGAATTGGCTGTTACTTTTCAGTTGCTACTGGGGCAGAGCATTTGAAATCTATGCATTTGAAATTATATAGGGAACCTGTGGACATGAAGGCTCTCAGGTAGTAGAAGTGCATTCTGGTCATAGCCCTGTGCAGCCACGTTGCTACTGCTGCCCAGGGCAGTCTCATTAGGAACACACTATGGGGTTGTTTCAGTGGTTTTTGTATACATGAGGGTTTGTCAGAGCCAGAGGAATACTTAGGAAAGAGGATCAGTAGATTTCTATTCTTCTTACACTAGTAAGAGAATAAAGGGTCAAATAAGGACTTACCCATCATTGATTCTATTGCTAACAGAAACCCAGATTTTACCCTTCTGCCTTTTTTGCTTAGTAACTGAGGCGGCTTTTCAAGTATATTGGGCAATAGTCCTGCGTTTTACTTTCTTGTGGTGGAGCGCCAGATGTATTGTCATTTGAGATTTATGCCAGCAAAAGCCTGCAGTCGCTCATGGTTTGCTCTTTGACCTGCCTCCTCCTTCCTCCTTTTCCTCAACAGTCAGCTGCTGTCCCTCTGCTGCTAATTTACATCCCCAAATGAATGAAGCTTAATCCCTAAACCTTAATCCTTCTAAAACCAGCTGAACTTTGTGATCCTATCTTGACTTTGCAAGAGATTTAAAGAAAAAATAAAAAGGTGAAAAAATGTCTTTGCTTCTAAAGAGAGTGGCCATAATTTCGTCATTTATTTTTGGGGGAGGAGTGCTTTCTGTGAGTACACTGGCGTTGAAGTGATCCATGTATTTTTTCCTTGGTTTTGTTTTGTTTTTGTTTTTTTTTTTTCACATTGAACATAATCGTCTGGAAGTTCTGTTTCAGTTCTGCCTCCTTGCTGTGTGCAGTGCATATTCCTGGCACTGGAATCTCAGGAGCAGGGTTCCTGAGGAGACCTTGCTCTGATGTATTAATGTGAAGTGGTGACAGCACGCTTTCCTAGCACGCAATTTTATAGATGAGCATAGCAATTACTGAAGATTCCCTAGCTCCCCCTCTTAAAAAACAGTGATTTTTACTTCAGGAGTTGGGCAATGTCTGAATGAGCCTTTTCTGCCCATAGGACACTGTATTGTTATGCTGCCAGCCTCTTGTCCCACAAGATTTCAGGCAGTGCCGAAGGATGCTCCTTATCTTAGAATCTGGCAGGGATTACATTTTTCCTCTTATGCTGCATTGCACAATCAATTGGCTGTATTCATCTTACTTTTGCCTAGGTGAGTTATTACAATGTTCGATTGTGAATGCAGTATATCTTTGTGAAGTTGCTGATTTTGGTCTACAGACAAAATCAGAGCTGGCCTGAGAGTTGGAAGTTTGAATGTTTTAACAGGGGTGTTATAGAGTGACAGACCAGAGCGGGAAACTCTTCCTGAGACAGAGGATGACGTGCATCAACCACTGAAGCCCAGTGTGAGTGCAGTCCCCTCCTGTAAGCCTGTCTGCAAAGCTCAGAAAGAAGATTCTCGTGGCTATGGCTGCTACCCCATCGGCTTGTGCTTCTCTCACTTCAAGGCTGGATTATAGCAGCTTTTGCATTTTGGAAAGCCTAGTCGGTACAGAATGTGATTGCTGGCTCACTCAGTAACATGTCATGTGGGGAGCACAGGCTGGGGAGCCCCATGGTTCCTTATTTAAAGAAATGAATATCATAAAATGTGCAGTTTTTAACTTTTGTGACAGAAACGGGAGAGAATCGTACAGTGTAGGGTCAAATATGGGAATGCTCAAGCAACCAGAAACAATGGGATATCTTATGAAAGGAAAAAAAAAAAAAAGAACCCATAAAAATGAAGTTCTCCCTGGTGGAAATCTCCTAGACAAGCATCTTGTTATGAGTCCTTGGAAAGGCAGTACTCTCCACAGCTGTTAGCCACGTAAGAGAGAAATATGTATGTGCATGTCCAAATGTGGATATTCAGTTACTAATCCAGACTCCCCAAATAGTCGAAGCAGAACTTTCAGCAGTACTTGTTAGCTTAAATGAATAAATAACAAGAAAAATCCCCTCTAGAAGCTGTGGTTGAAAACCTTGATTCCTATTAGGAAGCGAAGCAACTTTCTTGTGGCATAAAAATGATCATGCTTGGGTAAAACTTTTCACACATATGGCCCACAGAAATAACAGGCTTCAGAAAGATTTATTATCTTTAGCAGTTTGCAAACAGTTTTTATTTGCATGTGGAAGCTGCACATCAGATAAGATGCATTCTTGCAAGCACCACTCATTGAAAAAAGGCTTCAGTCTCCACCTTCAGGTAAGACCCCACAAAACTGCATTAGAGCATATATCAAATGGTATGGAGGCTGGAGAACAAGTAAGATGGAAGGGAATCCCACCTACACTTTTTACTCTGCCAGAGGCAAATAGGTGTGCTGTATAGACTGCTTGATAATAAGGTTTGTGGGTTGTTTGTAACAACCAGGCTGAGATATGAAGGCAAGAGTATGATTTGTGTGTTTCATCAACCATGTAACCAAGCTTTAAGCTCACCAGTTTGAATATATTTAATGTCTTTTTCATTATACATTGAACAAAAATAGAGCTCTGTTACAAAGTGACACACCTTAGCTTTTTTTTATTTCCCCTGAGATGCCTAAAGAAAGGAGGAGACATGATCTATTCCAAGTCTGTGAATGAATGCTTTAAATATAAATAGCTGAGAAGGCCAACAGTAACTTTTCATAAAGACTTGAAGTAGCCAGCCTTTGTGTCACTGCACAATTTTTATGGTAGCAGGAAGCTTACAGAGCTTTGCCTGTGTTTTGCTGGTTTTCTCATCAGTGCCTTCATGCCTGCTGATTAAGGGGTCATAAATCTTTGCAATATTAGCACAGGAGTCCAGTTCCATAGCAAATGACAACCTTCCCGTGCCTCCTTTTAACTGTTATCACACACATGCGGCAGCTACTTACACATATCATAGTCACACACACACTGTATATTCCATACAATGAATGCCCTCTTCCTGGAAACCTGAACCTCTTACCTCTGCTAGAGAGTAGCCTTTACTCTGGAGGTCACCTAACTTGGCAAGTCAGTGAGTTAATGGGTCTGAAAAGATTATCCTAGACCAAAACTGATGTAAACATTCTCCTTTCAATGTAGAATGTATGAGCTTGGATGGCTTTCATCTTTCGCTGCATATTCCAGATATTTGCTTCTTTCCTCTCATCGTATACACATGATGGGATAGATAATGCACTGAGTTCAGATTTATGTCTAGAGCCTGATGTGTTTGTACTCCGCTTCATTACACCTTCTTTTTCCCTTTTATTTGGGAAAGGAGAAGTACCTTAAAGGCCTTTTTTTAATTCAGGTTTGATTTGTTTATTCAGTGCTTTCCAAAAGCAGTCTGGTTAGAGTCTCTCATGCCCTTCATTTCCTCTGCTGTTCCCCTGCAATATATATCCTTTCAGTCAAGGGTGATTCTATGCTCTAGTGGTTTACTCCTTCAGCTGCTTTGAAAGAGTTCCAGAAGGCAGATCTCACAACTTGCTTTGGCATAGTCCTAGTTAAAAAATTAAATAAACAAATAAATAGAAAGTCACCGACACAAACCAGATCTTTAGCATGAGGCATTCTGAGAATGAAATGCTATTTTTTCCCCAGGTAATACTCTAAT
Source organism: Amazona ochrocephala (assembly GCA_039720435.1). Taxonomy (NCBI): domain Eukaryota; kingdom Metazoa; phylum Chordata; class Aves; order Psittaciformes; family Psittacidae; genus Amazona; species Amazona ochrocephala. The sequence goes on along the minus strand of CM077876.1, from coordinate 72,098,735 downwards.
AAGCATTCACTATTCAAGATCATGGGGAACATCCTAAAGCTACCACTGGCATTTCAGTTTTTATCCTTCTTTGAATGTCAACAGCTATCTGCTGTTAAGTTTTATTTCGGTTTTGGGATTGATCTAAGGGTCTCTCAAACCGAGCTACTGTTAACTTCACTAGCACAGGACAGGGCTTTTTGTGTCATCCGGAAGTCTTTTATTTTTCCCAAACAAGCACATTAGGTCTGTTTGAAACCCTCTGAATCAGTTATTCCTCCTTTTTCCTGTTTTTTTTTTTCCCAGTCTTGCTTATTTCAGTCTGAGTCAATCCAGGATAGATTTTTTTTTCTTTTTCTTTTTTTTCTTTTTAATTCCACAATGCTGCAAACATACTTGATGCAAAATCAAAGTGTCAAGTATCAATAAAAGGGCATTTAAAGAAAAGCAAGTGTGCTCTGAGCTAGGACACCATTGCCATCTGAAAAAAAGAACTGTGGTTATTTCATTCAATAGTTTATCTTGCTGTATATCTAGTTTCTCTTAAATTAGACAGCAGTGTTGTCCAATAGAAGATGCATTTATTTGCCATCAGATATGTAGAAAAACTGTTTTGGAGGATGTTTTCCCCACAGCTTTCTTGATTCTGCATTGTGCTGCCAATTTCTTCTAGGTTTTCTAAATTGTGCATGCTCCTGTCTTTTCTGTTCCTTGTCCTCGCTCTCTCCACTGCCCATTCTACGTAGGGGAAATCTGTCACCTTTGTTCTTCAGTAGCAGGGAGTTTTTTTAACCATTTACCTTAACATACAGAGTAACTTACCTTCTAGGCATACAATGTCCTTGTGAATTGCTATGGCATGTAGCCTTAGTTTACCTGAACCCTGAATATACTTTGCTTTAAGCCTAGCTGACAAATTCCAGGGATATGTTCCTCTCTCTTGAGTTTTAGGGGAACCAAGATTCAGAATTCTTGAAGAACAAGAGGTTACTCAAGTTTGAGTTAAAAACCACCATACACAAAGGGGTATGTGGGAGGGAGCAGTTGCCTGGTGCGCCAGGGAGGACTCCTCTGGGGCCCCGGGTATGGTTCTGCCTCTCTGCTCTGCTGGAGGTGGCTCCTCATCACGCAAAAGTGAGCTTTAATGTTGCTTGCTATGCAGTGAGTTGGATTCATGTATTGCATGCATACATATTTATGCATGCATGCATTTTTAGTTGCTTGATTATAAATCAAGTACCCCAAGTGTGGGGGGAATTACCCTGAAATATAGCTTTGATCGTCAGAAAGCATTTTATCTTAAGTCCTTTTCTTATTTTTCATGGACTCCACTTGTGGTAAAATGTTGTTCTGGAAGTTCAGCATGTGAATTTTGTCATCACTTGCTGCACAAATTAACTTGAGATAAGTTGCTTCAGAATTTAAAGTTCACTCCTCTGACTGGTGACATTTGGGAAGGGCTTTGTCAGAAGCCACTGCTCGGGATGGACAGGCAGAGATCCATGTCCTCTGGCTTCCTCTTCCCAGGCCCCTGTCCCATGCATGGGGACGTGCTATTTAGATTGGCAGCTTGGGCAAACATACAGCAACCTCAATGCCAGCCAAAGGTCCCCTACTGTAAAGACGTCCTTGGCTGCTCAGTGTAAACAGCCATCTTAATTCTTCAATTCTCTTCTGGAATAGCAAAGGGAATTCCCTGGTGGGCTGCAGTGGAGAGGGGATCTGTGCATGCACCTTTAAAACACTGTTACATAAAACAGAGGAAATCAGGATTTTATTAGTGCCATCTGTATTAACAGGTAGAATGTCAGTGTATCGTTCCTCTGCTTTACTAACAGTCGCACTAGCTTTTGAGTATGGAAAACAGACAGAGAAAATTGGTTGTCTTCATAAAATTGTGTGCTTGTATCTGTAATGCCCTGGTGTAATTTGGAGTTTCTGAAGTTCTTAGCTCTTCAGAAAACATTGTCAAGGTTTTAATCTGTCTACAGAAAAAAATAACACTCTCAAAAGGTAAAATATTTAGGCTAACAAGAAAGTAAAATTTTTATCTCAAGTGTGCACAATGATGAATTTTATCTGATGCATTTGGGGTTTTATGATATGCTTCTCCAAAGATGTGGGGAATGATTGCATGTCTTCTCTATATAGTTCTTAAAAGATAATGTAATATATTTGCATATCTATACATGACTGTATAATGTACTTGGAAATGGTTTTAACAAATTTGACCTTCTGAAACATTAAACAGATTTGTTTTCCTCAAAATTTCTAAATTTCTCACAAATTGTGGGCTCATCTTAGAGTTTTAAATATCCCAGTTGGTTAGCCTTTAAGAATTATATAACTTAACTCTGGTGAAGGAAGGAAATTCATTAGAAATAAACTGTCAGGCTGAAAGAAATCTGTAGTACGTGAACTGTCACCCTGAAAGGTGCTCGATTATTTTTATTTCCCTGGCCCATTTTCTAAGTGTTTGCAGTGAATTCAGGAATCACTCTCAACAGAACTGTCTGTCTGGATCTTGGCTTCTCAATGCTGTGTTATTGGAAAGCTGAAATTTAGATCTAATACACTGTTGTGTATGAAAGCATTTATTAAAAATACTTGAAAGAAGGGACTTGTCAGCTATGGCTGTCCACAGACTCGCTCTTTTCCATTAATATTTTAAATTGGTTTCATGCTAATTTGCATGGCTAATTCATTAAGTGCTGTTTAATCAAGGTTTTAGTAGCCTCTTCTTTGCCTACATGCGCCTTCTGTAAGAGGAGAAGGTAAGCTTTACATATGGTGCTCTGTAGTCCCTTAGCATAGTATTATGCACAAAATGTCCAGCAAAGCCTCCCTCTCCCTGGTGTCACATATACCTGTGATATGGTGTCATTCTGCTTCACTGAGCAAAGGACTGATGGTTAAAAAAAAGCGAGTCACTTTAACCAGTATAAACTCCCATGAAAGGCCAAGAAGTGTTTTCTCTTACATTTGCTGTCTTCCATCACAGTGTGGGAATATTATCTATACGTTATATTCAATACTATATTTTCCCATTCTAAATATAAAGAATTAACATTATGTTAAGATAATGAATATAATATTGCATTGCAATAAACACCAGTTTTAAAGTTTTGCTTTATGCACTTTATATACTGAAACTGAAATTATGATGAGGTATAGAGATGGCCTTCTCTTGTTGATCCCCATACTTTAGGGATATCTATTTGTATGGTATGATGAGATTTATAATATCAACAAGAATATCTGCAAGTCTTTAATGAAACAGTCAGAAGTCATGTTTTACTGTTTTTAATCTTCTGTAGTTGACTTAAAGGTAAAAGATTGTTTTTTCTTGCTTTGCATTTTGTATTCTGATTTGATTCTAAAATTCAGAATTCTGCTTTTGGTCTTTAATAGACCTTCATATCAACTTGCTTACATCAACTGAAACATAAAGTCAGTTCTGCAGACATGCATTTCATTCTACATTATGATATAACCTGTGTCTTTATCTTTCAAAATTCTAAATCAGTTTTTCCTTTCTCCTGTACAGGACGACAAGGACTTGGTTCATGAGTTTGTTGTTGCTGAAGGTCTGACTTGCTTAATCAAAGTGGGAGCAGAAGCTGACCAAAATTATCAGAACTACATCCTGAGAGGTAAAGGAAGTGCAACCAAAAGTTGTTTTTGTTACTATGAATCTCTCAGAGGCCAACTGCAACATCCGTGTTAAGTGTCTTGGAATATCTTTCTCAGTTTGGTCCCAATTCTTGCATGCTATGTAGGAAAATGGGTGGGGGAGGGAGGATATCGATACTTACCACTGAGCAAGATGAACTGGAAAATTCAGGTGCATATTGATAGACTCTGTGTTATCCAGCTTTTCTTGTGGATTATATTGAAAATCTGTAATTCTAAGAAGGAAAAGGTGTTCTAAAACTTTCACCAGATAATTGTATATGTCGAAGGACACAAAGTGAAGGAACTTCCTGGAGTGTGATTAGTAGCTATGGTATAAACAGTGAGATGGTCATATCTTAAGGTCAGTTGGGTGAAAACAATTTTTGAGTCCATGTTTTGGAGTTAAACAGGTAATCAGATGTTTACGGTCTGTTCTCTTCATTTCAAAGATAACTTGGCAAAGGTGTGTTACTGGAACAGGATGCTGATTTACTTTAATGTGGCCCAAATTAATGTGCGCAGTTTTTATCTAAACAGGAAACCCAGGCTGCAAACTCAAAAGTTTCTTCAGTGCTTCAAGGGGTTATGAGTGAGGTGAGAACAGTCGCACCAAGGGATCTTTGCTGTTGGATGATCTTGTAGTTACTAGAGAGTGCTAATGGATGCATAGTTGTGGTAGATTGCTCATTTGAATTTTCTTAGACTGACTTATATGGCTGCCTTTAAAAATGTCACTTTGATGTATTTAGCTGCCAAAACTCAAGCTCCAAATTTAGGAGTCAGACAAATACAAAAATAAGGAAAATGATCTTGTAAGAACCAGAAATGCGAGAGTTATAGAAAGCAAGGATGCAAATAACAAGTATGGCTTCATGCAAAGAACTTCAGGATTAGACTGCAGCAATACCAGCTTTTGGGGGTATGAAAGAAACCAAACCAGTACAAAAGAAATTATGTTCTAAGTCAGTAATTGTGCAGTGCACTGAATAGTAGCTTCTACCAAAAGTAGAAGAATATTGACCACACTGAAACTAGACAAGGCCATAGGAACATGTGAAAGAAAAAAGACTTTCTTTACAGCTGAAAGAAAAAGTTTCTTGGACAAAACTGGCCATGGATGCTCTCAGAAAATTCTGAGCAAAATTAAAGTGCTGTATAGGACAGTTTGGCCTTCAGTCTAGCGGCTTATTCCTTTATCATCTTGGTATTGACCTACTGTGGCTGGATGATGTCTTTGCCCTTCAGCTGGTTTTGCAGCCAAATATTGAAAACTCAAAACAAGGAAGCCTGATAGGGGTTTACACTACCTGAGCAGTGTAAATTCTAAGTGACCATATAATCTGGATAACCCTGCAGCTCTTGTGCTCCAGTGACAGATAAGGTCCAGGGCACTAAGCCTCACCGGTGACACAATATTCTACTGATACCAGAGAAATCAGTCACATCTGAGTGATCTCACCACAGTATCGCATGTATCTTCTTACTGAGATCTTGGTGACATCACCCAGGTATGGATTGAGAAGAATTAAAAAACCCTTTAACATTGTTTGCTTTTTTTAGTTTTTTTCTTAAAAAAAACAACCAAACAAGCAGGAATGAAATGTTATCTACATGACTAAGGATGTACCCTAGTGCATCCGGAATTCAGGACGATGGCAGTGGTCTGTTTCTTGTACTTCTTGGCTCTCAAGAATTCAGTGTCCATGGTCTGAAGTTAGAGATTTTTCCACTGGATCCACAGTGAATGATAAACCAGAGCCTTAGTGCCAGTATCCACGGCATTATACTAAATAAACTGCAACCTCATCTTGTTGCATTGTTATTAACAAGTGATGACAGCTTGGTGAAAATAAATGTAAAACAAATAAAAACAACAAAAAGTAACCATGTAGAAGTATGCCATAAAGCTAAAAACCTTGCAAATCTTGTTGCATTGTTATTAACAAGTGATGACAGCTTGTTGAAAATAAATGTAAAACAAATAAAACAACAAAAAGTAACCATGTAGAAGTATGCCATAAAGGTAAAAAAAACCTTATTTTAAAGAGATACTTTTAGGAATTGATACCTTCTGAAACCAGGTTTTTCCCCCCTCCCTAATTTGCTGGGGCGTGAAGCTGAAGTTTCTCTTTGGGTGGTGTATCCTGGCATCTCTTACAATAACACGATTTTTCTGTGTGATGTGGGTTTTTTTTCAGAAATTTTGTCTTGATTGTCTTTCAGGAAGTTCAAAGCCTGTTACAACTCCAAGATTATGTCAGCTGGTTTGCAGTTCCAGGAGCCAGTGTGTACTTTCTGAATAGGTCTGCATGTGCAATGAGATAAAGATAGGTTTGGAAGTACAGCGTAGCCAGACAATCTTATCCAAATACATTGAGGAGGGTGCTGAAAAGAAACATTAAATACGTCATGTAAGAGTGTTTCTGGTATATTATTTTTGGAAGGCCATAGTGATTGGTTGGATTTTTTTTTTGCGAGTGTCGTGTGTATTATTGCAGCGCTACATTTTACTAAGCCTGGAGTACTGGTGAATAGGTGAAAATAAATTTTACTCAAGATACATCATAGTTAGGACTGAGGTAGTCCCATAAGCTTTAAACTCAGAGTTAAGTTACAGAGATTTAAAAAACCCAAACAAACCCAAAAAAACATTTTTGTCTAGACTTTTTGTGCATTGCTGCTGTCATGTCCTTGTTTGACAGATTCTTTTGGAGTGGAATATATATTCCTTGTTTTCACTGCATTTAACCTGAATCATAAAGGGATAAGATTTCTCCTTAATTCCATGTTCTGGCTGCATTTCTCCAGCACCTTTGGTGTAATTCGCTCTTTTCCTCTTGTGATCCTAACCCAATTTTCAGGGCTTGTGACAGTGAATGGCAGCCTTAGGCACAGCATTGCCTCCTCTGCCTCCATGTCTTGCCCATACCGGGCTGCCCATCAGCCTGAGTGATTTCCGAGTGTTTCCTGTGAACTTGTTTGCCTGCACTCCTCAAGTAATAGCTTTGGACTTAGGGAAAACAGGTTGGAAATATATGTGTATGTGTAAGGGTTGTAGGTGGCTCAGTGAGTTTCGAGCTATAAGTTGTTTCTTGAGCACAGTACTTTGCTTTTTCCACAGGTCTGCGTTGTTTCACTCAAATGTTTCCTGGTTGTAAATTTCTGCTTAGTGGTTTTAACTTGGTTCAAGGCAAACAGAGCTGCCAAAAAAATAACTAAATATGAGTCATGAAAATTTTAGTTACTTTAATGGGTAAGTGAAGAGAAGATAAGTGTGGCTTTTGCATGCAATACTGAGAAATCCAGACAGTTTATTGCCGAGTGCTGAGGAGTCACTGTATACTTCTGCTGGGGTTCCCTGAACTAGGGCTGGACATGGAACTGTTGGAACAAGTGCAGAGGAGGGCCACGAGGATGATCAGGGGACTGGAGCACCTCTTGTATGAAGATCGGATGAGAAAGTTGGGGCTGTTGAGCCTGGAGAAGAGAAGGCTGCATGGAGACCTCATAGCAGCCTTCCAGTATCTGAAGGGGGCTTATAAGGATGCTGGGGATGGACTCTTCATTAGGGACTGTAGTGAAAGGACAAGGGGTAATGGGTTCAAACTTAAACAGGGGAAGTTTAGATTGGACATAAGGAAGTAATTCTTTACTGTAAGGGTGGTGAGGCACTGGAATGGGTTGCCCAGGGAAGTTGTGAATGCTCCATCACTGGCGGTGTTCAAGGCCAGGTTGGACATAGCCTTGGGTGTCATGGTTTAGTGGGAGGTGTCCCTGCCCATGGCAGGGTGGTTGGAACTAGATGATCTTAAGGTCCTTTCCAACCCTAAATATTCTATGATTCTATGATAGTACCTTTCCCAGAGCATTCCCTTTTGTCAATGTATAGCCTATTGGTCCTAAACCAACAGTAGCCCGGGCTTCTCTTGAGAGTTTCGCTATTGAAAGATTAGCTTAGAAAACAGCTTTTGTTCCTCCTAACTTATTAGTTCTTCATCCTAAATTTATTCTTCTATACTCCTTTTAATTATCATGGATAGCTAAAGAAACTGTGTTTTGAGGGGTTTTTTCCCCCACGAAAACATGCTTGCTTTCCTTTCCCCCGTTTCCTTTTTTTTTTACTTTTGGTGAACTTCATTCATAGCACTGAAGTTAAAAGTTCCTGTCTCAGTTCCGATATTGCAGTATGGTGGATGTTGCTTAAATATTCAAAAATAAACAGAAATGGGTGAAAGACAGATGAAAATGTCCAAAACTGATGAGGTTTAATATAAATCTTCTCACTGCAATTTTGAAGATGCTTCAGATATAATTTTGAGCTCTTCTGTTTCTTGCACAGAATGAGAAAGCAATACATGAAATGCCATGTCTGAGCACCAAGTAATTAAATAATTGATAGAATTATGGTAGTCTTCCTGTTTTCTGTTTATTTAGCCAGCGCTGTTTGGAATGTGAGGAAAAAAAAAAACCAAACAGCTTTTTAAATCAATAATTATAATTTGGCTGACAACAATAAAAAGTGGAAATAAATCACTGTAAAAACTACTCGTTGTAAAGCAGGAAGCAATTTTGCTGTTGGAATTAGGAGGTGCCAAGGTATTTTGACAGGATGGTCAAATGCGCACAGGTCAGAACGACCGATGAATGCCCAGACAGGGGTCAGGTTTTCTAAAGTGACAGGCGAACAGCTCAATCACAGGCATGTACCAAAGCCACCAGTGGTTAGGCCTATTTATAAAGCCAGAGGCATGCGCTCTCACCTGCACGCCAACTTTAGAACGAAAGGCTGTGCTGCATATTCTGGGAAATCAGATTAAATTCCTGAAGCGACCCAATGCAGGACAGTAGTAGACCATCTGGTTACTGTCTGTCACCAGGACACTGTGTGCCCAAAGGTGTCAAGGAGCTAGAGGAAGTTGAAGGTAAGGGTGAGGTTTTGCAAGCAGGCAGTGGAAGCTGCTGCTGATAACCCTTTTGTTCTGAAAGCCAGACATGAAGTTATCAGTGAGCCAGTGGCATTTCTGCATTGAGCCAACTGCTACTAGGAATGCTTGGGGTTAGCAAGTGTGCTTTCTGTAACAGGGATATGATCCATTTCCAGGAATCTGCTTGCTGTTTTTATCAAAAAGACCCCTCATTACTACAAGGGCACAAATGCTTCCAGTGCTCTTGAACTTTCCTCCCTCTCTCTGATAGATTACGTGGCTTTGGCCTTGTGCATTCAAGGTTAGGTGTTACGAAGCTCTTAGCATGGGGAAGCACGCTTTTCTGCAGTAAATACTGGGGTTGCGATGTGTGTCAGGGAGTGCATTGACTGCCTTGAAAGCAATGTTGTGAGTGAGAAGGCTGAATGTTTGTGGGTGAGGATTGAGGGGAAGGCCAACCAAGCAGATATCCTGGTAGGGGTCTGTTATAGATCACCTAGCCGGGATGAAACTGCAAAGTGCTCTTCAGACAACTGGGAGAAGTTTCGTGATCACTTGCCCTTGTTCTCATGGGGGACTTCAACCTATCAGATGTCTGCTGGAAATACAACACAGCAGAGAAGAAACAATCCTGGAGGTTTTTGGGGGTGTGGAAGCTAACTTCCTAACCCAGCTGGTTAGTGAACCAAGTAGGGGAGGTGTCTGGCTAGATTTGCTGCTTGCAAACAGAGAAAGACTGGTGGGTGATGGGATGGCTGGAAGACGTCTTGGGCAAAGAGATCACGAAATGATTGAATTATCAATCCTTGGAGAATTCGGGAAGAAGGTCAGCAAAACCTCCACCTTAGACTTTCGGAGGGCTGAGTTTGGCCTGTTTAGGATGCTGGTTGGTAGAATTCCTTGGGAAACATTACTGAACGAAAAAGGTGCCGAGGAAGGCTGGGCACTCTTCAAGACTGAAATACTTAAAGCAGGAGCAGGTGGTCCCTACGTGGTGAAAATCAAGACCGACCCCACCTCATTACAGCCTCCTTTCAGGTATTTGTAGAGTGATAAGGCCCCCCCTGAGTCTTCTCCAGACAAACACTCCCAGTTCCCACAACCCCACTTGTCCTGTGGAGATTTGAACTTCCATATCATTCATGTATTTTATGCTGGACATCCGAGTGCAGTTCCTGTGAAACCATACTAACAGAAAGCGACCCCACCTGGAAGTTGTTATACCCACATAGTAGGGCAGCTCCACATGGGGATACAGCCTAGGTCCTCCACCACCACCAAAAAAATCCCAACACAAACCTCACCAAACCAAACAAGCCACAGCTGTGTTTGCAAATTAGTAGCAAATTAGTGTCCCTGTGCTGATAAGACCTGTTCATGAGCAGCACTGTTGAGCATCGCTGTGATGCAGCCATGCCAGGTCCTTTTGTGAAATGGGCTATGCTGCCAGCTTTCCATCAGTGAGCTTTGTAGGTACCGTTTATTGTAGTTGGTATTAAAAATAATCAAAAGTCCCAGAAAATACACCTGATGGTTCAGTACCTTTGCAGGAACCTCAAGATGTGCCTCTTTCTGTGTCTTGAAAAGTGATGGAATGATAAAATACAAATGGATTTAGCATCCTGATTCATGAACTCTTTAGATTAGAAATAGTGAGATAACAGTGACCTTCATTGTGCCAGAAAAAGGGGTTCATTATAGTATGGTTAATAATATCAACACTAAACCTCCTTCACTCAGTAGCTGAATCGTCTTTTACTTCTGTAAGTATCTCTTTAGGACTAAACACATTTGTTTGCTTGTACAAAGGTAGTTGGGAGAGTTTGACCTGGGAAACCATGCAGTTTAAAAAGAGGGAAAATATCTTCTCTGTGCTTTTAGTGTTTCCTTTCTCCATTTTTCATCTGCATATTTAAATAGTCATATTTATTAGACTTGATCTGTGTATGAATTACACCGAGTTTCCTACAAACCATAACCTTAAGCATTCCCTTAGTTTATGGAGCAAGCACTGCCCTCCCCTTCCTCCTCTTTTTTCTCCTGCTTCTTTTCCCTGGATGTGATTCTGATCCATGATCCATCTGGAAGCAGAGCCAGATGGTCCTCACACACAGCGTTCAGTACATGTCCTCCCAGTCTGGGATGGGAATTGGCACTGAAGCAAAATAGAGTTCAAAAGTTTAACCACCCTGTAGTAATTTACACATCTACAAATAAACTGAGCTTTTCCTTGCTCTGTGCATTATATGAAATGGCCTTTCATGTTGGGACTGCTCACGAGGAGGATATAGGGTTCTCATGGTCTACATGGAATTCAGGAATAACACCACCATAAAATTATGGATTTCCCTTGTTTTTAAAGCTGACAGAGGCTGGGAGGCTCTGGGTTGCTTTCTGTCTTCATGAAAATGAATCTTCAGGTTTTTTTATGCTTTGTGAAATTCCCATGAAATGTGACACCTCAGTCTGTGCAGACCCCGCGTAAAATGAGGAACTGAACCGTGAAAAATGCACATCCTTGACTACTAAGCAAAGAATAAGTACTTGAAAAGTAGTCCCAGGGGCCTTTAAAGCCATTGTGGATGTTATATGATTTAACTACTCAAACTTCATGAAGTAGTCTTGAAAACAGTGTACCGATTCCAACTGGTAGAAGCGTTTTACAGAGTTTTTCTGCCTTTTTGTAGTAATCTTGTAGCCTGAAAGCATTCAAAAACTGATCCATTAGAGGGAGAAAAATGTGTATAAAATAAAGATAGTCATAAGCTGTCACAGACATGAACGCTTGCACAAAGTATGCGGCTGCTGGTGATTTCATTATGAATGACTTGGTTTGAATACATGCACATAAAACACTGTAAAATGTGGTTGGAAAATAGCTTAATTATTCTCATTTCAAAAATAGTTGCTTCCACAGCTGTTTGTGATGGTGCTACACAGGGTGCTTTATCCTGATACAGAAGCAGGGAAAATTAAGGACTCTAAAATAGGAGAGGAGGAGGTAGGGGCAAATGTGTAAGATAATTTGAAAGTGCTGATGATTACTTCATGAAGATGACTATTGTGTGACATAAGGACATGTCAAAAATGAGATTCTTCAAATGTCCTCAGGGTTAATTTCAATACCCAGATATGTGTGAATTATTTTAAGTTATATCTTAGCCCTGTCTGTATTTTTTACAGATGTGCATACATATGCTTTTCTGTCAATCATGTTCTTATAGATGCAATAGAAAACTGGAGCAGTGGACTGTAAACTCTTAAAATAGTTCATTATCATGAAGCAGTGACTTACTTTAAGCCTCAGATTGCTACTGCAGCAGAATGTTAAACGGACAATTCGAGAATTTAAAAGTTGAGCCATATGACTTGTATGTATTAGTACAGTATCCATTATTATACCTATCATAAATGCTGTGTTCATACATATGTATCAAAGCACAACAATATTTGTAGGCTGATGACAGGGAGGGATAATCTTAGTGAGCATACAGGAATATTAAAGTTTCTGTTTGGTGCTGTGGAGGGTTTCTGTTTGACTGCACCTCTTCATAGCCCTGAGTAGCACATGCCGGTTGGGAAAGAAATAGGTAATCGCTGCATGTGTACATGGGTTGAATGACAAAAGGTGTAACTCCTTTTTGCTGCTTTATAATAAAGTTGAAGGATCAGCTTAATGACTGGCAGTGCAACTTACTGCCCTTCTCCTCTGTTTCTCCTCCACTTCCCGTATGTAGGACTGGTCCCACTGACAGTGGTGTTGGAGTGAAGAGAGGGAAATGTGGTGTGGCATCCTCCTCCTGTCCTAGTGAACGTGAAGGTTGTCAGCAGATGCATGGACAGGGGTTGAGCAGAGGTGCCATGGAAAAGCAGACAGGTTATTGTGTCTTCTCTCTGTAAGCCAGAGGGAGAAAAGATGTGGTTGGGACTCCCTGCCTGCTTAGTGGGGTTTTATCCAATTTTTCACAAAAAGTGGGGACTAATAAACTGTGAATTTATTATCTGTAACATGATTTCTTTCTCACCATATTTCAGGCAAGAAGGAATTTTTCCTGTTTTCAGTGTGTGAGGAATTTCCAGCTTTTTCCATTTAAATTCCTGATGCTAAAGCCTGTGCAATGAAGCTGTGCCCAGCTCCAGATCCCTTGCAAGATGGGAGTGCAGGCTTGCGCTAGTTGCTAAAAATACAGTACCTCTGTTGTTTGGGATGGGGGTTTCAGTAATTCATCACTTCATTTGAAGATTCTTACCAGAGATTTTAGTGAATAGATTTTACTGATTTAGGTACCGTGCAAATTAAATCTTTTCTTTTTCCCTTTGCCTCTTTTAATTTGTTGACAGAAAGAGAGCAAATATTTTTCCCTCTTCCAACCTTATGAGTACTTTGGTTTCCCCACACACTCTCCTGGAGTTGATGAAAGGGATTAAAAACAAAAGGAAGGGGTGTTCAGGGTACACGGGGTAGGGAAGACCACAGGCCTGTGGACTTAAGGCTGAGGCTGGAATGTTTCAGTCCCTCAGGTTGGTGTTTCCAGAAAGCAATTAGTAAGCTATAGGAGTGATGCAGTGTATTAATACTGAACTTTCTCAGTAATCAAAAAATTTCTGGATGAAAGACAATATAGAGAGGAGGAGTTTAAGGTTTGCAACTGAGTGACTTCACATTGTATCAGGCCTAAAAGGATGCATTAAAGGAAGGAAAATGGTATGTCAGCTACTGAGATATCTCCATAAAGATTTCCCTGCTGTTGGGAAGCCAAAGAGTGTTAACATTGCACAGGAGAGATTACTGTTTAAGGGAAGATGCTAAAGGTTACCGTTAATGAAAGCTTGAGATGGGCAGACTTTCTTTTGCAGTTTAGTGTTTTTTCTTTCAACATTTTGCAGTTCCCTGAAATAGAGTCTTTAAAAATACTGCTGTTTACTGCAGGAGTGCCATCAGATGCCTTTGCTGTTACAGATAGACTTGAGTCACTGAAGTGCTACTCAGGATTTAGGATATCTATAGTGTGTCTTGAGTGGGTTTACTTAAATGACAGGTGAGGTCTTAACGACTTCAGCCAATACTGAGCAGTATCCTGTTTCCTCTCACTTAATCTCCCTCCTTCTATATGTTATCACCTGTCTAGGTGAATGTTTTGGTGTGAAAATACATGGTGGTTTCCCTCAAACAATGAATCTAGTCTCTCTCTTCTTGAAAGGTTGAATAAGATGTTTTATAGTTAGTTTGGTTAAAACTTGTCCTGGGTTCAGCAGTAGCAGTCATTTTTCTCCTTCTTAGTAGCTGGTGCAGTGCTGTGTTTTTGACTTTTGGCCTGGGAACAGCGCTGATAACACTGATGTTTTTAGCTGCTGCTCAGTAGTGTTTAGTCTGACCAAGGACTTTCTGAGTGTCATGCTCTGCCAGGGAGGAGGGGAAGCCGGGAGGAAGCAGAGACAGGACACCTGACCCAAACTGACCAAAGAGGTGTTCCATACCACAGCACGTCATGCCCACTATATAAACGGGGGGCAGTTACCCGGAAGGGTTAGATCACTGCTCGGGTTGGGCTGGGTATCGGTCGGGGGGTGGCGAGCGGTTGTATTTTCTTCCCTTGTATTTCCCTTGTTATTATTGGTGGTAGCAGCAGTGGTTTGTGTTATACCTTAGTTACTGGACTGTTCTTATCTCAGCCTGTGGAAGTTACATTCTTTCGATTCTCCTCCCCATCCCTCTGGGAGAATGGGGGTCGGAAGGGAGGGAGTGAGCTAATGACTGCGTGGCTGATTTATGGCTGGGCTTAAACCACGACAAAAGTATTTGTCCTTCAGTGGTTTTCACTGCAATTGGAAGGGTGGGGGGGGAGGGGGGGAGAGGGATGGAATGAGATTAGGAAGAATCATAGAATCGTAGAATAGTTAGGGTTGGAAAGGACCTTAAGATCATCTAGTTCCAACCCCCCTGCCATGGGCAGGGATACCTTGCACAAAACCATGTCACACCTTAAGCCCCCTGTCAACCTAATCCTGAACTCTGAGAATATAAATAGCATCTTAGACTACCATTTTCAGTTTTTGGGAATCCTAGTGATGTGACATGCTTATTGCTGCAACTGATAAGCATAGTCAATGCTTATTATAAAAAGCCATGGCACCTTCATGTGTTTAGTGGGTGTAATGGTTCACTGAATCATGTAGTAGAAGAGCAAAACTTTCTTTTTGATTTTAGAGACATCTCAGGAAGACTAAGCTCCTTTATTTGAAGTCCATGTTATGTAGTGTAAATGTCACATTTCCCTAGAACTCTACAGACAAGTAGGAAATAGAGTGCATGAAAGAACATAAGATTAGGAGCCAGCTTTCTAGTGTTTTATAGAAACTACCATCCCTATGCACATACCTTTTAGCCATGCTGTTTCTAAAAATGCAAGTTGGGAAGGACATTTGGACCACAGAGAACTGACATACAACTGTCCTGATATGCTTGGGACTGCCAGGCTGGTCAGGACAGGATCTTGCCTGCTCCACGGGACTCGGTCAGAGAAAACTCATGCTATATGTTTGATTCCACTGGAGCTGAATGACACCTAAGAGCCCTTTGTTTTCAAAGGCTGGCTTTAGTTGCCATTCATTACTGGCATTCATGGAGAACAGAATTGTCATTTCAAGGGGTTTTAGCTTTATTGCCTTATGTTCCAGTTCAAGGATTCCAGGTGAGAGAAAACGAGAGACAAATAGAGAACTCTCAATTAGTTTATTAATATAGGAAAATACAGAGAATCTAACAGATACAGTAAAGGCTATTTCTGAAGAGTGTATAGCTTACCAACCCCAAGGACCCTGTGAAGATGATGAGGAAACCAGCTCCGAGAATCATCATCAGAGTGCAAGGTGGCAGGCTCAACCTTAGCGGGCATCTCCATGGAGGCAACATTGACCTGAGTGGTATGAGGTTCTGCCTCTCCTGTATCACATGAGGCTCAGGCTTTTATACTGACAAAAATGCGCACTCATTCTGACTCAGGGGGCCAGCCTACATTGGAAGAAGTGTCCAGCAGTATCTAGAAAAGTCTCCAAGGGTCGAGACTTTTCCTCGGCATTTTAAACCAGAACTCTCCGGGTAGCAAAAAAAAGCTGGACTTTATGGGGAGGAGCCAAAGCAGGACTCTCTGGGGAGGAGCCAAAGCGGACAAACAGTACTTTTCTGTCTTTGTGTGTCTCACTATGGATCATTACCTATTGTCCCTGACACATGCCACCCCATGATTCATAGTTGGAGACCTTTCTAGATATTGCTGGCCACTTCTGATGTAGGCTGGCCCCCTGTGTCAGAATGAGTGTGCATTTTTGTCAGTATAAAAGCCCAAGCCTCATGCGATGTGGGGGAGCAGAACCTCATACCATCCAGCTCAATGTTGCCTCTGTGGGGACGCCCACTAAGGTTGAGCCTGCCACCTTGCACTGTGATGTTGATTCTCAGAGCTGGTTTCCTCATCATCTTCACAGGGTCCTTGGGGTTGGTAAGACAACCAAACATCAGAAGTGTCCTTTGCTGTACCCTTTACTATATTTTCCTATATTAATAAACTAGTTGTGAGTTGTCTATTTGTCTCTCGTTTTCCCTCATCTGGAGTCCTTGAACTCTGGAACACCTTGGTTGAGCTAAGACCTTAGTAGGTCTTTTGGGAAAGAAAACCTGAATCCTATTCAGTAATCCATGCCAACAAAGCCAGCTTTTGGCCAACAGAACTGTAAAGCATGTCTGTCCAAACCTGATGTTAAAGCTATGAGGTCAGATTTGCCACCTAAGCCAAAGTCATTGACGTTGTGGCCCATGGTTGGCCAGGTACCATGGACAGGGGCAGCTCTGTGATGACCTGCACTGGGCAGCATTGTTGAAGGTCTTGTAAGCCTGCCCAGTTAGTGCCAAATCAGTTATTATTAATAACATGTAAAATAGATAAGCCCCCTTAAGCTTCTTCTCACAGGCATTCCAGATTCAGTCATCCCATGCAATTGGTCCAGGGCTATTAAAGACCCTTAAAATTCTGCCTAATTGATAAAGGAAACTATTCCAGCCTGAAACTTTGAGAAAGTACTGCAGGTGTTCATGGAGTCCTCTTCAAGAATGTTTCCCACTCTGTGCTGAGAAAACCCTTTTGAATACCTTTTTTGTGTTGATGGAGTTTCAGGAAGTCATAGCCTGCACTTTTTACATGATACTTCATCTGACCAGAGTGATGCTGTGATCTTAAGCAGCCTTGTACCCAAGTGGTAATAGAACTTCATGTGAACTAACTTGTAGCTGAAACGTTGACATGCTTCTTCCAGATGTGTAACAGAATGCATTACTTGGTTACAGCCAGAGTATGCAGGTTGGTGTCTGGCTGAGGTTACACATAGAAGGCTGTACTGAGAAGCATGCACTTGCAAAGGTTGTTATTAAAAAAATATTTGGGGTTTTGGGGTTTGTTTTGTTGGGGTTTTGGGTTTTTTTGGTTGGTTGGTATATTTGCTTTATTGGGGGGGGGGGGTGGTATCCTAAAATATTTCGCTAACGGCAGTTGTCACCATCTCCTTTCTTCAGACAAGACCAGGTACAAAAAAAAGAAAAATATGATGCATTTGGGTCAGGAAAATAGTGTTAACTTGAGAGGCTGAGGCTTCTTATTCCTATTGCACTATAAGGATATGGAAGTGTACTGATACCGATGCTGAAGGTGCTTAAAGAACTTCAGGGTTACTCTCAAGGATACGTAATTTCTTGGTATGTGGTCGGCGTGAATAAGGCAGCACATGTTCTGGCCTTGATTTATGTGTTCTTCCCCTATTCCCCACTTGTACTGTCGGGGGATAAAATGAGTGTTATGGCTGCTCCGTTCTTTGTGCATGATGTAGTAAAGAGCCATGCACCAAGTAATGGTGGATCCAGGGGAAATGAGCCATACTTGAGCACAGCTTCAGCACTGTAATCAGTGCATAGCCTCTGGTACAGTGCCAGAAAAAGTTATTTCTCCCCAGGCTTATAGGATGGGCATAACAAATCTGACGTTGGCTTTTGAATTAAACATATGTATGAATTAGTGTGAAAGTAAGTTCCTGGGAAACTTATTCATAGCTAGCTTTTCCCTTTGTTCCCATGTCATGTTGTGCATTTACCGGAATAATTGAAATTACCATTTGAATTCTAGAAATAAAGTTAGTTTTTGAACTTTCTTGTCTATATATCAGTGCATTGCCCAGATATTCAGGAGTGCATTGACTCAGCATGTGTTCTCAGCAGCAGGTTTGCTACCTGCAAGACTGAGGGGGACAGCACGATGAACACCGATGCTCTGAAGTTGTAAAACAAGCTTGAATAACATTGTGTTATTAGAAATAAAACATACTGCTCTCTCTCAGGTAATGACATCACTCCAGACCTGAGGTTGTAGTTAAAACAGGAACAGATTTCTGTGGAGTACAGGAACTGCTTTTTATCAGCGGTGGTGCTAGAAGGTTCCTTCTGAATGCAAATGTCCCTTGAAAGAGCTGCTGCTGTTGCTGCATAGAGTCACAATGTGTGTGCATCTTGACTGAGCAGGCACAGCTCTCTCTTTAAATGTTGTAAACCAGGATGGTTCTTACCAGCAGGAATTTGTTCAGTTTTATTTCAAACTAGGTTAAGACCTGATGGGCTTGACTGCACTTCTATTTATTGTGCTGACACAAATAGGTGTTAACTCTTGACATGTGTGTGAAACAAACAAATTGGGTCCAGAACTCTCAAAAAATAAAATATGTAGAAGTCTCTTTCATAGTTATTTGCTGTCACTTGTAATGTTCAAGCAAACAAAACCACAGTAATCCTGAAAATTATGCTAATATTGAAAATAGAATCTTTATTTTTTCCTGCATGCTTGTATTGACATTTACTGGCTTTTTTTAATTCCAATGGCACCATTTTCATTCCCTTGAAACATGAGAGCTTTGGAAAAGTTTATGAAAAATATTCATGGTAATGCAGTGCTGCTTTAGTTGAAGAACTCATTTTTCAACAATGTTCTTTCAAGTTTATAAGTTTAAAAAAGTCTTAAGATTAAAATAGCTGATTGCTGGATTATCCTGTGAGAATCACAAACACATTACTGTACATCATGAAATGCCAGTAGATGTCTTGCTTTATACTTCCTATAAGATGCATAGGACTATGGTTTCTCTACATACAGTGATATGGGGGGGACATTTCTACCCTTCCCCATACGGGTATGTTTCCAACAAAAACCACATTGTGTTTGAGGGCTTTTTTATAAGCTCTAATAACTTAAAAGAAGTTTATGTTCTTGCTGCTAATGAAGAAAATTGCATTTATTTTTGGAAATTATTTCTTTTTTTGTGTGTTCTTTACCCAATTGAATAAAACTGAATATGCTCTCAGTTGGAGAAAATAAATTCTCAATTTTTAATTTCTTCTCCTTGATTCACATCATCTTTACACCACCATTGCTGCCGGCAGATAAGATCCAGCAAATCAAAATTCTAAAGACAGCTTTGCTTTACAGAGGAATATTCTCACTGTAACAGGTGTTAAGCATTCCTTTGGCATAACTTTGCCAAAGCTATTGTAAGCTATTATGTATGTCTGTCAGTGAAAAGATTTTTCTATTGCCTCTACTCTAGCTAGAAGAAGTTAAGGAAAGCACTGCTTTCCTGTTCTGAAACAAAACCCAGAACAAAATGCCAGTCCCTCCCTGCCCTCATGCACTGTTGATGTTTGTTCCCATATCCCACAGCATTCACACTTTTGATCTGGAACGTGGAGCTGGTCTGGGTTAAAATCTGCTGGTTGCTTATTTTTTGTATGTCAATTGGACATTCAGTTCTCGATCCAGTTATTCATGGGCATGTATAAACAGCTGCGAGAGCACAAGGGTAAGCAGCTCCCTTGAGCAGGAGAGGGCCATCGTCTTGCAGTGGTGGTGGTGTCTTTTTCAAAGTGTGAGTGAAATTTTTGCTTCAGTGACTGGACTGAAACAACTTTGTTTTCTTCTCACTTTTACTGGCCTGTGGGTTGATCTTAAGCAAGGCAGTTTTGACTCCAGCTGTTTCAGTCTGACCACCTGTCAAATCTTGTGTTATTATATTTAAATATGTAGGGGGTTGGGATTTTTTTTTTCTAAGTTTGTGGGCAAAATTATGTATTCACAATGCCTTCTTGAACATGCATGGAGAAGACTTCAGGGATGAGTTGGAGAGAGGTGGGAAGTGATCTGGAGAGCCCATTTTGCTATTGCTCCAAAAGAGATGGCGGGGAGCAGCAGATGGTTGCTACTGCTAATCACATCCCAGTAATAGCTACCACCCTTTCAGCCTTGCCTCTTCATTTTGTTGCAACAGTCCAAATGAATTGGGGTTGTTTTAGCACAGGGAAGCAACAAGCTGTGTCTGTTTAACTCCTCTAAGTCAAACTCTGTTGCCTTAGGAAAGTGCTTGTGTGCTTTCACTATGTTTCTCAGAAGATGCCACTGGTTTTATTAGACGCTGGGTAGAAAAAGGCAAGATAGGAGAATGTCTAAGTAAATGTGTTGGGTTTTTTTTCTTTTCTTTGGAAAAAGAAGAGGTAGAGATGAAGTATTCATGATATTCAACATTGCACACCTAATCTAGATAAATGAAGATGCTAATTTCCCTAGGGGCATTGCGTGACTGATAGGCCAAGACTTCTCAAGAGAGCCCTGCAAAGTCCAGTTTTTTATTTGTCTACTTCAGGAGACTAGGTACTGTTGTGCCTAAAGCCAGCTGATACTTAAAGAGACAAGTGCTGGAAACGATGTGTGGAATTCCTCTAAAGCATGCCAGAGAACCTGTAAATGCTTTTAAAATTATGGCACAATGCAAAATAGGCATAGTATTGGTATTAGAGTGCGCCAGAGAGAGAGGGTGAGGTGGATATATCTGAAGGGGGCCTATAGGGATGCTGGGGAGGGACTCTTCATTAGGGACTGTAGTGAGAGGACAAGGGGTAACGGGTTCAAACTTAAACAGGGGAAGTTTAGATTGGATATGAGGAAGAAATTCTTTACTGTAAGGGTGGTGAGGCACTGGAATGGGTTGCCCAGGGAAGCTGTGAATGCTTCATCACTGGCAGCGTTCAAGGCGGGGCTGGACGTAGCCTTGGATGGCATGGTTTAGTGGGAGGTGTCCCTGCCCATGGCAGGGTGGTTGGAGCTCGATGAACTTAAGGTCCTTTCCAACCCTAACTGTTCTATGGTTCTATGATATCCACAGGAATTCATTTACCTTTTTCTAAGAACTCATATGTGAAGCAGGATTAAAATTTTTACAGGAATGCTTTCTACATCAGACTAAAATGAAGTAGTTCAAAACTTATTAGCGTGTGTTATTAGACACAGATTACAATGTCTCAGTTATTTTCCATTTAATTCTTCTGTGTAATTTATTCAGGAGCAGTGGTATTCGAATGGAATCTTATTGGTGAAGATAAAGGAAAATTGACACCCTTTCTTTGAATCCAGTTTTACTCAGGTGGATGAGATGTAAAATATAGAGAAGCTTTCTAATGCATTACAGATGTGGGCCGGGAAAGAAGGCAAAATTCCCTTCCCACCATCCTGATTGCCATGCTTAACCAATCCTGTCCCTTCAGAGAGGTTCCACCTGTGCTCTGTTTGCCTCCTAAGAAACAGAGGTTTTGTTATCTCCTGGGAATTCCTAATTCAGTGGAGGGACCATTGGTTCCTGCCTCTTTTTTGAAACAAAATCCTGTGGTTTTGTTTCAGAACCTGGTGCAACTAGCACTGTGCTGTACTGGCTGGAGAGTTGTGCAATATTTCTCCAAGGTTATGTGTATGACTGGTGTTCTTTCAGTTACAATTCCCGGTTTTTAGGTCTCAAAGTAAGGCTCTTACTTTCACAATCTTTTTTTTCCCCTTAAACAGAAAGTGACCTATAAAAATGGGAGCTGAAAAACTTCACTTTTCTTTCGTATTGCCCTTCAAAACAAAAGCACCAGACTGAATTATCCTGAAATGGAAATTGTGTTTATTAGTGATCTATTCTTGTTACCCTTTATCCTGCCAGGCTTCCTACTTCCAATGAGACAGGACTCCAGCTATAAGTGCTAATAAGGCACATAGACTGCAGTAAGCAGCCGTCACTTGGTATCTGATGTTGGGAGATTAACAACAGATTCATGTGGCATCTGGAGTACTTAAGTGAAAGTTGGCCTTAGTTAATTAGATTGTCCCTTTCATTAGTAAAAACAACAAGTAGAAGAGGGATGGTCTTTGCAAATTAACGTAGTTTGGGATTTTTCATTATGATCTTGACCTCAAAACACCGGGGCACCCTTACCAGGCCTGTGAAGGTGTGACAGTGCCTTTCTTTTGTCAGCGCTGTCAGTGAAATTTATTTGCATGTACTTTGGTGTGATTTCTTATAATGTCAGCCTCTTCTGGTGTTCTAGTTAATTTGTGTCCTTAATCATTGAACCTTCTGTCTCGTGGAAGGGAAGAGGTAATTTAGGACTCTGGCTGTGACCTCCAGTGGAAGAACCTGCTTCCTTTATATGTGCGAAGGATGGGGGAGGAGAAGTGGCCATAAGCTAATATCTGCTGGAAATTGTCCAAAGGAAAGGCCTGTCCCTCTTCAACAGGAAATCTGTTTTCTGCTATACTAACAGAGTGCCATAATTTAGGTAAATTGGGTTGTCTGTATAGCTCTGCTACTATAATTCTCTCTCCTGAAAATAAAACTTAATGAAAAGATACTTCAATCTATTAGGAAGCAGTAGACTCATACTGTTTACACTTTGACATTGACTTTATGGGTGTTTTTTTATAGCTATTCTGTAACTCATTTAGAAAAAATCGGGAACAGAGAGATGATATGCATCACTTCAGTTTTCTGCTCGCCTTTATTTCTGTAATGACTAATCCACTCATCAGATTCTTACTTTAGCCAGTAGAACCAAACATGGTCCTAAATTGTTATAATATTCTATAAAGTCTCTCTGTACGTGTGTACCTATTACTAGCAGCAGTACTCAGATTTCCAGTATCTTTCTTGTTCTTTAGCTTTCCTGCTCTTCAATTATGCATCACGTACCTTCTGCTTCTTAGGAGATCATTGCAAACTGTGTTCTTCCTGCTTGTGGAAGAGAGTTGTGTGATAAAATCCATCATTTAGGCCTCTTTAAAGTAAGACATCACAGGTGTTGCTCACATGTTTTTGTATTCCTTTGTTTGGCTTCAGAAACTTTTTGTGGCAGTTCCTCTTATGTTTACTTTTTAAGAATGAAACATTTGTTGTGATTTTGATTGGGTTGACTTTTTGCTCTTCAAAATTCAGGCTATAAAGATGCCTTGTACTGAAATGCTGAAAATGAAAGCATCAGAACAATTGTTCCTTCACTAAATATTATTAAGTTGCCATAAACAGTGATATAAAATTTAACTTTGAACTTCATTGAAGTGGGAAGAAAAGAAGAGGAAAATGCTTCTAGATTGCTGGGGAAAGGCTAGGTTTAGAAATCAAATTTTCTTGAGCTTTCTGGGATCTCCCTCTTTACTCTTCTGTACAATTTATGCAGCCCTATTACTGAAATGATATTCTAGTAGGCATCAGTGATGGATGTGGTGTGAAACATAAACTTTTCTCTCAACATACATTGTTATCTTGGACACTAAACAATGCAATGTCACCTGCTGTTTGTAGCATGCATTTTGCCATATAGAATCCTGAAACCACTGTTAAGGTCTGGACTTTGTACAAATAAACAGGAGTCCTTTATTGAGCTTCTACACACATGAAAGCATTTATCATGAAATGGCCTTGGGTTTTGTATGATACTGTGAGACTTGAATTTTGAGAGACTGTGTAAGCATAGATACATATAGTTAAATATCCTTATCTGCAGATAAGCATCTTATGCATAATCTATATTGATAATCAAAAATATGTCCAAAAACGTACCAAACCCAAATATGTGTTACTGCAAGATACACAGATTAAAAAAAAAAAAAAACAACAAACCCAAGACATTGCTGGACTGTAGAAAAGACATGGAAGAAGTAATTTATACTGCAATAGTGCATTTAATCTGCAATTAGTAACTTCCTAATCTTCTAGCTCTCTGAAATTTATTTGCTTAATCATAATTGTTGGTGCTAATGCAGATGGGCTTGGAAAACTAAAAGGAAAATATCCTATTTAGAAGGCACAATTCTTTGCATAGGCCTCGACTGACCTTGCTTGAGTGTTTGTGACTGTTTGTGAAAGGAAACACACAATAGAAAAGTTGCAAGAGGAAAGCATCGTGACAGCCTATCAAACAGAAAATAAAGTGTAGCTAGCTTTTAAGTTCTTCATTCTATAAACTCTATATTTTTCAAGTAAATTTGATGAGGAATATGTAAGGTGTATGCTGTATACAGAAGGCTTGTTAAAGTTGACAGTTTAGACTGAGAAAAAAAAGAATGAAAGAAGATAGAGGAGGTAAATGCAGCAATATCTGATTTCAGCTTTATAGTTGTTGAGCGCTCTGAGGCCAGGCAAGCTCGATATGACCTTGGAAATCCACCTGGGACTCTGGTACCTCAGTATGTCTGTTTTACATTTTACTCTCCAGCCTTATGAATTGTTGTGTAATTAAACACTCAAAAAGAAGTGAAAGGTGATTGTCGAATCAAGTGAGTTTAAACATTTCTTTTTTCTTTTTCTCATTTCCTTGAATTTAATTTTTTAGCAGTCAGAAGATAGAAAGACATGGAGGATGTGCATTTATGAAGAAGGATTTTTAAGGAGATGGTCGAACAGGTTGAACAGTTAGCTCCACAGGTGTTGTTTCCATAAAGCAGGCACTTTTCATGGAGCATGTGAAGTGCATGGAAAGGTTTTGCTTGTTTTGTTAGTTGGATCATTTCCTTCAAACATGTTTCTAAAGCCCTTTCGCTAATGAGAAAACTATGAAGTGTTTCCTTTGGCAACAGATTAATAAAGTATCATGCTGGAAATCATCCCAAAAAACGAAGACATACTCAGTGTTCATGAAAATCCCATCTCCCAGCTTGTGAGAGTTCCTGTTCAAAGAACAAGTAAAAACCCTTCCTCGTGTTTCCTTCTACAAGGTGAGGGAAGGGAAGGAAGAAAGTAAAGTGGAAGGGCAGAATGCACGTGGTCAACCCCAAATTAATTGCTTTGCTAGTGCTACCATTCCCCTCTGAGTGACCTTCCCAAGGTGTTACCATGTTTACATTATAAACTGGACCAGCTGCCTGAAATAGGTTGCATGGTGGTAAATGGCATTCCCTCCCTCTGACCCTGCTCAGGAATTTAGGAAGGGAATAAGGGAATTAATTGGGTCAGTTGTCTTTCTCACAGGCGGCTGCATCAGCGGTGTGGGGTACATTGTTGCTGTAGGGTTCATTGTGGGTTTGGGGGCTGTTTTCTGTTCCTGTTTCATTTAATAAACACATTGGAAGGAAGGAGATTCTATCTGCTAAGGGAAGATGTGCTCCCTACTAGCCTGTCCTGCTGAAAAGCAGCAATAGGAAGAATTAGAAGGTTTTATGGGGACAGGGCTGTATAGTCTCTAGAGTTTGTCTAGAGATTTATGTAGTTTGGATAAGCATTCTGGCTCTGAGCCTTTCTATATGTTAAAATTGAAGTGAGATTAAGGAAGGTGGGAAAGAATAGACTTTATTTTTTTAATACTTGTACGAGAAATGTTGATTCTTTCACCACTTCATATTTTATTTTATTTTGTAAGGTCCCTTGAATTGGGATGTATTATAGGCAACTGATTTAACCAAGTTAGAAGCTCTCTTACAAGATGATATGCAAAACTAGAGCTCATGGAGGTTCACACAGAGTAGTATTTTGGAGTCTGAACAATTTCTTGGGAAAATGTAAGACAGTTTAACATTTAGTATGCAATGGTTGTGAAATAATTTTTTACAGGTTTAAATCAGCTATAGTTCTGCAGTGTTGATTTTGCGAAGCTCCTAGAGATTTAGACATTAGCAAGCAGCTGTCCTTATTTAACTGACAACTACTGTTTATATTTTTTTTATATTTGACCACAAAATATGAATTACTGTCTTTCAGGCTATTCTGTTGCTTTTGCACTTTCTGCTAACAAATTTCTTTGGTTCGAGCAGTGAATCAAAATGAGTATATTTTAGTTCCACTTTATTTTCTTCATTAATAAGGCAACTCAGGTATTTAATTTTTAACTTTTCATTATGTCTGCTGCACAAAACGTGAAAGACTACCCTTCTGCCTTGAGCAGTTAGAAGGGATGAGATTAATGAAAACTAATTCCCAGTTACAACTATGAACAAAATTAACAGCCCTAGACATAGTTGTGATCATTTTGGAAAGAACAAGAACACTTTTGCCTGAAGACAGCATGCACCTGCTTTAGTTTAGTTTAATGAGGACACAAACAAATAATTGACCCCATTTGGACAACCTTTCATTTTGCAAGCAAAAGTTGTTCTGGGTGGCAGTGATGATCAAAGTGCTATCAATTCTGCTGCTTGCGGAGGAGGCTGTAGCAATAGTAGCCTGGAGAAACCATGGCTCAGAGCAGATCAGAGGTCTGTTGTCTCTCTACATCTCATAATCCTCGCTTGACAAAGTTTGGTGTGAAGAGCAGCAGGGTGCTCGTCATTCTCCAGGAGTTCAGTGGGGTGATGCAAAAGTTCTGGAGTTCAGTGACATTTTATCAGTGCTGTTACTGAGGAAACAGGGATAAAGAGAGGAGTTGTCCCAAAGCCAGAACAGATTGGAGAATAACCAAGCTATGCACGATGGATGGTGGGTGTCATTTTGTGGAAAGTAGGAAGTAGTTCAGGGATATCAAAACTCTTTGATCTGCAAAGTACCTCTAGATGTATCAACCTGAGTTATTGTCCATCTAAAATAAATCTTGCTTCTTCACACTCCAGCTGTTGTTTCAATGATGGCCTAAACTTTCATGTCTGGGGAGCCAGTTTCTGTGGCTTTTATTATAAACCAGAGATGGTTTGTAGATTTGTTTGGTTTTTTGCTTTAGGGTGTGTAAATAGTTAATAGGAGAAGTATGTATTGAGTTAAATTAAGTGGCAAAAAAAAAAAATAAAGTGATGAATTAGCAACTTCATACCACTTGGGAAAACCAGTTTTTACAGATACTGGAAATAAGTCTGCCAGTCCTCAAAATTAAGGGTGAAAAAAGGATGCTTGTTTTATTAAGTTTCCTGACATGGGGGAAACCAGTTTTAGTATGCAAATCTACCTTCTAGGCAAGTAATTTCAACTTGACTTATAAGAAAGCACCATTATGTTCCCCATTCGCATGTGCTCATTGTTTTCTGGGGGGCTAGTCTGAGACCACACTGCACAGAGCTGAACCTTAACTTGGTTTCTGGCCTTGTGTGGATATTGGAATTACTACTGTATCAAAAGGTATTCTGAAAAATCAGGTTATCACATCTCAGATGTGACATCCAAAGCTGGTAGAAGCTCTGATTTCTGTGCAAAACAGAATCATTTCTTTACCTCATCAGTGTGCTATGCAAAAAATGTATTCAGATCTGTGAAGCGTTCACTATATTGATGAACATCATAGAAAACCCTGCAGGAAATGAAATATTCCATCTTCACAGGAGGTTTGTACTAAAAGATTCCTAGGACCACACACTGAGAAAGTGCTTTTTAGACAGCATTTGCTTTGAATAAGGTAGTACTCCAAAGCTCAGGAATAATGTTTCTTGAAATTGATTTTCATGTAGTTAAGCTTTTGCACAAAGTAGGCTGAATGCAGTTTTCTACAGGAATCTTAATTATGTCATTTCTTAAATTTCAAGAGCTTGAATTTTGTATGCTTAATGTTCTTTTAACTTCTAAGTATCCAGAAACCGTTAATTACCCATGATGGATTTGTATTCATCGTGGACTAACTATGCCATAGATGCATAGTCTTTTACACCAGTTATGCACAGATGGTTTGGGTTCAGTCCACATCACACACTTGACAGTGCTGCGCAGAAGTGTTTGTGATACTTACAGGACCTGTTTGGGTCTGGAAATAATTTAGCTGCTTCCATGCAAAGCCCAAGGTTATTGCTCATAGAGCAAACCTCAGCAACCTTGCTCTGAACTGTGTAACATGAGGAGCTCTTAAACTTCCCTGTCTCAAATTTGCTTCTGCACCATCTTCTTCAGTGTTAGTGTCTCAGGACCCCACTCCTGTGTAATTCCTGCTAATGGGGTACAGACCAATCATACAGTCAGAGAAACATGTTTGCATTCATACTGAGGATTATAAATAATTGTGTGATCACTGAATTGTAAAAATACAAAAAAATAGAATAAAATCACCCCCAAATGCTTTTGGAAATATAATGTGATTGTTCAACTGTGCTTCTCACTTACATAGTTACTGATAAATAAGTAACGTAGACCATCAAACTCGAATAAGTCTACCACCTTCACTTTCATGTTCAGACAGTACATGATTGTCTTTCCCTGCTACCATACAGGTGACAACTACTCACAAGTGACAGGTCTTGCATTTTTAGGTCAAATGAAGGTTATGCCCCCAAATATTTTTCTTTTTTTCTGAAAAAAAATTGTCACTATTTCCGTGATAAGGAAATGAAGTGAAAAGCAGTGATTCTGCAAACTGTCTTTCTGTCAATCAGAAATTAGGGTTTAATACATTTTTGTATCTTTGCCTGAGAATTTTGAGAAGGCGGGAGATATGATTGGTATGCATTCTGCTTAGCTATTCACCTCTCTGAATTCAGTCAGAGGAGAAAAGTTTGAGCACGACACTGATGAAGACGATTTTGCAGTTTCTATGTAAGTGTTGCTATTATAAGGTGGGATTTGGTTTTTAAAGGAGTTCTTCTGTCACTGTGCTAAAGGAAAAAAAATAAAGGGATTAGGAGAGAATTACAGTTAACTTGGTAGGAATCTTTGCTTATTATCTGAGATGAATGAACAGAGACACAACAGCATTTTCAATCAATATTTTGGAAAAGTGAGCTCTGTACTTCAAGGGATCTGTAATGATGTCTCTTCCCTGCACCTTTTTCTCACAGGAAGTCGACTTCAAATGGGAGATATGAACTTGTGACTTGAGCACATTCTTTACTGTGAGATTTGAGAGGAGACTATATAACCCTAAATTTCACATAGCAGACATACTCGAAACAAAAAGAATAAAAACCACATTTAATGAAGTGTTGTATCAGTTTGCTTTCTAGTGCTGACTTTGGCTTTGTTTGGGCAGTACTTAAAGACTAGAGTCTTTCATTAATTTGCCCTAACAAGCATAAATTCAGGAGATGAAAGTCAGTTCTTTAATGGCATGCACATTACTGCAGGGTGGAGCCTATATGAAACATTTGAGACAAGCTAGGCATGCTGAAGAGCAATAAATATCTGAAAAGTCTATCAGGAATTCAGGTCCATCATCCATCACTGTGTAATCATGATGAAGAACATTAGGAGGATATATTTGCTGTTGTTTTTTAAGGTGGCTCAGTAAACAAATGTGACGTGCTTTTTTTTTTTAATAAAACCATTTGATGTAGGGATGCATCTCTCAATACACAAAGACACGGAAATCTTGCTTCAGTCAGCTTTTATTTTCAGGATGTGTAGTTCGAGTCTTTTGTAGCCAGCTGTCTATGGTAAGGAGGAAGGACTGGAAGCCTTACTTCCACTCTTGTCTTTGCTTTAAACAGCCACACTTCCTTCTCCCTCTTCACTTAACTATTTTAATTTAGTTGCTGAACTTAAACCATAGTGAATTCTTAGTTATCCCACTGATTTTTGCTCTTGAGTCAGTCATTCCTGAGCAGGGGTGGAAGCTTTTCTTGTGCTATTCATCCACAATTTTAGATGGTTTAGAATATAGTTAGGAAAAATTTTACTTTCTGTGCTCCTCTACAATGCCCTTTAAATCATTTGGTTTCAAGATGACAAAAGCATTGAATAAATACTGTTTATATTGAAAAGCATAATTTTAAAGAACCACAAACATTGCAAATACTACTAAACTGTCCCACAATTACCTTAATACTTAATATATTAAGCACCTTAATATGCTGTCTGTTCATTTGATGCGTTCTGGTTGAGATGAAGAAAGTCAGTGCATCCCTTCATAGGAATTTTAAGACTTGTCTAAAATCTCATAGCATCGTCACTTTAGCAAGAAGTATTGAGAAATGTTAGAAGTGATACCTACTTGGAGTCTTTTGTACCGCTTCTTAAAGTAATCATAGAATCATAGAACAGTTAGGGTTGGAAAGGACCTTAAGATCACCTAGTTCCAAACCCCCTGCCATGGGCAGGGACACCTCACACTAAACCATGCCATCCAAGGCTCTGTCCAGCCTGGCCTTGAACACCGCCAGCGATGGAGCATTCACAACTTCCCTGGGCAACCCATTCCAGTGCCTCACCACTCTCACAGTAAAGAATTTCTTCCTCAGATCCAATCTAAACTTCCCCTGTTTAAGTTTTAATCCATTACCCCTTGTCCTGTCACTACAGTCCCTAATGAACAGTCCCTTCCCAGTATCCTTATAGGCCCCGTTCAGATACTGGAAGGCTGCTATGAGGTCTCCATGCAGCCTTCTCTTCTCCAGGCTCAACAGCCCCAACTTTCTCATCCGATCTTCATACGGGAGGTGCTCCAGTCCCCTGATCATCCTTGTGGCATGTTTATTCTGTTGTGAAACTTTTTCACACTTGGCCCCTTATTTTGGGAGAAGAGAGAACAGCATTTGGAAAACATAACCAGGTGAAGAAAGTATGTGAGAATTAAAGACCAGCTTAATATAAAAAGAATATAGCTGGAGAAATTTACTTGTATTTTTGTTCTCAGCGTATCTCTTCCGTGGTATTCCCCAAGCCCACCTTATGCTAGTAGCTAGAATAAACAGTGTTTGAATTATACTGAAAATTGGATGGCTACCTAAGTGTCACTTCTGGCAGCATACTTTGTTTCCTGCAAAACCCACCATGGGAAGTGAACTGAAACACTGGTTTTAGTGACTGTCATTCATCTTTTTTTGCTTTCTTTTTTTGTTCTTCAGGAATATAGTGTGTATCATTTTTAGAAGTGATGCTTATTGTGCATAATATGACTTTTGGAGATTGGCTTTTGGCTTTCCAGTAGCCGAAGTAATTTTACATGCCTACAGAAATCATTTTGACTCTGTGAGTTTCCCTGCCAAAGCCAAGTTTGTTTTGCTACCTTACCAATTGCAATGCTGTTATTTCAGAATGCAAAACTGAGCCCACTTTTACCTGCCCAGTGTAGCACCTTGGAGAATGAAGTTGAGCTTAAAAACAAGGAACTTCAATCTTGGGAAATATTTGCACTTTTTGACAGCAGTAACGTTACTACATGAAAACAGAAAATCATTGATCAATGTTTGTGCTTTACAAAGTGCTGCATTCTGTGAGGTAATATTTGAGGTTTCAAATGGTACCATAATTTATCCTTTTTTTCCCCCCTTTATTCCTCCTATTATGCAATAATGCTGGAAATTCTTGTGGTTCTTTTTTTTTTTTTAGCTTCCCAAGAATCTTCCTTTTCGTTTAGGAAAAATGGAAATATTAGGAAATGTGGTGCTTTTTTCAAGAAAAACAAGATAAAACAAAACTGTCATTGAGAACCTGTCATTTGTTCATTTCAAAACTGGCAGTTTCACTCTGAAAGATTTACTGTCATATTAACAAGAAGTTCTGTTGATGACTAAAAATACTGACTGTGTGAAAATTTTTATCCTATCGTACATTCTGTTTCTGTTTTAGAGTTAGTTCATTTGTTAAACAGCCCAAGCTGTGCTGCCCCTTGGTTCTTTTCACTTTCCACATAGGGCAGGGACCCAAGACAGCGTGCTTTTATCAATAATCACCAAAAAAGTTCCTGACCGCAGTCAGTGAAGATCCTATTGGCATATAATAGAAAAAACAAAAGTTTGTTTTGTGTATTCCACCAGTTTTCTCTGCTCCAGGTGCAAAGGCTTCCTGAGAAGTGTGGAAGTCTCCTCAGAAATTCTTCAGAAAAATACATAACTTCACACACACACTGGAATAACGTTATTCAGTATTACAGCCTGCATTGATTCAGTTAAGAAGCAGCTGCCTTAATTCAGCTCTACCTGCACACATTATAGCATATCATCTTAATTCAGGGCTACCACACATTTTCTTTTTCCACAGGAATTTTGCTTCATGAAGCGCCCAAGGGCGAATGGTCATTTTTTTAAAATATCATCTAGTTAACCTTTTATTTTTTTTTCTTTTGTCTTTTTCCCTTCTCCTCTCTTGCTTTCTTCCTTAAATCTTTCATTCCTTGTTTTTAATTTTGTAATGCTTTTAGTCACCTTGCAGTATAGTGATCTAAAACTGGAGTAGACTTGCTCATTTATTAATAAGGTATTTTAATTACCTATTTGTTTTCAATGAGGAAATGTTTTTACCTTTTCCTATATAAGCTTTTCCCAGGTTATTGTACATTGGTAAGTGTCATTAATCTTGTAAAAAGCATGCTGTAATTATAGTGCATTTAAAATATGGGGACTACAACATAAAATAATGATTGAAACAATTATGAGTTATTGTGCAAAGCTCTTGCAATGCATCTATGTAAGCCAGATTTCAGTTCATGTGAAAAGGCAGCCAGCAGGTTAACTGCTGGCAGAGTCAGGTATGAGTCTGTTCTTTCTTTACACACAAGTAAATTGTAAGAAATATCACAAAAGAAATACTGGAGGAGGAGCAATTCTGATGTGCTCTTTTGGCTTTGGGGGGCTTGTGCCCTGCCAGACGTGTTGTGTGGTATATATGAGGGACCAGCTTTTGCTGGAACTGTTGAACTGATTAAAGCTGTCTTAGGCCCTTTGACTTTGCTGTGTGCTGTTTTTTAAAGGGAGAAATACTGGAGGGAAAGGGTAGCAGAGAAACATAAAGAAGAGAAATTCTACTGTAAGAGTTTTCTGTGGGTCTGTGGTCATTGCCATGCCATCTGTTGCCCATTCCTTGGGGAAGGACTACATTTCTCTCTGCTTGAACACTGGGCACACTAAGAACCATTGGGAGGTAAGCTTTAGGAAGAGAAGGGGGGGTGTGTGAGAGGTTGGAATGGTAACTAGAGCCCTTCTAGTTAAGGAGCCTCAGTATAGGGAATTATGACAGCACTGACGACTCAGGTATCTTTCCCTGAAAAAGAGAATGGGAAGAGACAACTATCTTCCTCTGCCACCCCTACCCCCCAAACCACAGTGACAACCTGCTTTCAAAGTGAATAATTACACTTGTAAATGTTCTGTGGTCCCTATGCCACCTTTACTGCCAAGGTGTTATTAACAATCAGCTTCTGAGGACCAAAAATGTTTACCTATGTTCTTTGTGGATGACTTCTGAGTACCTGCAGCACAGTGATTGTAAACGTCATCAAGGCTTCAAAACTTGTGTTTTCCCAGACTCCTGGTCGATTGAAGCTCTGCTCGGAGTCCAGAGCTGGCAGCCTGTTTCCCTTCATTTTCATGTAGTAAACAGCAATGAAAGAGCATTTCTCTACTAGCAGCCTCTGGGGTTCACCAAAACTAAGCTTTTTGTTAAAGACGAACAATTAGGTAGTACGGAGTAATAATAATAACAGAGATCTAAAGGTCTCTCTATTGTGCCAAGAATGTCAGAATTATAAATCTCCTCCAGTATTTCTTGAGTGCTTTTGTGGACAGTGGAAACTATTGCTAGGCTGTGCCATTTAAGAACCCACTCTTAAGCATGGAGTTTTAATGGACTGATTAAAATAATAAGTGTCCAAATACACATGTGCTGTCTCTGTAGAATTAAAATAGCAGCAAAGGCATTTTTTAGCTGCTGAGTAAATAAAGGATTTTTGTTTCTTGGTGAGCTTGACCTTGATTTTTAAATAAGATGTTCTTTTAAGGGCAAGTTGCAGCATGCCACTGTTGTACCCTCTCAGTTATAACCACAACCAGCAATGTATATTGCAGGGCCTGAGTGTGCTGCAGAAAGCTGTATTGACTGCCTGGGAGAGTGGTGTGTCCACCCATCCTGGTTTGTTTGGCTTTGCTCAGGGTTGACTCTGGATGGCAGCTTCTCTTGAGCCTGTAAACCAGGGTAAAAAAATCTGGTTGTCACTACTGTCACTTATTTTCAGCATTAAAAAACAGCTGAGTTTTATTGTATCTTTATATGTTTTGCCATTAAAGTAAGTGGGGAGAAAATGAAGATTAAGCTCAATCTAGACACACTTTGTCTCTACAAAAGATCTCAACCTTGAATAGTGCTTTAGATCTAGAAGTAGCATACAGAAGTTTCCAAGTACTTAAGAGCTATTAAAGTACTGAGTAAGCTTAAAAGCTAGACTTTAAATAGTGTCAGCTAACATAAGAACTTCCGATTTACATTAGCAATGTACAGAAATGTCTTTGCAGTTTTAGTTCATAACATTACTTCTGTGATGTGGTTTTCTGTGAGAATGTTCAGTTCTTTATTAATATAGTTCATAACAAGTTCAGAACATGGTTAATTTGGGAGTCCTGAAAGTTAATTTCTTAGCATGTTTCAGCCATGATATGTGTGATAATGGAAAGGACAAAGGAACAGAGGGCAAAAAGGCAAGATCAAGAAAAGAGTTGGGATTTAAAGAAGCTTTGATAAGAAAATATTCATGCATTTGTGGCCAGGAATAAGATTGTTTTTATCTTCCTAGATGATGTTACAAATAGCTTCAACAGGAGTAAAGAAATGGGAATAGGTGTATAAACAATTTTTTTCACTGAAGCTAAAACCAACCCATACAAATAGTAACAGAGGAAACAAAGAAAACCCCAAACCTAAAAATTTTAGCTGGTTCTAGCCCCGGGGAATGACTGAGTCATAAGCTTTGGCACAGTGCTGCTCTGTAAGATCCACTTTCAGAAGCAGTGGAGAGGCCAGGTTATCGATTTTCTCTGATGTCACTTCTTAGAAGCAAGGAACTCTGCTGCAATTTTGTTAATTTTCAATAGCTGGATGGTACGAAAGGCCAACCGTATTCTGGGCTACATCAAAAGGAGTGTGACCAGCAGGTCGAGGGAGGTGCTCCTGCCCCTTTACTCTGCTCTCGTGAGACCTCACTTGGAGTATTGTGTGCAGTTCTGGTGTCCTCAACATAAAAAGGACATGGAACTGTTAGAACAAGTGCAGAGGAGGGCCACGAGGATGATCAGGGGACTGGAGCACCTCCCGTATGAAGATAGGCTGAGAAAATTGGGGCTGTTGAGCCTGGAGAAGAGAAGGCTGCGTGGAGACCTCATAGCAGCCTTCCAATACCTGAAGGGGGCCTATAGGGATGCTGGGGAGGGACTCTTCATTAGGGACTGTGGTGAGAGGACAAGGGGTAATGGGTTTAAACTTAAACAGGGGAGGTTTAGATTGGATCTGAGGAAGAAATTCTTTACTGTGAGGGTGGTGGGGCCCTGGAATGGGTTGCCCAGGGAGGTTGTGAATGCTTCATCCCTGGCAGCATTCAAGGTGGGGTTGGACATAGCCTTGGATGGCATGGTTTAGTGGGAGGTGTCCCTGCCCATGGCAGGGGGGTTGGAACTCGATGATCTTGAGGTCCTTTCCAACCCTTACTATTCTATGATTCTATGATATTTAATAATGATTTCTCATCAGGGAAAACACTGTTCAATATCTTTGGATGTTATGGAGATGATAATCTCTTCCCTGAGGGTGCACATGCAAACACTGTCTGTAGGAATGTGCTACAGGCAAAAGTAGAAGCTCCCAACACTGAGTGTATAAGGGCTCAGCTGAGCTGGGCGTTTTGTGTTCTTGGTAGTCCTGATAGGTAGCTGAGCTCTTGCCTCTATCTAGTGAGGAAACACAGAGAAAGAAGTTTGAGGTAGGTTTCTTTTCTTCAGAAATATCACCTAGTGCTTTGTAACAGAATGCTAAACAACTGTTATGTCTCTCCTGGGATCTCTCACTAGACGGTTACTGAAATTTTGTTCTTCAGTGGGACATTTACGTTGATGGAGTTACGCCTTTTCAGTGCCTGGGATAGCATAAGTTGGTAATCTGCTTTCAGATGGCATAAAGGCAATCACACAGACTCAGTTTTTCCTTGATGATGAACAGATTTTAACTAGCAGAGAAAGCTGACGTTCAGCAGTTGGCTCTTCCCTACTAGTTGCATCACAGTTCTGTCTGCCGTTCACATGCACCTGTCGTGGTATACAGCATGTTACATGCACCACGGGTGCTGGTTATGAAGTGCCTGATGAACTTGGGCCAGAAGACTCCTCAGGAGCTGAAACCTGTGGCAACAGTATGGTTTTGTTCTGCTTCACCCTGTACATAGGAAACTGTAAGAAAAGTGTTTCTTCTTATTCATTGCTGCTGTTTTCTCTAAGTTAGTCTTGTGATAATACACAAAATAGAGCAGGTCGAGGAAGCAGGTATGTGGGCAAGGAACAGCTTTGAAACTTTTGACATTCTGAGCGGGAAAAATAGACTTTTACCTAAAGCGATATTGATTGTGATGATGTTTTGTGCAAGGTTTTTCCTCTTTGGTCCTGTGAACTTTATATAGGAAAGATCCCAGGAGAGTATCCGTGCCAATACTGGCAAGTTTGAGAGGCTTTCTTAGACCTCTTATTTCTCAGAAATCTATGAAATTTCTGGCTGGTCCATCCCTTTGTAGCCTAAGCCTTTCCTAAGAAATCCAGCAATTTTCCACTTGAAAATAGCTCTTGGTAAAGTCACACACTACTTTCATATAAGATTAAGGGTTTGACAAGGGTAGTGGGAACAAAGAAATTCCAAATTAAGTCTGCTCCATATTTAACCCCCCTCCCAGCCCTGTTACACAATAGCAAGCCTTCCTAATGCAAGTAGGTTGTTGAAATACTTCCAAAAAGAATTCCAGTTAACTGAGAGATGGGATTAAGTGGATTAAATAGCCTCCTCATTTTTCAGTAAAAAGAGAAAAAAAAGTTTGGTTGAACAGGCACGTACAAATGCAAACTTAAATGATTTTGGACTAGATTAGCCTTCCAAACGACCTCAGATCACCTTGCAAAGTAACGTGCCCTGTCTTGGCAAGACTCTGTATGTTGGGCATGCGTGCATGCCAACTCGCATGTGCAGGGCAGTGGGTCTGTGGAGTTTGCACTGTAGCCACAGCCATTTCAGCAGATATGACCATGGTCTGGGAGGTAGGCTATCAGCTGGGTAGAGCAGTTGAAAGAATATAAACCAGTGTCCTGTGGCCAGTCTGTTTACATTTGGTGCAAATCTGATGTGTCCTACTCAGCCAGACCCGAGCCCTGGGAGAGCCTGAGAGCCTCTAGTCCACCGGCCTGCTCCTACACAAGCATCTTTGATGGCCTTTTCCATTTTGCCACTGTTTTCTGATTACTAGGTGTTACGTTTTCTTCCTCAGCACAGACACTTGACATGGTATGAAAACCAACATTCTCCTGCTTTTGAGTCTTTTCTTGGATTTCTTTTACTAAGAATTTTTAAGGCACTGGCTTTGTGCAAGCTATATACAGAGCCTCCTTACTCTTCCTTATAATGAAAGTTGACTTCTCAACCCTGCTCATCATGTCTTACTTTCATTTTTATGACGCCTGAAGGCAGGAAATAGCAATAAGAAGTTCCACGTTAAGGTCTCTCAGCAGCTGATAGCTTGATGTGTGGCAGATAATTACTGGAGTCATGACTTGGATCATCATCACTTGGATGTAGTCAGCATGACTCCACAGCAAACCTGTCTTCATCTGATCATTTCATGGCATCCTTTGTAATTCTTTATGTTGTAAATCTTATTGGGCACTTGCTGAAGAGGCAGCAGTAGTGGAGTTTTTTTATGTGTTACTAATTTGTCACCTTCATCCAGAAGACCCATCCTGTTGCTGGAAAGGTAGAGATACAGCCATATATTTTTTATCATAATAAAAAGGGGAGGGGAGGGTGAAGGAAGGGGCAAGATTAGTGGTAGCAGATGAAAATTGTCAGGAATCCCTAAAAATCAGGGGGGTGGGGGGCACATCTAAGAGGCTGAAGACTAATGCATCCCAGATCTCACTTATGCATCCAGTCTAACTGGTCTTAAGTATAAGCAGTGGAGTAATTTTGTACTGTGTGCATGTTTTCCCTTTAAAAGCAGACTTGTTGCTTTCTTTGATTTCTGTATTAATTTGGAAAGCATGCACAAAGAGTAAAATTTGTTTCACATTTGTTTCAAATTCAAATTAAATCCCTTCACCCCCAACCAAAAATTTGCAAGAGAAAAAAAAAAGGGGGAGGTTAGTGACCTTGTCATGCCTGGATCTCATTCTGATCAAGGACCAAATCTTTTTAGCATTGAAAGGAAGTAAAAACAAGAATTAAAACTTTCTCTGGTTACCACTGGGATAGCAGTATTCTTCTCTTTCCTCTACCTGCCAGGAAATGCTTCAAAGCAGCCATTAATTCAGGCAGTGTAATTCTTATCTCTTTTTACTGGCTGGCTTGCATTTTTTAATTTCCTTAAACACTTGGGTCTATGTCCCTGACACCTGATTTTATTCACCTGAGACACACGTCTTTGGAGGGTGGTAAATCATTGCTTCCTGTAGAGGGGCAATGAGGCCTGCCTAAGATAAGAGTTATCTTCTCGTTGTGGTCCTCTTCTTACCTTTTCTCCGTCTCCATTGACTGTGTAGGGTGAATTTGTTTCTAGCCTGGTGTAACAGATTAGATAAGGAATATAAGTACCTAAAATTAGTACCTGTTTTTTTCTTTTTAACTGTAAGTCAACCAACTAAAGCAAAGGTAAAAGGAGCAGACAGTGTAAAAATGAGTTAGCTGCTTAGCCATAGTGGGTATTTAAGGGCTTGCCTAACAATTATGTCTTTGAAAAGTCTTCCCTCAAGTAAAGTGATGCTGCACTGTGCACAACCTGTGCAAAAGTTAGCAAACATTTGGAGCGTGTTTGGAAGAGTAATAAAGTTGTAATTTTCCTCACCCTGTGGGTTTTTTCCTTCTTATTACCCCCGTAAAGCAGTGTACTAGGGGCTCATCAGGTTGTGCATTAGATAATTGAGCTGTTATGCCAACAGGCTGTGCTGAAAGGTGTTACATCAGTGATTTCTTTTTCATCCCACTGTGCTTTGATCTAGTGCTATAAAGCAGAAGATCTAACAGTGGAAACTTTTGAAGATGATAGATGAATTTTGCTAATCCACTTTCATAATCCTTACAAAAAATGTCTGTCCTTATCAGTCAGAAAAGATTTAATAGCTGTTGCCTCTAGAAAGTCTCATATTATCAGAATTGCAAACTGTGGAATTACTGCAAGGAAATATTTTACTAGCATGTTTTGAAATGTATGTGCTTTAGAATAAATGAATAGTGGTGCTTCTTTGTTAACCAGGCTTTGTTTGTTGAATTTTCCTCCTAAAATGCAAAACTCGCAAGAAAACACAGTGCAGGGGTGAATATTTGCTGTCCTTATTGGTGTTAATTGCCCTGCTTTAATTTCATATTATTGGAATTCACTGAAATAGTCAATCCAAATATATTAATTCCAAATATTATATGGTCCTCAAATAAATAATAAAAACTCTTGGCTCACAAGGTGTAAACTGTTGTAGCTGATGGAACTTTTGCAGCAATAAGCAGTGTGTAGAATACTGTCTGCAGATTTTGAGGCAAAAAAATGTGGTATCTTCTAGGAAAGAATACGTGCATGTGCTTGTCCCTGGATGAAATTCATACTTGTATCATCCAGATGAGGTCAGGAAAGTTACTGCAGTTGCCCAGGATTTCATCCAGCACAATCTTGCCCAATGTATGTTTCTTTAATTGAGCTCCACACATCTCTTGAAAACCTGGCTTACAGAAAATTGCCAGCAATGTTTAGGATTATAAAAACTATTCGCCAGGTCTG
Organism: Amazona ochrocephala; assembly: GCA_039720435.1. Lineage (NCBI taxonomy): Eukaryota > Metazoa > Chordata > Aves > Psittaciformes > Psittacidae > Amazona > Amazona ochrocephala. The sequence continues at coordinate 72,059,210 of CM077876.1, read as the reverse complement.
ATTTGCATTTTATCTCTTTTCTTTGCAATAGCTTTGGGACAGATCATGCTCTATGTCGATGGCATGAATGGAGTAATAAATCATAACGAAACCATCCAGTGGCTCTACACACTTATTGGGTCGAAGGTAAGACACTCTCCAAAATTCTTTGTTTATATGATTTTGCTGTTCTTTAAATGCATTTTATTTGTATTACATATGCATTTAGGGTATAAACAGACTGCCTTTAGATTCTAAATGAGTACATAACACTCTTCATGGAAACCAGGACACACTGAGCTGTTATTTCTTTTTGACTGATTTTATACTCTTTTGTGCTTTTGGCATATAGTCTGCTTTTAGAAGCAAATATAATCTAAGATGCCCTCATTACTGTCTGTGCTGCCATTAGAATTGACCATGGAAAAGATTTTTTAGTCTTGCAGTTGTCATTTCCAAGACATACTTAGGAACCATTTTTGGGGGTGGGTTTTTTTTTTTCACCTTTCTGCTTTATGAATGCAAATCCTTTTCTACAGTTTCACCATTCTACACTGCTCGACTTTGTTGAGCATTGAGGGAAGAAGAATTCAGAGTGACTTCCTCCTTGGAACAGAACAGAGAAGGATAGACTTCATTCTTAAGTCAGAACAGAATTAGATAGAATAATTCAGTTGGAAGGAACCCACACCTATGATCTAGTCCAACTGCCGAACCAGTTCGGGGCTGACCAAAAGTCAAAGCATGTTATCAAGAGCATTGTCCAAATGCCTTTTAAGCACTGAGAGTCTTGGGGCATCGTCCACTTGTCTAGGAAGCCTGCTGCAGCATTTGACCACCCTCTCAGTAAAGAAATGCTTCTTAATGTCTTATAGAAGACAAAGTCTGGTACCTGTCTACCGGAGAATTTTTGTTGGTCCTTACCTACAAGGAGGAAAAAGCTGAAAGTCAGAATATATGCCACTTGAGTTTGTCTTTTCCAGTGCAGTAGTGATTTATATAGTGCACAACCCACTTTGAAGGTCATCTTTGCTGGAAGTCAGAAAGAAAGCAGAATACACAATCTGCTGCTGTGCCATCTTGGAGGGCCATAGGGTAGGTAAAACCACAAATACACCATTCTCCAATCTGTTGGCTCTCCAGCTTTAGAAAGTTTAAGGCCTGCAGGGACTGCTGCTGCTCTTGTCACATAGACTTGCTTGGGATAGATCTGTGTGAACCAATAGACAGAACATGGTATGCTAGCTATTGTTAGCAGCTCAAAAATTGCTAAGAAATTTCCAGAAATGTTTCCTCAAGTGGCTGAGCAGCGGAAAGTTGCTGTGGGATAGTGTAGTGACATAGATGTACTGCTGCTCTCCCCCTTTCCCCGGATAGTTTTTATAACACAAGGATTAAAAAGACCTTGGTGTCCCAGGGACCTTTTTTAACCACTAAAGATTTTTTTCTACAATATGCAAGCTTCACTGCTGCATCAGATTGTCAAGTCAGAGAACAGATGCTGCAGTATTGAAAGAACTGATTTATCTTGATTTATGTTCACCTATACTGGTGGAAACATAAAAGTAAGATAATTATGATTATGTAACAAGCAAAAAAAGGAAAAAAGTATTGCCCTGTCCATGATTATTTTAATTCTCTACTGCGCCTAATGGGAATGGGATGGGAGAGAAGCACAACTGCTTTGCTACCTTATAGATTAAATTCTGTCCAGATTTCCTTGACCAGAGTACTTCAGCTCTCAGGTCCTTAAGCTCCTTTCTCCCTCCCCCACCACCAGTCAGAATGATTATCTCCATGTCCTGGCTCAGCGCCGGCAGCTGAGGAATGCAGGCAATGTGCTTTGAATAGTTTGGTTTCAGGTAGCATCAAAGTTGCTTATTTGTTATTCTTTGACTGTCTTGGAAGAGATCTAAGTCCCTGTCTGTATGCCAGAAGTTAACTGAATGTATGGCAGGTTTACTGTCAGAGCGTGGTGGGACAGCTGCTTTATGCACTTAAAGGTGGTTTTGACTTGCTGTGAAAAATAAGCCCCTGGAATTTGCAATGCTTCTACAGTCTAATGTGCAGCCCTGCTATGCTGATGCTTTCTCCACAGCAAAAGTGGTGGAACATCATGTTAACACTGCTGAACAAAAAATGAATAGTGAAATTGCCAATTAAGGCCTGGGACAAATCCGTCTGATAAGATGCAGGAGGAATACATTTTGCTGCCATGGCTGTGACACATGTTTTCTCCCCTTCTCAAAAGCTCTGACAAGGCTTAATTTGCTAGAATTTGGTACCCAGTTCAAAGATCACTTTACATGTGTCTGGTAATACTTTTGTAATCTTAATCTTACATGACTCATTTGTTAGTGGGAAGAAGGAGCCTTCTCTGGTATTGTATAGACACTAGATTGGAAATTTGAAGATAACAGTACTCTTCTTCTGCCATGTTATTTACAGAGAAGAGCATTATCAGTACATCCCAGAATCTCTGGGCCACTGCCAGTTCCTTGCAAGACACATCCAACCATGTGTGACCGCACCAGTGTTTGCCACTGGCCTTACACAGGCTGGCTGTGGACTGTTTTTCAGTCATCAATGGTTAATATCCCTGGAATAAAACATTTACAACATAATCCCAATTTAAATGTACATCACTGCTATTTCATCATTAGTTATTTACAGAGCAATTCATCAGTCTTTCCTTGTTTTACAAAGCATTCAAGTATGTACTTAATTATAGGTGTATGGTTTCATGCTGTTGGCTTCCAGTGAACTTTGATACATAACTGAGGTCAGCAGTGTATTGCTGTAGGAGTGTAGAAGAGGGCTATAGCAGGGCCAAGGCTCTGACAATCTTATATAAGCTAGAAGTTACGCAAATAGGAAATATTTGCATCAACTGAATTTTCTTTTAGCATTCATTGGGAGCATGGAGCATTCATGCAAGATAGTTTGCTTTTTAAAAGACAAATCTAGGAGTCAATGAATGTTAGTTAACAGTGCTTTCAGAATTGCTCTTAATTTTTGACTTTTTCTATCTGAAGCGAGTGATCTAACCTGCCCAGGATGTTGCCTTAACTGACATGTTTCAACCTCACAACATCTGGGAAATGATATTTCACCACTTTTTCTGCCAGCTATACCTTGCTACTGCTGAAGCTGGAATTATGTTTTTGTGTTGTATTGCAAGTTATATTTAACCTGGTTGTAAAGGGACCTGAGGCATTTGGTTATGCTGGCAGCTGGCACCCCATAGCCCTGTGGAGGTCTGTTGTGGATCACTTGCAGGTAGACTCTTGGTTTGATAATGATGGCAAGGGCTGTTGGAAAATTTATCTTAACCAAAGCAAGGGACAGCAGGTTAAAGACACACATGCACTAAGCAGTATTAAGTCCTTATAGTGTATTTTTTCATCTGGTAGCATCAATGAGGTAATATATATATGTATATTTAGTTTCATATGTGTTGGTATTCCCTCTGACCTGGTAATACAAAGTATACAGCACTGTATCAGTGTCTTATCCTCTCCAGGAATAACTACTGAGTGTTTACAAAAAGTGCATTTCTGAACCAAAGATCTTGGAAAAATCCCGGGTATTTTTATCATCTACTAGGGAAGCAAATGTTAATTTGCATCACAAACCCACAGGCTGCCTCAATCTTCAGTGGCACATCTAAGGCATTAAGTGGTCCAAAACCTGAGTGTGGTTTCACCTTTTCTGTCCCTCCATTTCAGAATGCTACTGATAATGATTATTTTTTCCTATTTGATGATCCAGGCTGTTCTAATTTCCCCCAGGGAGCTAAAGCCCCTTTTTGGCATTGTATTCAGTGGAAAGTAATCCATTTTCAAAGTGGTGCTCGGTAACCTCAGAAGACAGGGTGGAATGCTGGGCCCAGGCTGATACAGCGGGGTTGATTAAAGATTCCTATCTCACATATTGTTTTAATCTTTTTTTTTCTCTTACTTTGCTTCTGTCTGGGTCCTAGATTGTGAAGTTAAATACAAACTTTAACTAGCAAGTTGTTCCTTTAGCCTCGTGTGACTCTTTTGCTTCCTTCGCTATTGAAGTAATGACTCTTTGAATGTTTTATACTGCAATTCAATCAAAAAAACAAAACAAAACAAACCCAACCTAAACAAAAAACTATTTCAAAGCAAAAGGAAGAAATCCTCAACATTGAAACAGAACATGGTTATAATGGGAGAATTTGTTGGTTTCAAAACAGAAGTCCAGTAGGGCTGCTTTTCCTGCACGGTGCCAGTGGCATGTTAAAACACACCTATGGCTGGTAAGTCATTTTGTGAGAACTTTGAGATAAATAATATTCTAAGTCACAAAAAGCCCTGAAGTTTTTTTTACAAGTGAATCATTTAAGGTATGCAGGGATAAATAATTTAAGAGCTTTATTAGATCTGTCTCCATTTCACAAGTCATTTATGCATGTGTTCAACTGAAGTCATAAGCAGGGCAGAGAATACCATATAACTTGAATTTGTGAACTTCCTCAGGAAATTTCTCACCAAATCTTATGCAAGTGGATGTTAAAGTTTGTCTACAAATACATACCAAATAGTGGTTTGCAGTCATGGGGAAAGTTACAATGTAAAGGGCTCAAGAGAAATGAATTTTGCTGAGGTGAGTAGCTCAAGAGGGGACGCCTGCAGCGCCTGATCGGGGGAAGGCTCGGCACCCAGGAGCTTCAACTCGGAGCGGAGACAGGCACCGAGGGAGCCTCAAGTCCTCAACGAGGCCTGCCCACGAGCCGGCAGCTCAGCTGACTCACAGCGAGCGGTGCCAGGAGGAGTGGCACCACCCTGACTGGTTTAAAACCTGCCCACGGGAGCGCGAGCGACCCAGAGCACGGGGAGCAGAGCCGGTTCGGGGTGGTGGGCGGGATGGGGAGCACTCGCCGTATGACCAGGGCTCCGTCTGGGAGCTCTGTTCTGGCTGCCCCGGCGGTGGCCACTGTAGGCACCCAGACAGAGCCGATGGGAAGGGAGGATGCAGTGCAGAGCTCGGGGTGTAGAGAGCGCCTGCACTGCTCTGCTGGGAGGAGGGTGCACAATGGGCAGGGCTGCACTCGGTGCTCCCTGGTGGAGTTCCTCCTGCAGCAGGTGGCTGAGCTGCGGGACACTGTCAATGGGCTGAAAGATGTCAGGGAAGCTGAGAGGAAACAGCACTGCTTGCTCCAGGACGAAATTGTGCAGGGGCCGCAAGCATCCACTGTTGCTCCTGCAGGAAAGGAGGCTGCTGACCCAGGAAGCTGGGAAACAGTAACAGAAATAAAAAAAAAAAAAAAAAAAAAAAAAAAAAAAAAAAAAAAAAAGAAGGAAGAGGGCAATTAAAAGCAAGGGGCTTCCTCCTACATCTGTTGTCCCCACCCAGAACCACTTTGCTGTCCTACAAGGGGCTGATGAGAACCGCTTTGCTGTCCTGCAGGAGGGGCTGATGAGCAACAGCGCTCCCACCAGGCGCAACCAGCTAGTGCACTGGTAAAGAAGGTCACTACTGGTGCTGCCCGGAAAAAGCGGCGGACCATAGTAGTCGGGGACTCTAATCTGAAAGGCACAGAGGCACCCATCTGCCGGCCTGACCCAGGCTCAAGGGAGGTGTGTTGCCTACCAGGGGCTCGGGTCAGGGATGTGGCCAAGAAGCTGCCTGAACTAGTCGGTCCCACTGACTATTACCCACTTCTAGAGATCCATGAGGGTGCTACTGATATAGATAGCAGTAGCCCGGAGACCATAAAGAAGGACTACAGAGCTCTGGGAGAGGTGGTTAGGGGCTCTGGAGCTCAGATTGTCTTTTCGTCAATTCTCCAGGATACAGGGCAGGACCTCGAAAAGGCTAGGAGGATTGGGCAGGTTAATAAATGGTTAGAAGGGTGGTGCTATAGTCAGGGGTTTGGGTACCTTGAACATGGGACTCAATATAGTAGGCCAGGTCTACTGGGGGCTGGTGGAACTGGTCTGACAAAGAAGGGGAAGAGCAGTTTTGGTAGGAGGCTTGCCAGGCTGGTCAAGAATGCTTTAAACTAGATGTGCTGGGGGAGGGGGGCAGCATTCCATCCCAACACACACAGTCGGTTGGTAGCACCTATGGTAAACATTCGGAGCAATGTAGGGATATTCCAGCTGCTCCAGCCAATGAGCCGGCTTCAATTGGATCTCGGCTCAAATGCCTCTACACAAATGCCCGTAGTATGGGGAACAAACAAGAGGAATTAGAGATGTGTGCACATCTACGGGGGTATGATATCATAGGCATCACAGAAACATGGTGGGATGGCACCTATGACTGGTGTGTTGGAATGGAAGGTTACCGGCTCTTTAGGAAAGACAGGCCCGGCAGACGGGGAGGGGGAGTTGCTGTTTATGTTAGGGATAGGCTAGAGAGTATGGAACTCTGTCTGGGGACAGGTGAGCAGTTGACAGAGAGTTTGTGGGTCAGGGTTAAAGGGAGAACAGCGATGGGTGACATTATTATGGGGATCTGTTACAGACCGCATGACCAAGGGGACTTGCTGGACGAAGCGCTCCATAGGCAGATAGGAGCAGCCTCACGCTCGCAGGCCCTTGTTCTCATGGGAGACTTCAACCACCCTGATATCTGTTGGAGGGGTGGTACGGCCCGGCACAAGCAATCCAGAAGGTTCCTCGATTGTGTGGAAGACAACTTCCTTCTGCAAGTAATAGAGAAGCCGACAGGAGAGGTGCCATGCTTGACCTCGTCCTCACCAACAGGGAAGGGCTGGTTGGAAATGTGACGCTCCAGGGCAGCCTTGATTGCAGCGATCATGAGATGGTTGAATTTGAGATCCTCAGGACAGTGAGAAGAGTGTGCAGCAAGCTCACTGCCCTGGACTTCAAGAGAGCAGACTTTGGCCTCTTCAGGAACCTGCTCAGTAAGATTCCATGGGATACAGCCCTAGAGGGCAGGGGGGCCCAAGACTGTTGGTTGATATTCAAGGCTCACCTGCTGCAAGCTCAGGAGCGATGCATCCCAACTAGAAGGAAGTTTAGCAGGAGGGCCAGGAGACCTCCTTGGATGGATAAGGAGCTGCTGAGCAAAATTCGAAGGAAACAAGAGGCTTATAAAAGGTGGAAGCAAGGTCAGGTGACCTGGGAAGAATACAGGGATGTTGTCTGGGAAGCTAGGGACCAGGTTGGGAAGGCTAAGGCCCACTTTGAATTAAACTTGGCTAGGGATGTTAAAAATAACAGGAAGGGATTTTATAGGTACATGGCCAATAAAAGACAGGTTAGGGACACCGTGGGCCCTCTCCAGAAGCTATCGGGAGAACTGGCTACCCTGGATTGGGAGAAGGCTGAGGTTCTTAATGACTTCTTTGCCTCAGCCTTCACTGACAAATGCTCTTCCCACACCACCCAAGTCTTGGAAGGCAGACGCAGGGACAGTGAGAATGAAGACCCTGGGCCCACTGTAGGAGAGGATCTGGTTCGAGACCATCTTAGGAACCTGAACGTATACAAGTCCATGGGACCTGATGAAATCCATCCGCAGGTCCTGAAGGAGCTGGCAAATGAAGTTGCTAAGCCACTGTCCATCATATTGGAAAAATCATGGCAGTCAGGTGAAGTTCCCGATGACTGGAAAAAGGGAAATATAACCCCTATTTTTAAGAAGGGAAAAATGGATGAGCCGGGGAATTACAGACCAGTCAGTCTCACCTCTGTCCTGGCAAAATCTTGGAGCGGATTCTCCTGGAAAGCATGCTGAGGCACATGAAAACCAACAAGGTGCTTGGTGACAGCCAGCATGGCTTCACTAAGGGGAAATCCTGTCTGACCAATCTGGTGGCCTTCTATGATGGAGCTACAGAACCGATGGACAGGGGTAGAGCAGTTGATGTCATCTCCCTGGACTTGTGCAAAGCCTTTGACACTGTCTCACATGACATCCTTGTCCCTAAGTTGGAGAGACATCAATTTGATAGGTGGACCACTCGGTGGATGAAGAACTGGCTGGATGGCCGCACGCAAAGTGTAGTGCTCAATGGCTCAGTGTCCAGCTGGAGACCAGTAACAAGTGGTGTCCCCCAGGGATCGGTGTTGGGACCGGTCTTGTTCAACAGCTTTGTGGGTGACATGGACAGTGGGATTGAGTGCGCCTTCAGCAAGTTTGCCAATGACACCAAGCTGTGTGGTCCGGTTGATACATTGGAGGGAAGGAATGCCATCCAGAGGGACCTTGACACGCTTGTGAGGTGGGCTGATGCCAACCTGATGAAGTTTAACCATGACAAGTGCAAAGTCCTCCACCTGGGTCAGAGCAATGCCAGGCACAGCTCCAGGTTGGGCAGAGAAGAGATTCAGAGCAGCCCTGCGGAGAAGGACTTGGGAGTGTTGTTCAATGAGAAAATGAACATGAGGTGGCAGTGTGTGCTTGCAGCCCAGAAAGCCAACCGTATCCTGGGCTGCATCAAAAGGAGTGTGACCAGCAGGTCGAGGGAGGTGCTCCTGCCCCTCTACTCTGCTCTCGTGAGACCTCACTTGGAGTATTGTGTACAGTTCTGGTGTCCTCAACGTAAAAAGGACATGGAACTGTTGGAACAAGTGCAGAGGAGGGCCACGAGGAAGATCAGGGGACTGGAGCACCTCTTGTATGAAGATAGGCTGAGAAAGTTTGGGCTGTTGAGCCTGGAGAAGAGAAGGCTGCGTGGAGACCTCATAGCAGCCTTCCAATACCTGAAGGGGGCCTATTGGGTTGCTGGGAAGGGACTCTTCATGAGGGACTGTAGTGATAGGACAAGGGGTAACGGGTTCAAACTGAAACAGGGGAAGTTTAGATTGGATATGAGGAATAAATTCTTTACTGTAAGGGTGGTGAGGCACTGGAATGGGTTGCCCAGGGAAGTTGTGAATGCTCCATCGCTGGCGGTGTTCAAGGTGGGGTTGGACATAGCCTTGGATGGCATGGTTTAGTGTGAGGTGTCCCTGCCCGTGGCAGGGGGTTTGGAGCTAGATGATGTTAATGCCCTTTCCAACCCTAACTATTCTATCATTCTATGATTCTATGAATGGGACTAAAATATTAGCATTAATAGTGCTAAAGCCCAAAGCATGTTGGATTAAATCAATGCCAAAACTGTACAGTGTACTCTCTTATGGAGAATCCTGGAAGTGCAATGTATTTGCATCTCATTAACTTTTCTGGTATTATATTGTGTGTATGGATGACCTAGTCTGAGTTACGTTCCCTCGATGATGAGAATGAACATGTTGTCTGATATTTGTGAGCAGGTGATTGTGTTGTAGAATTGTTCTGCATTTTATTCCTAAGAGGTTTGGAAGTGATCTAGAAAAAACGTCCAGTTAAAACAATTAAGCACCCAGGAAAAATTACACAATTTGGGCACCTACTGTGATTAATTCCGCTGGTTGTCACCTTCTCAATCTGCTGGCTTGATAGTTAACAAACCCTTGCATCCTCTGACAAATAAGACCTGACCTACAGGTAACATACAAGCTATTTATAGATTGTATTGTCTCTCTTGTCTCAAGCCACAGCTCTCATAAGTCTCTGATTTTGTTCTGTTTTCAAGTCTCGCCAGGTAGAAATGTCAGTTAGATGTCAGTTTTACAGGTTTTCAGGCTCCTTTGCTTCCTTCAAGGGTTCTGTTTAAAATTGAGATCTCTCCTTGAGCCCTAAAGTCAATGTGGTCCCGCCCATGGGCTGGCCTGCGCTTGAGACCCTGAGCTGTTGGGAAGAGATACAATTTCTCTGAGTTCAATGAAACTCAGAGCATTCATGTCATGACTCTTAAATGTAATCTTCTGTACATTTGTCCACAGAACTATTGTTATGAAAATGGTTGTGTGAGGAAGAAACAAAATCCAAGATTTATAGTAACTTTCCTGCTTCCTGCCTCTCAGGGGCTTGAGCCGGTGCTCACCCGAGTCGCTTGAGAGCTTCCCTCCTCTTTCACTCAGAAACTGTAATGCCGCTGTTGCATGAAGGGGGTTTATTTTGAATTGTATTTAATTAGTGCTTTGAAGATAATCATCAGGATGTTGCAATAAACTTGGAATATGATATGCCAGCCAGTGCAGACTATTTTATGGACTCTCTTTGGTCTGTCCGACTCAGCAGACAGACTGCTATGAGTGCTGCTGCTCTTTACTAGCCTTGTTTGTGGGTGAGTTTCAAAGTCAGTCCATCAAGCATGAGTTTGCAGTAGTCCAGTCCTGCAGAAATATGTACTCCCATAGCTCCATCTATTGCATTCACTTCTGAGTATTTTGAAGGGATAAATGAGCTCTCGCAGATTAAGGTGATACTAGAAAACACATAGTTCCCCGGTATCATATCAGAGACCTGATATCAGCTCATTTGAAGTGGAGAATGGGAAAATTCAATGATTAACTGCCAACAACATGGCAAATGTACAGGCCCACCTTTTCACTCGGTCTCATCTGTTCAAATCTGTATGAGCAAATGTCATGATAGTGATGAGTGAAATATGTCCAAACATTTCCGGAAAATACTGTACATCTATGCAGATGTACATATTTCTTGTTGTGAAGGAAAGGCATGAGGAAAGAAAAAAGCAAGTGTTATACTAGTACTGGGGAGAAGAGGTGGGGGGAACATATAAACCAACCTAAAGTCAGTACTAGCTTTTAGAATTACTTTTGCCTCTCATTGCAGTAGTTCAGTGTCACAGATATGTGCTCACCAATGTGAATGATAACAGTTGTGAGCAAATTACTATGTCCTACTGGGCCCCAGCTAGTAGCTAATAAAAAATAGCATATTCTATTAGCTACTAATGTTTTCTAACAGGCATTATGTCCAACATTCCTGTGAGAGGGCATATTTGGAAAGTTTGTCTCTATTGAGAGATGAGACTGAAGAAGATGGAGCCGACTTTTTCCAGTGTGCTTCAAGCCACCAGTGTGAAAACTTTTTTGACTAGACAATCAATTGCCTGAAGAAGGAAAATACAAAATTTTCAATCTCAAGTTGTCAGATGGAAAAGAGTGAAGATATATGAAATAGTCTCTCCAAGGCTAAAAAAGCAGCTGGTTATAATCCAAGCTTATAGTACACAACTGAGATTTTTATGCATCTTCTAAAGACAGAAATCAGCTTGGCCAGTGTAAAACACATTACGGTCATTATGCCAAACCTTTTGGGATAGCTGAGTTATCATTTTGCAGAGTGGAAATACCATTAGTCCTAAGTCAGGAGTTAAGTGAGCTGCATTTTAAGAAGTGATTTAAAATTAAAATAAGCAGTCATGTCTAAATCTTTTCTGGAAGCACTATTTCATAAACTCAGATGTATAATGCTTCAGTTTGCAGGGTTGCCTGTTTTATGGGCCCTGTTTCTCTCAGGCGATACCGGGATGTATTTTTTCTGGCAGTGGCTATGGTGATTGGTAGAGGGCATGTGGGCTATTAGAAAGTTTTGATGAAGAATGGTGAAAGCTCTTGTGGTGCATAGTCAGTTGTTGAAATGCCACCAAACTCAAATTTGTTTGGTCAGTGAAGTGACGTAGTTTGTTTCATCTATTTAATAGTTAGAATAAGTGTATGTGGAAAGTCCAGGTAAATAAAGCTTCATAATGAAGTACTTCCTCTGAATGTCCGCATGGGGTCTTTTTTATCATAATAATTTCTCTTTAGTCTGACCCACTTGGTCATGTTGATGTCCAGTTACATGGTGTTTTTAGCACTGTTGCGGAACTGCACAAGTAACTGCCTCTTCCTGCAGGCACTTCTATGTGGCCTGAAGTGTAGGCATCCTGGTGGGAAGCAAGTTGACAGTCCTTCGTTGCTTCCCTAAGCCCTGTTCTCCAAGACCAGTACTGTCAATCTCAACAGCTTCTGGCATTGAAAGAAGATTTTGGAATTCATTTCAGTGTGATATGGTAGTATGCATTAGATACGGCTGTATGTTAAACTAGCTATTGTGTCAGTCTGTTGGATGACTGACTGTGGGTTATATATTTATATTAATCAGTAAATGGGTGTCAAAAAACAAAGTCGTAGGCTCATTTCAGTAACAAATATAATTTGTCCTCTGTCCTCATATCCTCATTTCATTAAGCCACTGGGCAACTCCTTGCAGGTGCTATAAGCAGATGTGCTTTCATGCAGTAAGGCCTTGAATGAGGGGGAGCAGGGCCCATGTATATGCCATGTGTGGTACATGGGATAGATCATTATGAAAACTAAGAAAATGCACCATAGTGAATGGGTAAGTTTCCAGAAAGTGCCAAGTACTGGTACCTCACCTGTACTTATTGCCAAGTTGTTATATAGTTCCTCTTCCCTTTACATAGTGAGACCAGTATAAGAAACAAACCTGACATTCAGATCTTCTGAGGCTTAGTTACGTCTCCTGATTTTAGACAGGGCTTTTGGTTATACTCCCAGCGGAGAGCAAAGGGCTGTATGTTTGTGTGCACTGCAATTCCAGTTCTGTAGGAAGAAAGGTGGTGGTCAACCTTTTACATTCTTCAGCGTATATTAATACTTTGGGGGATTATGACTGTTAGAAAGGTATTATGGTAAATTTTTGTTTACTTCATCAGATTTGAAGAACGTAGATAGCCTTTCCTGTTCTTGTAGGTAGCCTTTCCTGCATTATTGGTGTGGATCCTTTTTGCAGGATTTTGCAGAAATGCAAGTGCAGTTTGTGAGGAAACAACAGAAGAAATTCTACACAAAGTTCAAACTTTTGGCTGCGCAAGGATCTCATGCTCCTCTAGAAGTATGAACTGAATCCACTGGGCGCTTTGTGTCTGCTGATGTGAGGCGTATAGGGTCCATCTTTTTCTGCAGAGCTGTGCTGCTTGATCTTCTCTCTCCAGTTTGGTTTTTTTTTAATATCCTATCTTTTATAAGCTCCTTGAGACAGAAACTGAATTAATGACTACTGCATTGCTGCCTTAAATTCATCTTCATTTACTTCTTAAGTCAGTCTCTGTACTGGTTTCCATATATATAATGCAGTAGTGGAATCCTACCTACAGGAGAGAAAGTGCTATCTAACATTTTTTGCAGCATCATGTAAGCCAGATCCAAGACAGTTCAGCCAGCACAGCAGTTAATATACCAGTGTTTTGCTTGTAGCTTAGCCTGGAAGAATGGCCCAGCTAGGGACGGAGTCCATACATTGGGAGACCCAGCCTGAATTCAGCTTCCAGGCACATTCTTGAACCAGTTTCCAAATCCCTTTGTGCCCTGGTCCTTCATCTGGAAAATTGGTATTTGGATTTTAGAGCCCTGAGGGAAGAACATGAGGGAGTGGAAGGACAGATTATATGTGTCGAAGACAGATACATAGGTGAAAGTTAAACCTAATACTAATTGTTACCATATCTTCCCCTCTGGCATCACTCAAAAATGCTTGTAATTCCTTTATTTAGATATAGTTGTTCTTTAAAGTAGCAGCTACTAGCTAAAGGTACTTGGATAACAGTAAAAAATATGCTGTACCAAATATGGAAACCAGCAAAACAGATATGATGGCTTTATATACAGCAGGTAGTGCACCCCAAGGAACCTCTGAGTTGCAGTCGGGTCATGTTCCTCACTAGCTTGTTGCCCTAGGACTCATCATGGTTACCTAATAGGTTTCGTGGTGTTCTCAATTACAGAGCTAGTCCTTGGGAAGGAAGATGTCTGTGTGGACTTCAATTACTTTTCATAAGATCAAGATCAATAGAAAGGTTCTCTGATATGTTTTCTTTCTTCTCTCCCTCCCCCCCCTCCAGTCCTCTAGTAGTAGTTTATACATATAAAGATTTCAGAATAATTTCCAGCACACCAGCAAGTTCTGTAGCTGGCTCCCAAGATTCTCTGAGATGAATCTCGTCTGGATATGCTGGGTACTTTCTTTCCATATTCTGATCCTCTTTGATCACAGCAATTGAACAAGGAGTTCAGATGCTTCCTGGTTTTACACCCTGCTCCTCACCCCCCCATTTTTCTTTTTTGAAGACCACATTAATGGAAATAGAAGAATATGGTATTCAACATTAAAAAATGCCGCTAATAGGCCAGTATGAAGGATTTTTGAGTTTCTTCTTACTAAAAGAATATAGCAAATGTATGCTTTGTCTTTTTCGCTTACGGCAACATGTAGCTGCTTCCTTCTTTAGTTTAGTAATACAATTAAAGCATCCTCTCAGAAGCCATTTTTTCTCGACTGCACTTTAAATTTCACTTTGTGGTTGTCTAAGCATCTTATTGTTGTGATTTTGGAAGGAAATGTTACACTTTGCTAACTTGCAGTTTGAATGCTTCCCCAGTTGAACTTTATATATGACAGCTTTTCCTGCAGAATATAAGTTGAAACAGTGAATGGGACAGGAGAGCCCTACAGGTATTAACTTATGGCATTGCCTCAGAACTGTTAATTCCATGTGGTTCTGTTCACCCTGTTTTCCTTTAAATAGAGAGAATAGAATTCTACTTCATATTTTTTTCTCCTCTGTGTCACCTCCACTCTCTGCGGTTTGCAGTGGTTTATGTTCAGGTCACTTCTTTTTATCCTTCTCATTGCAGTCTAGCTTAACCACGTGCGTGCTCTTCTCCTGTTTGTTTTCTGTTGGGCTGCTCTTCCATGCACAAGGGAATTATAGAAGCCCCCTGTAGTAAATATTCTGCGTGGCTATTGGGGAAAGATGTGATAGCCCAACTGAAGTTACGTTTGCTCCTGGATCTACACTGCCTTTCAATTTGCTTAGCTGTGGATCTGATAGTGAGATTTGTGCCAAACTTGCTTATAAGCAGCTCCCATATGAAGAGAGGCTGAGAAAATTGGGACTGTTCAGCCTGGAGAAGAAAAGGCTGCGTGGAGACCTCATAGCAGCCTTCCAATACCTGAAGGGAGCCTATAGGGATGCTGAGGAGGGACTCTTCATGAGGGACTGTAGTGAGAGGACAAGGGGTAACGGGTTTAAACTTAAACAGGGGAAGTTTAGACTGGATATGAGGAAGAAATTCTTTACTGTAAGGGTGGTGAGGCAGTGGAATGGGTTGCCCAGGGAAGTTGTGAATGCTCCATTGCTGGTGGTGTTCAAGGGCAGGGTTGGACATAGCCTTGGATGGCATGGTTTAGTGGGAGGTGTCCCTGCCTATGGCAGGGATTGGAACTAGATGATCTTAAGGTCCTTTCCAACCCTAACTATTCTATGATTCTATGATTCTATAACCATGATATGCTTCAACTTTTGTTACTGGCATGCATGATATCCCTTCTCTTCCCTTCTTATCCCCTTCTGATGTGGGGATGTAATGTGGATGTCCAAGTTCAGTTTCTGACAGTGGAAGATCTACATTCACAGCAGCACATCAGACAGAAAATGTCAATTCACTAAGTAGAATATGTCAGAGAATAGCCTTGGCATTTACTAGGGTGGATTTTGTATAGGAAAGGCAAGCGCTCAGAGGGAGTCTCAGGGCGTTGGGCTACAGAATCTGAAAACTGAGCGCAAGATTTTCCTGATGTCATCACCTGATGTAGTATTACTGCAATTACTCATCTAGGGGATTGTTTTGTTTTTCTTCCCTTTTGCTCAGAAGGGTGGGTTAGG
The DNA here is from genome assembly GCA_039720435.1 of Amazona ochrocephala. NCBI lineage: Eukaryota > Metazoa > Chordata > Aves > Psittaciformes > Psittacidae > Amazona > Amazona ochrocephala. The sequence continues at coordinate 72,043,663 of CM077876.1, read as the reverse complement.
ATTATTCGTCATTTTTGGCTAAACCAACGCAAAGTTATGTGGAACAGATGGACATCACCAGACTGCCTTTACCTACAGGTCATTAGCACAGCATGTTTTGACAGGTTTGAATAGGTCAGTGTCAGTCTGCACCAGTTACAATATTGTGGATGTTAAAGCACTGATAGCATTCTGCCGTTTCTGTTATTCTCTAGTTCCAGTATAAATACGAAGCCTAAAAAAGCATCCTTCCCATTACCTTCCCTTTCAGAGGATTTTTTTCTAAAGTTTTTGCAGCAGGTTGCTCTTCCTCATGGAAGTGAGTTGCATTTTGAAATGAATAAAGGGAGATATTTCACTCGTTGAAGCTTCAGGGGGTTTAAGATTTACCCTTTCCTTTGAAACCATGCTATTAATGTGTATGTCTGGTTTCATTTTAAATCTGGCTTTGGCAATAAAAAATCATTTGCTTAAATGTTCTGTATCTTTAGAACCAAAGGAAAATGAGAATTTGGAAACAAATATAGTAGATATTAATGCATCCTGCCTCCCTCAGAGGTTCCTGCTTTCCTGCATGGGTATGGACGCATGCAGATGAACACTGACACTCATTTTCTCTGACTGCTTGGGAGAAGCAGCATCATCAGTGGTGACCACCGCATGCCTGCAGCAAGTGATGAACAAGAAAGGAGACTAGATAGGACACGTCTTGTAGGACCAAGATGCGGGAAACACTGCAGCTGTTCTCATGTAGCAGGAAAAAAAGAGTATCAGCGCTGGGAACAAAAAAGCAAGCTTTCTGCCTTAGAAAAGCCATCCTACAGCACCACCTAGCAGACGCAGACAGGTTGGAATAAGCAGACCGAGGAAAAGACTGGAGCAGAATGCTGCTGGGAGAATACAATGTTAAGCAGGATTGTGAACTGTTCAAACTAATACCTGGTGCGTGTCATTGATTCAAGCTGAGTTGTGCTATCCTTCCCCCATGGCGCTGTTACCCTTTAGTATCGGATATTTGTAGCCTGACGCAGCTAATTAGTCTCTCTGCATAGTTAATTAAATACATCTTCAGTATGTTTGGGGGTTTTTGACTCTGGAGTTGTGTTCTTTGGCCCCATGTATTTTTTAACACACCTAGCTTAAGCAGAGTGATGGCATTGATTTTCTTGCCATTTATGTTTTTTTCTGCGTTCATCCAGTCACCCAGAAGCCTGTTCAGGAATACTGCCAGAGCCCAGACTTTGAACACAGTCCTGCTTCCATGGATGGGGTAAACTTATTAGAAAACAGTTAAGCTACAACTGCTGGGTGCCTCCATTTTTTAAATTAGTTGGTTGTTGTGTGTGCTTTTCTAGGGGTGGCGGAACATGAACTTGCTTTTGGGCGGCAAACATGAAGTATTTATTTGTGAAACTGTAGCAGCCTATTGCCTTTGCTTTGTTACTTGATTAATCTTGTTCATCTCCGTACCTTAAATTGCCTTTTAACCTTCGCCCTGCTATACTAAACAGGTGGATATGAAAGGCTCTAGCAATTCCCACTTGTGAGAGGATGTCTAGGAGCTCAAAGGACTGCAATTCAAGAAGCGATTTCAGAGCACATGCAGTGGTCAGTTATGCTGAACTACAGCAGCACTGATCTTCCTATGAATTGTACTGTGGATATATGGGCTACAAAAATTGTGACTAGGCAGTAGGAAGGAGTAGTAGGATATTCAACTTGCAAAGGGTTTTACTTTGGCATTATGCATGTAGGCAGATCTGCTTTTTACTACTCAGAGGTAATACAGAGTGAACTCTGGCAGAAGGGCTGAAATCTGGTTCCTTCCAGGCTCAGAGATCTTATTTTCCTGGTCAGAGCAGGCAACTGGCTATCAAGATTCTCAATTTTCTCTGTAGCATTTAATAATAATAATGATAATAATCATAATTATCATAGTTATTATTATTATTCAGAGACAGGAACTGTATAACTACATCTGTATATGGACACCTAAAATATTCTTTCAGATACAGTAAGATATTTTGCTTTTATGAAAGGAAATGTGCCTGTTCAGTACTTTGGAAAATTTAAAAGAAAACAACAAACCCACAATTTTTTTTCTGGTATTTCCATGATCAGTGTGGTAATATCTTTCATGCCCTTCACACAGTTGCTCCATGTCTCATCTCTCTGTGGAATTCTTCAGATGTTTAAGTAAACGTTCTTTTTCAAGTGCAGGGAGAGCCTGCAATGAAATATTTTCTAAAAGCAGACAAAATAACACCAAAAATAGTAGTTCAGTGTGATTTTAGTAATCTCAATAAAGTCATCTCTTCAAAAATTGTACTCTACTGAGTTGAAAGGGTCAAATCTCAGTTACATTTACTTTTGGCTAAATCCATAGGAGCTATTCCCGTCAGACATTACACAGCTACCACAGTGCATTTCAGTTGATCTTTCTGGGATACAAAGGCTCATGTTCTGCAGCAGTTTATTTTACTGCTTTTGTGGACTGCTGCCCCTCGTTAGGGCATCACTGTATTTCCTGATTTCACTTGCAGTTACTCTTGACTTCAGAAAAAAGTGGAAGTGATCTGTTGTGGTTACTTCAGGGAAAAGAAAGGCCTGGGTTTCTTTTTAATTCTTCTCTCTCTCTCTCTTTCCATATGTACTGCTCCCAAAGAGCTAAAACAACAGCCTAAAACTGATCTATGATGCAAGTCAAATCACTGCTGATTATGATCTCATGCTTCTGTGGGTTCAGCTCTTTGAATGACCGTAGCACTTACTTGGCTAAAAACTATACAAGTCCCAGATGCTGAATAATTCTGAAATGCTACATCTCAAACACGTTTCATTCTGACAATAATGAAACTGAAATGTGCGTTAAATAATGCCACAATAAACGCGTGTCTGACTCTGCAGGGGCTTGACCGAAAGTGTTTAGTCCTCAGGTTCAGAGTAGGGCACTGAGGAATGTAAATGAAGAGGAATCTGGGCCCTGCTGCTCTGCTAGCTGCTCCCCAGCCCTGGTTGCCACTTCTCCAAACCCTGATAGCTACAGCCTTCTAGGAATATACACACATATATTTGGTTTCAGTTATCTTAGCACATTGCTGTTTGGTAATTTTAGACCTGTGGCAAGAATGATTGTGTTTCAGGTGAGTTTGGAGGTCGCCCTGTGGTACTTCTGGGACTCTGCTATCTCGCTTGGGAGATAAGGAACCTATTTCGGGCTCATCTTTGAGCTGTACATCCAGATTTCCAGGGAAGTAGGCAGATGTGTGTGAGATAGAAGCCCTACTGCTCCTATCAGTTTGGGAAGTGAGTTTCCAAGTCTTGAATATTTGTCATAGCCATGTTCTGAGTCTGCTGTGTAGCAAACGTGTTTCTAACCCTTTTGGTGTGCTACTGAACTAGGCTGAAATGAAGGTTTGCTATCACCATGGTACTGCTGGAGAACTGAAGCACAAATTATGTGAGACACAGGAAGTCCATTAGCAAGCTACACAGTATTCTCTTAAGTGCTTCTTAAGTCACTTGCTCTACAATATCACAGATGTTTACTGTAATCCCAGACCACACTCTGGTGTACAGAGAACTCCCAAAATCTCATTGTATAAAAGTCACAAGTGATTTGTGAACTGGAAAATACATTTTGGATATCTGTATGAGCATCTGGATCTTAATGCATGTGAGACTCTTCTGTTATATGGAAATTAGGTAAACACTGTGATCTAATGCAAATAACAGGTGTTATGGATCTTTCTGCACCCTCATGTCCCTTCAGTATATGTATGTTTGTGGTGTGGTATGGGCATGTGAAAGAGAGACAGGAAATAAGTTACAGGTGCCAAGCTTTGAAAAATAAGGCGTGCTTTAAAATAAAAATCTTGGGCTCTCATTTTTTTTATTCATGTTCTTGTCATAGCTGTTATTATTTAGTCACATTTAATCATTTACACATGGTCCTGGACAACTAGCTGTGGGTGGCTTTGCAGGGAGTTAGACAAGATAACTTCCGGAGAGGCCCCTTCCAACGTCAAGCCTTCTGAGAATTATTCAAAGTTCCTCCTCCTTTTTCTGCTGGAGTGGTACCCACATACCTATGTCTTATACTTTGAAGAAAACTATAAAAGCCAGATCTTTTTTATGAGTTTTGACAAAGAAATTTGCTTTTAGTCAAAACTGCAGGTGGGATCTGGACATGGTGACGTACCTGAATATTAGGTTTAATTCATTTTCCCAAGCTATATAGGGACACTTCAACTTTTATTATTGAAGCAGGAGTTTGAGGGGTCTCTTTGAACCTTTCTCTTTTCTTTTATTCCAAACCAAGCATACATCTGTGTTTGTTTGATTGTTGTAAAAGTGAGGGTGGATGTGATGAGTTTGATTAATACAAGTCATAGGAAAGAGGTAGCTTGAGATAGAGGAATTACATTATCTCCTTGAATACTGAAATATGTTTCTCTTACAAAATAGTTATCACTGTGATACGACAGTACTATTGCCTACCATAACATTTTGTGATCTTGCCCTTCTCCAGCTGTATGCTGAAGTGCATACCCACTAGCATTTCTGAAAGCCAAAATATAAAATATCTCCATCTATGTCCTTTTTCAGTGAAAGAGAGAGTTAGAATAATGTGAAATTGGAAGGGCTGTAGTTAAGCAGTGCCTTAGCTAATACACAGTAACTTGTGCCCTCATGAATACAGCTTCTAAATGCTAGCTACTTGGAAGATTCTGCCACTTAGCTCAGAAACCTACAACATATGTCTGAGCTTAGTTACATTTCTGTTTTCATCATGGAGTCCTGTGAATTTGGAAAATCAGCATCTAGGCTATACTGATGATGTGAATTCGATGTGAGTATAGCCACCTTTTCCAGACTTGGGAATGCTGCGATAAATAGATGGTTGCTGTAGAAATATGACTGTTTCCCTTATGTTTAGATGCTTTTCAGAAAGCAGCTTTATTCATTAATTTTATTTGGCAGATTGTCCAAAGGTACAAAAATGGGTCTGGTTTTGCAGTCAAATCACTTCTTCTGAGTTCCTTTTTGTGCCTGATAATACTCAGAAGTTTGAGAATGCAGTCTATACGCACAGTGAAATACTAGTACTCTTACATTAATAAATGATATATATACACATATATCTCCTTTTCCTAGTTTTACTTTGGTTATTTTTTCAAGAGGAGTTTGTGGTGGGTTTGTTCCATGATTTTATGTATAATATTTGCTCTTTCAACAGTTTTATTATTTCAGTAGTTCAAACCACTACTATGTTGCTTCTTAGAGTATCTAAAAAGGATAACCTGTTAAGAACTATTTGCTTAAGAAAGATATCACAATAGGTAATATATCATAGTTTAGACTCTTTGTTAACACCTTGTCTTCAACCATTTCCACACATTTTATACATAGATTGTCTTGATTTTGAGTTTTGCTGTTGAAATGTTGTCTGTGGGATTGTACAGTGTAAGGAAAGCACTGCCAACCATATCATTAAACTTACAGGGGTTTTCAGGTGAAGTTATATAAACCCAGCCATAGTTTTGGTATTTAATATGAGTACTTTTTAATGGAACTGTTGAAAGAACAAATTTCACGTGCATAAAACCACAGAATAATAATAGAGTAGTTTTCCACTGTACTTGCAGATTCAAATAGTTTTTTCCCCTAGGGCCCTTGAACTCAACCTTGATATTATTTAAACAGGACATCGCCAAGGCTACTAACTCTAGCAAATTGTTTCATGAGCAGTAGGGCTAATGAAGCAATTTGTTATCTTTGTTCTTCTCCTTCCTTGCTTTTAACTTCCCATCCCAGAAGCTCTCAGTACCATCAGTTCTGCCATGTGTCCCATGCCTGACTATGGTACAGCTGGCAGCCTTCAGTGTGGCTGGTGGAAGGCTACATGAGGACTAATTTTCTAGCTGGCTTCCTTGCAAAATGCCTGGAAACTGCTTTTTCTTTTATGAGAATGCTGACTTAGCTTCTTTTGTAATGCAGTTTTCAATTTGGGTAGGAACATAGCTGAATTGCTGTTAGATATGACTGAATTCAGTGGGCAGGTGGCATAGTTACAGAGAAGAGTTAGTCTGCAAGAGGACAGTGGGAGAGACAGCACAGCTGTCTAAGGAAAGAAGGCTGAAAATAGAGTGCTCCACATGACTATCGTGTATTTGAGTGGGCTTAATCTTATAAGGAGACTCTAAGAGAATGTCTCTGATAGTTTCCTTATTTCTCTGTTTTCCTGTCTTTGACCATAATTCAGCCAAGCCAGACACACATTTTATTGGTGAGGACTTTCACAAGCAGGGACAGGGTCACCTAAGATCTCCACCTTGGCCATTCTGTGGATTGGCCAGGGGGAAAACTAACTTCATGAAGATGCTGAAGCTATGAGATGCTGCTCTGTATAGCATTCCTGTATCAAACGTACTGCAGATCTGTGGCTTGTGAGGCACTCTCTGCCATTATTATGAGGAAATTCTTTTTTACATCACTTACAGACCAGCCAGTGTAAATCATAGGTCTAGCTATAATAGGAGGTGGGTCTCAGAACAAGAACTGGTTTGGTGTGGAAATTTGATGTGGGCAGGAAGACTTTCTTCCACATAGTTTCTAATCACTCACAAAAATGATACAGTAGTGATTTAATCTTAAATCTGAAGCCTGCATTTGCAATGTGAAATACTTCAGAAAACACGTTAGTAAAATATTTACTTGGAGGCTTAAAAAAAAAAAATAAAATAAGATGCAATGTTACATCTTCTATTTGCCTTTCAAGTTCACAGTACTTCAGCTTTCCCATATGTAAAATGTGATAAGTCACAGCATGCTTCATAGAATTGTTGCATGACTTGATTATTTGTAGTTGGCTTTTGCATCCTTCATAGAATCATACAATAGAAGACTCTGGTGAGACCTTATAGCTGCCTTTCAGTACTTAAAAGGGGCCTATTAGAAAGATGGGGAGACACTTTTTAGCAGGGCCTGCTGCAACAGGATAAGGGGTGATGGTTTTAAACTAACAGGGGAAGATTCAGGCTGGATGTGAGGAAAATTTCTTTACAATGAGAGTAGTAAAATCCTGGCACATGTTGCCCAGAGAGGTGGTGGAGGCACCATCGCTGGAAACACTCAAGGCCAGGCTGGATGTGGTTCTGGGCAACCTGATCTAGTTCAAGATGTCCCTGCTCATTGCAGAGACGTCGGAACTGCATGACCTTTGAAGGTACCTTCCAACACCAAACTATTCTATGATTCTATGAATACCAGGCTGGAAGGGACCTCAAGGATCATTTGGTCCAACCTTTCTAGGCAAGCAGGAGGTAAAATACATGTCCCAGCACCTTATCCTTCCTATAGTACATATCCCTATCCTTCCCCAGTACATGTCCTTCCCAATCTTTAAAGTATCCAACATTGGGGAATCCGTCACTTCCCTCAGGAGATTATTCCAATGGCTAATTTTTTCTCATTGTGAAAAATCTTGCTTTTGTGTCCAGTCAGAATTTTGCCAGGAATAACTTGTGCCCAGTATCCCTTATTTCCACATGACTCTGTAAAATGCTTTGCATGAGGTAACGCATTAGTAACTTGCCTTAGTAACAGATTATCTAATACCTTGTCTTTTAAAATTGGTTTCCTTTTGTCTTGAATACAGTCACATGAGTACACTGAGTACAGCAACAAGATTAGATGCCTTAAAAGCCAAGAAGTCACTCAGTAGATACGTAACAAAAGCTGAAATAGTGTGGTATGAAGGGGATTTCAGAGAGGGGAGTGAAAATAAAGTCCTGTCTGCAATTAAGTTCATAAAAACTCATTTCCTCTCCCAGTTTTTTGGAACACAGCTAAGGAAATATCAGTTTGGCCCTGCCCAAGGAAAAGAAGCTGCTGAAACTGCCATTCCCAAACCTTTCCTGTTGCCAGAGGTTTAGCCCAATGACCATCTGTTGAGGACAGAGTAGTTCAAGGCTAACATCATACATCAATGTAGAGGGCTGGTGGGAAGGCTCGGCATGCAACTCTTCATCATTATAAGAAGAAAAAGGAAATGGTACCAAAAGGCCTTAATAATTTCTCCTATGTAGGCACACCCCCCTCATTCTTCTGATTGATTTTAGTTTGCAGATGCATCTATTTTCTGGAATTCTAATTCCCCGTGGTTTCATATCTTGTTGCTTATTATCTACTTATGTTCCTATTCACAAAACGTAAAAGATCACTGTTATTTCTGTTGCTGAATTGATCATCAGAGTAATGTTCAAGAGAGACAAGGTTATTTTTCGTTAATTCTGATCATCAGAAATGCACATTTTATTTAATAGACATATGACTCAATCCTAAAAAACCCTCTTGTTTAAACAGTGGAATGAACTCTTAAACTACTTTAAATGGGACATCTAGACTTTCAGGTCATGCATTTACAGTAACTACCGAAAAATTGCCTAGTCAGACAGTATGTTTCCAGATGCTAAGTTGCATTAGAATGACGTTATACACATCACAGTGGTTTGCTTTTATTTTTGCATGGGGCTAGTTTAATATGTACCCAGACAAGGTTATGTTGTCTAATGAAATGAACAGATTTTATTAGACAGTCTTGCTCTGTGATCCGTACCATGAAAATGCTAGGGACCCGTGAGCTATATTAACAATCTGAGGTGCATGTTTATAGAAGAAAAAAGAGAAGAAATAAGATCTGTTCCTTATCAAAAGCTGTTTGATAGCACATTACATGCTAGCATGAGTTTTAGCAGAAATTGCTTCTCGTGTTACTGTGGTTTTTCTCAAGGTAAGTATTTTACACATTATCTAAGATAATATAATCACAGTCTTTATCCCGACATAGAAGGCAGGTCTACATTTCCTGATGGTATTCATTTAGATGGAGTCCCAGAAGATACCAGCATTTGGGAAGGGTTAATAAAAACATCAACAGGTTGAATGCAGCACGCAAAGAGTTGTGCTCAATGGCTCAGTGTCCAGCTGGAGACCAGTAGCGAGTGGTGTCCTCAGGGATCAGTGTTGGGACCGGTCTTGTTCAACATCTTTGTCAGTGACATGGACAGTGGGATTGAGTGTGCCCTCAGCAAGTTTGCTGATGACACCAAGCTGTGTGGTTCGGTTGATAATGTTGGAGGGAAGGAATGCCATCCAGAGGGACCTTGACACGCTTGTGAGGTGGGCTGATGCCAACCTGATGAAGTTTAACCATGGCAAGTGCAAGGTCCTCCACCTGGGTCAGAGCAATGCCAGGCACAGCTCCAGGTTGGGCAGGGAAGAGATTCAGAGCAGCCCTGCGGAGAAGGACTTGGGGGTGTTGGTCAATGAGAAAATGAACATGAGCCGGCTTCAGTGTGCGCATGCAGCCCAGAAAGCCAACCGTATCCTGAGCTGCATCAAAAGGAGTGTGACCAGCAGGTCGAGGGAGGTGATCCTGCCCCTCTACTCTGCTCTCGTGAGGCCTCACTTGGAGTATTGTGTGCAGTTCTTGTGTCCTCAACATAAAAAGGACATGGAACTGTTGGAACAAGTGCCGAGGAGGGAAACGAGGATGATCAGGGGACTGGAGCACCTCCATATGAATATATAGGCTGAGAAAGTTTGGGCTGTTGAGCCTGGAGAAGAGAAGGCTGCATGGAGACCTCATAGCAGCCTTCCAATACCTGAAGGGGGCCTATTGGGTTGCTGGGAAGGGACTCTTCATGAGGGACTGTAGTGATAGGACAAGGAGTAATGGGTTCAAACTTAAACAAGGGAAGTTTAGATTGGATATGAGGAATAAATTCTTTACTGTAAGGGTGGTGAGGCAGTGGAATGGGTTGCCCAGGGAAGTTGTGAATGCTCCATTGCTGGTGGTGTTCAAGGCAGGGTTGGACAGGGCCTTGGGTGGCATGGTTTGGTGTGAGGTGTCCCTGCCCATGGCAGGGGGGTTGGAACTTGATGATCTTCAGGTCCTTTCCAACCGTAACTATTCTATGATTCTATGAATTTGAGGAGAGAAAGAAAATCTTTACAAGTGAAGCATGATTCCTGTTTTGGACATGAGCTGATGGCAAATTTCCGTGAAATATTTTTGTTTTGTGTTTTGCAATGGAAAAAGTTCAGTTTTAATTGAAACCAAACCCTTCTGTTTCAGCAATTTCTGAAAGAGTAAAAGAGAAAGACACCAAGCCGGGGAATAGCTAATAAATCTGTAGTTGGGGCCTTTCACAAAGGTGAGATGACACCACCTCAAGAGTCACCTGAGACTAAAGAAGTTTGATCCTTTTATGTCCTATAATCTCCAGGCCCTCCCCTGATGGCCTTTCTGGCTGAATAATTGTATGTAATTTTCACACAACAAACAGTTCTCACGGGAGAAACCAAGCGGATTTGTCTGATTTCAAGGGAGGAAAACGAGATAGTGCTCTCACTTAGTGTTTCGTCCTGCAAAGTTGTGAATGGTCTTCCATTGATGCTGTTGTAAAATGAAGAAAATTGCCATTTTTTACTATTTAATGGGATGAGAAAATCACTTCTCACCTCATAGGAAGATAGTGATATTCCATTGATATTCCAAAAAAGAGAGAGGGGAATGCCCAAAATCCCCTGTAGCATCTCCTGTCTCATTCCGGGCTCTACAACACTGGTCTGTATGACATAGCGATTTCTGTAAATCTGTGTATGATGTAGTGATTTTTGCATCAGAAATGTAGCTGCATCATTAGTTCTTTACAAATGGCTTAGCACAGAGCTGATTTCTACCCCCAATATATTCTTTTAAAGGTCCCATCACAATTGCATGTATCCACTTGAGAGCTACTTTGGTCTATAATATGCTTTGATTTGTTGTGTGAATTACCTGCTTCTGTGTACAGATTTTTTTCATTTTACCCCTTCTGCTTCTGGCCCATGATTGCTGATGTAAATAATCATTTCCAGCCATAAGCTGGAAATGTTCCTGTTGACCAGTCACTAATCACTACTTTCTCATCCCTGTTTTGTTGGTGAGCCAGACGAATTTCTTTTTAATAGCCTTCTTTCTCTTCATGTCAGAAATCTCACCACAGATAAATGACAGAAACACCACATATGTAACAGTGCACAGACCTTATAATCTTAATGCAGTACATTTACCAAGTTCTGAGAAACTTCATCTTTAAGGTAGTAATGCATGCATTTCTCTGCCATACCTAGCATTATACACTCTGCAGAGGGAAAATCTTAAAGAAACATTCAGATTGTTGTTTAACTGATAATTTTTTAGCATCTTGCATCTAAGCATATAGGCTTTTAAACCTCGATCTAACTGTCCTTTCTGCCACATCTGTGCCTTCAGTCCTGAGCCTGCAAAGCATTTAACAGTTAATTTGCCTTATTTAAGCATCTCTCTTTGAAAATGTGAGTGAAAATGGCTGAATAGTAAAATGGGGTCTAGCATTATTTTAGTATGTCTCTTCATTGAAGCCTAGAAAACAGCTTATAAGGCCCCAGCACATATGAACTCTGTCTCCATTCTGGAGAAGGGTGATTACACTCATTTTAGCAGTTTTGTGGTAGGTTATTCAGACTTCTACATTTTTCATCATTCTCCTTAAAAGAGGCTGAATTTAAGTTTGAATGGAAAATCAAGCTGACCAGAAGGACTTGGCTGAGGTGATGCAGAAGGATCTCATTTTTCTGATCATTCTTGCATTCAGGAGCTAGGAATAGAAAGGATTACTAAATAGAGTCATCACCCTTTTTTGGAATGAAGTAATTGACCTCAAATGTCAGTTTTGGAGAACAAGGTTGAAGAATAGGAAGAACTTGGTTTGCTTCTATGTTCTGTAAGGCATTTGCTAATCTAGTAGTAGAGGTTTCCAAATGTTTTACCTCCTAATATCTCTCCCCTTATTTGTTTGACACCCCCATTCTGGTATATTTTTTGTCTGGGTTACGTAAATGCTCTGTACAACGCGTTTACAAAGCTATTTGTTCTAGCTGTCAATGTTACGTATTTTTTCCTATGTATATCAGAAAATACTGTGATGTCGTATGCGTCAGGTAATTATGTTTCTAAAAGGCTGGCTACATGTATGCGTCCTTGGCAACGGTCTTTTGTATGTCATGCATGCACATAGCTAACACTAAGGTTGAGAGCCTCCTTTGACTTTGTACACATCCTGTCTTACTGCCTGTAAATACTTTAATTTTTACTGAAGCTGTGCTCTGCAGGGGAATGCCAACATAAGATTATAAGGTTGTCCTTCCTCATCATTTGCTTTCAATATTAGGTTTCTGATTTCAGTCTGATTTCCGGATTAGATGTTTCTCTGAGAACAAGGGCAGACATGTTCCAGGTGCATTTTTTATCTTCCAGGAAAAGAAAGCAAATACAGAAACAGACACGGTTCTGGGAACTGCTACAAAATACAGACTACCTTATGCTAAAGCATTAGTAAGATAAGAATGTGTTGTGCGAACGTTGGAGGCAAACCTTCTTTCATACCAAGCAGACAGCTCGTACTGTTCATATCCAGTAGTGCTGAAGTTGAAGTACAACCTGAGGCTTCTAGTGCTATGTAAACCAACAGTAAAATAGTAAGCTGGCAGCAAACAAGTATATAGAGAAAACAAGGTTTTTTTGTAGTATAGTACCTGTATTCTTTTAACATATGTACTAGTCTCTTTGTTTCTGTCAAAGTTCAAGTGCATATATTTGTAGTTTTACCAGATGTTGAAGGAGCTTTTTGAACTATTAGTAACAGCATATATGCAGGAAACCAAAGAGCTAGATGCAAAACTGTGTTTGAATCAGAAATTATAATTTGGAAAAGTTATGGTTTTAATTTCATTTTTAACCTTGCCCCCTCATGAGGTGAGAGTACATCATATGTGTGGAAGAGGGAAGTGGGTTTGTTCAACTAAGATGAGAAGAAAAGTGCTATTAGGTCTATTCTGACTGAAATTATTCGAAGATTCTTTCAAACTCAATATTTATGTTTCCCTTTCCTTCCTTACTACAAAGGAAAATAATAAATTATTATGTTATAATATGCCATTATACATAATAATATACTATTATTATATATTATCTAAAATATTTCTTTTTATATTTTTTATTGTAAATGTTGTATTTAAATATATGTTGTGTGGTTTATCTAAATTATTTATTATTTATTTTATATATATATAAAAATATAATATATATAAAAATAATATATATATTAAAGAAGTCTTCCATTCCAGGAAGGTCTTTCCTCCTTTTGTGAACAGAAGATGGTTTTATCTGCTTGTGAAATACAAAACTGAGCTGCATTGCTGGTGCTAGTGGGATGCCAGGGGGCTCTTCCTGCAGCAGTAGATCTAAAGTCGGGGGCATCTTTTCATCACACAAGAAAGAAAGGTTTGAGCTCTCTGTGCACCTCTCACCAGTGGGCTATACACTGGTTAAACTGTGTGTTTCTTTAGCTGCAACTCTGCCTGGCTGTGTCTTATCAACAGGATAAGTACATGGCCTACAAGGCCATGTCTGCACTTGGATTAGACCTTAGAGGTTTTGGCCATGGTAAATCTTTAGTTGAAAATCCAGCCCATTTCTCCTTTAAATTTTAATAGCATAAATCCAAGGCAACTACATCACCCTCAGTGAAATATGAAGATTTTACTCAATTTGGCTTTTCAATTCTTCCTTAAAAAAAAACTAATAATCCTAAATTTTTAAATCAGAACTTCTCAAATATTTCTTTGGTCTCTGAATCAATGAACTTCCTGACAGCGTTCCTTGTGAAGGCTAAAGCCTTTCCTGTCAAGTGATTAACAACTGGGGCAAGCCCTTCTATGAGACATAGGTTTTGTAGCCAGTTGTGTGGTATCTTTAACTGGGTCTGTAACACATTTCCGATTGTCTAAATAGAAAAAGATGAAAAGGAAAGGGACTGCCAAACTCTACTGTATAACATAAAGCAAGTCAGAGTGAAAAGGTTTATAATTTTTCTTCCTCCTTTTATGCTGCTGGCTACATCTTATCTTTAGCCAGAAGATGCTAACATAATTTCCTCTTAATACATTGGTTCGCACATGATACAAAAACACAATGACTTTCTTTTCTAACCTGAGAAAAATTTTTACATTCCTTGAATATTTTGACATTCAAGAATGCTGATTTAATCTCAGAACTGTTCAAACATCCCTTTACCAAGCCAGTAGGTGCATGTATTCCTCAATGAGCCTTCTTTTTTAACTAAGTGGTAATACTTAGGATAGAAATGTGGAATTAATTGCAATAACCAGTGCTTGCAAAGTGATGATACCAGGACGTTTTTTGAGCTAGCGCAGTATATATCTACCTCTTTTATTGCTTTTATGATATCTAGTCCTGTTTGAAGTAATAGTGTCATTTTGCTGTGGATTTTAACTGTGATGCTGTTGAAGCTGATTTAGCAAGCAGTTGTGCCCATCTTCGATACTAAATAAGAGCCCAGTAAGTCCCAGAAACAGCCGTAAAAACCTTCCTGAAGTTTTTAGCAGTGATTCAAATGAACAGTGAATTCACCTACTCATGAATGAAATATGAAACTTGTTTCTATTGCTCCCATTGCTGTGCCATTTGGGTACATTGTGTGAAATGAAATGATACCAGTGACTGGTTTCTTGCTTCCCTTCACAAAAGGAGTCAAGAAAGTTGATTAATTGCTGTTCTTTTTTTCTGTTAAGCAATCTCTCAATTTTGAGATTTTCAACTATTTTATTTGCGATGTAGTTGTCTACTATATACATAATTGAAAAGGCATGCCCTGCAAACACATTTTGTAGTTCACTCACGAAGATACAAGGATCTCCCACTTTGAGAATCATCATTGTTAATCACAGATGGAAACTTTCTAAATAGCTCTGGTATTTGAACATTGTGAAACAGGCTTGGTTTGGTTAAAACTCTTCCTGTTGTGATACCCAACACTTAACACTTAAGCACACGTGAGATGCTACAGGCAGCAGTCATGAAGGGATCATTTAATGGGTAGGGCATCGTATTAGAGGCCACATAAAAACACGGCATGCTTCACATGGGTCTTGCCAGCAAATATCCCTAGAACAGACTTTTCAGAGGCTTCTTTGTGCCATGATGGATTACTAGAGTTGATTTTAGTGAGCATGTCAGGCTGTGGACTGCCCTTCTGTCTGGCTATCTGATAGGTTATCAGATGTCTTAGAGAGGCTTTGGCTGGCTGAAGACTTAGATTCCAAGGGACAGTGCAGCTGCTTGGTGATTGCTTCTGTGAAGAAGCACTATTAAAAAGACCTATTGTAGAATGTGTGCACAGGTTGTATGGGACACAAGTAGCTATTAAGTCCCCAGTGTAAGCATTGTGGTGCTTAGTCTAGGGCTGCAGTATTTTGGTTTTGTACGTGCGCAAGGTGTCCAAAGCACCATGCAAGGTTAAGAGTGCCCACAGCAGTCTCTAATCATATTTCTATTGAGCAGGAAACAGCACGTTTTAATGTAGTTTGTCCCAAAGCTAGTAGCTGTGCTGACTACCACCAGAAAGCTGCCATGGTGTGTACTTTCACCTACAGATACCTCCATTTCACCTACAGACACCTCTACTTCCCAGTGCAGATTGACTATTTTGAGGAGTTGGAGAAGCCCTGAAAATTTACAGTTTGAGGAGCTGAACTTACAGTGTCTTCTGCTAGCTAAATGGCAAGCAAAACAGCTTTTCTAATAATTCCTTTTCTCCAGGGCTGCTTCTGGGTGGTATTTATTCCTAACGCTGTCATCTGTTAGCTTGTTAAGCACAGGAGGTCCACACCTGCAGATGGCACCCTAACAAACCATAATCTTGAGCCTTGTTCTGGTGCCACTTCAGTGGTTCACTTCAGGTGTGAGGCTTCACAGGATTTGCAGCATAGCAGATATAAGGTGTATGGGGACTAGTGCCTAATTACAGCAGCTGCCACGGCTAGCAGGCAGCAGTGAGAGCCGAGGTATTGCAGAAGGTCCTTCTTTCTGGAATAAAAAGAGATTTGCATAAATAGACATAAGCCCGATGTGTCCCCCACTGATTGCTGTCAAGTAGAAATGTATGGGAACTTTGCCATGGAATACTTATGTGTAAATGCATCCCATTGTCACCATGTGGTTAAGCCTTGAGGTTTTAAGAATTATCAAAAGTAATATCCAAATTTCCTTTCTAGGGAAAGGATCCTGACCAGATTAGTAGGTAGGACACAAGTGGTTAGCTGGGAAGTAAGTCAGTGCTAGAATTGTTTACAGTAATCTTGTAACTCCTATTTTACAAAGTTACTTTACAAAAAAAGTGGAGACTTGTTGGAAATTCTTTCAGTATGTTCTATTAAGCAGTTGAATTTGGTTGCTAAGGGAAATGTCATTGCAGAACAGAAACTGTGTGGTATAGGCCTGACAAGCAAATACAATGGTGCCCAGTGAAAATCATGAAGAAGTAATTTGTAGGTGTTTCATCGGATTTCAATTTCCTTTAATTTGACTACCTCATGTTTCTGTGAAGCACCGCTGCAGCAGTACAACTGCAAAGTAGTCAAACCTTGGTTAAGGCAGTTTAGCCTTAACGAAGGCTAAGCAAGTGTCTTAAGGGATCTGGTCAGGTTTGTCACTGGGATTTCCTGGCCGCCAGCCCTGAAAGTAACTGATTTGATGATATATCAAGTCTGAGAGTCCGGGCTCAACCACAGAAGATTTTGCATTGCTGGTAGTGTCATTGCGGTACATCAAGCTCAAATCAGCATGAGCAAGTAAACCCCAAGAAGCTAGGGAAATACCTAGGTCACTCTTCACACTAAACTCTGTGTTTATAGCTGCACATTGCGTTTTAGCTCGTTACCTTGAAGTGAGCTCTAGAACACCTCTGTGAGTGGCAATGTGAATGCAATAGTTTGAGTCTATGCCTTTTACACTTGGAATCTTTATTTAGAATACAGACACAGTCACTGTCTTTCTGTGCATCTATGAAATGATTAATAGTGATTCTTTGTCTCTTAGGAGTGTTGTGTTGAGAGGACTTGAAAAAATGAGGGCATGAGAATGAGTAAATACTGACAGAAACTATATATATCCCTGGAACAATTTAGCAATACACTGTAATGATTTTTTTTCCCTTCCCATAGGTGGTTACATTTCAGAGTGCCTACTAACTTAATGTAATGAGGCACAGACAGGGATTTTCAGAAGCCAGGAGCTTGGCTTATGTCTACATGACTCACCCTAAAGTCAGTTTAAAAATCTATGAATGGCAGAGGAGCAATGACCACATTACTGTAGCAGTAAAATCTTACACATTGTTTGATAGATATGGTGCAGAACAAGGTAACCGAAAATACAGTAAGCTTACAAATACCTGCTTTTCTGGAGCTTGATTCAATATCAGTAGGTTGGAATCAGCGGTGTATCACCACTGACCTGGGATCAGTGATATATCACCTTTTATTTTTCTTTAAATCCATGATTTAGTTTGAGGATATAGCTGATCTGACCTAGAATCAGTTCTCTCAGTGAAAGTCCTCCAAGCTGTGTATGTAGAGACCTGCCTATTAAAAAGTCCTCTTTCACATTTTCTTTTATTAAAAACTCCAAATATTCCCTTGTAAAGAGTTGGATTTTTACATACCTGATCATGCTGAGCAATTCCCTAAAAATTCTTACTCAGCACTTGGAAAATTAATCTAATAGATGGTCCTTTCTTGAAATGGGAGATGTGTGATGAGAGTGATAGGTTGGCTATTGATTTCCAGTAGGTGCATTTTGCCAGTGTTGAGTTTTTGCTGAACTCACACTCATGGGGATGTACAAAAAAATGGGTTTGAAAACTTGGAGGCAGAATGCTCCTTTCCATGATATCACATGTTTTGTGACAGGGTGGGATAGTCAGAAATTAAACACACTGTCTCCCAAGTTGTGTTAAATAGTAAAAATCGATCTGTTTAATAATTTAAGCATTAAGTAGTAATATACAAAAACAAGAAAGCATGAGGCAAACATAATTCCATCATACAGCAGTTTGACAGGATTAAAAGGTCACAGTGAAAGGGGTAAATAAATGTTTTGAGAAATAGAAAAATACATGTGTTCTAATTAGCTCAGTAGGCTCTGTGTACATCAAGCTTTGGACAGCAACATCGGGGGTATGCATAGGTGGGATATTCAACCTTTTATTGTATGTGGCAGTGTTAAGCTTTCATTTGGATTAATTGACTACCAAGACTTCCCTAGGAGAGCACTGTCCTGTGAATGAAGTTTTCAGCCAACTGGCTACCTTCCCTTTTTTCGGTCCCGGCACAATTTAATCTCTTCCCTTCACATATTATTATCAGATCTGGATCACTGCGCTTGCGTCTTGCCTGGTGTTATTTAGCACATCTGGAAGTGTTGTGGCTTGCTGAATGACAAGTCTCACTTTTTTCTTCCAGTTCCGCCTGGTGGTAAAGACAGCACTGAAGCTGCTGGTGGTGTTTGTGGAGTATACCGAATCCAACGCATCACTTTTAATCCAGGCAGTATCTACCGTTGATGAAAAGATAGGTAAGTAGCCTTACTTGAGGGGGTGCAAAATCCCAGCACCACTGAGATCAGGGTGGCATTTCATCACTGAGTTCATTGGTTCTAGAATTGCTGTTATGATGCCTGCTTTGTGTGACATACCCTTCATTTTTTTGTTAAAAGCCTGTTTTAAGTATTCATGCAATTTAAGATTGCTTTGAGGAATGAGGTACAGTGGGAATGTGAAGAGCAAAAAGCTGAGAAACTTGACTGCCTTTCTGAGGACTGCATTCATTGCCCCTTCCCTGCACCCACACATAAAATTAGACTCATTGCATCTTCCAACCTCAGAGACTCCTTCAGGCCAGGCCGTATTTCCACTTCCTTCTGAGAAGCAGCAGTCTGATTTAGAAGAGAAAATGATATCTAATCAGTGTAATCCCTTTGAAGAGAAAGACGAGGTCAGTAATAGTACAGGCTTTATAGTAAAAGCAAAACCATCTGTTGTTACATTAAAATAAAGCCCTTGAGCAGATATTATACTATGAAATCTGTTACCCTTCAGGCTGATGAAAAATACTTGAATATGTATACTGTATTTTTTACAAATAAATAGAACAAAAATGGTTCTTTCTTGTTCTTCCCACAAAGCCATTGCTAAGCTCCTGGGGCATTCTCTCTTGATGAAAAACATTCCTTTGCCTCAAGGAGAGTTTTTGAGGTTGGGAGAGCCATTGTTGTGGTCTGAAACACATGGAGGTTGAAAGCAAGATCCCCTCTGCGGCGCAACTGCCTCCATGCTGAACTTGTTCAAGTGACTTGATATGGTAAAAGTGAAACAAAAAAATGTTGGAGGATGGGGAGAAAGGTGGTGCCAGAAATTGGAGAAAGTAGCCAGATTTTGCTTTCAGCTATCAGAATGAGTACATTGAAAAGAGAAACTCTTTATTGTCTGTTCTGGCAGGGGAACAGGCAGGGGCAATTAAAAAACAGCATAGCGCTTCAAACAGTGGAGTCTTCATGTTGGTTTTCTGTTGCGAATTAAAACCAATAAACCCTACAATGCCATAAGCATTAATGTGATCACAATATTAATGTAATTGTGAGCGCTATGATTTATTTTTACAGTCAGTATTTCCTCAGCTCCCTGAACTCACTGGTATTCTCAACATGTTCAGATTGCCATCTGTTCCCATGCTAGTAAACCTCATTGAAGAAAAACAGAAAGAAATGAAGACCGTAAACACACTATCATGCGCTGTGTGTTCCCTTCTGTATCTGTAGAATAGCCTTAGGCAAACATTTACATGCCCCAAAGAAATAAAACAACTTAAGTAACAACATAAAATGTGAAAAAAGTGATGCATGTAGTTAGATGAATACATGTTAGGAGCATGAGGAGAGGATTTATGTGATTCTCATACCTGTGGGTTGGCAGATTGTCTCATAAACTCTTGCAAATAACTTAGCCCCAGATACCCAGTTTTCCTTTATTACTGTTATTGTTATTTTTAAAGCAGTTGCACTTAGCTACAAACAAGATTATTTTGTTCTTGTTTTGTGTTTAGTTCCTTTTTTAGGTCATAATGTAACAGAATCATAGAATTGTTTAGTGCTGAAAAGACCTTTAATATCATTGATTGTAACCATTAACCTGGCACTGTCAAGGCCACCACTAAACCATGTCCCTAAGTGCCACGTCTACATCTTTCAAATACCTCCAGCGATGATAAGTACTTCACTGGGCAGCCAGTTCCAATGCTTGACGACGTTTTACATGAAGAAATTTTTCTTAATATCCAGTCTAAGCCTCCCCCCTTCCCTAGTGAATCTTGAGGCCATTTCTTCTTGTCCTGTTGCTTGTTGTTTGAGAGAAGAGACCACCACTTACCTCACTGCAGCCTCCTGTCAGGCAGTTGTAGAGAGCGACAAGGTCTCCCCTCAGCCTCCTTTTCTTCAGGCTGAACAGCACCAGTTCCCTCAGCTGTTCCTCATAAGACTTGTGCTCCAGACCCTTCATCAGCTTTGTTGCCCTTCTCTGGATCCACTCCAGCACCTCAATGTCTCTCCTGTAATGAGGGGCCCAGAACTGAGCACAGTATTCAAGGTGCAACCTCACCAGTGCTGAATACAGGGGGATGATCACTGCCTTGGCCCTGCTGGCCATACTATTGCTGATACAGGCCAGGATGCTGTTGGCCTTTTTGGCTGCCTGGGCACAAGCTGACTCATGTTCAGGTCCATCATTAAGCACCCCCAGGTCCTTTTCCACCAAGCAGCTTTCCAGCCACTCTTCCCCAAGCCTCTAGCGTTGCATGGGGTTGTTGTGGCCCAAGTGCAGGACCCGGCACATCCCCTTGTTGAACCTCATACAATTGGCCTTGGCCCATCAATCCAGTGTGTCCAGATCCCTCTACAGATCTTCCTACCTTCAACACATCAATGCTTACAGACAACTTGGTGTCATCTGCAAACTTACTAAGAGTGCACTACATCCTCTCATGTAGATCACTGATAAAGATACTGAACAGAACTGGCCCCAGTACTGAGCCCTGCGGAACACCACTTATGACAGGCTGCCAGCTGGATTTAATTCCATTCACCACAGCTCTTTGGGTCTGGCCATACAGCCAGTTTTTCTCCCAGTGAAGGGTACACCCATCCAAGCTATGAGCAACCAGTTTCTTCAGGAGAATGCTCTATTGTGTTGTATTTTGAAATTAGTGGCTCGTAACTGAGGAGTACCTGCCTTTAATGACTGACTTAATGGAACAGAAACACAGAGGAAGAAAAAGCAATGTGCCTTTTCTTGAAATGTTCTCATAAATCTTGCAGGTATATAAGTAAGTTTAGCACTGCTTTGAAAAAAGTCCAGTGTTTCATGTACATACAAGGTGATGAGATATGACATAATTCCTCGACATATGTATCACACGTGATTAACAAAAAGAACCCCATATTAACTCAGCCTGGTTTCAAAGCAATCCCATCTGTGGTTTCTACATGAGAATACATCCGTATGCAAACAGAGATCCATGGGTGTACCGGCTTTACTCTCAGATACAAGCAGACTGTAAATGAATAACTTCATAGCCCTCATCATACAGGAAGTAGCTGCTACTTATACTTCCATCTAGCTTCCCCTTCCCCTCACCCTTTCTTGTTTCAGAGCCCCAGAAGAATTTGATCTCATTTCACTTTAAGCATACTGGAACTGTGCAGGCTCAGGAAAGTAGAGTAGAGATAGCATTGCACTCTGTTCTCTGGGGCTCCTTTATCACAAGCATTTTTTAGGACAGATTAAAGGCCTGTGACAGACCTGGACACTGTCTCACACTGTTAGTGAATTGAGTTTCAGCTACCTGACTTGTTACATTATTTGTAAATGGGCTGCATCATCAGTTCTTCACTTTTCCTACCATTTCATACATAGTTAGTATCCACTAAATGAATGCTCATACTTGTAAGTATGATGTGTATGTTCACTCATATTTAAACGGCCTGGAGCTCAAGATGTTGAGATCTTTCCAAAAGTATTAGCAGCCTTCCAATACCTGAAGGGGGCCTATAGGGATGCTGGGGAGGGACTCTTCATTAGGGACTGTGGTGAGAGGACAAGGGGTAATGGGTTTAAACTTAAACAGGGGAGGTTTAGATTGGATATGAGGAAGAAATTCTTTACTGTGAGGGTGGTGAGGCCCTGGAATGGGTTGCCCAGGGAGGCTGTGGATGCTTCATCCCTGGTGGCATTCAAGGTGGGGTTGGACGTAGCCTTGGATGGCATGGTTTAGTGGGAGGTGTCCCTGCCCATGGCAGGGAGGCTGGAGCTCGATGATCTTGAGGTCCTTTCCAAGCCTTACTATTCTATGATTCTATGATTCTATTGCTACCTCGGCATCCTATGGCTACTAGAGGCAGGCAGTCCAAGTTGGTGGCAGTCCTTACGTATGAGTTTGGCCTGATACAAAATTTTTCATGCTTTATGCATACTCTGCACATACTGAGTAGTTGCGATGGCAAGACTTTGTGTAAGACATGAATGACAGCATTAAATTAAATACATAAAAACATTTAAAGGGGAAACTGAAAAAAGGCTGACTTTGAACAGTGGGCAGCATTATTAATTAGACTATATTAATTTAATATAGCCTTAATTGTTGCAACCCGATAGTTCTCTTGTGTTTGTGCACCATGCATGACTACTCAGTGCTGTAAGTAGCGTCAGGGTTGAGGTTCCAGCCTTCGTGTGGGAGTAGCCACGATAATGAACCAGTGAGAAGCCTGTGAAAGGCAGTCGAGCAGTTCTTGGTTTACCCATTAGAAGGCAGGAGAACACATACAAAACTCGACCTCTGCTGGTCTACTTCAGTGAGCCTGTTTCATCACTCCCATCAATTTTGCCCTGAGTTCTGCATGGAAATCATAACTTTATGGGAACATCCCTATGTGCTCCCAGAAGAATCACTGGGATGCTACCTCACCATTTCTTTACATCATCATTCTTCTACATCACAATGAGATGAAGGAGACAGGCAGGAAAGTAAACCTTTTTGAGAATTAGGAAGTGTAAATGATTATATGTACTACTTTAAAAAGTGAACTCTGTAATATGCAAATGTTAAATGGATTTATGTTTTTAACAT
Organism: Amazona ochrocephala; assembly: GCA_039720435.1. NCBI lineage: Eukaryota > Metazoa > Chordata > Aves > Psittaciformes > Psittacidae > Amazona > Amazona ochrocephala. The sequence continues at coordinate 72,020,560 of CM077876.1, read as the reverse complement.
AGACTTTGCCAAACTTAGATTTCAGTTTAGGTTTCTTCAGGATTTGTAATAGTCTGACCAATACACTGAAAATGGAAGCTGTAGAATTAGCTCTGCATAATAGTTTCCTCTAAGGCTCCTCCCCATTAAAAGCTGGAGAGCTTTTAGTATTCTCCACCGTACAATTAGCCTTTTAAAGGAAAAGGGAAATTGAGCATCATGTTTTTCATATCTCTGTTATGAACATCGTTTTACTACAGCAGCCAATGTGTTTAGGAAGGTCAACATTTTTTTTACTGTATGTTGTTCCAATGTATCTTTCACAAAGTCTTCTATGCAGCTTGAAGAGAGAGAGAGTTTTTCACTGTCTTCCTATCATTACAAAAATATTGCCTTGAAAATTATTTCTTTTTCTGTAGACTCCAGCCTCATCACTCATCACATCAGCCTGTGGTCTCATCTTTAAATGGTGACTCTCCAGGAACAACATATTTGTAAATCAAGGCATGGGAGTAGATGAGAGCAGACACCTGCTCTACATCTACCCATATTCCGTGCTGTCTGTATCATAGGTTGGAAACTATAGGCTCTCATTATGTATTGGCAACAAATATTAACCCAAGTATAGTAATGCAATAAGTTTGTGGTGTGGCTTCTGCACCAGAACTGCCTTGTCCCTAGGTGGGTAGATGGCCTTACGGTTATTTCTATGTTCACTTCTTGTCTGTTCAGCCTGAGATCATGATGAGGAAAATAGGATTTGAAAAGAAAGGTTTAATCTGGTACAAACTGGAGTAGCTCTGTCAAAGTCACTTGATAGCACTGCTTCCTCTTGATTTTAGTTCGGGATAGATGAAGAATTTCAAATTCAAGGGTAGATTTTGGAAATTTCATAGGTTTAGTAGCAGCAGCTTAATTAAAGCCTTTGAAAGATGGATGAGCTATTACAGGGCTTTTAAAAAATGTATCCTGAAATGGAGAAGCAGCATGCATAGAATAAAATGATATATCATTCTTGCAGGAAAACTGCAAGGTGATCCTGAAAATACTCTTTTATGATAATGGAGAAGTATCAAAACATTCAGGGAAAAGAAAAATTAAACACTAAGATGCTGTCTTTTAAAAACAAAACAGGATTGATCCGATAAGAATAAAACCTGCCTGCAAAATAAAGGCATGTATGCGTAGAAGGACTCTCACTGAATAATGCAGCGGATTAAATGATTTTTTATGTTGTTCTCAACTCACTTGTTTCCAAATGGCATCATTATAAGTCAGACTGGCACAGTTTCCCCATTTAATTTCTCTTTCTTATTCTCTTCCATTTTCATTTTTCACTGGAAACCACAGGAAGACATTTTTGTAGTGAGGATATCATTCCTGCTGATCATATATCATTTGTGAGCTGAGTGAATTTGTTCCACATGTCCTTTGAACATGTACTGAACAAAATGTCTGGTAATATAAAGAATCTGGTAAAGAAGTGTCGAGTGTACATTCATTACAGCCATGTATTTGAATTAGTATTTAATTAGTAATGCACATAAATACATCTACAGAGCTGATAGTGCACACCACCTTTCTTTGATTTTGCACAAGATAAGGAAGCTCTGATTTATTATTCAGTAGTAAAGATCGGAGACAGTCTCAAAAAGAGGGGGAGAGAAAACAGGAGAAATATAGCTGTCTGTGCATTCAGTAATAGACAGGTTTTTCCACACAGTGTGTTGCAATTGCACTGGAAATGAAGATCCTTGGACAGGCAGAGATTTGATGTCTGTGTAGCACATATATATATGTATATATATACTGCCTGATTATATTCAAACTATGGTCATCCCTATAGTGTTTAGGAGATGTGGGCTATTGGAATATTCTGCATGGCATGTTTCCCTCTGAAATTCAAAGACACAGTGATGCTTGTGTAGTTGAACTGAGTATCTCTAAGTTAAGGTTAGCTTTCTGCTTCATCTTCCTCACTTTTAACTTTACACCAAACATAACACTGAATTATAGTCCATTATTTACTTCAGTTTCCTGGATAAAACAATTTTCTGTTGGTTTTTGATTGGGTTTTTTTGTGTTTGGTTTGGTTTTTGGTGTTGTGTTTTGTTGGTTTTTTTTTTTCCAGTAAATGCGGCTATCTGCTTTTTAGTCAAATAAAATAGGACAGTTTTACAAGGTAACTTCCACACAAGAGGTTATCTTGAGTCTGGCTGGCATTGCCTCTGGTGTTTTCAGCACAGTAACTCACTAAGCCATTTGGTTTAGGCATCAGATAGCCATGCAAATGCAAATCAACATACAGAAGGAAGCAAATACATCATGACTAGAAGCACAAATTTTTACCTTAGTGAAAAAATTAGAGGAATGTTCTGAAAGTTCTGTGGAGGGAATACTTATTGCAATAATTTGAGTAAGAACCACAGCAAAAATCTTTTCTCCTTATTGATCATTTATTTTATCCAAGACACACAAGCTGTAATTTGTGAAAACTGTCATTTTCTACTGCATTGTTTTGTTAAAAGGACTGATCCTAATGCAGTGTAGCTCAGTAATAGCAGTAGGAATGTGAGCAACAAGCACACTGAAAGCATAGCTTATAGGACTTTGTTTAAGATTTATCTAAGCCTATGTAAACCTATGACAGGTAGGGTAAAATTGCTCCAACCTGAATTTTAGAAGTTCAGGATTAATGTAACTGGTCTAACAGAGCTTCCTGCATCATCAAGGGAGAGAAATTGGTACCTCTAGATACCACCCGGCATATTTTAGATCCCTGCATTAGGATGCACTGTAGCTTTTACTGTCTGCATTATCTTCTGTCTCTGTGAAGCAGGGGAGACTGTAGAGGAAGCTGGATCTTTCCACTTGATCTTCTGCCTGGGCACATTCCCATTTGTGCTCCATCTTGGATAAATGTTGATACTATAGCTTTCCATTTCAATCACCATCACCAATGGTTTCTGCTTTTCTTCTAGGAGCCAAGCCATGGTCCAACATCATGGAGATCCTGGAGGAGAAGGATGGGGTTGATACTGAACTACTGGTTTATGCCATGACCTTGGTTAACAAGGTTTGTTTACTTCATTAGCATAACTGGTGGAAATATGTTAGTATTTTCCATTGTATAATGGCCTTCCCTGTTGAGAATAGATGACAAACGAGACTTCATTACGATAACATACTGACCTTGCTCCTTCTTACATGATAGCAAAGATCCTCTTGACTTTAAAAATCCACCTTATCTCGCTGATGTAGTCTTTCTGAAAGGCACCACTGCTTTATATGCTTCTGTCTGTAGCTGCTATTAAAGCCAAGGTGACTAGTTTTTGAGTCTCAGTTTTATACCTTGTTTCACGTACTGATTCTTCTTTCTGTGGTAATTCTCTTCATCGTTTCTGCACTTGTAATCTACTTGGTGTTTGACTTCTTCAGAAATTTTGTTCTGTGTTGACTCTTTTATTACCTTGTGGTTGATTACTTTAGTCTGAGGGTTTTGCTACATTTAAAGCTATTTTTAGGAGGAGGTAGTTCTTCAAATACACACAAAAAGAAATAGCATCTTGCAGTCGAAGGAGCAAGGCAGTTATGAAGATCAAGGAAGAGAGGAATCCCACAATGGCACACTTATAATTATGATCTGGCTTATGGATAGCTTTATGATGTTTTTAATGGGATTTTTTTCATGATTATAGAGAAAACAGCAAGCAGCATGTCACAGTTGTAATTTTTTCCCCCACAGAGTATGCAAAGAAGGATCAGATGATTTCAGCTTGTTTAGGCGAGGAAATGTCAAAGTTTTCAATACAGGCAGGGTCCTCATGAGGGATTTCTCTTAAGGAAGCATACTTCTACTCCTTTTTCTTTCTCTATGTATACATTTACAGACTGTTTTCCTTCCTGCTCAAGAGCAGAGAACACAGCTACCCAGACACAAGAATTGCTCCAATCCTTTTATCCTCTCCCTGGATTTTTTGATGCTTAACCAATTTACTTATACTAACATTTCGTTAACCCTCTCTTAATGTGGGGGGATTTAGGCATTAATGAATCTTTTTAATGGCATTAATCCCTATGCAAATACTTCTGGTTATGGAAAGTTCCAATATAACCTTTGTTATCTTCCTTCAGTTAGTTCCTGTGATCTGTTAGTTCTTATTCTAATCTCTACTTTCTTCATTTTACTACTGAAGTCCAGTCCAGCCTTTGTGTTTCCTTTGTATAAAAAAAACCCCCACAACCTATGTATCAAATTCAGAAACAAAATTCTGTGTTACATTCAGTTCACTTTTTATTTAACTCCTATAAAACCTCTTCATTATTGAGATTACACTGGATCCTTTGAAGGTATAAGTTTACTGTTTTTCTTTTTACCCGTATTTAATATTAAATGTTCTCTCATATCACACATTAAAAAATAGATAAAAATTATTGCAAAGTACATAAAAAATAATATGTTTTACTATGGTTGGATTAGAAACTGAAGGGTTTTTATCAGGTCTTGCATAAGACTAGAATTTAAGCACCAGCTTCCAGGCCAGTTGTTACTAGTGGGAGCTTACAGTGCCAGCCAGCAGCCATCCATCCATCAGCTGTAGTTGAAAAAGTACTGTTTCAGGGCACTGTGGTGTTAATGCTAAAGCTGGTACATTAGTTTTGAGTGACCTGCCTTAAGAATATCACAAATGCCGCAATGGAAAAATTATCATCTTAACTCCCATGCCTGACATTGGCTGCACCAGATGTTTTATAAGTTGTGGTTCCTTGGAAAACAAATACATGAGACAGGCTTCTTCCTATCCCAAAGCAATTGAAAACCTGGCCAATGCTCTTAAGGATGTTTATTTACTGCATAGTGCTTTTTTTGCTGTAGCATGTAAGATTTAGTTAATGTCTATCTAGTGCATGGGCCCTCTAGTGAAGCCCAGTCTTTTGGGTGTTCAATAACCAAAGCAGTACAGTTCTATGATTTGCATATAAAGCACTGCACACCAAGTGGACTTTCTGTTGTCTGTATCTTCTTTGCACCACTGCTTTATACTGTGATTTTTCTGTAAATGACACCAAACTTTTAGTTTTACCAGCTAGTTTCATCCAGAGCCATGCATTTATAAAACTGCATATAGAGACTTTCGGTTTGAAGACCCGCATAGCCTAGCACTAATTTATGTCAGTTTTTGTTCATAAACATAACTGAACGTATGTATTTATAAGAATATCGTGCTATTGCCAGTTGAGTATGTCGTCTGATAGGTTTTATCATCTAGGAAGACGTTTTGCTGTTACACTGCCATTAAACTCTATTTTTTTGTTATTATCCCCGATACAACTTCATTAGTTTTCTTGCCTTTCCTTCTGTTGAGACTGTTACAATTAGTGGTAGGTGAAACATATTGTATAGGCTTTGGTAAAAATGTTGGTAAGCAAAGATGTCAGGCTCAAAACTCTTGGACTGGGGTTTTGGTTTTAATTTAGTTCACCGTTCCGAAAGAGCAGCTTGAGAGGGAAGAACTCAGAGCTACACAGGCTTTCCCACAAGCACTTGGGAAAGGAATCACACAACAAACAAATAAAAATCTTAATTCAGGGATGCTTCCTCAATCCAAAATTTGAGAGGCATGCGGAAGAGCCTTAACATTCATATGCATGCTTCCTTTGCACGCCTGAGTTCTGATGGTTTCAGATTTGAAATCCCAGTTTTGGTCTAAGTGAGTAAGACCATAAAAAAATTCAGCAAGCAAACCACAGAGTGTGGTTTAAACACACAATTTTAATTCTCTAGATGGGTTTTTATTTTGTAAGGTTCAGCCTTCAGAGCAGGAGGAACTTTCTGGGACTTGTATGCATATTTGGTATTGCAGTATTCTTTTTAACTTAACGGGGTACTCAGGAAGAAGCAAGGACCTTGGAAGGACCTGCCCAATTTATGAACTCCACTCTGCTGTTTGTTTCTTTCCTGTATAAAGCCACCAAGAAAACAGGGACCCATTCTTGTTTTCTGATATCACAAGCCAGAATTTGTCAGTCATTTATGCAAGCACTTTATGTCCCTTGTGTTTACTTACTGCAAAAATCTCTCTTCTGTGCTAGACTGAACTGACCTTATGTGACGCTAGTGGTGCCCTTTTACATCCCATTTTCTAATGTTGGAGATTGAATTTGATATGCACTAGCCTCTGACAATGGGTCTGTGAATTTAATGACAAACTATGCAGAGGAAAACTATTTGATTTCTATACTTGGGAGTTCAGTTGCCCAGTTCTGGCCACTAGTATGCAGTGAAAATTGGATTTGCCCTACTGCATGATTTAAAATTATATTAACCAATAAAAAGCTGCTGACAAAAAGTAGGGTTTGCCAGTAAGTACTACCTTATGCTGCTGTTTTCCCTGTCTATGACCTGGCTTAGCTCAGATTTTTTAAAAGCTATATCTGAACAGGAGTGATCTGCATCTCAACATTAAGACCGTTTCCTGTTATTTTAAGAAGATCTGTACAGATCTAACTGTTTGTCCACCCTCTTCCATGTAAGAAATCAAATTTTACTGTGCATGAAGATACTCAGTTCAGCGTAGTTGCTGTCTACTTGTTTTTAAAGCAAGAGAAGGACTGATAGTTGAACATCGCTTCATGTTATAGTATTTCCATATCTGTCTTAAAGTTCCATTGAATTTACAGTGTGATAGCTTCGTTTTCTGAATCTTCAAATGTTTAGTCAATGCTTGATGGAAGGAACAAAATGCGCATGGTATATATTTTCAGTACTGTTCAGGAAAATTTAGTTTCATGGTCTTCAGTAGGCTTTAAACAGGGGCTTAAATACTGTCCTGGACAAGACAGAGCAGCCCTGCAGAGGACTTGGGAGTGTTGGTTGATGAGAACATGAACATGAACCAGCAGTGTGCACTTGCAGCCCAGAAAGCCAACCGTATCCTGGGCTGCGTCGAAAGGAGCATGACCAACAGGTCAAAGGAGGTGATCCTGCCCGTCTACTCTGCTCTTATGAGACCTCACTTGGAGTATTGTGTGCAGTTCTGGTGTCCTCAACATAAAAAGGACATGGAACTGTTAGAACAAGCGCAGAGGAGGGCCACAAGGATGATCAGGGGACTGGAGCACCTCCCGTATGAAGATAGGCTGAGAAAGTTTGGGCTGTTGAGCCTGGAGAAGAGAAGGCTGCGTGGAGACCTCATAGCAGCCTTCCAGTATCTGAAGGGGGCCTATAGGGATGCTGGGGAGGGACTCTTCATTAGGGACTGTGGTGAGAGGACAAGGGGTAATGGGTTCAAACTTAAACAGGGGAAGCTTAGATTGGATATGAGGAATAAATTCTTTACTGTAAGGGTGGTGAGGCAGTGGATTGTGTTGCCCAGGGCAGTTGTGAATGCTCCATTCCTGGTGGTGTTCAAGGCCAGGTTGGACATAGCCTTGGATGGCATGGTTTAGTGGGAGATGTCCCTGCCCATGGCAGGGGGGTTGGAACTAGATGATCTTAAGGTCCTTTCCAACCCTAACTATTCTATGGTCTGTGATTCTAAATCCTTAATTAGAGCCTGAACATATAACCATGAACATATAATCCTAACACTTTAGTGGTGTTTGTATTTCTGTTGTGGTGGACCTCACCAGACATTAGGCACTTTAAGTGGGCAGGGTGTGTCAGCTCTCTGTTCCTCTCTCTTGTTAGTCACATAATTCAGACCACTTTTTCTGAATGTAAAGGTTCTTGGTGTGGGAAGCAGCCCAGAGTTAGTTATCAGGGCTGCTCCCTTCTGCACTCTGCTGCTCTGAGCCTCTTTGGAAAAGCCGGGCTTCAGAAAAGCAGGAATTTCAGAGTGCAGTTCATCTCATCCCAGACATGAGAAGATGAAACACTTTTTGAAGAAGCTCTGCTTTTTGTATGTGCTGTCTCTATCACTTGCTCTTTCTCTCCTCTACTGGGAGTAAAGATAAGTGACTTTACTAATTAAATAGGAGAGAGGAAGTTACTTCAGAGTAAGCATATCTAGTGATATAATCAAGAATAACTATTGCTTCCAGTTTGCACTGTCATGTATTTTGCAGAAACTGCTGTTTCTGCAAATTGAATTGATTTTTCAATTAGGTGTGTGTTGCTCTGCAAGTAGGTTGCGCAGTATGTTCAGTAGTTTGTGCTCAACGTGCCCAGGGTTACATTAATTTTTCTGCATCATCCATAAGGAGCAGTAAAAAATCAGCACGAGATGAGTAGAAATCAGTGGCAAGCCAGAATAGCAGTGTTTTCTGTTGTCCTTGTGAATGTCTGAAGGACTCTGGTGGATGAAGTTCACTTGTGCTCTGAACAAAGTTGTGCAGTGCATGAGTCACTCTGCGGTAAAGCTGTGAGTGGTTTGATTTAGTCTCTTTTGCTGTATACATTGCTGTGGCATACTATGGGATACACGGTATACTGCAGAAGACCATCTTCCTTTTTTCTGTTTTCTGGGTTCACAAAAAAAAAATGGGAGATTACTGTGGTAAGAAAAGTGCTCTCTCTTAAACATAGAGCAGTTACCATAGAAAGCTCTGAAATTCAAATAGTTCGTTTTCAGTAGCTGTTCCTATTGGCAGTCTTTATTTTCTAGTGTGCAAAAACTCCTCTCCTGTGTCACTGAAAACAGCTTATCCCATAACCAGGAATTAGTAACTTTCTTGGCATTGTCTAGGAGTTGAGGAGATAGTGTACCTTTAATAAGACTTTTCAAGTTGGAGGGAGGGAGGAGTCAGTATCTCTGTAATATACAACAATTTGTGCACAGGGGGGTGACCTCTGCTGCAGGTGTGGAGGACAGTAGGCACATGGTGCAGGATATTTCCTGCTCTCCTGACATCACACAGCTGTGCATTTTTCTTCTTAAGGCAAAAATTTAGAGGAATCAGTAGGAAATCAGCTTAACCAGTTTTAGCTAAACCATTTTTTTCTCTTTCTCTCCTTGCTTTTATCCCTGTGTTTGATGCTTTAACATTCTTTGTTCTTTAAATCTGTACTTGAATGAAGCCAGGAGGAATCCAACTGTGTATTTTAAAGACCCACATTTTCCATACTTTTTTGTATGAAATAACAACATTGATTTGTTTTGCCAGTTATTCATTTTTCTACACCGTGCACCGATTTGTTTGTTAAAAGCTGTGCCACTTGTTTTTTATTTTCTAGTGGTGTCTCTAATCCCACATCATGGGTTTAACTTTATTGAAGTCATACATAGTACCACTTGCCACCCGCTTTTAAAAACCTTTGTTTAATTCTTTTCAAAACAAACAGATTTAACTGTTTTTCCTTTGATTCTTAGACACTGTCGGGGTTGCCAGATCAAGACTCTTTCTATGACGTGGTGGACTGTCTGGAGGAGCTAGGCATTGAAGCTATTTCACAGAGACACTTGAACAAGAAAGGAACAGACTTGGACTTAGTTGAGCAATTTAACATTTATGAGGTAACATAACATGCCCTGTTTTATGCATCTTACAGCCTGTGCAAACTTCAAAGCCAAGAGGAGGTGGGGGGGGGGAATGTAACCTAGGTGAAATTTTGTTATCTCTTTTATTTTAAAAGAAAAACATCTGGTTGCTACAAGTATATACACATTCATGTACATGACCTGCTATGATACATAGTTGGGTTTGATACAAATGCATTTTGTACTAAAGCTGAGGCATACTCCACGGCAAAGAAGCACATTTACTAGCCTCCTTAGAGGCAGTTCTGCCTGCAATTAAAACTTTCTCAGACTGCTAGTTACACATCCTGAAGTAAGTAGAAGTTCTTTCCATGTGCAGAAGTATTCAGCTCATGAAAAAGGCTCGGCTGAGCTCAGCTTCACAAATATTACTTATTCTGCAGCTGAATACCCGGCAAGTCCTTGTTTAAGAGTTTACACTGGACCAGATCCTATACAGTTTGCAGCAGTGGAGTAATGAGTGAGACCATATTCACCACCTAGGTATAAAGTAACTGCTTCTGAAGTATTTATATGTAAGGATAGGATATCCAGTTCCTTAGTAATTAGCCTCTTCAGACTTTGGTAAGTGTTGGAGCAGGGAGGTGCAGGCTGAAGTTGATGTAATGTAAATGTGAATCCATGTTCTGATGTGATGAAATGAAATTACTGTATCTCTGTCTAAGTTCAGCAAAAGACTTGGTAGATTTGATTCTCCATTTTCTTCATCAACCCTATACCCATGTCATTTCACTGACTTTAGCAGTTAAGTTTTGTATATAGCAGTTTGCAGGAAGAGTCAGGCCAAAATTGGAACATAGGAATGAGAGAGCTCCATGTTCTTTTTTTATTGTCAGAAGCATCAGCTCATAAAATCCTTTTTAAAAGATGGTCATTAATATTAAAAGCAGGGGTTTTTTGCTCATGCTGTGTCTAGTGAAATACTGGGTTGCAAAATTAGCAGTAGGCGTAGTTGGGTACCACCTTTTCCTTGATGACCAGGCTGAATTCAGACATGCCTATTCACGGTCTTTTTTTTTTTTTGCCTGCCAGTGTTCTTAATCTGAAAAATCTTTCTTCCCCACTGAAATACATTTTATGCCCTAAGGAGAGATATCGCACTTCCCCTGCCTTTGTTTTGTTAAAGTCATTTCTGGCAAGAATTATCAAAGTAACAAGACTAATAGAAACAAGGAGATACACGTTCTTCTGATCACCCACATTGCCCTTTTCCTTAACTCTATTTGGAACTTTCTCATAGAAAGATTACTCAGATGTTATGCTGCATTTAAGATGAGAACCACTAGTAACTTTGTTGTGTCTGCCAGTGATATCTCTCCTCATATACCCTGAGGTGGGCGCTTGCTTTGTTTCTGCTAGAGATATGTCACATTGGCGTGTCAGCAGTGTGCTGTAGTTCAAGATACTAGGTGTGTCACCTGTATTTTACTCCTCTACTATTTCCAACTGATGAGCCTGTGTCAGAAGTTAACGCCAAATGTCACTGTGGCCACGCTATTATCAGCATCATTCTTTTCTGATATTATACATAATGTTCCTTTGTATTGACAGTGCTTCTGAACTGGCAGGAAATACTGAATTTTCCACTGAAAGGCATACGTGAAAATAGTTAAACTCAGCTAAAACTTGGGAGGCTTAGAGGAGATGTGTGGTCTGCATTTTTTTCTTTTAATCCATTGTGGTACCAGTTCACAGAAATAGTTTTGTTTGTTAGGGCTTTTTCCTTTGTTTTCTTTGCAGGGAGATCTGTCAGAATGGAAATTTTTAGAAGAATATGGTTACATATGCATCTGCTTATCTCTTCCTTGGCTGGGAAGAAATGGCACTATTCTAAAACACTTTCTAAAGCAGCAAACAGCAACTTCCACTCAAACATTACAAGCGTCATGCCTGAACATGGGGAAATGTTCAATCAGTCAGTGCATGAGAGTTTTTTCTGTTGATTTTACTGCAGCCAAGACTTCATCTAAGTATTTTGGAAGGAAATAGAGCTAGGTGTCCAACACAGCTCAGCTTCCTTGAAAATTAAGTCCTATGTTAAAAAAACCCCAAACAAATTAGAAGTTGTACTTGTGTTGTTACAGGTCCTGTAGTGTTCTGTACAAGGCATATGTATATAATTCCATTATTAGAGCTGCTAACTGTACTAATGGATAGACAGCAACTTACAGGGTTAGCTACAGAAATGATGATGATAATAGAAGTCAATCCTGTTGAGATCCATTAACTTTTAAAGCCTAGGCTTGAAGCCCTGTGGTACCTAAAGGAACCGTGTCGGAAGCCTCACCTTTCTTCCTTTCTTTCTCAGATGACACTGAGACATGAGGATGGAGATGAGAGTGCTGACCTCCCTCCCAGTGGGCGCAAGGACCGGAGAAGGGCCAGTCTTGGTACTAATGAGCGGAGGGGGTTAGAACGCAGACGGAGCCGCAGGCACTCGGTACAGAACGTCAAAAGCACTTTATCGGCCCCTGCGAGCCCGTGCAGTCAGGCAAACACTAGCTTCATGCTAGGGCATGGACAGCACATTGAAGAACTCAGTGAGAGGTAAGTGCATAAGCTGGGGAAATACTCCTTCCTTTTCCCCTATTACTTTCCACTATGTTTGTTGTTATGTTTTTTATTAATCTGACACACTTTATTTCCCTCTGTTAGGGTTAAAACAAACAAACAAACAACAAAAAAATGATTTGCAGGTGACTTATCTACATAGCCAAGTTCTTTGGCACCATCTACCCTAAGTAAATGCATCCAAACCACATGACGTAGAGCATTTAATGTGGGAACCAACCAAGCATAATTTCATCTATTGACAGATTTTATAATCAATATACCCACATTATAAGAGATTGGTAACAAGGGCATAGTCACATTCATGCAGAGCTATTTGTCCTGTATATGTTACAGTTAATTTTTTCAGTTTTGTTTTCCCTTTGCAATCAGCATTCCAGCATATTTTCCTTTGAGGCTACACTGTAGTAGCGAATATACCTAATGATTTATAATTAGTGAAAGAGACTAGTAAAGCAGCAGTCTGTAACACTGGAGTCATTCAAAGATGGTGTTTTTGCCAGTCCCATAACAGTTGGTTTGGACCACTCATGCTTAAAGAAAAAGGGAGCTGCAGATACTCAGCATGTCTGACTACTGCACAAGAGGGCTGGAATTAATTTTGCCTAAGCTAGATGTCCGATCAGCTCACCTCCCTTTGATGTCCGTGGAGTGCAGCAAGTGCTGGTAGGCCTTCAGTTATCTAACGTATCCTACATGCCTGAAATTTCAACCAAGATGAGTCATGCTCTGAAACTAGCTCTTTCTCTCTGTTGACTATAAAGGGAATCTGGCTGACTAGCTCAGGTGAAGATACACAAGCTGCAGATAACTAAATCTGGACATTTTCATCCTATGGTTGAAGGTGCAATTTGCAAAATCAAAACATGCTCCATGAAGAGCATATGTTGTGTTTATCATAACATTTTGGAAGTTCTTTGAAGGTTTCTGTTGGTTAGCACTGGATGTGAGTCTTCAGATCCTGCGTTACATGTGAAATAACCCTTCTTGCAAAGCAAACTGAGTTGACTAAAGTTTAATGGCTTCAGGCAATATGGGAATATAAGACTCCAGATAATTTAAACAGCACTTGCATATTGTATACCGCATAATGACTTCTTTGTTTGGGTTTGTTTTTTTTCTTCTTGCATTTGGTAATACATTCATGCTTGTTTTCCATCACCACCTATTTGCCGGGTCTTAAGTGGGCTGGCAGTTGAGAGCCCCGTGGTCTCACAGGATGACATGGATGACAGTGCATTTGAGTCTGAGTTTAAAGCATCTTCAGTGTGAGTACGGCTGGGGGCTTCAGCTGTTGTGTGTGGGATACCTTGTGCATGATCTTGGGCCCTGCTTCATGACTTACCAATGTGAATGGGGATCTGTATCCCTGGATGTGGAACAGATATCACTGATTTTTTTGAAACTGATTAATTTGTACTAGAAGTGAGGAAATGCTTCACCTCAACAGAATTTGTCAATTCCCTTACTGTAATTAAACAAATACAAGTCATCCAGGACAACAGCTTCTACCAGTATGCTTTCTCACTGTTAATGCTTGCTTATTAGCTTTATTTTGCAGTATTCAGTAACTCCTAATAAATTTGTGTTTGAGCTGATTTTTAGTATCAGAGGAGTAGAACCACATCAGATTAGTTTTGTAAGTTCTTTTTGTAATGTAAGACTTTTTTTTTTCAGCAACATAGTGTAATTTCAATGATTATCCTACTTTTTTGTGGAAAAAAGAAAAAAAAAAGTTATCCAGTTCTGCTCCACACCCTCTTTCACAGTGACATAGTTTAAAGCATAATTTAAGTTTAAATCCAGGAAAGAAGTATCCATTTAAGCAGTCAAATTTAATTTCATATTGCAGTATTCCTTGGAATCTTCTGTAGGAAAAGAATTAAATTCTCTTCAACTCCATTTGGAATCTGTAACTTCCTCACCTGTGTCTGTAATGAAGGAGGCATTCAATTATTAATGTATGCAATGGGGATCTTTAGTTTGCATACTAGTTAAATAAAAATCTTGTACATTTCATACCCCCTCATTCTTCAGCAGGTAAAGACAAAAGAGTATTACTTGTATGTAACAAATCAGGTTTTTTCCTATCAGGCATTACAGACCACACAATATATTTTGATACCCAAAGATGCAAGTTCTATGCTAATTAAATGTTGGTTCTTCTATAAGTCCCACTGGCTTTCTGGTAAACAAGCATTTCAGAAAAGCAGATTCCATCCTTCACATTTTTAGTCTCATCATCTGCCAAAATCTGCAGTTGTCATAGGAAGAAGAAAACCAGCCTTCCTGCTTTATCATATCCCAGTGAGTCTCTCAACTTTCAGTGAAATAGTCCAGATGAATGCAACAGTATCTCTACACCCAATAGCTAAACTGGGACAAAAAAATAAAGTAAAAGCTTTGTGGCTTCCATTCATTAACATTTAAACAGAGAAATAGTGAAACTGATTGACCCATATGAAGTTTTTACATGTTTATAAAGTTTCAATTAATCTTAAGTGGAAAGAAGTTTTTTTCTCTGCAGAATTCGCACTGGAATTAGATTTTCAAATTGAAGCACGTGGTCTCTGATGCAACATATTGATTGGTTTAAAGGATTTTAATAGAACATTAAAAGTTTAAGAATTACTGCAATTTCTAATGAAATTTTAAAATCAGACGTTGAAACATGATGTAGGCATCACCTGCTTTTGTCAAAAGAAATGCGTGTTGTGTTCCATTGTCTTCCATTGTTAATGTTGTTGAGAAGAATCTACAAATGGATAAAAATTACTCATTACCTCTCTGAGCTGGAAGTAACTTTTCTTTATCCAGGAAAGATCTGTCTTCTCCTGAAGATCTTCTTTTAGTTCATAATCCTAGTCCCTCTTGAGGAAGGAGAAAAGCTTGCAATAAGTTTTTGCAGTGCTGTATTTTCTGAAGAATAGTCCGTAAAATGGGTTTCAGTCTCTTTATTCCTTCACTACATTTTATTTACTAATAAGAAACATTTAACTATATTAATATGATAATCTTATTGTGTTTCTCCTCCTGGTATCTAAACTTTGTATGTGGTTGTAGATGTCTGTGTCTGGTTTTACAGTGGATCAGCACCATCAAGCTCAGTGGAATTGCTTCTGATGGACATGCTTAGAGATTAAAGTCACACTGTTATACTGTACTAAATTTTATTTAGGGCAATGTTCTTGGTTGTTTTTGGACTTCACTACCGAAATCAGTGGAAGGAAGGTTCGAGTTCTTCCTCAACATTCTCCTTCCCACAATGTTCATGTTTCTTTTCTTTCTAACTCTGTCAGCTGGTTTGGCAATTACTTTGCTTTTGTTTACCACATCAAACAGGTTGTCCACAGTCATCTGCTTTGTGTCAACTGATAGGTCTTCCAGAAAGACTAAAATCCATGGTGCCGGTAAAACAAAAAAGGACAATATTGGCCAAATTCTGTCTCACAATGCTCTATATCCAGAAAAGCTGTCTGAAGTCAGTGGAGCTACTCTGATCTATGCCAAGCTAATTGAGAGCAGACATTGGGTTTTAAGCTGGGAAAAGTTGACCGTAAATGCTAAGGGCAACCAAAAGAAAGACTTGCAGGCCTTTTTCATCCATTTGGCAACCTTCTTTCAAACTATATGTATTACTTTTTTGCCTGTGGTTCAAAACAAACAAGGACCCAAATCTGCTTTGTGTTAAAATAGTTTTCATGGAGAGTGAAACACAGTCTTATATGTCCCTTACTAAATAAGTAAGTTGATAAGGACTCCTGACTAAGAAAGGCTGAAGGTTGGTTTAAGGGTGTGTAGCTGCAGCAGGGTACTTTAAAATGCCAGTCCTGACCACCAGCACGTTTGCTTTGCTCGAAACTTCTTTCTTTTACCATGATGGCGTAGAGCACCAAAAAATCTGGTGGGAGCGTCAGCCCTGTTAACATGATGTTTTAAATGCTTCACTGATGGCACCTCCTGAGGTTTTCTGCCCTGGTCCAAATTGAGTGCTCTCAGTCTGTGGTCTAGCATGCTGATTCTTAAGTGGTAGACTTTTAAACAAATTCTTCCATGGTTTTGGTTTGTTTTTTTTTTTTTTTTCTCTTTTTGAAGTAAAGCTAGCTTTTTCCAGACACACAATGGATAGAGTCAGGGGAAAATGTGAGGAGTGGCATGGAACTTGCACTAGATTGAGAATGTTATTGTATGCAGTGATTTCTGGCTATATAAGCATTAAAAACCAAATTGACTGTCTGTCTTTCATTCATGTCATGTCTGGCTTCAAGGGAGTGGAAGGCAGGTAATTCAAAAGTTCTCAGTGCTGTCTTGACACTGAACAGGCAGGAGCCCAGTACTTGCAGACCAGAAACAAGCACTTCTCTGAGTTTTTTCAATTAATGTCTTTCATATTTTGCTGTGCATTTCGCTTTCTTCAGTACTGCACAGTGACCACCCCCTTCTATGAGATTTACTCTGATGCCTCGTACCAACATTTGAGTGAACAGCTCTGTTGAAGTTTTGTGGAATTAATTACAATCAAAGGCTGAGGTTTATAAAGTTTTGAATAGCTAGGATTAGATATCTATCTCCCTTTACTAGGCAGTTTTCTTCTGCTTTTTCATAGCTTTGGTTTGCTTTATATCATTAAAAATCACAAAAGAGTTACTAAAATTGATCATATAACACTATAAATGTTCATCTAGAGATAATACCTTGGTTACCACTTGTTGGCATTCCTGTGTCTGAAACCTAACAAGTGGAAGAGTTGACTTTCATCTTAAGAGCACATCAAAGCAGGGCATGTATCTTGAATCAGTGACCAAATCTGGATTTCAAAAGCTATCTTTTTTTTAGACCATAGGGCTGAAAAGGTATGAGGAAGACCAACTGTCCAAGTTCACCTGAGGCTTTCACATTTTTCAGTGCTAAGAAACTTGGCCTTCAGAACTGTGTTGATAAGGAAAGCAGCAGCAGAAGAGCAAAACAACAGCAGGGATTTATATACCCATGAACTGTGCTTTTGTTAAGAGTTCTGCCTGGAAGGCTGTTAGGCTCTTCCTCTAAGCAAAGAGTAGCGCAGGGAATTCCAAAGTTTCCCACAAATTTCACAGCTGGCTGGACACAGTGCCATTGAACATTGCTGGACACTGGGCTCAGGGGCTTTCACACCCTTTACAGTCTTAGAAAAAGACTGGAAAATTATTGTCTGTATAAAGGAAAGTCTTGCTGAGAAGTTGTAAGGATCTGTTTGTTAGAAAATACATGTTTCTGATACTTGAGGATTGTCAAGATGCAGGAAGAGATTGTGACATTATTTTGGTTTTACCAGAAAACAATGAACACAGCTGAGCCTCTGAGGCTAAGCATTTTTTCTGTTTAACTTCAGATTCCTGACAAGTTTCTAAGAACCAAAAGCGGAGACCTTAGTTTGGCTATTATGCCCCATTAACTGATTATTCAAATTGCTTCATGTACAGCCAGGCCTACAGGGGTGGTTTGTCCAAAATGCAGCTAAGACTTTTTTGTTATTATGATTTTCCATGTTTTCAAGCATCCCAAACCATAACTTTATCTTTTATTTTTCTCTAACATTTACTGTGGCAAAATTCTGGGTTTCGTCGTGCTGTTTCAAGTTCTGATGATTTTCTGCTACACTGTGTGAAATGTTTTGATTATGTAAATAATTTAGCTATAAATAAAAATGCTGGTTATAGTGGTGGATGGGGGGTTATTTTATTTTATTTTAGTACTTTCCATATTACTTGGAGTTACAAGTCCTAGTACCGTCTCGGGTTGATATAAGAACTTTTAATCTGAATTAATATATCTCTGTAGAAATGTAAGGCTTTGTAGTAGGGGTACTGTTTGCTGGCGGTGGGTCTTGCCGAAAGGAAATGTTTTACACTTGGTATATGTGCAGAATCCAATTGAGAGCACTGTATTTTGGTGTAAAGGCAATGGTAGACTTTCCCGGTTTGAATTTCAAGAGGAATAAAAAAAGCACCGAAACTTAACTGAGGTTATAGCTGCATGGCAAATCAAAGCACAGCATGACTTAGCCTAATGGTTTTTTACTTTTTTTCCACTGTGTTTATAGCTTTGGTGAACTACCTGAGGAAATATAATGTCAAACCAGGATGTGAATACATTTCTCTGGAGGTCCGTGTTAATGTCATATGCACTGGACTATACATGCCATAGAGAATTTACCTCCACAGTATGTTCCCAGTATTTGTAAACATGATCCTCTGAGGCTAGGAAAGTGGAGTTTTTTACATATACCCCACTCTCAGAGTTATAAAAAGAGAGCAGTTTGGCAGGATGCCAGCTCCTGATCCTTCCCTTTGAAGGAGGGGCAATAATAGTGACCTTCAAGTGTCAACCAGTATGCAGTTCCAAACTCTAAAAATGCCATTTCTTCTCTCTTTCTGTATATGTTTTGGTATTTATTGCTCCTAAAGTCTCTCTGCATCATGATTCTGTTTCTTTACCTTTCTGCTCATACAGGTGTAAAAACAGCGATGCTGTTCAATGATTATGGGATTCTTGAAGTCTTTGCAAAGCCTTGCCAGTATGCTAAGCAAGACTCTGCTGTCTTACTCTGCTTTGATGTGTCCTATATAAATGAAACAAGTGCGGAGGCATTACCTAGATATTATTTAGGTGGGAAATGTAGTTAGTAATCATATTTTAAGGACAAGAAAGTAACAGCAACCTCAAGAACCGCTTAGTAGGAAGGCATAGTCAATACATGTACTTCACATTATTTGTAATTTCTTCGCCTTATTTTCTTAACACTTTTCTTTATTTAAGGCAGAAACACCAGTATAATTTGCTTTTTGACCTTTGTAATTAAGCATATTAGTTTCCCTTCAGTTCAGAAGGCCCAGTTTCAAGGCTTTGCAAGCAAGTTAATATCCATATGATTTCATGTATTTTCATCTTCACGTAATTGCACCAAATACAGTGGTCTATCACATATGGCAGAGGAATGGGAATGAGCAGGGGAGTTGATCGGTGGTTTCTTTGGTTTTGTTTTTAATAGAGGAGGAAAGTATATTGCTTTATATAGAGTAATAAATAATAAATTTAAATTTTTACCACTTTTGGCTTTCACATAAAAGACTAGTGGAATCTGTTTTGGCAGCTAGGACAGAAGAAAAGGTGAAGCAGCAGAAGTGTACCAAAGCATTTGTTTGTTTTACAAGGACTTAGGAATTTGGCTATGAATTGTGCTGTCTAACCTGTGAAAGTAGAAATTCACTCATAAATTGAGGACAATGGCAAACAATTGAAAAAGAATACAAAATTCCATCCACTGTGACTTGTAAACATCTCTCCTTGATAGAACATTTTTCATTTTCTGTTTGTTCACCTGTGAGGGGTTCAGGGAAGCGGCTTTCAAAGTGTTGTGCAAGAGGTAACACAGGTCACAGGTTTGAAGGGGGGGGACACAAAATCTTGAAAGAAAAAATTGTGAGACAAACAGTAGTATTTCATTTAGAATAATATTGTGGAATGGCTGATGGTGGTCTTACTTTAACAAATGTGGCCTGTAGTCCTTCTAGTTGGGAGCTGCTCCACTGAAACGCAGTGAAAGTGTAACTGAAAGTAATTTAAAGAAGCTAAACTGAAAAGCACTTGACTTAATTACAAAAAAGAAAGGGAGAGAGAAAGTTCCTCATCAGTAATTAACAGCACATAAGGTGATTTTTCAGAGAGTGTGGAAATAATGGCCAATGGCTTTATAGTTCTCCAGTCCTTTCATTTCTGAGTCACTGCATAACTCCCAGGACCCTTTTTTCACTGAAGTCATGTGTTCACATTTCTTGATAATTTCTGTATAATTCTTTGGATGGTCACAAAAGGCTCAGAAGTACACTTAAGGCCTTGTCTAATAATCTGCACAATTAAAAAGGAAATCATAGAATCATAGAATAATAGAATCATAGAATAGTTAGGGTTGGAGGGGACCTCAAGATCATCGAGTTCCAACCCCCCTGCCATGGACAGGGACACCTCCCACTAAACCATGCCATCCAAGGCTATGTCCAGCCCCACCTTGAACGCCGCCAGGGATGAAGCATTCACATCTTCCCTGGGCAACCCATTCCAGGGCCTCACCACCCTTACAGTAAAGAATTTCTTCCTCAGATCCAATCTAAACCTCCCTTGTTTAAGTTTAAACCCATTACCCCTTGTCCTCTCACCACAGTCCCTAATGAAGAGTCCCTCCCCAGCATCCCTATAGGCCCCCTTCAGGTATTGGAAGGCTGCTATGAGGTCTCCACGCAGCCTTCTCTTCTCCTGGCTGAACAGCCCCAATTTTCTCAGTAAGACTTTAGTAAAGGTTAAATGAGCCCTACACAAATTGGCATCATACCAAAAGGGAGACACTTTAATGTGTTCTTATCTCATGAATTAACTTTTATGTGCATTGTATGTGCAGACAAAGACATTGGTAGCCTAATTATGGCTTAGACCATCACTTTTTTTATTGTTCTATATTCAAACATTAGTGGTCAAATTCTTCCTGAATTAAAATGATTTAAAGTGTATCTTACACTTTAAAAATTTCCTTTGATACCAAGTAGAGCAGAATGGGTTTCTGTGCTCAGGCTTGTTTTCTGGCTTTGGGGTTTTTTTATTGCTCCAGCGGAGCCTTTGATTTTAATATTGGCTGTACCTTTGGGGGTTTTTACTGCGGGTTTGTTTGTTTGGGGTTTTGGTTTTTTTTGGGGAGGGGTGTGAGATGAGGGGGCGGAAGTTAGAAATTTGTGTTTCTGAGCTACAGAATAGAAGAAAGCAAGCCAGAGTTTTTTCAATCTGTCTTCATCAAAACTCTGCAAAGGGAAGAGGTTAGGGAGAGCCTGGAGAGGACAGAGGCTGTGCAATATTGTTCAGCTCTAGGGACCAGTAAGATGGAGAGCATTTTTGATGCTCTGGGTACTTCTGGAGTGAGAGTCACTGTCTTCAGAGCACTTAATGCCTTCATCATATGGATTATGGCTTTTGCCCCTGCCTTCAGCTAAACCTGTGGATAAGTCCCTTGATTATCGCTTCCTTTTATCAATCTATGTTTGTGTCTCTTCAACTTAAGAGTAGCACACTTGATTCCTGCTTGTGAGCTCCCCCCTCTCCTGTGATCTGCATCTGATCCACTTTCTGGGGAGAGTCCAGGTGTCTGAAACTGTGATTTTAGCTGCTGAAAGAGGACTTTCCAAGCATTGAGCATTTCTTCTAAGCACACACTTACTTCCATTGTGCAAGTTTCCCTTGATCAAATTGGTTCCCCCAGGTTGGGGAGCGTGCTGCCTCTGTGCATAGCACCAGTCACCTCTGCAGTCAGCACATGTGGAGCCAGCTCCTGCCTTTCCCAACCAATTGCCTGCTGTCCCGCTAGAATTAATATTAGCAGAGGAAGAGAGCTTTTCAATCAAAGCTTCTATTAAGCTTCTGATCTAGAATTCAAGGAGATTTGAGGAAAGAGTCCTTGGCCTGACAGAAGAATGATCTTACTGGAATCTCTGAAATTAATCCACCCGTTAAGGTAAGGCAATGGATGCACAGAGACACTTCACCGTTCCTAGGGATGCAAAAGTACCAGTTAATTTCCAGCCTTTCATAAGAAAAGCTGTCAGGTGATGAGAGAGATCCTCTTTTGGGGTCAGGAGTAAATAAACTAAATTTCATTATCTTTTCCATCTCAAATCTCAGCTCCTGGCTCTTGTCAAGCAGGCACTGCTGTCTACTGTCAGCAGTCTTGGAAGTGCCAGTCCACCAAGCCAGTCACTCTGACTTCTGACAAAATATTCAGCTTGGAAACAGTGCCCATTCTGGTCATGTCAGTGTCTGGTTATAAACTGTTGAAGCAAGTTTGCCACACAGGGTTTCTGCAGATGCATAGTTCTTTTGAAATACAATATTCTCAAATAATATACAAATTAAGGGGCTGTTACTCTTGATCCGCTCCTTTAGGGGCCAGCAAGTCATAACATCTGAAGAGCAGGCTCTTCACTTTTTGCTTCCTGAGATGAAATTGCAGATAAACATCACAGCAGACAAAAGTATTTCCTTCATGTGACATTATTAATAGTTCACGACCCATCATGAAGAAGGACAAGGGGTAAACATTCCATTCAGCTTCACGTAGGTCAAATCACCCACTGGTCCAAATTCTGTTTCTCAAAGGCCGAGTGTGTCTCTGCCTATAGACTGAAGCCAAAACCTTACAGGCCCCAAACTGATATTCAGGTAATAATGAGTTTTAGTCTAGTAACTGACTTAAAGATTAAAATATCAGCACATGAATGTATTGTACAGCTTACCAGAAAAAAGTGTGTATGTAAAAAGCTAAGGTCCTTTAAACATATGCTAGTGCAAGCATGTGAATATGCTTTAAGGGAATGCTAGTGCTTATGAAAATATGTCATTGATCGCTCTGGAAGTTGATATATCACAGTTCCATTTCCTGGTTTGTTTTTCAACTGTTAACCTGGGCTTGTATGGATGTTTCTGTTGTACTGTTAAAACCTGCTTGGTTTTCAGGACTTTTTGCAGACAACTAGCTCTTCCAGGGCAAGGTACAGTAAATTTTTTGTAAGATACTGGTCATATATCTCAATTTTATGAAGGCCATTATATGTAGATTTAATTTAGAGTGTGCTCGTATTGATAATTAAAGTAATTGTATGGGAATCTCTTTTTCCAATTGATGGTTTAGAACAATACTTTGCACAGCAATAAGAAACTCCAGAAGGTTATATTTTACTTGATTACTGCACACCTGTAGTATTTGATATGTGGTTCACTTAACAGCTCAACTCTTTCTACACAGAAGCTCAGCATTTTAAAAAATAGATACCTAAAATTAGAATAGTAAGTCCCTGTTTAGTTCCAAGTTTCAGCTGGCTCTAGGGAAATAGCCCATATAGAAAAAGTAGATTCAGGCCTTCAGGCACCAATTAAAGTTCCTAATCTGATAAGCACTGACTATGAAAACTCTGAAAGGTGAGGAAGGGAACAGCTTTCACTGCTGGTATATGAAAGACTTGATATCAAGACTTGAGACCGTAGATTCAGGGTTATAAACACAAGAATAATAGAATCATAGAATAGTTATGGTTGGAGAGGACCTCAAGATCATCGAGTTCCAACCCCCCTGCCATGGGCAGGGACACCTCCCACTAAACCATGCCATCCAAGGCTATGTCCAGCCCCACCTTGAATGCCGCCAGGGATGAAGCATTCACAACTTCCCTGGGCAACCCATTCCAGGGCCTCACCACCCTTACAGTAAAGAATTTCTTCCTCATATCCAATCTAAATTTCCCCTGTTTAAGTTTGAACCCATTACCCCTTGTCCTATCACTACAGTCGCTCATGAAGAGTCCCTCCCCAGCATCCCTGTAGGCCCCCTTCAGGTATTGGAAGGCTGCTATGAGGTCTCCACGCAGCCTTCTCTCCTCCAGGCTGAACAGCCCCAATTTTCTCAGCCTATCTTCATACGGGAGGTGCTCCAGTCCCCTGATCATCCTCGTGGCCCTCCTCTGCACTTGTTCTAACAGTTCCATGTCATTTTTATGTTGAGGACACCAGAACTGCACACAATACTCCAAGTGAGGTCTCAGGAGAGCAGAGTAGAGGGGCAGGATCACCTCCCTCGACCTGCTGGTCACGCTCCTTTCTATGCAGCCCAGGATACGGTTGGCTTTCTGGGCTGCAAGCGCACACTGCCGGCTCATGTTCATTTTCTCATCAACCCACACCCCCAAGTCCTTCTCCGCAGGGCTGCTCTGAATCTCTTCTCTGTCCAACCTGGAGCTGCGCCTGGCATTGCTCTGACCCAGGTGTAGGACCTTTCACTTGGCATGGTTAAACTTCATCAGGTTGGCATCAGCCCACCTCACAAGCGTGTCTAGGTCCCTCTGGATGGCATTTCTTCCCTCCAATGTATCCATATAAATGCAACAAATTTTGGGTCGACCCTTCACATCATGAGTTCATCATCTCATTGATCATGATCATGATCTTCATTGATCACTATTCATTATTCTTATGACACAGAAACTAATTCTAAATTGGAAAAAAGTGCACAGAGAATTCATTCAGAATTAGAGAAAAGAAAACCAGCTTTCAGGAAAATGCAAGGAACATGAGTATCTTACAGACTTTAATAATGTTCGTATGTTCCATTTTTTGCTGGAGCATAACCTAGTGGTATACATTGTTCTATCAAGTGGAGAACTGGATCAACTGCAAATGCAAAATAAGTCCAAAGAGAGAATATTCTCTAAATCTTCCATGAGTTTGTTTGTTTGAGGAGGAAAAAGCGTGAATGAAAGGAGGCAGACAATGTGGCTTTTTTTGTTTTAACACAGTTTTCTTTTTTACTTGCGTGGTTTGTAGGTTATGGAGTTTTTATGCGTGTCTTAAAATTCCCTCTGCTAGAATTACTGCTGAACCAAAGCCTGCTTTGACCATAACAGCTATTTTTCACTGAAATAATTCATGTACTGGCATCAATAATTTAAATATTGCTATTTGCACATAGTCCTGAACTGATTTGGTGTCTTTGTTACTTCTAACTTAATGGTTCACCCTGTTTTGTTTTCCATTTGAGCTATCGGTTGCTTAACTGGCATGTTTTATTTGTGTTAACTTAGGAAGTGTGATGGTCAGTGCCAGCTCTCCCCTGCCAGCGCAGCATGTACTGTCCTTTAAACCAAACAGACATAGCTTAATGGCTAACGAGGTAGTACTGTCATGTATATTTCCATTAATGTCTCTGCAGGTAGGGCAGCAGCAAATAGAAAGTCAAGCTCAAGAAAAAACAATGACATCCTTGGGGTCTTAAAAACTCACAGTGAAGAATGTAAATAGGGGAAAGGATAAAATTTTTGTATTGGTAGCTACCCTTGTGCCAACAAATAATTAGCAGGAGGTTTTAGGTGGCTTTTTATCTAACATAGGGTGGTGATAACTGCCCACTCCCTGCCATGCTTTCCTTCCATTTCTAACTTCATTGCATTTCCTTTTCTGGGAACTCATGTTGTTTTCTCTTCCACCTTCTCTCTTTCCATCCCACTGCATGCTTCTTTACTTGGTCTGACCTCAGAGAGGAGGAAGAGTATGAAGAGGAGGAAGAAGAACAGCCAGTCACAGAACCCAATACTGAGGATGAGGGGGAGGAAGAGGCCTCTAGGCAGGTCAAAGCCAGGTACTGGGATTCAGCATTGTCCCTCCACCTTTTTCTTGGGCTCTGTCATGAACTCAGCAGCACCGTGTGCAGCAGCATCTGCCTTTCACTCACATTCCTATATCACCTGTTAAGGCCCACCGCACAAGGATGTCTTTCTGCAATTTAAAGCTTTGTTGGTGTGTGTTAATGGAAAAGTGTTTAATTATATAGGCTCCATGCAGTAATAATCGTCTGCAGTCACTCCCTTTGTACAAAATGAGTAATGCTTACAAATCTTTAAAGATTTAGCCAAAAGCAGAACTTCTAAGCATGGATTAAGTTTATCTTTTCAGTTAAGTCAATGGCGAAACTGAAACCTCTTTGCTGAGGTACTTGGTTGGTTTCTTAGGTTTGCGTCCCTAGTTTCATGATACCACCTTATTACCAATACCTGACACTATGAAGAAGAGTGACAGTTTTTTGAATGCTGCCTATGACTTTTATCAATTTTGTTCATGTTTTAATAGGAAATAATTACTTTGAGGGAAAGCTGATAGATACATATATATCATTTTATACATACCTGCCTATTTGTGTATATATGGATATAAACAAACCACCTATCAAAAGTGTATTCTAATGTAAAATTTTCCACTTATTTCTGAGGTATATATGGATTTGGCATCTGGCAACTTTATCCTAATAAATTGGAAGAAAGAAAATATGTTCTTTCTTCCAGACAGCCGTTTGATTTAGGTTAAATTGTTTGGCTTTGCAACTCGGCAAATGAAACTGGATTTTTTTGTTTGAAATAAACCACATTCATGCAGACGCTGTACAGCATGGAGGGGAGAAAGGAAACTGTTTAATGTGCAAATTCCAAAGAAAATACTGTACTGTTGTTATTAGTGTCTTCCAGTCTGCAAATCTTGCCAATGGCTGCCTGAAATTTTAGAATTAAGTGATAATTTCCTCAAAACCAATTCTTAACAGTCAAAGCTAAGACAGACCTTATTATTAGATCACATGAATATACAAAAATGCTGTTAAAAAAAAAAACAAGGAAGAGTTGCATAAAGGGTGTGATGTGCTTTTAGGTCATTGATCTTTTAAAAGAATAGTCACTTCAAGATAAGTGGGTGATATTCCCATGGCTTTTCTAAATACTCCTTTCACTGTCACCATAGAATAACAAAAGTGATCTGCACCCTGGTTGTTTGTGTTAGATGATGTCAGGATTGGTAGGACTAACCTGGTTCAGTGACTCCTGTCATGCACAGCTGGTGCAATACAGGAAGGTTTCCAGATTGCCCATGGTGTTTCTGTTCTGAAAATGATTACCTGGTATATACCTGATGAATAAATTCATAACATCCTCATGTGTACAACATGTATTATGTTTTTGTTGCGCAAGCTGTGCCAAACCCAGAGTCCTCAGATAAGGGCCGTGCTTTGCTTGCCTGTAGATGGATTGCAGAGGTGAGAATGAAATCAGCCACCTGAGAGTGATCCAGCCCAGAGCCCGTGCACAGCTTTTATGCTGGAGATACTAGTGAAAACAGGTATCTCAGAGTTCAGATCCCATGGCCTTTCACATGCCTTGCTGCTTCTGTCATTCACCAGCACATGCCTTCACTAGAGCAAAGCAGATGTGTTTTCTGTTGCACTTGATGCAACTCTTCAAGGCACTAACAATGGGATGCTGACACTCATAGAAATGAGTGCCTTCATACCTTGACAAATAATCTGGTAAGGCATTGCTTTTGAAATAATCCTAAACCTTAATTTTTCCAGAACAATGCTGATTGGGTATTTTTTTATTTTCATCTTTGGTGGGTAAGCATTTTTAGTAAAAATATCAGCTTACCAGGGAGGATGATAATCAGATATCTGGCTTTCAAAAGGCAGACATGCAGATTGTATCTTGAAGCATCTATACTCTGTGGACTGTGTTCTCCAGTGTGTTGAAACTGCTTTGAACTGCTCTGACAATGCTTACAACCTAACTTGAAATACTTGAAAGTTGTTCAGAAAATGGTTTTGAAAAGGTTCATGAAAATTAGTTCTGAAGTCTGTGGGTTAAATCCCTTCCTTCTCTTCAAGATGAATTTCTGCCATTCCTCAGTATTTCCAACTCCAAGAAGAATCCCACTGGCATACAAAGATGGGAGTTTTCTTTATTTAATGAGATGATTGTCTAAATTTTGGAAGCTTTTGTTTCTCTGACTCTCCTTGACTTTAGGGTTTTTCCTCCAAGTGGTACAATCTATTGATCTCTCTTTTCCCCATTTTTCTCTCCCTCCCTTCCCTTTCTCACAATGTTTTCCTCCTACAGTGGGGTCCCAGGTGCACGGGAGGCTGTGAATGAAAACCTCTCACGGTGTTCTGATTCTTCAGCTGTCTCCAGTGCCATTTCTCCAGCTGAGAGGCCTCTCTCCTGCTCTAGAGCAAAGAGCTCTCCTAGCAGCTCCTCTTCTGTGCCTGACTCGTCTGTCTCTCATCATAATTCTATCCTTTCATCACCACCTTCACCTGTGGCAGCATTGCTAAGTTCTTCCCAAAATTCATCAGCATCCATTACTCCAAAGGCATCTCCAACTGTGGAGAAATTACCTTATGTACCACATACTCCTTTTCACCTCTTCTCGTATGACTTTGAAGAGACTCCAGCATCTATGAAGGAAAAGGAAGCAGAAGTGATGAGGGAAAACAGGTAGATTTTATACAGCTGACATTAATTTTTAGATAAATGAATAACACTTTTCAAGAGTTTTATAGTGGTAATAATGCACTCTGTGTTGTATTATTTCCAGAACATACTGTATTAGTTTTAGTCCTGTAAGCCTGTATTTTAATTTGATTGCTATTCTCCCCTTGCCTTGTTGCCTTCATTTCATCTTACTCCTCTTAAAGGTCTACAGTTAATAAGTATTTTGGCTTCCTTTATGCAGCAGTAGATAAATAACCTGTGCTTTGGGAGATCACAGAAAGGAGCACCATTTTGCTCTCATTTACAACAATGTAATTTGCAGGCATTATTTCACGAAAATTAATGGAGCTTTTCTGCTATAAAACCAAGAGAGATCAGATCAGCACTTGGAATTCAGGGGTGAAATCCTAGCTTCAAAGACTGAAACACAAGATCCCGAATTTGTTGTTAGAGTGCATATCCTTGTCATGTGCAATTTCAACTCATGCTTGTAATAAAAGAAGTAGATTAAACCCTATAAAGAGAATATAGAACTCAGAATAGACAGTTTTTGCTTCACGACATATGCTGAGTTCATCTGTTCCTCATGCATTTCTCATAGTTTTTAGTCTTAATTTGTAATTTCATCATCCCACCCATTTAAAAACAAAAATAAATTGTTCTGTCTCAATTTGTTTTCAGGTAAACCAGATTGACTGTAGGTATCACTAAAAACAATGCTAAAGAATAACCTCGAAAAGAGGTTGATGATTTTTAGCTGTCCTTCCCAGTGGTCAGAGCTCTTTGAATTACGTGCTGAAAAGGTACACGCATATTATGAGCCTATGTATTTCTTCCTATCTCCAGCAGTCCTTCTGAATTTCTGCGTGTGAAAAAATATTTTGATTCATCTGATCCTTTTAATTTTCGATCTTTCTCTTCTAATAGGTGGGTGTTTTCTGTCTTTTTGCTGGAAAGCCTGTAAATCCAAGTAGATGTCGGCAAGGGACTTAGTTCACATATCTTCCCTTACCTGCAGCTTGAAGACTGGTTTTTCTCTATTTTTTCATTTTCCTACATCGGTGCAATTTCCCCTTAGGCCTCCACACTCATTTATTGCTCTCATTGCTGCTTTATATTTTTTAGAGTAGATTTCTAAATACCACGTGTTCCTGCAATAGCTCCTATTCCTGCAATATTTAGTATCTCTGCAGTGATTTTATTTTTCCTCTGCCCATCCTTGTGCTTCCATTCACCACATAGAATCAAGGGCATGGTGTGGGGGAGGGTTGTGCTGGGTTTATCTGGAGAAACAGGGGAGCAAAGCTTGCATAATTTTGGCAGTAATGTGTTCATAAAAGAGGCAAATGCCTGGGGTTTCCAGAGTGAAGTGTCCTGGGACAAGACTGCATCGGTTTGTGAGACAAGAAGGGAAGGTGGAAGTGATAACCACTACCAGAGGAAGGTTAGAAAGATAAACATTGTGTGCAGGATACTGACTTGCCTGGTGTGCTTATTTTGCGTTGCTACTCTTCTAGCATTTGTCTCCATCTAAATTTGATATTCAGAGGCGGCATGTCCAGGCTAGTCCCTCTGAATTTGATTTTGTTAATATTTGTAGTCTGAGTCCATAGAAGGTAAGTTCTCTCCATTTGAATGAGAGTTACCTTTGGTCTAATTGAAATCAGTCTGAAAAAGGATTCTTTTTCTTCTGAAAAAGCTCTTTCAGCTTTTTCATGGGGAAGAGGAGAAGAAAAGCAAATGTAATGGTTAGATAAGAAGGTTTCCTTTCAGTTGATTGAAATGGAAATCGAGGTTTCTGTTAGTGTCAGGAACATACCAAATGAGCTCAGAGTTGTTGTCAGGACAGCAGAGTTTTCTCATCGTTCACTCAGTACTGGCATAGCCAGAATAGAGAAGACCCGTGCCAGCTCTGTGCTACCAGAGGAGCCCCACGCTGGCCGTCTACACAGCCTTCCACAGGATCACTAGACAGTGGGGCTTGTAGGGCAGGAACGCCAGGAAGGCAATTATTTCCTGCAAAATTCCTTTTGTTGCTCAGAAATGTGCATATTAGTGTTTTTTTTCCAAAATTGTTCTGTTCCTGGGCAGTCAACATGGTGTCTCAAAAACAGATGGTGGTGGTAAGGTGTTTTCTAAAACCTGAACCAGGAACTGTTGCCGAAGGCAGCATGTTCTCTGAAGGATGATTTCTTCCATTATAAAACCCCCTAACTGAAATCTACTTTGATTTTAACACGGTCCTTGGCAGGCAGCAATGCTGTTGTACCCTCAGGAATGAAGCTTGAAACTTTGAATGAATTTTTGCATGGCTAGATGATTGTGCTAAATGGAGCTGAAGGAAACTAACCAGCCTTTTCAAAGAAATTTGCTGGCTAAAATTACTGAGTGCTGATGTGTATGAGAAAAGAAGCAGCAGACAAAAGATACAGTGAAGGAAGGTATATTATATCTTGTGAGTTGTAATCAGAAAAATTATGTTGCTCCTTTTCCTGAAGTGAATTTTGATGTTTGGGTAATTTGACCTTGTGGAGTACTCACCTACAGAGCATCATACGCTGTCCATGTGGAAAACAGTACCGTCTCAATATTGTATGAATAGAAAAGTTAACATTTTCCCAAATCGGGAATCTTCTTGATTTGCTATGGTTAAAAGGCGCAGCAAAGCAACACAACCACCTTTTCTATTCAGTAGGGTAGCCAGAGTGAAAACATTGATACAAGGGACTCCAGGGAGGTGGTTGTTCCAGGAGTTGTGGAAACAATTTCTCTTTGATGAGCAAGCTTGCGCTAAAGTCAAGAAGGCTTGGGTGGGATGTTTTAGTGGAGGGAATGGCTTCCAGAGGTACACCTTTTTAACCATGGTGGTGATTTTTTACGGGTATTGTAAGAAGTGGTACATAAGCTATGAAATAGTGCAGGAGGGGAAAAAAAACTGCCTGCTTTAATTGAAAAGAATGTGGATGCTTTCCATTTATAATGCAAACATTGTCAGACAATGGGTGTCCATGTTCAGACCATATCTAGGGAATACTGTTGTTTCCCTTAATTTCACTACCTATGAATACTGCTGACTTGGACTGGTTTGATCCCTCTTCTAGTAGCTGGGTATTGGCTCCCAAAGCAGCTCATAGTTTTTAGCAAATGAGTAGTGATTTAATTATTCCTCTTCTGAGTTTTCAATTGAGATGACCATTATAATCTCTCATTATTTTCCATACCAATAGCTCACTATGTGAATTGGGTATGTCCATGACATGTTTGATTCTAAAATGATACGATAGGTTGCATATTCTGAAGCTGGGATTACAGCAATATTTTCGGAAGGTGGAGGTTTAAGAAATTCTGGGGTATGGGATCACTGCCATCCCCTAACAAGAGGATTTACTGTTGCATATTTGCTTGCTGATGGATTCTTTCTGTCTCTCCCTTTCTCCTACCTTCCTTCCCATTTTTTCAGATACAGTAGCTATGGCAGCAGCTCTTACTCTTCTCCACGACCTTACTCTGGTGTGAGTCCCCCTGCCACACCCACTTCTCGCTATGGGACAGCTCTTTCACCACCTCAAGAGACCAAATCTGACAGGTTTGTAAATTAATCAGTGTTTTCACAACAGTTCCTTTATATACGAGAGAGGAGTGTTCTGAATTATCACTGGAAATATCTTCTAGCCAGATCTTTTCTAATATTGGAAAGAAAATGGACAAAAATCTAATGTGTTCATTTCCCACTCAAGCCTTTCTCTGACTTGGTGTTAAAGGTTTGGATGTATTTCTTCCCCACTTCTGCTTCTTCCACGTGAATGGGTAAAACAGAGTTGCTTCAGATGTACGCTGTTCTAAGTATTAAAAGGTGTATTAAAGCACATTTTATTTGTTTCCATTAAAAAAAAATAAATTCAGACAGACCTGTTTTCACTTCTATCATCTTAAATCAGCCATAAAATCTCAGAAATATGCTTAGCTCAGAATTTTCCAGGCCATAATTTTGTCCTTCCTTGAAAATATATGACACATCTAATTGCATTTTATCAAGGGCAAAACGTTTCTTGCTGTAAATAAGGCAAACTCATAGTAACCCAGCAGCTATCAGCTCAGTGATGACCGGATTTGGGGAAAACCAAAACAAAACAAACAGCAACACACAAAAAAACATACAAAAAGTGTGTAGGGGGGGAACACGGACACACACCACATCAACAGCAAAAAAGTAGTATTTAGAAGAATCAGAATACTCTTGAATTATGTAAGGTGCTAGTGATAGAAGATAGGAAAATGTTATGTATACATGAAAGAAATTCTTCTTGACAAGAGATTTGGGCCACCAGAAATGAACTCAGTGTTGCAACTTGAAAGTAAATGATGGCTTCAAAGGATGCCATGCTGAGTTTAAGGAAGAAAGGTAGAAATTTTCAGTTAAATAATTTAATGTAATAACTTAATTAAATAATTTCCAGTTAGGCCAGATGGGCTTTGGATTGTTTGTTGCTGACTTGGCCTCTAATTCATAAAAATACGATCTCCCACCCTTTTTTAGAACTGAAGGCTTTTTCAGGATCCTTTCTCTGTATTACAGTTAATTTTTATTCTTTTTTATTATTATCTACATGTTTATAGAACATACATCTATATGTGCTTGTGTGTGTATGTACATGTTTGAGACTACCTAATGCCTCATATTCTTTCCAGTCTACTACTCATTGTAGACTTTTCCAGCATGCTTGTATTTGTAGCCATGAGGTATTGATTTAATCCCTTTTTTTCAAGTGAGTGATTACATTAAGTCTATCTTTGGATAAAGGCATTGTTTTTCATTTGCTCATCTTCCTAGAATAACTTGCCTCGGTTTGTCTTTCCTTATCTGAGTTACATTATTGCACAGTGAAACCATAATAAAAAACTCATTTCAACCTCTTTTACCTCATCGAAATAGATGCAAGATAAGCAAGAATTTAAAGTATCCTTCTGCTTTTGAAGTTTTAGGTTTCCAAGACCCTGCTATCTTAGGCTTCTGATTGCTGCTGCAGCTAGGAAACCCCAAAGTGGTCAAACATTGAGATAGCTAAAGATCATTGGGCCTGTCCTGCAAGAGATTGATCTCTCTAGCCCTGCTCCAGTAAAGGAAGCAAGCTTTCATTGCAGCATGTGCGTAAGTGTGTTGCTGGTTTGGAGCCAAAATGCTTGGCCTCACAGGATGAAGCTGAGCTGTAAAATTCACAGATTCATGGAGAGTCAGGCCATAAGGGAGCTCTGTAATCATCTGTTATGTGTCTCACAGAAGCTAAATGAAAGAGCTCGTACCTTCATGTATTTTGAAGTGGCAGTGCATGACTTCTCCCAGAAAACGTTCCTGTGTTCAACACCACTGCTAGAAAAATATTTCATATTTTGAGGCTGGTTTGTCTAGCAGCATCTTCGAGCCATTACACCTGCTCCTGCTTTACTCTATGAAACTGGAAAGAGCCTTTAACTACGAGACCTCTCATACGATTCAAGTGTCTGAAAACGTTGCTCAGAGTTGAATCTTTGTCGTTCCTTCAGGTCACGTTTACCTCTTTCCACCTCACATGATTAGAAATCTGCGCTCTTGTTTAAATGTGCAGCTTGCTGTTCATGGTAGTTGAACTTACCAGGATTTCTGAATTTTTGTGTTTGGGGATGTTACAGCCCAATGCTTTTTGTACATTAGTCTCTGAGAAGATGAAATACATATGTATGCTGCAGGCATGTTTCCTGCAGAATAGACACAGTTCTTGAAAGTTAATCAAATTTACAGGTTCAGATGCCCTTTTGCATCAAGTCTTGGTCTGTTCTTTTTGAGTACGCTGCCATTGCTGTTGTATAGTTCAGAATGCTCTAATGGCGTGACTGCTTCGAAGGGCAGAAGCCTGCTTTTATTTTATTGTCCTGAAAGACATGCTTTGCAGAAATGCTACGCAGAGATCAACAGATAGTTTTTGCTCATTGGAGTAGGCTGTGTAGTGCCTGATGCAATGCTTGGCACTAATTGGTAAGTGGAACGTATTGTGGAAGTTTTCACAGTCTTTTATTGATGGTGTTTCCCTTAGATTATGTAAACATTATTTCCTACCTCCTCATGGTAAAAATTTACATGGATTCAAACACAAAAGATAGTTAAAAGTGAGGAGGAAGACACTTGATAAGAAGCAGATGGATATAAATGGTTAGCTCCAAGGTGAGTTTTCTGGTTTCAGTAAACAATTACAGTTATCCAAAGCCTCTGCAGAAAGATTCCTGTCTTTTATCATGCAGGGAACAGCTTCAGATGCAGTTCCTGGTACTGTTTATCTGACCTTCGAGAATGAGGAGGAAGGGAGAAGCATCGTTTAGAGCAGTGCCCAGCAAAATGATTCATGCTCCACTCAGTTACCCTGACAGGCCTTTCAAACCCTTGGCTGCATTTTGCTTATGTAAACAAGAGCTACAACTTAGGTGGAAAGAAGCAGCGTGGCTGACATTTTGACGTTCATACTTTTGAAACCCTCTTTGGCTAAGATCAGTAGGGAATCCAAAAGCAGTATGATTGAATGCAAAGTAACTAGATTTTATTCTTTGAAATCCACATAATGTATATATTTCTGATTGTACTGCAGAAGAAAAGGCTTACTTGACGGTTTCTTTGTTTCTAAATTCAGCTTCAGCCTTTTGCCAACTTCTTGCAATACTGTTGTGTTCCCTCATTTCTCTGGGTCCCCTGTGGAGAGGCATGTTTCTGAAGTGCATATTGCAGACTTAGGAATCCTGCTGAAGTAGGGCAAATTGCAGGGCACTTTCTGTTCAGCCCTTCACTGGGAGAGAAAAAAAGGGATATTGGTTCTCTCATATGTCTCTGCTTGTGGAAGTTGTTCCTAATGCCTAAGGATAACCCAGTCCTTCTGTTTTCAACTGCTAAAGACCGCTTTGCTCCATAAACACACTGCTCACACTCTTTATGACTTCAATCACTAATTAACTCTCTCCCAGTTCCTAAAGAAGAAATAAAAATATCTATCTCAATTCCTTAACCTCATAAATTTTGGCAACAAAGGGGAAGAGCAAGACATGGCTGGAGCACACGAGGGAGAAAGCATTTTCTGTACCTCCAAGTTGTTTCCTTGCCTAGGGGAAGAAGGTATTTTAAGACTCTTCTGTATTTCCATGGCTTGTGCTCACACATAGGCTATTTCTGTTTAGCCAAAGATCGTCTTCTCAGACTCTGAATATAAGATGGTTGCTGAAATTGAAAGCTGCAGCCTGGAGCTGTCTGGAGCTGGACAGCAATCTCATTATTTGCAAAGCTCCACACCCTCTCATAGTGTGTTTTTGGTGGTGAAGTGTATGCATTGGTGGTTATGGTCATAGTTAGAGGAGACCCTGAAGGGGTCTTAACTGCTAAGGCAAGAGCTCATGAATTCAGCACCAGCTTTAATTCATTCTGTTGCCAGAAAAAAAAAATGCTGCTGGTGTTTGCCAAGTTATATTTCTTCAAATGCATTTGCCAGGAGCAGTTCCCACTGGGCTTAATAGTCAAACAGTAGTGCACTTAGCCTTGGTAGAAAAGCTGTCTTCTCAGGGCACTGTGTGCCAAGGGAGTAGGATTTCATGGTCCTCATTCTCTTACTCTAGCTGTTAAACACCAGAAAGTTCAGCTAGCAAAGCTCCACTTCTGGGTCCTCATAGCCAGTCACTGAATTTAGTGTCCATTACTGGCTGGTCCCTCTGGACTGTCATACAAGAGACTGTGGCCGTTTTTTCTTGTGGTGAATGCCAAGCACACCTTACATTCTGAATGACGTAATGAGGAAGGAA
The DNA here is from genome assembly GCA_039720435.1 of Amazona ochrocephala. Taxonomy (NCBI): domain Eukaryota; kingdom Metazoa; phylum Chordata; class Aves; order Psittaciformes; family Psittacidae; genus Amazona; species Amazona ochrocephala. The sequence goes on along the minus strand of CM077876.1, from coordinate 71,984,850 downwards.
TAGCTTAGTAGTTGATAATGGTGGCCCAGGGCAAAAGCCTCAACTTTACTGCTGGGATTTTTAGAGGAGAAGCGACCTTAGGAATTACTCGATGATTTACATTTTGGGAAGCAGTGCTGACTTACACTGGCTTAGCTGCTTGTTGAACTACTGTGCAAGCAGTATTCTTAATTTCATATGTTTAAACAGAAAGCTTAACCTTATTATCATTTCTGACTGCAACATGTTGCTGGCTGAACATGCAGTGCGCCGTGCTGATGCTCAGGGGACACGTACCTTAGCCTGATTTCATGGGCAGGATCTGCAAGCCACTTCCAGGTAAACTGTGATTCATATGAGCATGAGAAGCTATGAGTAGGAGAAAGACAGGACAAAACCTGTACACATAAAGCTGTGAGAGGAGCGTGTATTTGGAAGTCCTCAGGCACTGCTCTGGCTCTGCACAGCTCTGCCCCACTATAAGCTTTATTTTGTGTAACCCCTCAGGCCAGTTAAAAGTCTAACATTAATCAGTCTTCTCTTGGTCATTCTCAAGTTTCTTTCTCAAAGGAAGCATTAGTCAGTAGTTTTATCTCTCAATTTTGTGTTTATTTTTGAGAGAAGTTTTGTAAAGATTCCTCAAGTAATGTTTAGTCTGTTTGCAAAATCTTATATCAACATGCTTTTGAATTTGCCGTGTCATGTAGGGAGACATAACACACAGGGAGTTTCTTTAACTGTGAAAAGCAATATGGCTCTTGGCAGCTTTGCCTCCTCTTTTGTCTCTTTCTAAGTTGGAAGGTGGATTTATTTTGTTAAAGCCAAGAGACATTTAAGTTACTTAAGGCCTGAGTAGGAACTGCCGACTGTTGTTCCTTCTCTGTAGCATTCCCATGACTGCTGGGGCAGGAGCACTTTGCAAAAATGGGTAATTAGTGCTTCCTTATTAAGGTTATTAATGGTTCTGACCCTTGCGATATTAAAGAAAATCCTGAATCTTAACCTTATGACCTAAAGGGATTTCCTCTCATAAGTCATGTTAATTTTTTTTTGGCTCCTTAAAATACTCATTTGTATTTTGTATTCTTGCTATAGATATCCATTTCCATTCAACAAACTGTAAACTTTCAACAGAGGAAAGCACAGCCATAAAAGAAGACTATTTCAGAGTTAATTTGAATGAAGAACATTTGAATTTGATAGTTACAATTTTGCTGAACAAAGTGGCTTAGAGTAAGATGAAATATTTTCTTCAATTTCACCAAGATCAGAGTAATTCAGGTCACACGTTCCCCATCACAGCAGATAGTCTGTGATGGGTGTATTGCCAGAAAACTACAAATACTTCCAAAAAAGTGCAACATATCTTGTGTCTCCCTGATCTTGTGCTTTTAATAATGATTACTAATTCACTGCTGTGTTAAATATGAGGTTAGCTGAATTTTCACTGAGAAATGTCTTGGCCTACAATCAATGTTTTGGCTTCACCCCAGGTCCTAATGCCATGGTGTGGAGCTGTATTCACAAATCCCCAGAATTAGATGTGTTCTTCTCATGTGTTTTCCTTCTGGAATGAGTGTAACAACATAGCTTGTTTGGCATTTGCTGGTTTTAACAGCAGGCAGAAGAAAGCTTTTTTTAATATTTTTATATTAACAGTCCATTGTTAATAGCTTTGTGTTCTCTGCAAGACTAAAAATAGTAGTCAGAGTAAGCATCCTTCTGGATTGTATTTGTGGAATTGAACAAATGGCTGATATTACCAGCTGGTAACATATGACACCAGCATTAAAATGCTGCCATATATTAGATGTAACCTCGTCTTGTGAGTGATCACTCTATTATGTTTTCATTCAATATTCACATATTCTTTTCTATTAAAATCTCTTACCAGCTTTGATTCAATGCCAGATTTAATTTTTTTTAGCCTTTTCCTTGCTTACCCATTTTAAATGAAGCCTGTGGCAGTAAGACTTAAATATTCCTGAGGCCTGAAGGTACGGTCACTTTTAACAGCATCAAAGCACCAAGCTTACCTGAAGGCTCAGATCAGGCCTTCCCACCAACTGATTTGCCCAGTCCCACTGCCATTTGCAATTCAGGAATGAGTTCAGCAAAAGGAAATGGTTAAGCATTATTGCCAGGAGAATAAAAAGGCAAGAAAATCAGATTTTGAAGACAAACCAAACATAGACAAATGCCTTTTCAAATTGTTTAAAGTCTTGGACTCTAAACAGTCCTCTTACCACGTATCTAAGCAAGACCTCTTACCACTTGCTTTTCCTTTTGGCTAACGGGTTTGCACACTCTGAAAGTAACACCTGTTTCCTCCAGATTTAGTTTATACACACATAGAAAATTAAGGCTAGAATTTATTAGATACTGAAATCTGCTTATTTACATCTGCAGTTCACATTAAAAAGAGTATTGACGCACCCAAATACCAGTTGAGTTAGTGTTTGATAGTAATAGTGAAGCTGTGAGTGTATGAGGTTTCACAAAGCAAACGGTCTCAGCATTTGGTGTGCAGTGCGATCTTCACCAAGAGGAGATGTGTCCGGTTGTGTGGGCTGGACACTGCAGGGTCTAACCACTAAGCAAACACTAACTCAGCAATAGAAGTTCTGTTTCTGTGCTTGTCCTTTTCTAAATGTGACTGAAAACCCAAACCCTGACTGTTGGTGTTTTAAGAAGTCAGTGCCACACAAGGACTCAGTTGGCCATATTCCTGTCTGTTTAATTAGGACTGGTTTCAACAGAACTTTCTTGCAGCTTTAAATGTTAGTTTTGACCATTTCATATAATAAACTGTTGTATGCCATTTGGCAGTCCAGAACTGACTGTGTTTGGGCAAAGTAGTTAGATCAGGTATGTGTGTGCACGCTGCAATATAGCTTGTAACTCAGCTGAAATATGGTTTCATAAAGTAACCTGTGGGAAATTCCAAGTTTTGGCTAACTATTATTTGTTTGGTTAGTTCCCAAAAGGTGGCAAACTAATATGGTGCATGGATATTTATTTTCAGTTTCTTAGACATTGACTTGTTTTCTGGTTATATCGCTGTGGAACTTTTATTTAGATTGTGAGGCTGCTGTTCATACATCTGCAAATTTTAGCCAAGTGAACAATGCTAGCTGAACTGTGCTAGATCACACCTCCCAACAAAGTGTTTTGGCATGTGGAGACATTATATTAGCAGTCAGGTTAGAATCCTGTCTGCAGGATTGAGCTGCACATCTCCATGCGATTCCCCTGTAATCCCTTGGATAAGAATGTGTATTTACTGTGGAACTCCAGAAAGCTTAGCCAGACCTGAAGTTTTCTAACTTGCTAGATGCTGTGCAGAACTGAATTCACTCTTTTGGTCTCTCAGCATCACCCCATCCTTCCCCTTAATTTTCCGTCAGGTTTTATTATGTCATAACTGCCTTTGACTCCAGATGGAGCTTGCAGACTTCAGGTAAGCTGGATGGGGTGGGTCAGGATGGATAGGAAGTTAAATACACAGAACAGGTATGAGGGACCTTCTTTCTGCCATCTCTTCTAGTTTATTCTCAAGAGTCTTCATGTGAAGGCACTATCTAGTTTTCCCCTTCTAAGAGCAATTTCTGATGATATATTCAAACTTATGGACACTGATTTTCATGCTACCACAGGGATGGAGCTCTAGCTTTTGAATCTTAAGTACAGCAGTGCTACTGTTTCTGCCAAGAGCTTTCTCTTGCAACATGCACTAAAAGGTCAAAAGTTAAAATAAATGTAAAATATGTTCAAGGGAAAATTCACCACACATACTTGACTGTCGGGGCTTGAGATTTTTTTTCTTGCTTTTCCTAGTGCAGAGACGTATTAGAGATTTTTATGGGTTTGAGTGTGATCCAGCATTGATACTGTAGCTCTGGAGGAGTGCCAGCAGGGAGGCTTACAGAATATCAAGTTTTATACCATCTTATGTAATGTTTATGCGGGTGGGATATGACATATTGAAATTCAATTTATTGAAATTATTGAAATTATATTCATATTGCCTTATTGCCAGTGGGGCTGAAATAGCTATTTTCTGTGGCATTCCTGCTTGCGCAGACATAGACACTCAGGGAAGATAGGTTTGCATTAACGTTTTTGTCTTCTCCAGCACTTATTTTCGCTGGTGAACTGGTGCTATTACACTAAGTGCCTACGTTGTACAGTCATAGGCATGTAAATAAATAAGGGAAAGGGTCTGAGTTCTTAAAAATAACAAAAAATTATTCAGGTTTGTATTGCTGGTTTGGGAACCTTCCTTTAGGCTGGGTTTAGTTTCTTTTCAGAGAAGGCAATATTTCTGTTATTAATCGTTTCATTGCAAAACTCATGTTACAACAATGCACAGAAACCACTCTGCATGAGTTATGTCTTTTTGATTTTATCAGTCTAATTCAATCACTGTGGATACATTTACATCTGTATAAAGCTACCCTGTACAATGCAGTTTTTTCCTGTCTAAGAGACAGAAAGAAAGACATGTTTACTCTGAGGTCACTTGGTTGCCATGCGAGAGCTTGGTGGTACAATACCACCATGTTTGGGGAAATAGAGAAGCCACTCTTCTAGCCAAGGAAGTATTTGAAGTAAAAAGTCAAGACCAAACTGTAAGTGAATAAAAATGTAGCTTTTTAAAAATGTATTTGCTACTTGAAGCTATTTAATCTCAAAGAAAAAAATAATCTGCATATTTGAGAATCTTTTACTGTAAAAGCTACCATTTCTGTCCAAAATAAAGTTCCACTTTTTTTTTGACTGGGCATTTGCTCATCTTCTCTCATGCATCTTAACAGCCACTTGAACAGCAGCTGGAAGTTTGATATACATTGCTGATGGGAACATTGAGCCTTTTTCATTATAGTAATCTACCATGGAGCATCCAGTTTATAGTTACAGTCAGAGGACTGCACAGAAAGTCCTTTTTCAGATTAATTCTTGCTTAGCCATAAGGCAGGTGGCAGTAAACTGTTCTTTCTGGTCAGCGTGGACAGAATGAATGGGTCTAAGTGGCAGAAAAAACAGAAATATAGGCTAGACAGCAGATAAGCCTTTCTTTTAGCTTTTCAGTAAATGGGATTACACAATAAAAACAGATAATGTTGAAATATGCTGATGAATTCTTACATGTACTTTATTTGTTTGTCAGAAGTTTAGCAATATAAGAAGCCTACCCTATCTGTCATTCTTAAGCTCACCACAATATCTCAAATCAATTCAGCAAGAAGACACTTAGCCAGTGCTTTGAAGCATCCAGACATAAATATTGCTATGTCATTCTGTTGGTTGGGATTATGTTACGTGCTGAATGATTGCTACTCATTTTTTGCCAGTACAATCAATAAAAGTGACACTGAGAAATCTGACCTTCCTTCTCTACAGGCCAGCTTTGGGTGGTCTTCTTACATCATCTTTTCGGCTGCACCAGGAGTCCTTGGCAGCAGAAAGAGAAAGACGGCGGAAGGAAAGAGAAGAAAGGTTGCAAAGGATAGAACGTGAAGAAAGAAACAAATTCAAGTAGGAACCGAATTTGCTTTCAGTCTGTTGCTTTAATATGTGATGGATTTGTAAATCATTGAGACATCCAATTGCAAAATAATTGAATTGATGAATAGTTTGTGCGTCTCTTTAGATACCTTTCTTGATCTAAGTATCTTAAGAACTGGCACATTGAACACACTATGATAAACCAGCATTTAGTAAACCGGCAATTTTTTTGAGGACAGCTTTGTATTTGCCAATTATACTGTGGGTGGGTATCAGCATCACCCCCTCCTTCCCCTTACTAGCAGAGGCCGGGTTTTATTAGCTAATATACTTCTCAGAGTGAATCTCAGAAAGGCATAGGGTTTGAAGACGAAACAGTGGAAGGAAGGTATCTAAAAGGGAGGAAGGAACAACACTGAAACATCTGTTTGGGTTCTGCAAAGTAAAACTGTTTTGCTGTCTTGGGGTGTATGGTAGTGTTTTTAAACTACTTTTTCTCACTTTTCTGAATATGCATCTTTTCTTCCTGGAAACAGCAACCGACGGAAGGCAGTTACCAAAATCATTGCTCAAGCTGTGGCCAGACAAAGGCCACAGATGAATATAGGACTCTCCATTTTCACATCAGAGAATATGTTGTGTGCTGTGGGATCCAAGGGTGTGCTGCCTGAGGAGAGTAAGAGACAAGCCCACTCCTCCTGTTATATCCATGCCTGAAAATCACTTCACAGACATTAACAAAGACTACAGTGGGCTTAGGATAGATAAGGAGCCTGTACCTGAAGTAGTTTGCCTACTGCCTGAAGAGTGTAAACTAAGAAACTAATTTGTTTCCTCATAAACAGGGTGAAAAGTAAACATAAAATATGTAACATAGTAATCTAAAGAATGGTAGGATAAATGTTTTGTAGCCTCAGAGTTGGTATTTATGGAACACATGGCACTGGGTATCATGTGAGCTTCCTTATTAGTATGCAGGATTATTTTCACTGTAATCATCTCTTTGGTAAGAAATGGTCTGTGTCATAGTGTATTTGGAAAAAGGAGTAACTTACTAGTGGTTGTTTGGTTGGCTGCTTGAAGGAGGTACTCTTCTGGCTCCAGAAGATAGCTAGTTTAGAAGAAAATGAGAGGCAGAGGGAAGGTGGGAGAGCACCATAATAGGATCTTTGGCAGCCAACAGCTGCCCATGTTCTCCTGAAACAATCAATCAGGTCTCAGTCTTAAAGTCTCTTCCAAAACATCTCCCTCTAAGTGGTATCATCAGGCTGCAGCAGTGTGCCATGGACAGGCAAGATGATCTTTCAGAAAGGGAACTTCCAGACCAAAAAAGCCACCAGGACATTTGGCAGCTTGACCTATTTGAATAACAGATCTGCACATTTCACTGGAGATTGGCTACAGTAGTTATTCTGTCACTAAAAGAGATCCCTTGAAGTCAGAAAAACCAATTTTTTTAAATATACATCTTCATACCATTACTCCCGAGTCAGAAACTGATTAACTAAATTTCATTACTGTGTTGCATTTTTAAGATGACAATTTTTCAATGCTTAGTATTTTCATCTTCTAGATTTGAGTTCCATGATCACCCAAAACTTGTAACTTGCATTTGAGTAGCAGGTCTCTAAAGCCACCAAACTTCACAGACAGACAGCATCCCGCAGTTGATTAAACAGTCTGGCAGGAGGAGGAAAAGCCACAGCAGTCATGGGCAGTTTTGTAAGAGTTCTTGGGATTACAGTATCATATCATAAGTCTGACTAGAAACCCAGTCTCTGAAGATGTATTTTTGATTAAAAATAGCACTTGCAATTCACAGCCTTAAAACTCATGAGCAGTGCTGGATTTACCCTCATGACTCATTTGTTATCTCATTCTTTCCAACTCTGCTTCAAGAACATTGCTCTAGTTTCGGGCACCATTATGGACAAATTGAAGATAATTTGAAGGGGAGCATCACCAGTTGTCAAAGAGATTGGGTTTAGGAGAGGTATCAAAAAGCTTCATAAGCTATTGCTAGCAAAAGGAATGCTTTACATAATGAGCATTTTTCTCAGTAAAAGGGCCATTTTACCTGCTACATGTATAGAACAGTATGCCCTAAACTACAGGCATTCTTCTTCATCTGTAGGGAAGGGTGAAAGCTGTCAAAGGGGAAAGAGTAATGTTAAAATATGCCTGCTGAAAAATTCCTAGATTTTTTTTTTCCTTGGAGTTATTCCCATAGCTATTGTAATTCCAAAGAATACTCTGAAAATATGATAAAAGTATAACCAGGTCAGGGATTTAAAGAATGTGGAGGTAGCCTGAAACAGTAATGTATGTTCCTTATTGTTGGACTTTTGAAGAGCACTTGCAAGCAGATGTTTGATATCTATTGGTATGGTAGATGAAAAGCAATTCCTTTGATGACAGAATCTAAAGAGAAAAAACAGTGTTTTATTCATAAATTGAATAGTTCTGAAAATCTTTCTGGTACTCTCTGGTTACAATGTGAAATAATCTAACAAATAAGGTGAAAATCTCATCAGTTTTGTCTATTGGATTCAACAAAATATTAAAAATACATTGTAAAGAACTATCTTGCTGTGATATTGAGGGAGGCTGGATGTTCACAGGATTCTTCTGTGCTCTGAGTTAAATTTGCATCCACATTTGTGGATTTGACAGGCCTGCCTGAGATCACAGTGCTCAGGCTTCAGAAAAGTTGACCTGGCAAAAGCCAAATATATGAATTATTTGAGGAGCTGAAAGAAGGGCAGCTCCTCCCAGAGATGCAGGGATGTTTGTGTCTGAAACTCAGGGTGAAAAATAAAGAAATTACAGGTTGTTACCTGTCCAGTGATCCTGCATGCACCTTGTAAGAGCAAAGAATTGTCCTACTCGGTAATGCTAGTCCACTGTCCCATTTGCAGCCGTGGCAACTAAAATACACTGAGGAAAGGTATATTAGAAAGAGGCTGGTACGGTGTGCTCCCTGCCTTGGCCTGGCTTGCCAGGTGCTGCGATCACTGTTTCGGGGCATTCTAGATAGAGCAGACAAAGACTGGTTTAATAGCCACTAATGCCTGCTCCTTATGGATTAATTCGGTTAAGTATATCAATTTTCAGTTACTAGGGTTCAAAATGTACTTCAAGTTCTTCACTTTTGGGTTTTTGTGTAATTATGTGTAAAGATCTTTCGAACTACATGTTTGGTGTACATACCTGTGAACTGTGCATGCATAAGTGTATACACACACTTTTCAGCCTTTTTTACAAAAACAAACTAATTTTTATCAGCAATAGTCTTCATTGTTTCTGATCAGCTTGTTTGTATTGACCTACTGTACTTATACTTCTGTTAGCTTATTCTGCTGGTTTCCTCTGCAATTTACTGCAATTCTCTTTCTAGCCGTGATTATTTAGACAAAAGAGAAGAATTAAGACAAGCGAGAGAAGAGAGGTTTGTATATAATGCATCCATCCTTCTCTTTGGTTGTTTGCACTTTCTATATTCTTTACTGTGGAGCTGTCATGTATTTACATTTTTAACTCTGCATGCACAGAACACTTTTATTCCAAAAGACTTCTTTAAGAAAGCAGTTGTTTCATTAAAGTTCTTCATTAAAGAGAAAAATTAAGTCCAGCTGTATGCACAGCAATAAATGACGAGCAGCAGGACTGGAGTGCATAAGAATGATTGATGACCTATCTTTTATCTATTTGTGTGGGAAAAAAAGCTTACTCCATTTGCCTCAGAAATTTGCCAAAATTTAGTATAGTTATAAATTGGACAAGCCTGTCTTTCTCACCCAGTGGATCCCAGGCTTTCTGGAGGGTCAGAAAAGGCAGCTGAGGATAAAGGAAATTAGGGTCACAAGCATTGCAAAACTGCAGTCACAGGCTGATGGAAATGGTTCTGACCCTCTCCCAGCATATTTTTATCTTTCAGGACCAATTTTTCTTTGCCAAACTCTCTAAACATCACTGAGTAAATTGCAAAGCTTAGCAGTGTTTATCATTGGGGTATTGTTTTAGTTTTATTTAAATGGCATATTTAAAGGGGCTGAGGGTTTGGGGTATTCTTTTCCTTTTGTTAAATTTGATTAAATGGTTTAAAAGCTCTGGACAAGACTGGGGGTATGTGCTTATGAAAGCACATTTTTCAAGGAATACTTGATAAAAGACCTTTGCCTTTCAGTAGCTTCATCTCTACCTCCATTAGTAATTACACCCTGGAGGGAGCTCTTGTTTTTACCTGGAAAGTATGCGCGTTACTGAATAAACAGTAGATGAAAATCATCCAGATTGCTTCAGTTCTGCTTTTATGGTTCTCTAGAGGTTTTTCTCTGGAGATGTTTTTGGATTGCAAAGAACTGGAATTACTTTATCAAAGTATGAGAGCAGCCATCTCAGAAATCATTGTGTTGCTGCGTTTCGGGTTTGGGTGGTTTTTTGGTTTGTGTTTTTGGGGAGCTTTTTGGTTGTTGGTTTTTGGTTTGGTTTCCTTTTTTTTTTTTTTTCATACAAAATCCTCATACAGGAGGCAGTTGGTTTCTTTCCACCGAAGTCTGATCTGTTTGTGGTTGAAGGAGCTAATATTAGAAAATGATTTTGAAATCTCTTGACAATAGGAATAAGTGGATGGGCTTTCCTTTGTCCTTCCAGCCAAAACAATTACAAACAGTTTAGAACATTTTCTGAAATGAAACACGTCTGAGCATGCGAGCATCATACACAGATCATGACGCTGTAAAAGCTTTTACAGCAAACATGCTTGTCAGCAAGATTTGAAACAAATTAGAAGCAAGCTCTCCAATACTTTCAAGTTGTAAGGGAGCACGCCAAGTAAACTGGAGTACTTTTGAGGAAGTGTTCCCCAGCAAGTTATCACTGCTGTGCAACGCGAGGCAATTTCACTGGTCAGTAGGAATGTGTCTTTATCCTTAGGGCTCTTTTGAACTGAAATGTTAAGTTATCAGCTCTTCCTCGAAAGGCGGAAAGACACATTTGCTTTGACAGCACACATATATTGGAGAAACCTTTTTCAAGTTGCAGAAGTCTCGCACATATTGTCCATTACATTGGCCTTCTGCAACTATCTTTTTAACACACACCTTTGCACAAGTGAAATTTAATTTCCTGTAGCAAGTTGCATGTTGACTTGTCTTAAGAGAATGTATGGACTATAAAAAAATGCTATAGCCAAAGTTCTAAAAACCCAGTTAAAATCTGGGTTGTATATATTTCCTGTGAATCAGTTTGGAAAAGTGGAAGGAGATAATATTGAACACATAAGAGCATTATGTGTGCTATCACATCACCCTGGAGCTCCAGAACAGAGGAATCCACTTTCCCAGTGGCTCTGGAGTGGTCCTGGTATGAGGAAGAAAGATTCTTGCAGTTTCAAAGGGTCTGAATATAGCTCAGCAGCATTTGTTCCACATGTTCTTGACATTCAACGATTTGAGGCCTTTTTTGCCTCACTTGGTTGGGTGTTTTCCATTGGCAGTTTAAAAATAAGCTCAAGAAATGTGAGCTCCCATGCTCTCCCTAGTGTGATTTGCAGCTCAGATGCTCTCCGCCATGTGACTTTGTCAGTAAATAAACATTTTGAATCACCTTCAGGGTATTCCTCAGATACCTAGAGATCTCGCAATGATATATTCATCCACTGGAAGATGATAAGTGAAATGTCATGTTCATGACATATACCAAATGGATAGCCCACTGACTTTCAGCTTTTCTAGAGAAGAATCGGCATAGCTGTGATGATGTCGACAGATTTCTAAGATTTAAAGGACCATGGCAGTATATACAGAGGCAATGTGTCAATCCTGTAGTGGAAGAACTACGTCCACAGTAAAGCAGTGGGATGGTAGCTCATCCTTTCAACTCCTTCAGGTTTTGCTCTTCATGAGACCTTGTATATTTGATGTTGGCATTCATTCATTGTTAGAGAGATCAGGCAGAAGCAAAAAGTAACCTAAATAAATGTCATTTATCAAGTGTGAAGTGTTAATAACTGATTCTTGAATTGTTTTTATTTCTTGGCTGCACTGCTGTATTTGCTTATTAGGCTGTCCATTTGATAACTAGTTTTGCTGATGTGCAGCTATGAGAGTTGCTGTTTTGGTTCCCTTTTTCTTTCAGTATAACAAACAGATATATTTTGAGAAGGCACATCTTGATGATAGACTTCTGCTTTGCTGGTTGGCTGTGAAGCATACAGCTACAGAAGCTAAAATGTTAAAGCAGCTTAAAAAGAGCTGACTATAAAACATTGTAGCTCCCCCTGTTATAGAAGGATCTGTCCAGATTTCTGTTGTACTTTCTTGGCAAACTGGAAAACCCTCCTCAGCTGCAGCCAGCTGGTCTGTACCTGTTGGAGCTAAGTGATTGATTTTAATGTCTCTTTATGAGTCTGAAGTCCCATCTGCTCTACCTGTGGGGAGGGGGAAGGCGCAATATGTAAGTGACCAATGTTGAAAGAAAGACTGGCTTCATGGGCAATAACACTAAGCTGGTGCCAGTGAAAGGCTTTTTCCTCTACTGAAAAGGCAAGAAATCATTCTCGAGAATTGGCTTCATGTTAGAACTGTAAACAGTTCCTATTTTATAACCATACAAGTATGTGGCTTGTTATATTTTCATCCAGAGTCTGTAGGGGTTCTTTTTCTTGCTGAATTTCTTCAAAGCCTGCACATACCTCTGGAGGAATAAAAGAAAATGAGTTTGTTCTTCATTACTGCTGTTTGCAATAAAGCAAATTGCCTCCGAAAACACAAGGAGTGCTCTTCAAAGACACATTTCTACGCTCTATATGGATGCTTGCAAATGTGCATGAGTGTGTCTGCCATATGCACTAAGCACGTTTGTTACCACATGTGGCTGACTTTTCCCTGCCTGCTTTTAATGCACCATCGTACACTAATCTGGGCTGTCAATGAGGCAGAAGGGGGGAGGAGTGGTGTTCCCTGTTACAAAGTGTTTACAATGATGGGTAATAGGGGAATGACCACAGTGTTTTGGGGACATAAGCAGTAGTCTTGATTAACCTGTTTTAACAGTTCACTCGTGGGTAAGACAAACAGTCTAAAGCCCCATCCAGCTGTAGTCATGAATTTATTCCGTAGCAAATAATGGTGGATAAAATTAGCAGACATCTGGAAGAGGCACATATTTCAAAGTTATTTTGGTCAAAATGTATAACGCACACTATGAAGAATATGATTGGTAGCTGGTCTTAATAAACAGTTAGTGAGTTCTGCCTGCCTAAAATGCAAAACAGATGTATCTTTGTTCTTTTAAAGTGACTTTGATGAATAAACTACATGTGACGTCAGGTACAAGCTATTGGATGTCTGAGTCCGGCAGAGAAATTTTTTAGACTAAAAAAAAAAAGAAAACTTTCCATTGTAGACTCCGGAGAGAACAAAGTGAATTCCAGTGCATTGCTCTCCGAGCAAATAGAAGCAGGTTCAGAGGCTTTAGATAGTCAATCCAAACATTTATTATTGGTAGTATTTCCAGGGAGATCTGTTTTTGTCTGCTGCACTAAACCATTTCCCTCTCCTTGCAGCAAGTCTCAGACTTTGTCTATTTGCATCAGTATTAAGGGACTCTGGCTTTGGAGGGTTTTTTTTTCTTTTGCCCCTTTTTTTTTTTTTTTTTCCTTCTTTTGGATTTAATTCCCTCCTGTTTTGTTTTGGGAAAGGGAGGGCTGGGAAGAGGAGGAGGGTAAAGGAGGAGGGTGAAAAGGAGGACAGGCAAATGCTTCCAGAAGGAGAAGGACTGTGCAGACACAATACTATATCTAAAGGCTCTTTAATTCTGCTGGATTTTGCTTTTGTCTTGTCATGAGCAATTTAACATTTTTCAGGGAAATAGTCTCTGCTTTGGTGTGCGTTTTTTGGCAGATAGAGCAGGCAGGCAGTTTAGTGCTGTACCCCTTGTGTCAGGAAGTCAGCTCATTCTCTGCAGGTGTTTCGTCCATAAACAAGCATCAGCCACAGAATTCTTTTTCTTTACGGAAACCCTCTGGAATTTAACTTTCAGATACAAATACTTGGAGAGGTTGGCAGCAGAGGAGTATGAGAAGGAGCTGAAGAGTCGGAGCGTAAGCCGAGGCAGAAGTGAGCTGTCCTTGAACCTGAGATCTCCTTCAGCCCCATCCTCACCTGCCCCATCATCACCTGTACCCAAGTGCATCAGCCCAGCATCCATAGAGTCCCAGGAAGAGCTAAAGACCCCTTCCACCCCTTGTGGGACCCCTCAGCCTTCAGAAGGTAAGTGAAAAGGAGGGCAGGGGAAAGAGCAGTGGTTTTATCACAGTTTCTTTTGGGCTAGCAGTGCTTTTAGGTGCATGAGTCCAAGAATATAACCTCTGAAATGCCAAAGTAAATGGTCATCTTGTATTGTTTCATGCTGTCTTAAATTTCCTCTGGTTTTGCATAGATTTGGGTATCTTCTAGTCTACTCAAGCAACGAACAGACTGCTAATTGGGGCTATGATTTATATTACCATTGTCTGTTGCTATTAGAATGGAATAATTGGAAAATAGAGCATACAGAAGGTCTTAATTTTAGCATCATATTCCTTGTATATTAGAAGTTACTGAATACTAGACCAATAATATTCCTGCCAACAGATTTTGCTTATGTGGATTCTCTGAAAGAAATGCAACAGATGCATGCCAAGATTATAATAACCTTCACAGCAGAGCAAAGGATGAATGGGACAAACTGAAAAGGTCTTGAATTGAAGGCAGGGAGGATGTGTTGGTTATTTTTAACACCAACAAAAACTCTTAAAATTGTAGCACAAGTAGTAAAGGACTTAAAAGAGACCACAGACAATTAGTAAAAAGGAATATATAATTAGTGTTTGCATGGTTGGTTTGCTGTCATATAATTTATTGGTGTGCAGAGCAATACTTTTTGTGTGTGCACGTCATTCTGCTACTTGCATCATGTACCCCTCCTTCAGTCCTCAAGAAACACCCACCATACAGATTTATATTTGCGCCACATGATGTTGCATTAACATTGGGAGCTAGAATGCATGTTGAGGGTGAATTATCACCATCATTCATTTTTATTTGATTTGATTTCCTGCTACATGCTATAGGTGATTAATGCATTTGTAACCTGCACTGCTTGGTTTTATTGAGTGTTACGGCTGGTAGCATGCTATAAAGCAAGGCAATTTAAGAAAAAAGTTACAAATACAGAATGTTGCATATGTTTTTCCTCACTGTACTAAGTAGGTGAAGTTTATTTAATTTAGGTTTATATATTTTCACAATTATATTCCCAGTTTTCTTCTCTGGCACCTTAAAAGTCTCAGTGGAATCATTTGAACTTAAAAAACATGGGCATTTTTCTGTAATACTGATATTAAGAAACATCCAGATGCTCTTTTTTTTAGTACAATATTGCTTTTAAAGCAAATAAGCTGGATTTTTCCACCATTAGGGTTTCAGAGCTGGGTAGGGACCAAATAACTCCTTTAAGATGATTATTTAAACATATTTCTCCTGGAAACGTTAAAATAAAAATGCAGCATGAAATGGAGCAGCACAGTCCATTTGGAGAATGCATTTAGAGCAGGTGTACAGGGCAACTTCAGGCAGCCAGAATATGGCAAAGCATTCAACACGTAGGTAGGCAGGACATCACTACTAAAACTCCTGGCAATATCAGCTGCATCAGAGGGCAGCACCTTGCAAGTCGGTGGCAAAGAGAGAATGTATGGACAGGGCAGGATAAGCCTCCAGAGAAGGGTAGCTACAGGCAAATGGCCAGGTTGGCACCAGAAGAGGGTCCTGAAATCTGCATACTTCAGCAGGAGCTATGCATGAGGAAGGATGCTGTTTCAGGCCTACCAAAACCATTGGGAATGTATGTAGTAGTGAGCATGTGGGCAGGGCAGGCTCACTTATCTGGAGGTTATTGATTATCAGCCAACAGCTGGCAGGCGGATTTTGTGCCATGACCTCTAGACTATTATCCAAGTTCCTTATGCTCTATAATGATTTAGAATCTCAGCTTTTACTGTCTTTAGGAAATGTTATGAATCCCACTTAATAGATAGAGAAACTGAGGCATTAACTTGCTTAAGCCAGTTGTTGGAAAGCTGAAATACAACCATGGACAGAATCCAGATTTCTTGTACCCAAAGCAGTTGCTTTGAACATGGGGGTCACCGTCTTCCCAAGAAAGGATGAAACTGCAGAAACAAAACACTTCCTTGGTTCTGGGCATAGTACCCTCCAAAGACTCTGCAAGAACGGTGTTAATGGATATGTGATATTCATCTGCAGAATTCAGAACCTGAAGTCAAACGGGAAGTGTGTTCTCTAATAGCAAAATTTCAGAGTCAAATTTATTTTATGCCATCCAGTATCTACTGGACTTAAGAAGGAAATGGATTTTGGCCATGGAACTTTGTCCCATGCTGTGAAACGTCCCCATATCATTACCCAATATAAAAATCTGGAATTACTGAGCTGAAGTGTTTTCTTATATAAAACAATTGGTTCCACTAAAGTTATCAAGCCTTGTAAGACTTACTCTTGTAAAACTTGGGGTATGGCGTTCAGAGGAAATGAAGGCAATCCCATAACTGCAAAGTGGAACTTAATGTGTTTTTTTTTGAGAGAGAGCTACTTCCTCTTTTGTAATTTCATTGGAGAATATTTTACGAAGAGCACATGTGCAAAGAAGCACAATAACCAAGACATCTCTGAAGTCAGTCAACAAAGGAATTGGAGATGAACCCTTCTCTTAGAGAAGCAGATTTTTTAGCACTTCAGGAAGTAAGCAGGCCAACCGAAGTGCATATTGTGGACAGTAGGAAGCCTTCTGAACATATTAGTTGCTGAGCAAAGCTCAAACACAGCCTACAGTATGACTGGTGAAAGCATTTCGGTAAATGGAGAAGCAGCAGGGTCTGAGGGTGCAGTGGGGCCATTGCAGCCCCAGTTGTAGAGCCGAAGGAACCAAAGTACAGGAAGTTAGAGAAGGAACTTTGGTGGGGGACAAAGGAAGATAATTTCTGACTTAATGCAGAAAGAGCCAGTTTCCTACTGGTAATCACTCTGTGCTGGCTTTTATCATCACAAGGAATGGGCAGAAAAGATTAGGGTGGGGTGGAGGGAAAAAGAGAGTGTGTGATGAATTCATAGCAAGAGGATTCCTGTGTTGGAGGAACTGAAGGGAGATTACCACCCAGACTTTAAGCAATGCCAAAACAATTGAACCAAGAGGGCTTCAGGTAGGTATAGCCATCTTTAGACTTAGTGTATGTATCCTCAGGAGAAACTTAGCGTATGTACCTCCCAGCTCCAAGTACAAAGCTGATCAAATAAATAAAGCAGATGGTTGCCTAATCTACTACCCTTGCAGGGGATTAGATGTAGACGCAGAGGAATGTTTGTTCTCTCTGAGGGGCTTATAGGACTACGGGGTTGAGGTCTTACCTGCGGGTACTAGGGATGCAACATCTTGTGTCTGCTTCAAAGTTTATTTATAGTTGAGTATCAAAAGAAAAGTCACTACTCTCCATGTCCCTGTATAACGTTGTAAGCCCACAGCCAAATTTTTCAGAAGGGAGCAGCTTGCTGTCCTTTCTAACCTCTCCCTCAAAAGAGAGCTATCACCAACATCTGATTAAGTCGTAACCGATCAGGTTGCTAGGGCTTTTTATGACCAAGTCTTGAAAATGTCAGAAGATGCACATTGCACCATGTCTCAAAACAACAAAGTCTTTACACATTCTGTTACGCTGTCTCTTTTAGTAATGAGGTTCTTGAGAGATTTCATTCTTCTGAGAAGTCTTTGCATTTTTTTCCAAGAATACATTTTTAGAGATTAAGTTCTGGATAAAAAAGAAGAGGGCATATGACTCAAAAATTAGTCCTTAAATGCACATTCAGTTTTCTTCCTCCTGATTAATCCAATTACAAATGAAACTTCTGCTCATTTGGTTTAAGGGAGGGAGAAACTAAGCCTTGGGAGAAGTGTGAAAAATGGCATTTGCAGGTGAAGAAAGATTGCCTCTACTATTGAACTCCTTTTGTCTGGTGTGAAAATGGATCCCATAGATAAGAGACTAAAAGTCCCAGCTCATTTTCAGTAGGTCACCGCCAGGCTTTCACTGAGAATTGTATTTTTTAACATCTTCAGAAGTCCTTATCAGTAGCATCACAATGGATTACTCAATCTAACTGCAAGTAATGGACACAAGTCTCCCTTGCTGGCTTGGTTATTCTGCTAGTCTTTACTGAGAGATTTGATTTTTCAACTGCTTTTTTAAGGGAAACACTAATGGACATAGCTCACTATTTATAAGTTATTTGGGTTATGGGTGGATTGCTTGATATTATCCGTAACGAGAGAGACTGGCAAAATGGAGGGAGAAAGTGGCTGGTCTCTTTTCCCAAGTAAGAAGCAATAGGACAAGAAGTAACAGCTTCAAGCTGCGCCAGGGAAGGTTTAGACTGGATGTTCGGATCAATTTCTTCACAGAGAGGGTGATCAGGTATTGGAACAGGCTGCCCAGGGAAGTGGTGGAATCACTGTCCCTGGAAGTGTTCAAAAAACATGTAGATGAGGACCTCAGTGACATGGAATAATAGTTGGACTCTATGATCTTAAAGTATTTTCGAACCTAGTTGATTCTATGATTCTATGAAAATGAGTATCAACACATCCTTCTTTTGCTGTAGAAGTGTTAAGATTTTGATACTCCTTGAACTCAAAAGAGCAGCCTTGTGTCAGTATATTGCTCTTTACTCTTTGTTGTGTATTAGATTCTGCTAAGATACTGTATATTTCTGGTATGTGTGGAATATTCCTTGTTTGAAGAATATCCAGAATTCTTTTGAATATTCTCTTTTGCTCAAGCATTCCTTACATCTCCCCTACTTTATCCTATTGAATCCTCAGTGTAGCTTCTTGACAATGAAGGTGTCACAAACATTAACAGTCCTGACCACGTTTTAGTCAGTTTCTTTCTCCACCTGAGCTGTTACAGTTGACTTTTTTGGTTATTGCATGACACTGTTTCTAGAGAGAAACATATAAAATTCATATGAAACCATTATTATTCTAGGATGTATTGATGGCAGTTGTATATATGGGCCATCACAGCGTGGCAAGCTCAGCATTTCATGCTACAGTACCATGTTAATTCCATGAACTCCTGAAGGATCCCTAAGCTTCCATCTTAGTTATATTCAAATCTTGGCTTGACTTTAAACTGGTTTTGTGCTATACCTACACACTGACAACTGTGGTCGGAAGAACACCACTGTGATTCAGAGTGTCTGCCAGCTTCTTGTCAGCTCTCTATAATTTCGATTTTCTCATAGCCAGTGTCAAGTATACAGCCATAGGTAAGGTACATTTAGAGAGACAAAGCATATGCAGAGCTGCTTGCATTTCTAAAATTAGACTTTTAGATGCTCTTTATGTATAAGAAAGGTAGGCTTCAAATTGGGAGTGTTTCAAAATATCTTAGAGTGATTTGAGTGAGAATGAACTGTATATTAAACTTACATTTTTCATATATAAATATATTATACATATACATGTCTGGTTATTTATCTAAATATTTAAACATTAAGCATTTGAAATCAATTGTGAAAGTGTAGAAGCTTAGCTCCAGTGAAATTGGTGGCAAAAAAGGCTTTTGCAATTTTATATACTTAATTATATGAAATGAAGTGTAATAATATGGTACTGAAGATGCATTACTGAAAGCTAGCTTAAAGACATAGGTGTTATTGTAAAGATAAGCACAGACATTGCTAGAAAACATTATTCTTTGTGAGGATGTCTCAGAAAATAGCTTAGGCACACAGCATGAAACAGTTAATAGAAGGAAAAAACAAGTATGACTTGGTCATTGTAGTTTAGGCACCCAACACACAATTTCGTACAGGCGGAATTTGGGAAGTATGCAGAACTAACATGCATGTCCATTTTCATCACTCTTGCATGGCCATTTTGGTTTTCAGAAAATTGTGAGCTGCTTGATGTGAATATGTGTGGATGCTTTTCAGTTTCTTTGCAGCATGCGGAGAATATTTGCATGTGAAAATCTGCCGTTAAAGCTCAAAGGCCTAAAGGTGAATGAATTTCACTGTCAGTGATAAAGCAGGGAAGAAGAAACCAAGTTTTCTATCAACAGTGTTTGCTTTGTGCCAACCGATAAAAAGCTAAATATGCCATATGCCAACCAATTGGAAATTGAATTTCTGCCATATGCCAAGCAGTTGGAAACTTTGTTCACTTTTGATGTGGCTATTCTGAAGTAAATGTGCATGAAAAAACATATGGTTTTGGTCAGCCAAAAGTGTGACAGTGCCATTTCCAGACTGTGCCATTCAACTGTGTTAATAAAACTAATATTTGTACTTTCTCATTGAAGTGTTCCTCATCAGGTGAGAAAAGAATTCTTCCAGAACCCAAAGAAAATTCAACCAAAAGCCACAATCACCCTCCTTTTTGTTTTTTAAAAGAACTCTTCCTTCTAGGCACTGAATTGTCAATGTTACGCTCAGGTGGGATGCCCATTTTCTGCTGATTGCTTCAAATCCTTATGTGTGTCCAACACTCCAGCTGTGGATGTATAAAAATAGCAGGCTGGCTCCAGACAGCAAATGAGGGGGATTGCCAGGCCACTCTCACATGCAGTGCTGTCGTCGCACAACATTCATCATCAGTCTGTTGCTCTTAATGTTCAGCATGCCATGGACTTGCTTTTTATTTTCTTTCTGTGAAGCACTTGTACAGCTTTCATGTCACTCTCATTTAGAGAGGTGAGCCTGAGACAACTCCATTGTTAAGTGAATATCTTTCTCCCATTGTTCTCTTCACCAGTGAGTGCCAGTGAACCTGAACCAGAGACAGAGACAGAACCAGAACCAGAACAGGAGGCTGAGGCCAAGCAGGGAACGGAGACACCCAAGGAAATAGAGACTACAGAGGTGGGACCAGAGAGTGAGGTGGAGCAAGGACCAGAAAGAGAGCCAGAAGAAAGTGCAATACTCAGTGAAAAAGAGAGGCAGAATGAGGAAGTGAATGAAAAAGACAACTGCTCTGCGTCCAGTATATCCTCAGCAAGCAGCACTTTAGAGAGGGAAGAGAGAGAGGACAAGTTAACCAGTGACAATGAAACTGGTAAAGTGAAGTTTTTTCAATAATGAAGGGTTTCTGATGTAGAAAAATGTTTAATTAACATCTCTGTTGTTGCATAAATTAGCTAACAAACCCTTTGCACCTATGTAAGACTTTCTTCACCCTGGCCAAGTCTGGTCTACTCTCTCCTTGGAAATCACAGACGGGATGAGGTTTCTACGTTTGATGGACTGTAAGGCCTTGATGAAATGAGGTTTCCTTTGATTTGAGACAATTTTCTTCTCATAAGACAATATATTGAATGTGGAATCATCATGTTGCAGCAACTTGTATCTCTGGCTCTCAGAGAATCCTCTACACATAAAACAGAAAGACAAGGGGTTGTGCTGAAATAAGTTGTCATGAGATTCCAGATACCTTTTCTAATCCTTTTAGTGGAGGAGAAAGAGCAATGAGGGCTGGGGTGTTTGTTCCTTCCCTCCAGTTCTCCCATCTTGGTTAGGTTTCAGAAAGCAGAGAGGGATACATTGGAGCAGCTAAAGATAATGTGGCCATCTTTAGCGGGTGTGGAGGAGGCACATGAAGTAGACCTCGAGGAGGCACATGAAGTAGACCTCGATGGAAAAGACCATTTCTGCAGTGAACAGTTGTTCTGTTCAGCTGTGCCATCAGGCGCCTGTAGAGGCCCAGCCTAGAAGTTGCCTTAAGAGCCAGCTTTCTGCCTAGACAGATAATGACAACTAGTGCTTGTCATCCAACCCAGGCAGGGAGGGCGTGAAAGGCAGATTTTGAACATTTGATTAATTATTCTTTTCCCCTTTTTCTAGGGAGGTGAAGCAATTTAATGTCAGTAGGGCATTTGGTTTCCAAGTTTTCTTAGGGCTGAACAGTTGAGTGCATTGTTCTAAGTTTTCTAAATTATACATAAGAAAACAAGAATTACTTCACAGTTTGAAATTGTCTTGATCTTTCCTGAAAGAAGAGGAATAACTCTGAATCACAAGGATTACCTCACAGAGATAAACTGTCAGATTGTACTGTTCATGTTTAAACC
Source organism: Amazona ochrocephala (assembly GCA_039720435.1). Taxonomy (NCBI): domain Eukaryota; kingdom Metazoa; phylum Chordata; class Aves; order Psittaciformes; family Psittacidae; genus Amazona; species Amazona ochrocephala. Next base: position 71,963,177 of record CM077876.1, on the reverse strand, counting down.
TCATCACTTCTGGGTTTTTTTGGTGGTGGTGGTGGTGTGAGGATTTTTCCTGGGAAAAAAAATTTATGGCACAGGCAATTAATACCATAATTTTATTCTAAATTTAAGAGCTAATTTTTTTTTCAACCAGCACTGAGATTGAGTTACCTAGAATGCTATTGTAGTCTTAAAGAGTGTAGATGGATATATATGTAGGAAAGGAAAGGGGTGTATGACAGATGAAGGATGTTGTTACACTGTGGCATGTTCCAAGATAGTCCAAGCGCAAATAAGGGGTAACAGATTATAGGGTTTTGCCCTCATCTTGTCAAGTACCAAGCTGTTACTGCTCTAAGTGCTTACATGTGTTTTGTTAAAAGCTAAGAAATGTGCACTGTTATTGAAAAATCAGCATCTTAAAATTGACCTATGTTACCAGTAGACCAAAGATTTACTAGGTTGTGCTATGTAGGAGGTTTCACGTAGTTAGTTGTTTGCTCTCTAGTAAGTGAGAAGATTCGGAAAGCAAACGAGGGCACTTTCTTCAGCAGTTCTCACATTTCCAGCAAGCAGGTTGCCGTTTATGAGGTGGCCCATTTGTTCTGCCCAGATGCATTAAGGACAAACGAGTAAAGCCTTCTGTCTGGGCTCTTCTTTCATTAGCTACCTTGCCGAATTTGGCTTCCAACAAGCCATGTTTATCCATGATATTTCAAAGCTTTACCTGTGGAGATGAGTGCAGAAAAGGCCACCAAGGCAGCAAGAGTCTTCACTGATCTTTGATCAGCTAGGGCACATGGAGGAGTCTTGGAGAGCCCAAGTTGGAGATTTTGTCTGGGGGAATTTTGATGAGCAGTTTTGCAAAGGGGTTAAATCATGGAAGATCCCAGCTGCTGAAACTGAGAGCGGGTAGGTCATGAGGGATTTATAGGAGGGATCCAAAGAACAAATATTTGAAGGAAAAGCTGGGAGTAGGGGGAAATCCTTGGGGAGGCTTAACAGGTAAAATTCGTGGTGTGTGGAAGGAGTTGTCACATTGTCTAGCGAAACTACATCAAAGATGAATCTAAGAAACTACCACAGGTGACAAGTCTTGATGAGAAAGCAATCCCATAGGTAAGGTCTGAAGAAAAATAAGCAGGTAATGGAAGCAATCAACCCTTCTTCAGGAAAGTTGAAAGACAGTTCTGGAGGTTGTATCCATTGCTGAAAAAAGAGTCTTTCTTTTGTTTGGGGTTAAATCTCTGGACTCATCTTAAAATGTGGTTTAGGTGAGAGTCATTGCTGTCCATATGCTTTTTGCTGTGATATCCATCCTAAATCTTGATGTGATGTAAGGGGTAAGGGAGAGCTGTGGGACCCTGGATGTGAATCTCACCACGGGGACACCTTCTCAGAGCACAGGAATAGATAATAAAAAACCAACTCCATTGAAGGAAACCATAAAATATGTTTAAAACTCTAAAGTATTAAAACAGGTGAAGAAGGGGAGAAAGAGAAGAAACACAGGTAAAATGGAAGTTTAAGAGAAAGGGAAACTGATAGGTATACAGGAAAATGTTTAACCGCAAGGGGCCAAAAAGAAGGCAGGCTAACAACCAAAATGAAATGTGTTTAAGAAATAGAGTTTATAAAAAATACATTAATAAAATGTACAAAGACTATGGGGAAAAGAAGGAATCCCATACAGGAAATGCAGTAAGTGTGAAGAATTATCTTTGTTAGTGTTTAATCATTTCATATGATGTCCACTGGAAAAAGACGCAACATACTTTTTAGACACCCTATTCACATTGGTTAGCAGTATTATATTAAAGAAAATTTAGTCACCGAGACACTTACATAGTTTATTTTTACAATTTGACCACTATAGTTTGTTATTTATGGTGCTGTCTCAAACATGGTATTTTGCAGATTGTTGTTGAGAAAAGCAGTAGTCAGAAAGATGAAGCTTCATTACAGTGATGTTAAATGATTGCGATGTGGGAAGAAGGCCATTAGGCTTTCAATGCCTTCATATATTACAGGGAGGGTAACAGTGGTTGATGATGAGCAGCATTTCCAAAGCTCTTTTGTAAAGGCGCTCATGTTTCTAGAAATAACTTTTAAAATATTGCTTATGCTTATACCCACTAAGTTGCCCTGAGAGCTGTACCATGGGTATGCAGCCTGCTCTGGGGTTCAAATCCCTCCCAAGATATGCTGGTTATTTTCAGCTCACATTCCTTTGTTGAGAATTACTCCCAGCCCATCAAGATTGGGCCATATATCAGCTCTCTCATTGACTTCAAATATTTTAAAGCTACTGCTTGCCCAGTTTCAGAATAATTGTGCATGTGTCCCCCTGTTTTTTCTGGTGGATTAAAGAGTGTTCTTGGTGCTTTGGCTCCCTCCCCTTGACTCTTTCTGTCTGTGTGTGTGTGATTCCAGGTCCATGGTCACAGACCATTCAGGATGCTGGTGTGAATGAACAGTGCAGCAACATCCTCAACAACAAGCGGTTTATGCTGGACATGTTGTATGCGCATAACAAAAAACCCAAGGATGAAGAGGAGAAGGAGCTGGAGGCGAAGGAGGAAAAGAAGGAGACGGAGGAAAGTGAGGAGTCACTCACTAGCCTAGCCAGTAGGATCTCTATCCTTCAGGCCACAAAGCAGGCCAAAGACGAAAGCGTCAAAAAGATGGAAATTGGAAATCTGGACAACCAAGGCAGCGTGAAAGCCTTTGCAGAAAAATTCAACAGTGGTGAGCTGGCCAAGGGGACAGCTGTGCCTGAAGATGAAATCAGTGAACAGGTCCCTGAGAAAACTCCAGCACAGCCAAAGAAGGAATCTGACTACATCTGGGATCAGCTCATGGCTAATCCTAGAGAACTTAAAATCAAAGACATGGATTTTACAGACTTGGGGGAGGAGGATGATGTAGATGTGTTGGACATGGATATGGGTCCTGGGGACTCCCTTGTTCCCCCTCCTCCACCTCCACCTTCCTTTCTGGGTTTGCCTCCTCCACCACCTCCCCCGCTGTTTGGATGTCCGCCTCCACCTCCACCCTCTGCTAATTTATTGGCTCCTCCTCCTCTGTTCAGCACTCCTCAGGGTTTAGGGTCACCCCAGGTTTCTAGGGGTCAGCCAGCATTTATAAAGAAGAAGAAAACCATCCGTCTGTTTTGGAACGAGGTACGGCCATTTGAGTGGCAGTGTAAAAACAACAAACGCTGCAGAGAATTCCTGTGGTCGAAACTGGAACCCATTAAGGTGGACACTTCCAAACTGGAGCATCTCTTTGAGTCTAAGTCCAAGGAACTGCCTGTCACAAAGGTACAGCTCATATTCAGCTTGTTATTATTTTGCTATTGTATTGGTATTCGTTCTGAGTTAGATCTATGTGATTTATGTTGTTTATATGAAAACGGTGGAAAATTCTGGTTCTCACTTGGCCTATGATGGATGATATTCCGTGGCCTGAAACTAGGAGATGACTTTAGGGTGGTGTACGTGCCAAGCTGCCCTCCTGTCTCAGGTCTGTTGGTTTTGGGACATTAATTCAGGTGGGGAATACCAGCATATTCTACATTAGCTTGTTTGTGGCTGAGTGCCAAACTAGGTATTGAAATCTGAAATATTTTCTGTTACATTCACATAAAGGTCATGGCACGATGATTCATATCTGTGAATTTGACAGTTCTTCACTTGGTAATATTTTCCTAATCATTACGTGGAAAGGTTAGAATACCAAACTGGCTCTGCTGCAAAGAGCCTACACATGTGCTTTGTTCTGAGGGATCGATTTATCAGCTGGACCAAGTTTACAGCTAAACTCTGCAGGGGTGTTGGGGTTTTGTTTTATACTGGCAGACAGGCCTATTTTAGATCCTTATTTTGTACAATGTGGCTCTCCAAATTTTAGGATAGAAGCTGGCACAGGAAATAGCTCTGTAGCTAGGGTTCCCTCTTCCTTAGTATTGTTATAAAATAAATTCACAAAGGCTGGGTGACATGGCTGTTTAATATTAGACTCAACAACAAAAGGGAGACTTTTATAGTTACACTTAGTAGGAATTTGAAGTGGCATTAAAAAATTTATTAGCTTAAAGTTTGTTTTTCGTGGCTACATAAAATTCTAAGCAGAATAATCAGTATCAAGGAAGCAATTTTTTTTCCAATTAAAATGCTAATAAAAGATGTCAATCTCTCTTAAATCACTTATACGTTTTCTCTGTATGCCTATATGTTTTATAGTGACACAAAAACCCATCAACACCTTGAATATTTTACTTCTCTTTGACTGGCAAAGTCGTTTTCTGTGTTATCTGTCATGTATATTATTGTTTGTTGTCATCTAGGGAGACTGCATGTCTCACAGTGAAAGTTCTCTGTGTCACCTGTGTGGGTTATTAACTCAGAATTTTCTAATAGTCCTTCTTGAACTTCTTGGCCAAGTGGAAACATTGCAATTTGAACAATCAAGCCCCTCATTAAGCACCTGACAAACAACAGGTGCATACATAGATGGCTTGCATAGATCCTGCCGCTATTGTTCTTACCTGGCATAGGTGCATGTAGGTCTGAAATGTAAGGCATAGCAGCTCTAAAAACACATATAGTTCATTTGGCTGTGATTAATTTCTTTCTCTAATTCCTTTTCTGCTGAGGAAGGAATGCTGGTGACGTCGTGGTGTGTTACTCCTCATCTCTCTCCCTGTAAATACAAATCTGCCACAGATGGTTCATAGACGGAAGGAATGAGAGCATTTTCTCAGATCCATAAAACATTTAATTCCTTGAATTGAATGTGGAATGATGACATATTTGCCATTTCCAAAGTTTAGCTCTGTGCTAAATGCCAGTATTGTAATGGATCTCTCTGGCTGACTCTTAATCTTTTATTCTCACCCAAGATTTTGATAAAATGTTAAATTGTTGGAATTCTGACATATTTACTTTTGCAGTCATTAACTGTGCACATTCCCAAATTACCTTTGGCCATTTTCCCTTCCTCACACTTGCTTCGCAAACCTGCCTGATGCTTTGGCACAGCTTTTGGCTTCTGGCTGGAAGATGAGTGAGCAGGTTTCTTTGAAATTGGTGCAAGTCTGAGGAATGATTTAGGTGACTGCTTTTCTCTTGGAGACTAATAACTGCTCTCTGCATGAGATGTTATACTTTTGGCTCTCCTTCCACCCTGTCCCATTACACAGACATTGAAGTCTCATTGTCTCTGTAGGGAAGACAGTGGTGACCAGGGAAGACCATAGTGGAAGTCTACCCTGACTTCTGAGACTCCTGCCTGGTTTTAGAGAATACAAGCAAATACCTTCCAGGGTAGGAGATGATCCTTAGGTCAAGTGAGAGTGGGAATAATTAAGCAGACCACTGGATCCATAAAAGACTTGAGGTTTGGTACGAATATTGCGCTCAAATTAGGATAGCTCTCGCTTTTTCCAGACTGCTTGGTTTATTTCCAGGGAGTTCATTCCCCGTTGTGTCTAGTTTCTCCTGTCCAATGGCTGCAATCCAAAACAGGTTTATTCTATAATATCGTAAAGTCTGACTTCACAGCTCAGTTCAGCTGAAGAAAAGAGCACAGAGCGACAAATCAAAAGTCAAATCTCCAGATTTCATAGCAATAGATGGAACTAGGAGCATGGAAAAGTAACAGTCCAGAAGGATGAGAAGAAAACCAAAGTCAGGGGGTATGTGTTGGGGGTGGGGGGCTGGAGGGTGGCTCTTTATTACACATATGCTCTTTCATACAGCTGTTACCAATTTTACTCCAGTTTGTAATCCTTCACTGTGATTTCCACAACACACAGCTATAAACAGCTACTTCCTGGCTCATGAGAAGTTTTTCATTAAACACAATGGACTGCAATAAAATAAAGGGGATTTTAAGTTGTAGGATATAATATGGGAGTTGGGGAGAAGTGGGGCTGGGAGGGGAGATTCTTGATTTTAGGAAAACTTATGCCACACTGGACAACTTGCACAATGATTATAGTTAGTGGAGCACCTTCAGTTGCAGAACACTTATTTTCTAAATACGGGACCACGACGTTATGCTTGTAAATAGAAAGAGTGGTCAGGTATCCCCTCCAAGCCAGTCTAGCATTTCTTTCCTTCTCACTCCACCAAACAAAGCACTTCAAAGTGTTTCTTTTTCTGTGAGGAGAAATGAAAACACACAGACACTAGTGAATCAGCGATGGTTGTTCAGCCCTTGGTTGTGCATGAAAGTATTGTTTTGCTGATTCATCTATACCCTGTGGAATATAGGGATCCGTCATGTGCTCACAGACATAGAAACAAGTAGAAGGAAAAAATTAAGGCATATGTTTTCACATACATGTGTATATACATGCCGAGATACATGTTCCTTTTGAAAACATTTGTTCTAATTTGGATAAATACCAAGGCAAGTCATAAATGTGGACCAGAATTTCTGAAAAAGATTGTATATGTGTATCCTGGACAAAATCAGTGGCAGCTGGGTGATTCCATTTTAAACTCACAATGCCAAATCCTTGTTAATTGAGATAGAAATCAAGGAAAAAATGCCATCTGACTTATGGGATTGCCAATTTTTTTCTGTACTACTGAGATGCAGGTTGTTCTGCAAATGTAAATGAAGGAGATATTTCTGACTTGGTGCTCATATATAGTTATTTACGTGGTCACTGGAAAAGCATTTTAAATTTTCCTATATTAATTAAAGTAAAGAGGCCTGGTTTAGACCATGTGCTCATCAGACCACAAATCACCTTCTGTGGGATGATAACAGTTTTTAAGTAACCTATCTGGGCTACCCAGAAAGCAGAACAGAATCTGTCCAGTGAGGTCTTGTGAAGAACTAAATTCATTGTAATTGTTAGCTCATTGCAGGAGCATTTGTTTCCCACAAATTATACCACCTGATATATTTGTAATTCATTTTGCATTTACAGTTAACAATATAACATTCAGAAGTTCAGGGATTGCATTACATTCTGACGCAAAATATATAAAATTAAGGGCACTAGAGCACTGTTCCCTCAAGCACTTGAAATCATTCTCCGTTAATGAACTTATAAAACCCAGTCTGAAGTCACCTAATATTGCAATAGAAATTAATAGGTGTATCTTATTTTAACAGACACTTACATGTGTGCAATTTAATTGCAAACAAAAAGCAGTTCTTTTCCTAGTGGTGGGTAGTAAAGTTCATAGTAGTAAAATCTTTCTAGTTTCTTCTTCCTTTTATTTATTTCTAAAGGACTTGTTTGTAACTTACCTGTTGTCCCCAGAATGGATTTAAAATATCTTCTGGCCCTGTTTCTGAAGAGTTACTTACCCCAAAATCTTATATTCCATATGCAGTTATAGCTCTGGAAAATACCTACATGCATACATCCCCTGTACAGCTCATCTGTCTTTCATAACTCGCTGCTAAGTAGCAAGCGCGCTGTTGCAATCTTAGTGATCCCAGTGGTTAGCATCATATGTCCCCCAAATGAATGTCTCTCTTGTCAGACTTAGGAACCTAAAAACAGAGCTGCAGATTTGAGGCTTACTTACCCATACCGCATGTGGGAAGCCTAAATTTAACTCCTTTCCCCCAGCCTTTTTCCTTTTGCATAAATTCTTTGGAGCTGTGTAATTCTGTGCTGAGAAGGACGAGGTAAAAAGTGGTAGTTTAAAAAAGGCTTATGTGTAATACAGACTCAAGAGGAAGCAGTCTCTGGTGAACCCCACTTGTTTTTATGTGGCCTTGACCTCTAACTGTGGTCCTGAAAATGTTATTAATGGCCCTGAAAGTAGAAGTGACTGCTTTAAAGGAGAAGTTACATCTCAGATCCTTCAGGTAGCTCCTGAGATAAGGAGGACTCTTTTCCTCAAACAAGGAAAAGTTCAGGAAGGCTGCTTCAGGGATGCTTTTAAAGGATTAAGAAAGCATTCTGACAGAACAGATGTTTAAAAACTGAAAGCAAATTTTGTCTTTGCTCTCCTAAAACCCTGTTTACTGCAGAAGTGTTGTTTAATTTTAAAAAACCCAACCCACTTACTACTTTCAGAGGTCATACCCATGTGGTAGTCCTCAGCTCCTGTGAAGTGCACTTGCTTTCAGTCTCATCTGCACACAGAACTCGCACCATACCACATTAATCATGTAGGTATGATAAAAGTGCTGTGGAGCCACACACCATGCTGGGTAGGGTGCTATGACCGGTGGGCAAACCTTTTCCTGTGCAGGCAAGGAACTGAGATTATGCCAGAGAAAGGCATCTGTTTAACAAGAGAACATCATTCCCATAGTGAGCTGACCCATAGCTGGAGGCATTTTGGTTGAATCATATTTGCTACCTTAGTTCTTCCAATGCAGAAACAGCATGCAGACCTGACAGTAGGGTATGTTTTGACTTGATGACTGTTGTGCAGACCTCGAGGACCTGGGGAAAAAATTTTCGTGGTCTAAAAAGCAATCCTTAGCACAGATGGAGAATTTGTGCTTTCATTGTTGTTTATACTGGAGGTAAGATCCAAAGATTATGTCTAGTCTCAAATAAAGCTTTGAGAAAAGCAGAAGGGTTGAAACTGTTCTGCACCTGTGAAGGGTTTGACAGACATATCATGAGCAGTAATGTAGAACACCCTTCCTGTGGCAGCCAGAGGCCAGAAAACCATGCCAGTGTCTCCAGAAAGGCCTCTACAGCTCCTTTGCCAGTGCCCAAGTTGGATTTATAACACAGGAGGACTGGTAGGCAGCTAGGAGCCACCCTATCTGTTTTCCATCCAGCCACACAGACGAGAGAGGGTCAGTGGTCACTCTGGGTTGACTCATCCAAGGGGTAATTGAGACCCAGAGCCCATCCGCTGCCCAGCTGCTACCGTACTGACCCTGTGGCAGAGCTGCTGCCCATCAGAGACACCTTCAGGCTTTTTTCAGACAGTCTCCTGCCCCAAACTGCAGTGTTCCCAGCCCTTGCAGGCTTTCCTGTGTCTCAGGCTAGCTCTGCTTTGCGCAGCATCCAAGACTGCATTCAGCACTCTGGTTAAATACTGGCAGCTCATGCTGATAACAGTAAGGATGTGGTAGAAGAATTCAGCTTTTTGGATGGATATAAATGAATTAGATTTGCATCCAGTATCATCACCCTTGAGGAGGGGAAGTCATTAGTGAAAGGAATGACTTTTTTTTCATAAAACAGGCTGGAGGAATAATATTCTTGTTCTCTTCTTTACCAAGAAAACTGCTGCAGATGGGAAGCGACAGGAGATCATTGTATTGGACTCAAAACGAAGCAATGCTATTAATATTGGCTTGACTGTGTTGCCCCCTCCCCGCACTATCAAGACTGCTATATTGAACTTTGACGAATATGCCTTAAACAAGGAAGGAATAGAGGTAAGGAAGAATAGTCAATGTCTTCAAGTCTGTATTTTCAATATTTCCTTTACTTTTTTTTTTTTTTTTTTTGATGTTGTATATGATTCAGGCCAGACTTTTCTTGCAAGAGGGAAAAGGGGATTTATTATATCATGACTGAGAGTTGAAACTGGTCAGATCAATGCAGTGTGCTCAGAAGCATGTAGTGTTCACCTGAGATTGGGCATGCTTAGTAAACACAGATTCTCTTCTCTGTTTGTGTCTGAGTAACAATGGTGTTAATCCCTGTCAGGATTTTCAGAGTATTATCTGTTCCTCTGGAGCTTGACTGAAACATGTGGGCAGCAAGAATAGGCAGGGAGTTACTAGGGCTGATGCAACTGGTACAGGGTTTAATAAAGTTCATGCCCAGCTAGCTGTTGGAGTCATTCTAGATTGTGTATCTAATGGAAAACAAATACAGTGACTAGTTCTGCTCAAAATAGCATTTTTGTGTTACTGTTGTTTGAAGAAAAGCAGTTGGTATAAAGATTACAGATGATGTAATTTTTACCATTGCATTTTGACTTTGCAGATATTCTTAACAAGATCCAAGATGAGCTCTGTTCATCATTCTTTTTATCAAAACATTTTTCTTCAATGAAGTGTAAAAGAAGCCTACTGCTCCCCTGTTTTTTTTCATTGTGGTTGCATTAATTTCAAATCTTTTTTTTTGAATAAGCCTGTATCATCTTGTAAGAGTAATCTACATAATTACAAATCTCAGCAAGTAGTTGAGGTGCAGAGGTTATGTGTTCATACGCAGTCACCTTTTAGTGGTTTGGCGCTGTGCTTCATGATTTCTCCCTTTCTACCTTCACTGTGCTGACTACAGAAGAAAATGAGAAAAGCTGGCTGGAATGGAAATGGAGTTGCCAACAGTTACATGCAGAAGAAGTACTTAAGGCAAAAAGATCATTCTAGCTAGAAGGCAAGGTCTGATTTATCCCTACTAGAATATAGTTTCTTCCCAGAACTATATTATTTATTGGCTACATATATACTTTACTCATATTATGAAGGTGACACATCAGGCTAAAAAAGAACCTTTTCATGACTCAGCCCATATGCCTACCAGTGCAGTTTGCAGTACCAAGCTCTAAAGTGTTGGAGAGAAGTACCCCTCCAGCCAAGCCCAACTCACAGACCACTGGTTAGATCTCAGTGCTGTAGGTGGTGTTACCATACAAAGTACAACATAAAATGGATGATGCATCTTCCATGCATTATCTCTTTTGATTTGTGTCCTTCTCTCTCATGCTTAACAGAAGTTCAGCTGCTCTGCCCAGCTCACCCTTTCTAGTACCAACATCTGTAGCTGGGCTGTCCATCTGTCAACCACCTGTGGTGTCCACAGTTGTGAGTGCCTTGTACCACCACACCCTGCTTTGGGTGGCCTTCCCATTAGCTACCAGAAACCTGTAATTTTATTTAAAATAGATATGCAGGTAGCTTTCAAATTAAAGAATTCAGAAATCAGGAAATGATACGCTGTTGATATACTTGCCAAGTGCTAAAGAAAATGGGTTTTCTGAGTTTTGAGTCCACAGCTTGAAGCTAAGGATGTGAGTAATCCTGATGTGATCATTCAGATATTTAAAATCAAGAGAAAGGGTAAGTGGAGCAGAGCCCGTGTACTCCGCATCCTGAAGGGTGAAGCTTTTAGCAGATCTGCCATGGAGCAGGACACCAGCAGGGTAGCAAGTTACCTGAGCTGTCTTTTGCCTCAGCTGTGAGCTCTATGCTATGCCTCTTTCCAAGTTCCATTGCCACTGTTGTGTTAGTGTGCACATGGCTTTAGGTCTGCACCTTGGTGGATAAGTTCAGATTAAATGGTATCTTAAGACTGACCTTAGTGATTAGACATTTAGCTCTCATAATTAATCCATACTTGCTTTTTAACTTCAAATATGTAATTAAGATAGGAGGAAAAAAAAAATCTCCAGGTATTTTAAAGCCCTCTGTACCTAAGTGTGTTGTATGATTTTAGGCCATGTGTTTGAAGTGGTCAGGTACTCCTGAGCTTTGAAGAAGGGCAGAAAATGGGGGCATGGTGCTAGAGAGGCAGATGTAGTCCATTTAGTGTGGAGAGCAGGTGCTGTTAGAAACCTGTTTTCAAAGGAATACACAATGTGTGTCTGCAAGCATGCATCAATTCAACTAGAAAATTTTTGCCACCTTACATTTGCCAAAGTGGTTGTGTTTTCCTTTCTTTGAAAGCTTGGCGTTCATTTTGTTTAAGCAACTTGGAGCTTGCTACAGGAGAAAGGACTGCCTGCTTAGTTACCATGGATGAGGGCGTTCTGTGAGCTCAGCAAAAGAGGCGAGCTTAAAATCATGGTACCCAACTGTTGTGAAGTGTATCATGGGCAACAGCAAGAGTAGGGTCCACCAAACTAGACCTTGGCACTTGTCTTTAGTAAAGGAAATGAGAGGGTCCCCCTGTAACGTGTTTTTTAGCAAGAAATGTGGATCCAAATTAATTATACCAAAGGGTACAATTAATTTAGCAGAGTAAAATTGGGGTAATGCCATGAGAAAATTAAGGGGGATTGCTTTGTTCTTTACAGTTTTGAGATCGTACATAGTACTGATGCACAGGTAGGTATAGCTTTTAGTAAAACTACGTGAAATTAAAGCCCCGACAATTAAGCTTGCCCCTCCATACCTGCATTTGTTAAGTAATTTGAAGCCCAAGTGTCTGGAGTGGCTAGGTAGCCCACAGGGGTAAAAAACAGTAAGAAATGAGAGCCTCGTGGTAAAAAAGGCAGATGGTGACATGTATAAACAAAAACCAAAATTTGATTTTTGGAAACTGTTATGGTTATTTAAGGGTTTGTTCTGATAGTCACTGTGGTACTCTGGCATCTGCAGATTCCAGTTTGTTTAGCTGAAGCTTTGTAAAGTGTGATGGGGACTCAATGGTGCCTTGCTGGCTGTACACCCATGGTCAGTTTATCCCTACCCGAACGAGTTTCAGACTTTATTGAAAGGAAAGAAGCTACACTTGCTCTACTTGCAGCAAACCAAAACATCTGCTACAGTTTTTGTGATCAGCAGTGGTGTGTTCATGTATTTCAGTAGAGAGCCAAGGAGAGGGAATAGTCTGACTAAGCCAACGGCTGTCAGTTCCCCGCTTTACAGAGGTGGCTGTGGGGCATTTTAGATTAAATCCCTTATGGGAATTGGTGAGAATTGAAATAAAATTAGTGCAGGTAGCTTCACTTGCTATGAGTCCTGACCTTCATATACTTTTGTATTTTGTTGGAGTTTCTGCAGACACTCATGTGTCTTTATAGCTGCCTGGAAAGCTGAAGTGTGAGAGCCTTTTTGGAACTAAATCATCTGCCAAAGCCTGCCAAATATCCAGCAAAATACCCAAGGTGTATTTATTTGGTTATGGGCCTCAAGATGCAGAAAGCTTTGAACCTAGCAACAGTAAGATATTTAGTTTACTAGCTTTTTTCAGGCTCCTATTCACCTGGTAAGGTCAGCTGAAACCAAGTATGAAAGCCAAGGCACCCTTGCAGCCTCCTCATCACTGAGAAGCACCATTGTCTCTTGAAAGAGAGAACTTGAGCACCTAATTTCATCAGAGGCTCCAGCCTATTTGCAGTCTCTGGTTAGGTGCCTCTTTGCATCCCACACTGGGGCCTGTAATCCTCAGGCCTATGGGGTTTATAAATTTTGCCCTGTGACACTTGTAAGGCTTTCCTCCTAGCAATTTTTGGAGATCATACATCAGGGTGGCTGAGTCCAGGAAATAAGCAGTTTGATCCCTTTGTTGAAAGATCAAGCAAGTGGGTGGGTCCAGCAGTCCAGGAGCTTTAGGATCCATTATCTCATGCAAATGGGATCTCAAAAAATTGCTTTTTTTGTCTACATGAAAAGATTTCTGCATTGGTTTTCCTCAGAATATTAATCTCTGGCCCAAACAGTTACGTGAGAATGAATAGAGGCGAAATACGTATATCTCACGTATTAGAGGATATGAGCATAGAGTTTGTTGATAACCAGTTCTTCCTTAATTGGTGTTAAGAATGCCGTACTTGGGAGAGCATTATGAACTAATGATTAGATTCAAAGCCATTTGTGATTTAACGGTCACGTCAAGTGCCAGTAACCTTCTGCCCTGCTGTGTTTTTATGATACTTTACTGTCGGTGATGTTTAAAAAAATAATAAAAATAATAACAAACTGGCAGTTGGTGTACTCATCAGTTTCCAGCACTGAACAAATGGCTCAAATTAGTCACAGGTTGGAAATCAAGAATAGGAGCATTTTACCACTTGCACACCAAAGGTGATGACTAGCAGGATCAGAATTATTTGCCTGAGCAGATTAGAAGTGCTGGTGAGTAGGTCATTGTTATGGGGTCAGTTTGCACCCTGAATGGTGTGAGACCTGCCAGCAGCACTGGTTCCACCGAAGCAGGGCTTTCAGCAGCAGGAGTGATCCTTGGCAGCTGGCACAAGTACAGGCTCTTTCGCTTGGCATTCTCTGTTTCACATACTACAGTACGCAGCACAGCAGCCTTGCAGCAATTGGACTTGAATGCTTTTTGTCAGCTCCATCTGGCTTGTGGTGTTTACATAAAGCTCAGGGAGGAGGAGAGTCGCTTTGGAAATAAAGCTTGCTGTTTCACTGCTCTCTTTAAAATGCCCAAGAGCAGTGCAGTCTCTGGAGGGAAGGCCCTGTGCCACCACAAAATGCTTGTTTGATCCCTTGGTAGCTGCCAAAAGTCCTGGTTATTTGTAGGAGGAATTGAAAATTACTGCTGAAGTGTTAGCCTTCAAAAATGCATCAGAAGCATTTTTGCATCCATCACATGGCTACTGCTAAACTTCCAATGTATGGATCATATGATTCTGTTTGCATAGGCTCAGCTGAGAGGGTGTTGCCTTCTTGTTGTTGAAGCTAGGAGCAGGCAGTAGGAGGCCTGACTTCTTCAAAGGACACTCTGCAAAACCACTTTTCTTATGAGTTTCAGATTCAGTCTCACTTTTGTATGAACTTTTTAGATGAGGATTGGTCAAGCACTGAGAAGTGCCCTAAAGCAGCTACTTACAAATCTAGTTTAATGTTAGGTGTCTCCTAATAGACAGATTTCAGCACGGGTGGGTGGGTGGGTGGGTGGATGGATGGATGGGTGGATGGATAGCACATACTAAAATCTATCAAGTGCTATCAACCAGTCATTGAGAGGGGAAGGAAAAGCACCAGAATATATGGAAGAATTTTCTTCCTCTTCTTTTTTTTTTCCTTAGAATGTTAATTTATTAAGATAGAAGCTTGCAGTATCCAAACGAGGCTTTTTTAAAATTTCTTTTTTACTAAAAGGCAGAGCCAACATTAACAGAAAGAAAGGCTTATTTGTGTTATGGAAGTCAGTGTAAGAAGATGGACAGCAATACAAATGCTGTGGCTGAAATTCAGTAAGTCTCAGTTCAACAAATTAAGTATTATTTGCTAGCTTAACTCTTTGTTCTTTGCCTGATTGACCAGGAAAAGTCCCTTGCTCTCCATGCTTAGCTTTAGCACTGCGCAAGCAGCCAGATGAATAGCAGTAGGGGAAGGGAATAGTTGTGCTACTTTGATCAATTGTCTATGTCCAGTTCTGGAACAAGGCCGTAGTTTGGATCGTCAGGTCTTTGGCTATATTTTTATTATTCTCTCCTCCCCTCCAAAACAGCCGCTATCATTATACAAGACTACAGCAAAAATTTGCCACTCCTTAGACGGATAAACTAAGTTGTGTTGAATATCTACTGCTTTGTTTTAATGAGTTATGGGTCAGCAGGGTAAAGACCTCATCTTATCTGATGCCTTTATAATGTTTTGCTTTTCTTTTTGATTTTAAACACATTTATTATGTTAAAAACTAGTTAAGAAGCAATACCTTAGAGAGCAGTACTTTGAGGAGGAAAGCTGCTACATGTAACCAGTATGCAAAATCCAAGAGTGAAAGGGAAAATTTGAATGTTTTTAGCCATACCAACAACAGAAACTGAAAATAATGAGATCCTTTTTCATCAATATTTTAGACTTCTCAGATCAAAAGAGGCCATATGTTATGCAATGCATAATTCAACTTGAAATTCACTGTGTGTTCCTTGGGAAGTTGTCCTCAGTTCCGCTGAAATTTTGGTGGAGGGAGCTAATAAGCTGCAATAGTTGTCATGCTTCATAAAACCCAAAACAGATGGAACAAAAAGTGATATATGTTGATAGCAGCAAGGGACAAAAGTCTTTGAGTTATTTCTGCATACCTACAAGTGCAGTGAAAGTCATAGATATTGAGGCTAAAAAGGACCTTAATACCTAGTCTGACCTACTGTAAATCACACGGCACAAAGTTGTACTCCTCCTCCCTTCACTTCCATATCTACTTTGCAGAAATGTGGCTAGTTTTTACTTAAACATATGAAAGCTGAGGGGAGCAGTCCCAACTGGTCTCCCTGTGTCTGCTTCCATGTTTTATCCCATGATTATGCTACTGAGCACAAATGCTTTTAAAAAGCTTTTTAATACAGATGTATTTTTCTGCAAACTGCAGGTGATTGATATATCAGGCCTTGTTCTGCTTTCTTGTGCAGTGGGTTAGTTCTTGATTGCTACAGAGCTGTCCTAATTTACCAGCCAGGGACTTGAGAACTTGTAATGCTATTACTATGAAGTCACCCAATGGCCAGCCCTTGTGCACTTCTTGGCCCTTCCAATGACGCCTGCCTTTTGTCTCCCTTCACAGAAAATCCTGACCATGATCCCAACTGAGGAGGAGAAGCAGAAGATCCAGGAGGCACAGCTGGCAAACCCCGATGTCCCACTGGGCAGCGCCGAGCAATTCCTTCTCACCCTCTCCTCCATCAGTGAACTCTCAGCCAGGCTCCAGCTCTGGGCTTTCAAGATGGACTATGAAATAGTGGAAAAGGTGAGAAAAAAGCAGGGAGGCAGGGGTGGAGACTGTTTGGAGGCTTTGCTTTAATCTTTCCCTGACCTTGTTGTTATATGAGTGTCTATTTTGAGGAAATGGTTGATGGGTCACTTCTGTTTCAGTGGCCAACCAGGAAACAGCTAAAATGATCCTTCATAACCTGTTCCTCTTATAAAAGAAAATTAGAGGTTATGTCTTCCTTCTTTCATTCGTCAGTAATGACATCGAAACAAAGAAGAGGGCTAAATCCTTACCACATCTTCTCCAGATATTGTTATTCAGGAAATTCTTACTTCAGAGCAGTAAGAATTTTTCTTTAGGTAAAGGCTGAATGAGCAGTACAGTGTTCAGCCTTATATCATACAATGAGAGTATTGATCTTACATCCATTTGAACTAAGGGAAACAGTATCCATTAAAGTTTTTTCTGTTTATAACCCTCATTCAAAGTTATAAACAAAAGATAAGACAACCTTCAGGGGTCTTCTGTTAAGTCACAGACAGTTTTTGCCACCTTCTTCATAGATGGCATTTATTCAGATAACAGTGGAATTGCATTATCTGTCATGAATGATGAATCCAGATAAACATTTCAAAATGACAATGTATAACTTTGGTGCATAGGTGAAAGAGAATGAAACTCTAGGCAATTTCAGCTGCTTGCTGACTTTCACAAGCTCTTTCAGCAATCTAGCACAGGAACCTCATCTGGCTGCACTTCTGGTGCATAGCGCATGCATTCTCTTCAAGCAACTCTTTCCTGTATATAGTGATATTGTTTGTGTGCCTGTACACATATGTTTATATTAAAAAATCAGTATAACTTTGGGTGATATGGATTCTGAGAGGTGGAACTCGCTTCTGAAAATGCCTGATGTTTACCTATCCATGGTTATTTCATAAGGTATACAACAGTGAATTGACTCACAGACGATACTGTCAAGATTACTCTACTTCTGCTTAATTTTCTTAGATTTTAGGAAATGCAATCACATTAATACTCGGGATTTTTCAATTATGACATTTTAGTTTTAGACGTTTATATTTCTGACTCGTAAAACGTAAAATATTTGTATCTAACCTGAGTACTTTTTTTGTCATTAGGGTATTTTTTTGTCAGTTGGCTGTTTTAGGGGCTTCGGGGGGGATGGTTGGGTTTTTTACTCTGCCACAGCTATTTATTCTGCTTTGAAGTTACCACCAGGCTGATGTTTTCCTTTCATATAAGCTGAGTTAGCTGTAGTTGTTAATCTGTGTGTATACCTAGGATATCTATCTTCCTTCCAGTTAAAAATAACATTTGAAGTGCTGCTAGAAGCTGAAGAAATTTTGAGTTTTCCTGTTGCTTATCCTATAATGTTGTTTATGCCAGATAGTTAATGAATTGCCAGCTAAAATCCGTGTAGAATGGATGCTTGTGTAAAATGTCTCAGATACCTAGATTACTCAAAGAAGTGATAGCTGGAGTGAAGATAGGACCAGTGTTTTTATCCCTATTGAAAGGTAGAGAGGCTAAAGTACAGGACTTACCATAAAATGGTGCAAGAAATAACATACGATAACTCTGATAAAATAAGAGGAGTGTGTGATAAGAAGTCTAGCAGACAAGCATAGATAGGACAGACAGCTTGGGTCTTATTTCAGTGACGAGGAAGATATGTGGTCAGGCATCAGAGGTAAGAGAGAGAGGCTGCAGTTGGGTGTCTTCAGTAACAAAAGTTTAAAGTCAGAATTTAAATTCCAGGTAACCAATAAATTTAAGCATTATTTAGACTGAGATAAGGTACCATGAGCATATTCAATTAAAAAATTAAGTAGGTTGCGTTAGTGATTATCATAATGAAAGAGTCCCATGATCTGCTAACTTTTTCTGTTCTTGAATCTGTGTTTTTGCAGAAGATCCATCTGCAAATGGGCAAACCCTTCATGAACCTTAGGTGCCAAATCACTCAGTTTCACAGGCTTTGTAATGTTTTCATCCAGTATCTGCTAGATTTTTTTTTTTTTCATTTACTTTAAAATTAGGAAAATTCAAAATAGTTCAGAATGAATGCATATAATTTATAGTCACACATATATTTTATGTAAGAATTTAATGAACCTTACTATTATTTCTGTGAAGCTGGAAATTTTAGATAGACAACACCATGAAATACCTGTGTTATTGATGTCAGACTGGAGTTCTCATTCACGAGACTCTTTTGCTCATCATCCGAGAACAGAGTTTTGCCTAAGCAGGTCTTAGCTCCGTCTCTATCAACTTGAAAGAAAACCAGCATGAAATTGTTCAAGAAAAGGGTTAAGTGAGGTATTGTTCATGTCTGTAGAAAAACTTTCTATGCATAATGAAGTAATCTTTCTCGGATTGAATTTAATTAACTAAAGGAAGTCAGAGTACCTTTGCAGCCTCGGTCTGTGTAGGATTGAACTGAATGGATGGTCATTCTTTGGTCTTTTCATAAAATAAAAAAGAAAGCTCTTTTCCAATCACCTGTTTTATAATGCGTATACCGTTTTAAAACATTAATGTGTACCTAAGGTACTATATACCTACTGAAGGTTATCAGTGGCACAATAATTGTTCTCGCTATAGGCATAGACAAAAAGAGCTTCAATTTTAAATCTTTATTTTCAGACTTTTGATTGCTCTGAAAACTTACACTGTATTGCTACCAGTTCTTTGTACTAGACTATTTATGATGTGGATGATGTCAAATTTCATTATCTCAAAGGGAATTTAAGGGTCTTAGAAAAACGAATAGAATCTTTATTTGTCCTAAATCAGACTTCTTTTTTTTTCTTAAGGTCACTGTGGGCACATGTATCCTTATTGCTGACAATTTTAAAGGATCATAAATTAATATAAGCAGGTGTAGAGCTCAGAAAAGTAGAAACTGTAAAGAAAACTACTTGCTTCAGTTTCTCTTCTGAGCAGAAAGATTATTCCTGACTCTAGTCTCCCTGGAGACAGTGTGCTAGAGAAATAAGTGTTCAAAAAGATTGTACTTTTGGGTGATGCTTGAACTGTCTGAAAATTTGTGAAGTGCATCAGAGCTTTTTAAGTTTTACAGTATCATCCTAATACTTTCTGTTGTTTAAAAAGTGTTTGATAATTTATGCATGCCAGACTTCATTAAACGCAAACATGGCAAGTTACATTTTGGTCATCTCAAATTTCTCATCCCAACCAAGTCTTTACCCTTCCCAGAAAAGCAAGACATGAAGTTGTATAGGTGTTGTTAGCTGAACTTTATACTAGTGAAGCAGGCTGCTAACAGTGCATATGTCAGATCAGCTGTGCAGAGCATGTGTGCTACATCCTCCCTGCCCCAGGACCAGTGGGTTCATTGCACGCATATGGTTGAGTTCATTTGTGCATGTGCATCAAGCATTCATCAGGTATTATCAGATGTCTTGCAGCCAGAAATTCTGGACCAATCCTCAAATTTCATTCAAGTATAATTTTTAGGTGAAAAATAAATATGTGATAAATAAGGATATGTGGTATCTAAGGACATGTGGTAGCTCTGCAGTATCTATCTGTCCTCTTTATATAGAAGGTGAGTTTTATAGGAAGCAAGAATAGGTATTTCATCTGATTATACACTGGTTTGTGTTGGGTTTTAGTGCTTCCATAAAATAAAAAATAAAGATTATTTATAAATGTGTACTATATGCAACATAGTCTAAGCTTGTATAACTTACATGTAAATAGCTAAATGAAGGGCTACAGCATGGCCTGGTTTGGAAGCCTTCAATGTTATCTTTTTATTCACCTTCAGAATATTTTAAATTAACCTTTAAGGAACATTTTTTTCAACAGGTTGCAGATAGATACAAATAAAATAGTTCAAAAGCCTGTGTTCAAAGTACAGATGCAGAACAGTTTGATTCAACTCCATTATGCAACAAAACAACTAAATCAACCCCAACTTTAAATCAATTCAAAGAAATATGTGCAGTAGTTTATCAATTTTAGTTTTAACTTGATAAAGTCTTGGATTATTTAGTACCTCTCCTCTGATATAAAAATTACTTTGCTCACTATGCCATCTCTTAATTTGTCTTGAATTTGCCATATTTCTTTCTCTTTACAAGGGATGAATTGTTCTTTAGTCACTAGAAATGCCTGTTTCTTTTATTTTTGTGCTCTTATTTATGGTAAAGTAGCACTACAGTAGTTGAATGACCCACTGTATTTCTCTTAAGAAAGTGAAGTTCTTGGCTATTTTGCCTCTTGGCCTGAAATAACAGCTTAATTTTGGCTTCTCAGCTCATAAAGAATGTAATAATTTGGGAAAAGAATGCTGCTCAGGGATGCTTAGGATGGTATTTGGAGATAGAAGCAATGTGAACTGTTGCTGTGCATACAAAATAAATAACGGTGGGACTCACACAAAGACATGGAAATAAGCTCTGTCAACTCAATTACCCTCACTCTCTCCCTTTGAACTCTCTGGTGTGTAGTTCACTTCCCAAGGTAATGGAACAGAATTTATGTTTTCAAGCCTTATCAGTTTACATACCTATACTCAGATAACGTGTGAATGGAAGATGCATTGAATTCAAAGATTAAAATGAGAACACTTGTAAAGCTTGATGTTTACAGTAGTGGGTTGGTTTTTTTTCAGTTTTAAAGTCACACAAGCACAAAACCACATCTAAAACTCAGAGGTGGCCATCATTGGAAGAAAGTTCTAGGGTCAGGCTACAGATGCCAAGTTTAACCTTTTTTTTATTAGTTTTTCAAAGATTAGAAACTATATTTATAAGAAGCTTTTTTATCAGTAGGGGCAGGGGGATGTTCATGTCTGAAACTCCAATGCAGCAGCCCCTTCTAGATTTTCTTTCCTGTTTAGAATCACAGAATAATCCCCAGGACAAGTAAGGCAATTGCATACATAAAAAACAACATTAGGAAACTATTTTATGGTTTTTGGGTTGGGTTTTTTTTTTTTTTTCTGTCCCTGCATGCAATTTATTAGCTGGAACATGGAAGAAAGCCAGCACACATGGCCATTTTGCATTCTGCAAGATGCCAGTTCAGGAACTTTTTGCAGTAATTAATCTAAACCATAGAATTAAAAACTTAAAGCGGCTATAGCCAACCACAGCCTTCACTTTCTTGTTTCTCTTCTCATGGCAGGAAGTTGCAGAGCCACTTCTAGACCTGAAGGAAGGAATGGACCAACTGGAGCACAATAAAACTTTGGGGTTTATCCTTTCTACTCTGCTAGCCATTGGCAACTTTTTGAATGGAACCAACGTAAGTCTGATACCCCAGCATTTCACTTGCACTTTTTTGCCTCAGAAAAACAGAAGGCAAAACCATTGTGACAGTTTCAACCCAGTATTTATTTTTAACCAGAAAAATAATCTGGAAATAAGAATCTATTTTGTCTTTTTATTGTATGTCAGGTTGTTCTTTGCCTCTTTTAGTATAACCTGAAGGAAATGTGGCTCTAGGCACTCTTCTGGTATAACTCGCTTGAGTTTGATATTGATGGTTCCCATTCTAGTTGTGACAACTGTGTCATGAGCCATTTCAGTGCAGATGCACTGATTTTAGGCCTGTTCTTCAACAACTTAAAAGTTCCTTCTTCTGTAAGACTCTTCTTTTTTCCCCTCTGCCCCTACTTGGTAGTAATTTTTGTCTACTAATCTGCATGGGAAGGAGTAAATATTTTTCTTTTTCATTTCTTCCCTTTTTTCCTGCTTACAGGCCAAAGCTTTTGAGTTGAGCTACCTCGAGAAGGTTCCAGAAGTCAAGGACACAGTGCACAAGCAGTCCCTCCTGCACCATGTCTGCACTATGGTGGTCGAAAAATTCCCAGACAGTACCGATCTTTACTCAGAGATTGGGGCCATTACTAGGTCAGCCAAGGTATGTGTAAAGGGTAAATATATGTGTGTTTAAGAAAAAAATCTTTAAAATGAAATATTTAAGATTTTATTTTAATCTTTGATTTTTGGTCACAGCACTTTTTATGAATGTGGATTCATTGTGTTGTTCCCACTGATTTTCAAAGATGCCAGCACTTTTACTTCGAGCTTCATGTCTGTCTGTCAGGTAGTTTCCTTAAAAATACACTAACAGGCAGCCTCGTTATGACAGCCCTTTTAATATTATATACATTATTAATAATGTATGTAACTATTAGGAACTATTTCCAGGTTAAAACTTTATTTGTCCAGTATCTTCAAATTTATTTATTCTGTGGTTTGGGGGAATCTTTTTTTTAAGGCAGATACTAATTGTATTTTAAGTGGAAGGTATGATCTTTTTTTGGTAATAAAATTGTTGCCAGAATTAAAGTGTCCGTTAAATATTTTAACTCATTTTCTACCCTCCTCCTAACAATAATTTCTGTGATTAGGAGTAAGGGAAGATAAACAAAAGTAAAGGAAACTTGTAGCAGAACCTCTTTTTAAGAAGTGGCAATCCCTTGGCTAATGCATAGGTCTGGTCAATGGCTCAGCTTGGTATGCAGATGATTTATTACTGTTGCTAGCACCTTGTTTGGCTATTGGGGGGAAAGGAGGAACAATATGATCCTGAATAATACAAGTTCTTTTTAAAAATGCAAAACTTTAATCTTATTTTAGTTCCTTGCACAGTTCTTATGACAATGAATTCATAATCTAATTTTGTGTGCTGTTGAATTTGCCAATTCCAGGATTTACTGTGTGAATATATTAAATAGTCAAAACTTTGGTTTTTATCTCTCTATTTCATAAAATGACTTAGGTTGGAAAGGACCTCTGAAGGTCATCTGTTCCATCATCCTGTTCAGTGCAAGATGAAATAAAACCAGGCTGCTCAGATCTGCGTCTGAGTCTCGAATAATCCTTTTTTTTTTTTTTTTTGAGACCATTTCCACACTTCTTCTCCGCCTTACTCTTTAGAATGGGTTAAATGATAGCAAACACAGTATCCCACCCTCTTCTTATAAATGTTATATGCTTACTATATTGTCCCGTTCTACTTGTGCTATGTTTTGTTAGCTGTCCTGAGGTTTTCTTTGTGGTTTTCAACTGTTGCTATCCTTTTGACACCAGTTGTCTTTGGGCAGTTCACAAGGACATCCAGGAAGCCTTCTGAGCTGATCAGGCAATTCAGAACTCAGCCCAATGCCCAAAGGAATTTGGTACTGCCTGCAGCTTTTGCTCTTCATTGTGATCTACAGTAATGAACATGATCTGCTGAACCAGATTTACTGCTTATCTTCCAACTCCTTAACAATCTTAATCAGGACTAATCTAAATAATTTCCTGCCATCTGTACATTTTACTCTCTCATTCTGCTTCCTTGATTTCCAGATAGTTTTGAATTATAAAGTGCAAACAGTGAGACACCTGCTGTTAACCCTGCCTTCAGATGAGAATCAATATGTATTCCTTTTCTCTCTTAACCTCACACTTCATAGGTGGCCTTCCATGAGAGTCTTGTAAAATTTAGAAGTCTGATTTTCTTTACTTGCTCTTACCTGTCCACTATTTTATAAGCATACTCAGCATGTAGTGACTGATGTATTTAGTTTCCTGTTATTCATCCAGGTTACCAGGTACAGTGATAAAGCTTGGAGCTCTGCAGTCTCCTGAATCAAACTTGCTGCTTTTGTAAACGTAGATGAAACTTTGCTATTCTCTGACTCTTAAAGTTACTAAGTGTAGTGAAAGCGTACCCATTCAGACAATTTCTTTATGTTATTTGATGTCCAAATTCTTGTCTTCTGCTGGTTTAGTGCTTTGTAAGATATCCTCGTCCAACAAGTTTGTTTCTACTATCAAGTCTTCAAACCTTGCTATTAGTTCACTTTTATTAAAAAATAAAGTATAGAAAAATCAGGTACCAGAATAGGTTTCTCCCCAACATCCTCCTTCCTTCCCTTCCCTGTCTTTTGTCTTCTTCAGT
Organism: Amazona ochrocephala; assembly: GCA_039720435.1. NCBI lineage: Eukaryota > Metazoa > Chordata > Aves > Psittaciformes > Psittacidae > Amazona > Amazona ochrocephala. Next base: position 71,938,948 of record CM077876.1, on the reverse strand, counting down.
TTTTTCATCCCCCATGATGCAGGATCCCCTACATATTTTCTTTTTTTTTTTTTTTTTTTTTTTTCTGGATACCATAAAGGAATTTGCAGCTTTGTTTTATATCCTTAGACATTTGCTCTTTCGATTCCATCTCTGGTCGCCTAATTTTCCTCTTGCATAGCATATGTTTAGGCTCTGTTTTATTGCATTCACTGTGGTTGGTTTCTCTCATGTTTGGACGGGTTTGGTTTTGTTGTTTGTTTTTGTTTTTTTTTCCTTTTAGTGATTCTTATTCTCTTAACATTTCACTATATTGGTTTCTACTTTCCTGCTTCTTTTCTATGTTAAGAAGTTGTTTAGTTTTAGATTGGGACCAAGTTAATCACTAAAATTAAAATTACCGTAAAAGAGACGGACCTTTGTTTTCCAAAATCCACACCACTGTGTACAGTGTATTCTCAAGTGAATCTTGTATTTTTCGCTCTTAGGAAGTGGAAGAAAGCTTAACCTAATGCTGTCACTTATAAAAAATTTTTAGGTCTGAGGGCGTGCAAGATTGAGCACAGTCTTTCAGTCTGTGGTTTGCTGATCTAGTGGCCCTGCCCAAAGCGGATGAAACTCTGAAAAGGCCAGACAAAATCACATTAAGAGAAATTATAGCCTTAACCTTCCCCTTGATGCCCAAGGTCTCCCTCCTTGGGATGTTCCTGCATGTGTTATACTGCTGATGGATTACTGTAACAAACTCTATTCCCACTTGATCTTAACTGCCGCAAATCAAAGAGTTAGGACATGGAAGCCATCCAAGCTGCCCTCTTCAAGGGAATGTTCATAGATGAGGCGAAATCTTGGTTTAGGAAAGCTGACAGGAAAGGAGAAGTAATATTTCACTGTGGATTAGGCTGTATTTTGAGCTCCGTTTTGTCTACAAAATCTTTCAGAAACCGCAAAGGCTAAACAGTTTCCATCCTGTAGATAAATAGAGATGCCCCTTCCCCTGAGATGCGCATCATATGAGAATTTCCTGAGTCTTAGGTCATGAAAAAAAAAACATAAAGAAAACAGGCTGCCTCACCAGAAAGGAGTTAGACCAGAAACAAAACGGTACAGTTATTGCAAAACTTGTGGGTTTTGTTGAAGGACTGAATTCATAACTGAAAAAAAAAAAAAAAAGCAGACACAAGTGGAAAAATTACCAAAAAAAGAATTCTAGATAAATAAAAAATATTCATAGTTGTATAAGAGTATATAAGATTGTGCAGGACACTGATTGTTTAGCATGTCATGATTTAAAGCACTTCCCTTTCTTTTCTTTTCCTCTCCCTCCCTGCCGCCAACATATTGCAAGTTGTTTTTTCACTGGAGCTCTACCAGAACTGATGCACCTAATACTGAAGCAGACCCCCAGATTTCTGCAGTTAAAATCAGTATTGGTCTGAGAATTTTCCTTATCAGTAGGGCAAGGAGAGGTTGCATCAGCACTGGTATCTGCTCTGTTAGTGAATAAAAAATATATTCTTATTAAAACTTTTCATCTTCTCTCTGCCCCAGAAGTATCTTCCCCATGCATATGAAAGCTGACCAGCTCCATACAGTAAACTAGTAATTGTCCTTTTCTTGACCTAATTTTCATTTACTTACAAGATACCAAACTTCTGGCTGTTTTGTAACCCTTGCAGCAGAACGCTTTGATTATCTGCAGATACTAGGCAGGGGAGAAGTAGGCAGCTTTTCAAAGTAAGCAGTAGGAAATGTTAACAATGCAGGGGAAGGGGCAAGGATTGTGGGTAGAAAAGAACTCCCGACTAAGATATACACAAGGGAGAAGGAAGCCTGCAGCTGCCCTCTGAGGTGCTTGGCAAGGAGTCAGGGGTAGCAAGGAAGTGTCTGAACAGAAGTGCCATTCTGGTGTGCTGTAGCTTCTGCTTGATACACTGGAATTTAGAGAAAGGAGGAAAGATCATGCTGCCTCCTGTGCTGATTCAGTAGGATTTCTCGTCTTACTTCACAGGAAGTATTTGTGTGCAATTTTCATTCATGTATGCTTTTCCTATTTTTCGCTAGTTCAAATAGAAATAAATGCCGAAAGTCTAATTATATTCCATGGAGAAAAAAGGGTTGGGGGATGCAAGTTTCTTATGGTTGTATCATTCTTTGTGGTGCCAGCTGCAAGGACTGCTACAGGTGTCCCAGTTCCTGGCACCAGCTAGCAGGTGCAGAGATGAAGACAGGGCAGGATAAGGCAGATCCTGCTAGTTGTAGGGCAGATTGGGGCGAGGGGAAAGAGCTTCAGTGGCAAATGAGACTTCAAGGCTTTATCTGAAGGAGGGCAAATGAAGTTTAGCATGTGTGCCTGACAGCACTGTGGTGTTTCAGTAATGTTCCAGGTAAAATGACTGCAAATGGTGTTGCAGGTGCTATAACACCATCTGAAGGGACCTGTATCATGACTCAACTGGTATGGCTCCTCTTCATACCAGAGTGTGGGAACTCATGCAGCATCTGCAGAAAGATCTCATATTGGTATGTTTATTGTAGATAGCTTAAGAAACTAAAATGCAGTAGACATGTGTATATAATTGGTAGACTCATCTGCTCACACCTCAGTAAGCACCTCTCTCCTTTAGTTTTTAATTAGTGTATTGATGCAGATGTTCTTATTCCCAAATTATTTTGGCAGGATGCCACCTCTTACCCTAGAATTAGAAATGTCTGGACAGAGTCTCCTTTATATTTTGCTTGCTTTTGAGAGCTGGCATCTACTTCACTTAAAATGTGTGACCAACAGTGTGCAAGTAGGACTAACACTGGTCTTGGGATGCTTCACTGGGTGTCACAAGACTTAAGGCAGCGTGGAAGTGCTGGAGGAGACAGCGTTTTGAACACACGCCGCAGAAGGTCGCTGTACTCAGATGACAGTGTGTTTGCAAGGAGCGATTCTCAGAATTTCCTTTGGCTTTGAACCAGCTCAGGAAAAGAGGATGATTTTGTGTTCCCTGCCAGAACGCATCCCTGTAATAATGTGAGAATGAATGGTCTGACCCTACATTATAAACAGTTCAGACTCGGCTGTAGTCTGCTGCAGAAACTGTCTTGAACTTTGAAGAGAGAAAGATTTTGTCTGTGATTAAGTATATCTTTCTATGATGTGTGATGAAATAGTTGTCATTTTATTGTGAAGTTAAGGCAACTTTTGCCATTGTAAAACCATCAGTCATCTGTTTAATGCACCTTGTGGGCAGGATAAAAATGCAGACATCCAGATCTTAGAAAATATCTGGGTTTGACATGTTCACCCCTAAAAGAAACAAGCTGTAGCAGTAAACAATGAATATAGTATCAGACAATGGAAAACTCATACAAAGATGCTGAGGCTACTGCTACAAGTTATTCACTGGCCTTCAGAACAAAACTTTGGGTAATTTACAGTGATTTTGAAAAGAAGTGCTTTTTAAGCAGAAACCTCCACTTCACCAATTTCCTTTCATTTATTTGGTTTGGGGTTTTTTACTTCCATCCAGTTGTAACACTTTTTAAACTTTTCAAGGACTGAATGTAAATGCAGGAGGCAGGAAATGTGAGCATAATCAGGTGCAGCATCTTTGACTTTAGGACAGTTTTGTGCTCTGAGTAGCAGTAAAGCTTAGCCGGTAGACTAGAGGAGATCTAATATGTAAAGCACATTCCAGCTAAGGGAGTGCTGAATGACCTTAAATGACCTGTTATCTCACAGCAGCTTGTTTGTTTGCTGTGTATAGCCATACATACCTGGAATTGTACATGCTGCCCTAGGGAATACATAGCAAAAGGTTTGAGCCAATGCATTTAATTCCCAGTGTCACCTCAAAGCAGCCCTTTCTCTTCCCCCAGCGAATAATGAGTCCAGTTCTTGCATTGCCATGAGGTATTTGTGGCCACACAGAGAAATAACATCCCAGCTCAAAGACCAGAAAAGCTCTCTGATATATGTCCTGCCTGAATGACGGGGGCATGGTCTAGTATTTAATGAATTAGGAAGTTTTAAACTTGTATACGCAGCAGTGATACTGGATGTACAGCATGGAGTTGAACTTGAAACAGACCTTTTAAAGGAGCAGTGTTCATGGCACCTGAATGGGCAAGGAAGTAAAAGCTGAGGTATTTGATGGTGGTGGTAGTTTTGAGTCAGATGAAAACTAGCCATACAGGAGTAATTTGGGCAGCAGGTTTATCATGCAATATTGAATTCTCAGCCCAGTTAAGTGGAAAACTTGGTAGAATTTTTTTTGTGTTGTTGTTTGTGGCAGAGTCATGTTACTATGGTAGCAAGCAATAAATAATGATCTAAAAGGATTAAAATGAGTGCTGGCATTGCTGGCACGTGGTTGGAAGGTTTGTTCTTGGTCTGCGTGTTATTTGTGCAAAATACGGTAGGGCATTAAATTGAAAAACAGATTTTTATTTTGATTTTTAAAGTTGCCCATTAGTGACTTATGGCAGTGGTGTCCTGAATGAGGCTGACCCTGCAGGGCTTGTGTCTTGTAAACTAGACTTTAAATCCTACTTGGATAGACTGTCTTTGGCTACTCCACTCCAATGCAACAGTGTCTACAAAGGCACTTCTCAGAAGACTGAAGAGTGGGCCTAGAAAAAGATCCCACATATAAATAACAAGGAGTTCTGAATATTTTACAGCTGGTGTGGTTGTGAATGGAGAGGAACCTGGCAGGAGAAAGGAGGAGCATATCAAATATATCTCAGGAACATTTAGAAAGTTTCTTTTTCTAAATCAGTTTACAAATGAAAATAAACATTACATGGTATCTGAAAGAAAAGAGATTTTTATTTTGCTTAACAGCCTAAGAGTGCTCATTTTTTTGCCTGAGGAAAAAGAAGAGATTTATTTTTAAAGTTGTAGCAGGGGGTAACAGTAAGCAGGACCAGCAAGCTGCATGTATTTTGTACACATATGCACTGAGGAGGAAAAAGAAGAATACGTATTTCCACCTTCCTCCAAATCCTGGGACCAGACATAGTATCTGTACATTGCTATCGAGCACTTCCTTTTACTCAGTTTAGCATTGTTACAAAACAAAACAGCACCACAGCAGTTCTTGTCTGAGCGCCTCCTGTGCTGAGGTTTCCTGGAGCCACAATTCATCCGAATTCCGTGTTAGTCCCAGCATGACCTTCCAGCTGCAGGCGAGAATTGGTGCATTTTTCCTTTCAAGAAAGAATGAAAATGAAAAGGAGTCATGTCTTTCTACCATTTTGCAGCATTCTTTTAGGAAATGGAAATATTCACATAAATAAAAAGGTGCAATCCATGCTTCCTTGGGAATGCTGTGTGGACTGGCAGGGAGTTAGTATGGTATTATGTATGTGTGTTAATATGGTATTATTTTCTTGTTTCCTCTGTATATGTTAGATATAGTAATTGTCATTGTTGCTCCACACAATTTCTTCCTCTTCTTCTTCTGATCATAGGAACACTTAGTTGAGGGATCATCTATCATCATTGTTACTGTTATATTTGTATATAACACTGTAAGTGTTCGAAGACATTCTAAACAGAACAACAATAATGTCAAAAATTACTAAAAAAGAAATTAGCAGGATATTGCAGACCAATGTGACTGCTTTTACACCTGGATCCTGTGTACAAGTGTCTGCAGTTGCAGGAGAGTCCAGTTAGAAGATCGGTGGTCACTCGGTGGATCTTTGGCTTTAATGTGCTGAGGTTTATGGCTAATTTCTTATCTGAGCATCAACACTGAAGATAAAAAGGGGCTGGCAAAGGAAACATGAGGGCAAGGTATGTAAATTAAGGAGAGAGGAGATACAGTGAGGGTGACTGTGCTTGTCAGATAACACTGTTTCCGCCTGGAGAGCATCACATTAGTGCTATTGCTGTTGTAAGAAGAAGGAGGGGAAGCTTGCTTTCTGTGGTTTGAAATTTCATGCAGGTAGTACTCAAGCTGCAAACTGTCAAATGTTTTGATATATTTGGTAGGAGAGTCCAAATATTTTTAACTTGAGAATTTTCCTTTTGAGCCAATCAAGCCTGAACATTGGAAAATCTTACTTCTGCAAGATTTAGTAGGAAAAATTTTGTCAGTCGGCTGATGAATGCTGGTCTTTTTGTTTGGTTGCTTAGGGCTTTTCTAGAAAGATTTGAAGACTTAGCTTTGTTGTGTGGTGCTCTGTTGGGGGGCAGTTTCTACACCTTGGGTAAAGGGCAGGGATGTTGCATGATATATCCCATGTGAAGAAGCTTCACATAATTCCTTGCACGTAAGACCTAGAGTAGACTGAAATGCAGAGGGTTCTGTGTTTACCTGCAGATTTTGCACTGGTAAAATAGCACTGCATGAAATACAGGTGAGGTATCTGGTTGTCTCTGAAAAAGTTTGCATTTTAATACTTCACAGGTGGGGAATGTGCAGGTACATTATCCTATATTGGATTTCCTACTTTAATCCTTCCAGGAGTTAACAACTTATGCTCAAGCACAGCCACCTGCATTCCACAGAGGTTTGTTCCAGGGGAGCTCAGTTGGCATCCTTCTTGCTGCAGTCTCCTTAGGACTTCCCCAGAGATCGGAATTTCTGTTTGTGCTCAAAACATTCTTGTGCATTCCTTAGCCCTACCTGCTGTCCCCAGTCCTTGCTGGAACTGCCCACTCTTGGGAACGCTCTGGCTGCTAGAAGATTTCAAGGGGCAGGGAATTTGCCATATCTTTTACCTGCAGCTATGTTGTTTTCCAGCAATGTCTCTTGAACTTAACAGTGTTTTAATAGATAAAAATCCATTTTGTTTTCAGTGAAAGCTGTCAGAAAGAAAAATATCAGAAAATTAAACTTTTCTGCTGTAGGGGCTGAGAGACTTCCTCAACCGGGTTGGATAATTCTTACTAGTTAAGACCTAGAAATACTTACTCTTGGCTCTTTTTTCTTAATAGGATGCTAGTATTTTTCCCCATGTGTGTTTTATATGCGTATATATGCATAAACCATCTGTAAAGCAGCAATGTGTTTATCATCAACAGTGAAAATGCTGACCTGGAAAACACCATATGCATTGATATGGATATAAGGAAAACAAAAACCCCACAGCTGCTCCGCCTGCAGGTCTTTTTGGAATAGCAGAATGGATCAAAGGATGTTTTTATTTCCTTGTGAAAAGGAAAAATTCATCACTTTATAAATCACAGCAAAAACAAATCAAATCAATACCAGCAGCTTTTTAATAATAATAATGCATTTCTTATGGTTATCCTCAGTATAGGTCTCAGCAGTGGGTGTTGCACACAGCTAAAAAGAGCGAAATAAAACCTGTTTCTGACACTGGTTTTCATTTAGCATTAAGGAATTAGCTGGAGTACCAGACTAACATCTCAAATACTGACGTGTTTAGAGTCTGTGAGCTAAGTCTGTATTTTATCGCTTGAGTTCATCTGAACTGTGAAATGGTATTGTAAAATAAATTTTTCCTTTCCTCAGAATTCAAGAACATGTTGAATAGTTTTACTATTTCATCCGTCGTGTGCTGTGGCTGGGTCAGTAATGCACTCTATCCAGTTGTTCGCAGCGCATCCTGAATGTCTTCTGTAGACCGTTGCGACTTGAACACCTTTTTTGGTTGATGAATAAAGGAGAAGCTCTCTCACCTTCTGTGGAATGCATTGGCTTCTGTACTGATGAATGCTACTGTTGGATGCAGTCATACATTTTAGCTGTGCTGAGAGGCTTTCAAAGGCATTATATGATCTTGCTATAAGCCAGCAAATTTGTACTGTATATCAAGGGATGAAAGTTAGTGCTGAGATCACTAAACAACACTTACTTTCAGTAGAGCTTTAAAAAATTCTGGCCTGTGAATTTTGTGATTAGAAGTAGATCATCTATTAACAAGCCAGTGCATGGCTAGGGAAGAGATCCAAGTGCTTCCTAAATTGGAGAAGTGTTGGCTGGGAACAACAGTGAGCAGTAAACAGGGTATAAAAAGCTATGAGTAGTAGAGAAAAGGACTAACAAAAAAAGAAAGTATTTGTATTACCTCAGAAATAACTGAGTCGTGCAGTTGCTTGGTGCAGGCATGAAGTTATTAGCCAAGGAAAAAACATATCACAATATTTTATTGTCTCTTCCTTTAGTGCTAGGCTTCCAAGACTGAAACCAAATTTATATGTGTATGGGTATTTATTTCTTTTCAGTTTTTCTTACTAACATTTCATGTCTAGGCAAGTGCAGTGGAGAAAGCTATTTCTTAATTATTTAGTAGTAGCAATTAATAATGTGAATTAATGTTGTGCTACCACAGTGTTGGCACTTTCTTATACATATATTGCATCGTACAGTTATCCAAGGATGCTACCACAGTGTTTTTTGCTTGAAGTGTTTCATTTTCTTTCCTTTTCTTTATTTTTCAGGTTGACTTTGAACAACTCCAGGAAAACTTGTGTCAGATGGAAAGGCGGTGCAAAGCATCGTGGGATCACCTGAAGGCTATAGCAAAGCATGAAATGAAGCCAACTCTAAAGCAAAAAATGTCTGAGTTCCTTAAAGACTGTGCAGAAAGAATCATAATCCTGAAGATTGTTCATAGAAGAATAATTAACAGGTATAGAATTAGATTACTGACAGCAATATCTTGATAATAAGCGACTTGCAAAAATTATAAATTATGACATCATAAATATGCTTTTGTATAAGTGTTTCCAGCAAGTAATGTTACCAGGTCTTTAACTCCAAAAGCTAGCAGCTTTATGGTTGCTACAGTTTCTGTCTTTCCCTGAATACTTGTAACGGGCGTTTGGCTTACTCTCTGGTAAACAGAATCAGGCTGTAGCAAAAAAAGAATTAAGTTCTAATGACAAATTTATCATATGCAGAGGTTGAAACGAGTCTTGTATAATGAATTTTTCTATATACAGCAACACTCCTATTTGCAAGATCTACAACTGTGTGTTTTACACCTGTACAGAAGTTCCCTGTCCCTAGAACTTGCTCTTGGGTTTAGTTTCTTCCACTGGAGTTAACAGTAACTGTAGTGCCTTTAAATGTAGATACTCATGATACTCCTGCAGTACACCTGATCTTTTTGTTTTCAGATTCATAAATATAGCTTTATGTCATCTGAGTAATTTATCTATGTACCTGCTTATTAATGAAATGTTAAGAGATTTTCCAACTTCTGAATAATTTCTAAATTGCTGTGGTCAAAATTAGGATCTGGATACCGAATGATCCCAAATTTCACAGAATCACAGAATCATTAGGCTTGTAAGGAACCTCTGCAGATCATCTAGTCCAACATCCCTGCTAATGCAGGTTCACCTAAAGTATGTTACACAGGAATGTGTCCAGGCAGGTTTTGAATGTCTCCAGAAAGGGAGACTCCACAGACTCCCTGGCCAGCCTGTTCACTGCTCTGACGCCCTCACAGTAAAGAAGTTCTTCCTCAAATTCAGATGGAACTTCTGTGTTTCAGTTTGTGCCCATTGCCTCTTATCCTGTTGCTGGGCATGACTGGAAAGAGTCTGGCCCCATCCTCTTGATACCCACCCTTAACATATTTGTGTGCATTAATTATTAAGATCTCTCTCAGTCGTCTCTTCCGCAGGCCCAGCTCTCTCAGCTTTTCCTCATAAGAGAGGTGCTTCAGTCCCCTAATCCTCCTCATAGCCTTCCACTGGACCCTCTCCGGTAGTTCCTTGTCTCTTTTGAACTAGGAAGCCCAGAACCGGACACAGTTGGACATATTTGTGGATATATGCTTGGGAAGTTGATTCAGCTCTTCCTTTTGTTTTCTTAATGACTTAGTTTTCATGCCATAAGTAAGCAGAAATCCCAGCTGCAGTGGAAGGGAAGTGAATTCACCAGTTTTCAGTTTTGTTTATCATATGCATTGTGCAAACAAGAAAAGAATTAACTTTCCTAATATGTCCTAAAGCTACAATTATAGTTCTCAAAAAATATGTCCATTGTACTTGCATCTTTCTGGGACTGGGAAGACATTTTGTTATCAGGGACGTAGATGCAGTTAAAAGGAATTCCCATACATTTTTAAGCATTCAGTGAACTATTGTAAATCATGCAGTATAGAAGCAGTAGTAAAAGTGGCAAATAGTGCAAAAGCTCTGAATTCCACAGAAGCAGTAAAACTGTGAATTGAGAGTATCCCAAACTAAAGTACTTACTAGATAATATAATTTTATGGTCAGTTTTGTGAACCAGAAATTCTTTCCTTCTTGTGTTTGCTAGCCCGTAAATCTGCATTCTTCTTGTCTAGACTTTTCTCAGCGTCCTAACAGCCTCTTTGAAGTTTCTTAATACAAATAAATAGAATTGAAACTTAATAAATATTTTTTCTATAACTGAAACGAAATTGGTCGTTCACATGCCAAATTAGTCATGTAAAGTAGATGGAGTTCCATAAACATCTTAATCTCTTGCATCAGCCTGGGAAAGTGGACTGGGATGAAGTTATCATAGACTAGACTTTCATGATTTTAGTTATAAAACGTACCAGTGTTATGCAAGGCATCCATGAAAATTCTGTAGCACAGAAGAAATGATGGGAACTAATAAAGTAATAAATATTTCACTGATTATTTATTTATTTTCCAGAAACCATCAATAAAGATTTTTTTTTCCCTTTGCATTTATGAACTCATTGTTTTCCAGATTTCACTCATTCTTGTTATTTATGGGCCATCCTCCCTATGCAATCCGTGAAGTGAACATCAATAAATTCTGCAAAATTATCAGCGAATTTGCTCTGGAATACCGCACCACCAGGGAACGAGTTCTGCAGCAAAAACAGAAGCGAGCAAACCACAGGGAAAGAAACAAGACCAGAGGGAAAATGATAACAGATGTAAGTGGCAAAATATATCTCCCACAGCACAGGTTTTTAAAACTTTCATTCACTGAATGTCATATATGAAGTGTTGTTATTCTTTTATTCTTAAAAGGTTCTGCTATTGTAAATAATGAACTCTGCTCTCTTAGAACACAAAACTTTCAAGTCCTTGACTGTGTGTATTTTTTGCTTCCTTATCAACTTGTGGAATGAGAGCAAACTGAAATTAAGCATCCAAAAAGTGCATCTCTGTCTGTTGCACAGACAGTGGACAAAATGTCTAAAAGACACCAGGAGCTGTATGTACCTAATCAGCCAAGAATATGAAAAAGAAAAATAGAAGGTGTTCATATTATGAACCATTGTAGCGATTTAAGTGGTTACAACTGAATTTAAATGGATTTTTTCTCCATTTTTGAATATTATAATATAATCCTTAATCTTAGTGGTTTATCTATTTTGTGTGTGTGTGTATGTGCATGCACACACATAGCAATTTCCTTCTTAACTTTAAAGGACAGAACAGCCCATTTTATGGGAACAGACTACTTTGGGGTTCTGAAAGAATGGACAAATTGATGTTCACGGTAAATGTTACCTTGCAGATGTTTTTAATTGCAAGTACGATTGCATGCTGATAGAATGAATTCAACTAAGATTAGTTTTCTCATCATAGCAAACTTTAAAATCCCCTTGACTTTTTTATCTTTTTTCTTTTTTTTAAGTTGATGCAGTTTGACTCAATCCAAATAAAGTTTTAAGAAGTGCCAGTACTTAATAAAAGTTTCCAGCTATCTCAAAATCCAAATCTGGAGTCTCAATTAGATGTGAGTGGTTCATTGCACATGAAGCTACCCCTGCCTTTGGCATGAAAAGCTCTGCGCTGATTACAGTTTTATGGCTCAGGCTGTGTGGGTCAAAAAATATATATGTGTTGAAACTGATATAAATTGAGATTGTATTTAAGTCATTGACTCACGACCATTTGTAGATCTTTCCTGGCAATATCTTCTTTTAATTTGGAAATCTGCCCCATCTAGAGAAAATGTTAAACCTGTATTATTATCTCAGAAGATTTTCCTTTTGGTCTAGCCTTAGGTTAAGGAAGAGCCTCTTATTTTATGCGAAGGGTCTAATATAGTCATACAAGTTTTCAAAACTACCTGTGGGGAACTGAGATCACTTTCGTCCATTATTTCTTGGTTTTCCTGACATATTCTAGAGGAAATAAAAGATAGCATTAAACCAAAGAGTTGGTAAATTGAAATTTTCATTTCCTCAGGTAGCTTCAATTCTTATTAGTTTAAACAATACTGAGAAGGAGTTACAGTTTCCCTACCATATGATGTAGTGTTTCTGTATTACCTGTACAGAAGAACTGGTTGTGACAGGACAGAAAGCTTCTCTGTCCTGTTGCTGCAGGAAATGTGAAAGGAAAAGGAAATCTGATCACTGGCATTTGAGTTCAGGAAGCAGAGAGAAGGGACTCTTTCAGGCCAGAAGGCTCGGGCTTGACAGCTAGTCAGTGCGGAGCAGGGCCAGGGAAAGTGGCTGTATTCTGAAAATGTGAGGAAGAAGACAGCTAGGCCTTCCCCAGGAAAAAATGCTATTGGAAGAAGTTGTCTTGTTCAGACTTAAGATAGTGTTGACATTTGAAAATAATTAGATGCTACCTGAAAGGTAGTGTTCCACCTAAAAATATCTTGCAGGTCCCCAGAAAGGCAGCTCCACATTTTTTACTGCATTCTTTAAAATTCCCCTCATGGAGATGTTCTTTAAAGGAGTTATTCATGTGGCCATATGGTATTTCAGGACTTCCTAAATCTCTTTAACTGTAGCCCAGCAATATGGTCTCATTTACAGTTCATTTGATTGCAGTGCATGGTAAAACAGAATTAAAATTGCATCAGACTATTTGTCAGAGCTTCCTTTGTGAACTTCAAAGCTAGATCTACCTCAAAACAAGTTTCCAACTCAGCAGGATGGAAGATGTTTATGTGTGAAGAATGATGATACAGGGGAGTTTTATTGTAGTTTTGTGTTGGCAGTGGTTTGTATCTGGTCTTGATTTTCTTAGTGTTTTATATTTGAAGGCATTGGAAAGGGAAGATATATCAGTATGCACTGACAGTATATTCAACTAGTTGTAAAACATAGAAGAAATTTTCAATCTTGAGAGTGGAAAGAAACTTAGTAGAAAGTAGTTCTAATAAAATAAGAAGTAGTCCAGTGGAATTTTTATTTCTGCTTTTGATAACTTAGAAGGATTGCATGGTTATTTGATATTTACCTCCCTGTCCTTTAGAAAGATTCCTCAGGGTCTCATTTTTATCACCTTGTAGTACGTGGCTTTTAGGCAGAAGAAGAGGGATTTTAGCAGAAATGGGAAAGGATTAAGCCAGAACCATGCCAGTTCTTAACGAGAAGGCGTGTATCTCCTAAACTGTGGTCCCCCGTGCAGACTTGGAAGGCAGAGGGGTGCTGGCTGTTTGTGTGGAGAGACTTTGCTGGCTGCATGCATGGAGAACGTGCATCAGCTTTAGCAACTGCTCACATGGAGTAGGGATGAGAAAGACAATGGGAATATTTCTAGTCTTTCAGCCTTTGACCACAGAGATCTTTATGTTTGTACGTTCCTTAATAGCTGAAGTGGACAGAGCACTGTCAGTTTAAATCTTGGTGAATGTTGTCTGCAAAAGAGACAAAGATAGGGGGAATTAGGGGAAAAAAGAACAGTGAGTTGCCACAGTTTCACAGGGAAAATTGTCTGCCTCTGCAACCTCATATCTGGCTTTAGCCAATGATAGCACTCACTTCAGGCACACTAAAAATAACAAGCAAGCAAAATAAGAAAAAATGCAATTATAGAGATAAGTCTAAGCTTTTTGGTGAATTTTAATAATAGTGGGTAATATAAGCATCTGTAGCCCAGATTTATGAAGCTCTGCTTTTTACGGTACTTTTTACAGTAATTTTTCACTTCCAAAATTGCTATGTAATATAAATAATATTTTTGAAACAGCAAATCCACTGCATAGGAATGTTAACCTAAAGGAAAAATAAGACAGAAGGAGGGAGATCTCAGATTGTCCTGCAATATCCAATATTGGATGACGGAAGAATCAAGCAGTCTTTTTTTTATAATTAGCATCTTGTTTGTGCGAGTATTCACTATAGCAGTATTCTTTCAGTAGTTTTGGTAATATTACAGAGAGGAGCACATTGCCCTAAACTAAGTCCACAACAAAGCACTTCTAGCTCGATTAAATGGGCAGGAAGGCCAGCAGATAAGGACTTTCTCTGTACAAATCTAGCTTGATATGAAGTAATAATATCATACACTTTTGTTTGGAGCACACTCTTTGTAATGTGCGTACTCTGTTGTTTCACCTTTCCTTGACTATCTTTTGCATATTGTTTAGCTTAATTTGCTCTCCTTCTGTCTTTTATTTATTATATTGATGTACATATGGATTAGAGTACAAGTATGTTCTTGCTTCCTATTATTCTCCTTTCTGTTTCTTGTTCATGCCAAAAAGTGAACAGTGACCTTCTTCAGAAGAATCATTTTATGGTGTGACTTCCTGACACCTGGGAAAAAAACAAATGGATCTTTTTAATGTAAAGGGAACATATCTGCCACGGTCCCTCTGCAAAACATCCGCCCGTGTTTCTGTCAGTGCCACTGTGTCCAAAGAAAAATAAGCATCTCACTCTTTGAATAAAACATACCCTTAAAAAGTAATGTTAATGTACTATTCAGCACTCTTGCAGCTAATCTTCTTATGGAGATTGTGCTGAAACCAAGCTGAGGGCCAAAGTAAATCAGGCTTTCATTTTTAATGATGAATGTTTCTGGAACAGAATGTATCAAGCCCAGACAGAAATCATAGTTGAGATGGAGATAAGGTCAAAAAAATGTATTAGTAACACTGGGGAGGGGAATAGAATTGGTGGAATGTTTCTTCTAAAAAAACAAACAAAAGCCACAAATATAAAATGCATCGAATTTCTGGCCTGTGTTTGTACTTCGCAAGCAATGAAACTGAAAATTATGGAAACAAGGAGCCCAGATACGTGGGGAACTCTGTTCTACTTTGGGAACCTTCCATGTGGGGCATCTTATAACCCAGTGAAGAGTTCCCCCACGCGTTTGGGAACACAGTTCTAAATAGGTTCCTAATTCCCTGTAAATCCCCAAATGTAAGAGCACTCCATATGCCACAATATTTTGATATGCCCATTGCATTTAATGTAGTGTAACTGTCAAGATAGTTTTACACACCTGCTGTCATGAGGGAGAAAGCCCTGAATGTCGAAGGATAACTGCACCTCTCTAATTTCCAGGATCTGATACTTGGCAGCTACCAAAGAACTGTAAGCATCTACTTAGAGACTACTCAGCATTTGATTTGAGTGTTCTGTTAAATTGGAAGTTGAAAAGCCATGTCTTAAAATGGAATTAGAAGAAGTACTTAAGTGTAGAGAAAAGTAATTGCCAAGAAGCTGACCTCTGCACTGGGAGGAAGAGCGGCCAAGACCTCCCTGTGCTGAACAGAGCTGGAAAAAGGAGACTGAATCCTTCCTAGTGCTCTCAATTCCCACAGGGCAGAAAGTGGTCAAGCAGCCTCATGACTCAAGGGAAAGAAATAGGATGGGTTAGGATAGTTTCAGTTCATCATTTCTCTATAGGATGGGTTAGGGGAAATTTCAGTTCATAACTTCTCTAAGAAAAATCAGCAATTTTTTATGTACCCTACTGACAGTCACAGTCTGTTTTACATGCAGCTCACTGAAAAAACAAGCAAGCTGATTGTCTCAGGAATTAATTCCTCAACAATTTGCATTCTTATGTCGTCTTACAGTTGCATAAACAGCACCATGGTTACCTCTTACTCTGTCGTGGTTTGACCATACTATCTTTCCTAAATCTTCCTCTTTGTCCTTCTCTACCCTGTCTTTTGTTTCTGGTGGCAGACTGATGAAGAAGAGGATGCTGAGGTATGGTTCTCTGAAAGAGCATGTCATTTCCATGTCCCCTGTGTGCTGTGCCACCTAATTTCTAACACAGATAATATGGGCTGCTCAAATCCATCTACTCGACTGCAGCTAGGAACCATGATATTTTTCTCATAGCTTTTCAGCTCAATCATAAATGCATTTTTACAGTCAGCTTTAACCATAAGCATACTTATTCTCTTGGATAAGGATATCCTGATCTGAGGCCATAATAATTTCAAGTTTCCTCATTTCTTTTCCTTAATGTCTGTTTACAAAACTGCAATGTACCCCTACTACCCAAATTAGTGGTCTGAATGTTGTGGGGATCATTAGTTACCTCAGGCCAGCCTGAGGATGGTTGACCATGCCTGCCATGGACAACCATGACATTTTCATATTTATCATTAAGCTGTGGAAGTCAAAATTGTGTTATTTTATAAAGTTTTCCAAAGCCTTGGGATATAGGGATGCAAAGCAAATTGCAGTGGTTCTCGTTATTGTCTGAATTGCAAATAAAATACTTCAGTCACCATATACGTGAGCCATGGAGTAGTTCATGTCTTTATCACTAATAGTCCCTACAGGTGATATTGAAAATTAATAAAGGAGTGAAAAAATAACTGAAGAACCATAATGTGGTAGCTACATTCACAATAAAACATTGTATTGGTTTGAGGAGCATCTATTGTGCAATGCATTTTTTGTTCAGCATTAGAGCTTTCTTCAATTTGCCAAACATAGACAATGTGGCTTAAAGCTCACTGTTTCATAATGGCAGTCATTTGCTCAAGAGGCTGGGGTTTGGGCATTAATCTACAGGAACATCTGAAAATTAAGGAAGTGAAATAAAAGGGCTAGCTATAGAGCTTCTGCCCCAGTAATGATTTGACCTGTATAGCTTGGGGCATAGGAAGAAAATTACATGAATTAGCCTGTTTATGCCAATATTTAACTAACCTGTGTGAATAGTAACTAACAGTTATGTGAAGGCTTTATCCTTTGGGGTTTTTTTCCTGAGATGGTATTTATTAGCTTTACAACCCATTGTCCTTAACAGAGTATTCTTAATGCAAAAATGGCATGCGCTTTCATAGACGTTTCTCTCTCATGTTTTTCTGTCTTTTAATTTCACATATGAAGTTCTAGCACTTGCCTGCTTTCCACATCAGAATGTTGCAAGATTATATTTTTAGAAGAAAACAAACTTCTCACTATCAACAAATAAATCTCACACTGGTATATTTATCTTGGTGCCTTGTAGGGATTATTGTTTTGCTACTCAGTTAACTTGCTATCCTACCCTGAAAAGTCATAATGTTAAAATAGAATCACCCTGTCATTGTTTTCCAGATTAAGTAATTTTGATTTGTAGCCTTAACAGCCCCAGGGATTTGATCAAAGCTATGAATACAGGGCCCAGTCTTTTCTTCCAATTTAGTGTTCTTAGACAGAAAGGCTCTGCAAGTTTACATCCCTTCACCTGGCTGGCTCAGTACCATCAAGAGAATAGTTAATGCTGCTTATTATGCAAAGAAAGAACAGAATGCAGCACACCTTCTTTCATCTGAGCTGAACTGGCCAGAGTGAGAAAGATTTGGCCAGAGTGAGAAAGATTAAAGCCAAAAAGAAAACATATTTCAGTTTCTGATGCTGGACTGACTGACTGAGAATTATTATCTGTTGATGCCTGTTTGCTGTTGACAGAGATGGTATTTTCTGCAGCCAGGACTGTATTTTAAACATGCTTCAGCCTTTCTTGTAGCTAAGAGCAGTGAAGAAACTACGAACATCACAGCCCTTTATAGGCTGAGGCTGGGAAGGAAGAGCAGCCCAGCAGCGCAAGCTCTTCTCCTTAGAAAGTATCTGTTTCTGCTGTTTTCATCCATTTCTAGATGGCTGCTGTCAGTAAGCAGTGGAGCTGCTGCATCCAGGCAGTGTGTGCCCAGCTAATGTATCTGCTGTTGTTCACGTAGTCGTGGTGACAGTGAAATCACGGGGGGGCTGGAGAAGCAGAGGGCAGATTCCTAAATCTCTTGTAAGGTTTTGTTTGTTCTTCTAACTGCTGACTGCAATTTTTGTGTGTTGGCCATGGAATAATTTGGCTGGGTGATTTGCGACAGGGGATTTTTTCAGCGTTACTGGTAATGTATTTTAAGGTTACTTGTAGATATTTGTGTTTTAGAACAGTTTGGGAATTTTATGTGCAGCAGTGCAGAGAGACAAGAGAAAAAGGTGTCTCTTCCTAGACCACTCCCCTCATTTTGCCTTGTTACTGAAAGAGGATTGAGCAGAAAAAAGTAATTACTTATTTGTGTCGGGTCTCATGCTCTTCCCCTCAGTGTCATACCTGACCCCAGATTCAGTCCAGCTTGGGTGAAAGGTTTCAAAGCAAGTCCTTGCTTTGTACCTTACACTATCAGAAGGTCAAAATTCTAAAGCCTAAGCCAATACATATGTTTTTCCTCTGATTGTACCTTCTCCCTGCTGTCGCCTTGTTTCCAGTTTATCTCTGCTCAGGGTGTATGCCCTGGGAGAGGAGCAACTGTTTTGGGAATAGCTGCACTCCAAGCTCAGGAGGACAGTTTTCTCCTTGCAATTCACGATTACATCTCTGGCCTATTCTCCATGCTGTTTTCTGTTAAAACAACAACTTGTTTTTCTCCCTCAGTCTGGCAAGTTCTCCACCAGCTCACCCCCCTGCCAGAGCCAGCCCCAGGGGCTGCAGTATGCTGAAGACGCTGCAGAGCATGAGAACATGAAGGCTGTGCTGAAGACCTCCTCCATCAGTGGGGAAAGCACCACGACACTCGGGGTCCGCACTCGAAGCCGGGCCAGCCGAGGTAAGTTCCAGGAGTTTCCTTTGGCCACATTTCCTGTGGCATGGTAGCCACACAGTGGCCCAAATGTGGATTGTGGCTGTCTTGCATAACACTTGCAGCAGAAAGGGTCAATGGGGAAGGAAAAACACCAGTGGTGTTTCCATGCTGGAAGTGGTGATATGGGGCACAGGGATGTAGAAGGATTTGCCTGAAGTTTTAACATGTGTATCAGAGCCCAAGTGGTGCCTGGGGACGTTAGGAGTCCAAGATTGCAGAAATTCCCACCTCTCTCTCCACTGTGAACATGGCTCCCAGCTAACACCTCAATTTTTATTCCTGTTACCATCATGAAAGCAAAATGAGGCATCTGAGAATCTGTAATGTGGTTTTCTTTTTATTTTCAATAGAAGCAAGTAGAAAGTGCCAATTCCAACTGAAGTGAAAGGGGCTTTGCTGCAATATAGGAATGAGTGGGGAGAGGAAAATGGGTAAGAAAAAGATGATGTATCTTTCAATCACCTCCCTGCTAAACTGTAGAGGTAGTGGATTAAGTGGGGACTAGGAGCATACAAAGCAGAGGTGGACAGCCCTGCATCTCTTTGCTGTCCTAGCTGATGCCTCGTTCTCTGAGGTCCACAGTGCTCTGCTGTTTCCAAGTGTCAACATGGGTGACTGCTGAAAGCTGGCAGGGAAGAAATGAAAACCTGAAGCAATCCACCAATTGCAACACCTGATGCTCTGACATGAGCTCACTGGGACAACCATTCTTGGGAATGAGATAGCCTTGGTTTTTGTCCAGGACATAATTTTGCTGGTACACCTCTTCATTCAAGAAGCCACTAAACCGCTTTCTTTATGCTAAATCATTTTATAGACAGTGGGTTCACCAGTTCATTTTCCTTCATCTTCCCCTCACCTTCTCCCATACCTATGATACCGGAAAGATGGTTTTGGAGTGAAAGTGTTGCACCAAAACCCAAATCTTCAGTTTTCTCTTCTGGTAGTTCTTTTCTCTCACATTTGGATATCTTACACTTTCTTGATTTTTTTTCTGGTACCACTGGTAGCACAACCAGACCATCCACCACTGAGTCCGTGTGTGTGTATGTGTAATTTATTAAGGCTCAATCCTGTTTAATTTAGAGGTTTCACAGCCCCAATTTAAGAAGCAAGTCAACTGCTTAAAGTACAAAGATGAAATAATTCAGACTTCCCTGCAACATTCTGAATAGCTGAAGTAATCCACTGAATGCTAACAGGCAGTGTGTCCTGATAATGAGAGTCAGTTTGCATTCACCTGAAGAACAGCAGAGGCAGAGGACGGGTGAGCCAGACAGAAGCTTGTCACGAGCACTGCCATAACAGAACTGCTCTTGATGAGAGTCAGGAGACAAGCAGAAGAGCAGAGTGTTAATCAAAGGTGTTGTTTATTGGTATTGGAGACCTGATATAAACTGGCCTTGCAAATGAATTTTTAGCTGCTTGCAATTCTGCCACAGCCACTTTTTTGCAAAGCTCGCTGTTAGTGTTCGCACTGCATACTAGCCTTCACATTAGAAAAAAAACCCAAAAAGCACACAGAACAGTAGTCTGTAGTGGAGGAACCCAAAGATGTGTCTGTGGAGTGAGGAATGCCAGAGCCTTGGATTCGGTGACATGGCTCACTTGTTTGTGGTTTTAACCAAAATTGCTTATTTAGCTTTTCAGCTTGCCAGCAACTCTTGCGCTTCTGCTCATAACAGAGCACATGCAATTGTGCCAGGACATATACAGCACTGTGATGAGAAGGTGAATTCTTTATTGTGGAAAGGACAATGAGACATGTCAAAACATGCTTTTTGCCCTTTTTATGTTGTGTTTGCCATAGGCTGTGTGATACAGATGCTCAGAAACTGATTCTTTCTCTCTTTTGGTGCATAGGACTTGTCTTGTTGATTTGCATCAATCTCTAAGATGTGCCATGTGTGCTAGTCTCTCTGTAATAGGAGTGGAAGGAAACTTGGTCACACAGCGCTAGCAAAACTTGGTTTATAGTCAGTCTCTAGCAGACCTTTGCCAGTATGGTCAAGAATAAGACTCTGAGGCTGAAGGGAACAGAAAATTATAATTGCATTTGAGCTCTCTGTTCTCTGCTGATACAGCAGAGATTCTAGGGTATTATTTAGAAATGTTCTCCATTAGGCAGAGTCTTCTTTGGCAAAGTTGAAGTAGTGATGACTGAGCTTCCTGCTGTAATTCCCCCTAAAAAACAATTGCAAAACCAAAGTGACGCAAAAGACTGTCTTCTTTTCCCTCAATTAATTTGCTGGACTTTTCCAGGCCGTATCAGTTCATGGAATGCTGGCAACGACGATTCACCTAATGCAACAGATGATGCAGCAGATGAGATCATGGATCGTATTGTTAAGTCTGCCACCCAAGTGCCAAGCCAGCGAGCGGTGCCTAGAGAGAGGAAGCGGTCACGAGCAAATAGGAAGTCATGTGAGTATACAGCTATTAAATTTCACATAATAAGCAGATGTGCAAATATTTATGTGTATTCATGTAAGGACCTGGCCTTTAGTAGGCAGACATATTGGTATTTCATAGTAGCTTGAGTGTATACTTATGATTGATGTGTATTCCTCTTACTATTGCTTAAATTGTGTTGTATACAGTGGGTAAATCTATCTTCTACAGAACTTGAAATGTCCATAGCAGGAAAAGAAGAAGAATAGTTTATGGTGCTTTACAGCTGATGACAGTACTTATTCGTACGTACAAAAGTCAGATCGGGACCTCAAATGGAGACTGCTTAAAATGCTTTAAGGTGCTGTGAACTGGCATACAGATGATTAGTTGTATCTCTAGTAGCATGTATTCATAAATCAAAAAGTACCTTGAGATATTTCACCTTTTAAAATCTTTCTCTCTTGTGCTGTGTACTATCCTTCCATAGCCCTGGAAACAAAATGTACACTGCTGCTTGGCTGCAAAGTGGTTATAAAGGAGCCTAACCATCAAAGGGAAGAAAAGGTTGCATGTTTATTAGGTGATCTTTCAGTGGTGTAGTGTGGCCACAGGGCTGAGGTGCGGTACACAAGTTTGAGCAATTTGATTTCACACTTTGGTAAATGCAGTGTTTAAGAGGTGATGGTCTTTCTGGCTGGTTTTTGTTCCTTATGGTCAGAGGAATACTGCCATTACTGCCGTAAAACTACTGCCATTACTGTGAGAAGCATAAGTATCCAAAGAACATAAGATTTTAGTGTTTAATGTCATTCACTATATGTGGCTTTTTGACTCCCTTTCTGTCCACCTTTTTAGCATTTCTGGGAAGTTAGGACAAAGAGGAGACAACAACAGTGAGTGAAAAATCACACAGATTTTCCTTTTTTCATGGAATTTTTCTAACATAGTGGGTGACCAAAAGCATTTGGTGTAAGCAGTGATTGCTATAACCTAGTATGTGCTGGTGGCATATTTACTTTGCCCAACATTCTAAGTAAGGAACTTGCATGTGACAAGAGCAAAAGCAAAGCGGGCACTCTGGTTAGATAAGCCAGACTCCAAGCAAGGAAAATGAGCTGACACTGGATTGTCTGTCTTTCTGTCACACACCGTGCTGTACCTCTTTGTGGCATCACCTTCTGCTGCTACCCACTTCCCCAGAGAGTTCTGGCATTCTGCATGGGCTGACTACCTTAGTTGGCTTGTGCATATCAAATGAACCTCCTATATGTTTGCCTATTACCATGGTTTATCCCATGCTAAAATATTTCCTCTATTAGCAGCGCTACTTTCGTGCACACACACCAAAAAAGTCTTATTTCTGCTTTTTACCAGGTACCTTTTTCCCAAGGAGCCAGTCGCTGCAGAAAAAAAAACCCAAACCAACCAACCAATAAAAAAATATTCTCAAGATAATGATAATAAAAATATGATCTATTTTTCCATTAATATGATATATTTTTCCATGGAGCTGGCTTTTACATTTAGTAAAAACATTAACAGGGATTAAGCATTCAGCAAGTGTTTAGGCTAGGACTGATTTCCATTGTAATTAATCATGACCTAACTATTCTATGATTCTGTGACAGAAACCAGTTCTTTTGCTTGTTTGTTCTTCAAGATCTGAATGAGACTTTTAACTGGACTAAAAGGCAGTTTCAAAACAAACATAAAGTTCAATAGTTTAGTGTCCCTTTCAGCTGACATGTGCTGAAAGACAGTGTGAAAAGAGAGTATCTTAACTGAACTGTTTCGCTCTGGTATTCGGTATACCTAGATAATGAATAAATTAAATAGTTTAGCTCTAAAATACACTCAAATGGAATGATAATGTGGCATCCCCAAGAAATGAACAGAGGCTGGCCCTTGTCAGTGCATGATGCAAATTAAACAAGCAAATCTTCCAGGTAGAAATGTAACACAGGTCCTTTATAAACCTGTTAGTCAATTTTTAGGCATAATTCAGTGATTTAGGTTAGCAGTTATTTATTATCTGCAGAGCAAAGAAAAACTATTATCTGATGGGTTTGATTCACCACCTGCAATCTTCAGGCTCTCATACACATCCTTTGGCTTTTGCCTTGAGCTTGGTAGTCAATCTATTCATATCAAAGCACAACTCAGTTGAAAGGGATGATTTTCACTGTGCGTTATATTACATATGTCTCATTGCTTTCAATGCAGAACTGGAAATCTTGTCAGGCTTACTTAGCATTTAGCAAAGATATTAGTGAATCTGACCTGAGGTGCATGTTCAGAAACCCACAAGATTCATATGCAATTGCACTGTAAACATCTTCTGTGGTTCAATAGAAGATTCTTGTGGGCAAAGGATTTTTTTTGCCATAATAAAAAAAAAAAAGACAGAAGTGAAGTAAAAAGGGTGCTCAAGGCATTTATAACTAGGGGAAAACAGAAACAGGAATATGGAAAAGGTTAAGTTCAAGAAATAGTTGGGAAAATCAGACATTTTGACATGATCATTTGAACCATTTTACCTTTTGTAACTGTTGAGCAACATGACTGTAGCTGGTATGCAGAGAGCTTAGTTAACATCTTAATGACATAGAAGAGTTTGAACTCTCAGAGTAATCAGCAGAACTATAAATTGGGAAGAGAAATCAGGCAACGAGTCATCCAACAGGAGGCAGATGGAAACATCCATATCTGTTCGTTGAAGATATGAAGGGTCACTGATATATCCAGATATGACTGAAGTCAGTTGAGACCTAGTAGGAAGGAATTTGCTCAGTGGGAGCTGAAATGAACTACAGGAAGCTAAGGTACATGGTAAGTGCATAACAACTGAGTTCCTGTGATGATCTGCAGGGAGAGAACTTAATTCTGTGCTAGACCTTTACACAGTCGAGGTTTTTAAGGATAAAATTTGACATTTAGAAGTGCAGTAACCAACTGGAAGTCATTACCTCATGATGGGGGGTCAGTGCCTTGCCTACCAGAAGTACTGGCATGGTGTTATATATGAGAAAACAATCTTACAGTTGTATTCATTCATTAGAAACCTCATCAGAAAGCCACAGGATTGAATTAGCCCCAGGAACTGAAATGCTGTCACCCCTCGAGGTAGTGGTTCAAAGACAGTTTCAAGGCATGTTGCCATGGGAAGCTTCTGCTGTTTTGTTTCACCTTAATGTCTTTATTCTGTGTGTATACAACAGCACCCAGCCTCCGGAGATGTCAGTTCAGCATATTTTAAAATCATAAAATACAAATGAAGTTGAAAATACGCTGTTCCTGTTCTTCAAGACTAAGAGCAGCCTTCTGTGAGAAAGGTTTTTATAACAGTATTTTATAGCATCAACTTAGAAAAGAAATAAAGAATAATATAATTAGGATTGTCTGGTTCTCCCATAAGGTTAGGATGACCTTCACAAATGATGCCATAATAAACAATGAGTTCAAAGGAAAATCTGGATAAGGAAGTTTTAAGAATCACTCTATTTGATAGTCCAAATTCTAATTAATACATTTGCTGAAGTTAATTTTAGGAGTTTACAGAACAGTTTTACAGGCATTGCACCAGTGGAAAAATAAATATTAAACTCTCTGCACGAGATACCACTGAGATTTCAAAATACAGCCAAGAAAGGAGGTTATTTAATACAGAGAGCTGAATTTAAAGATTTCAGATAACTGCACCCAGGAAATACTTCTTTAAAGATGTCTTGACTATACAGCACTGTTTGCATCTGGTAGGGCCCTGTCATGGTATTCGTTGGTGAGTAGCACAGTGGTGGTTGTATTGGATTTTGCTAGCGATACTCCATGTGGATGTTGCAGAGTTAAGAGGCTTGTTTTATTTCAGAATGTTTCTCTGTGTGCACTCTTATTTATCTTAGATTTTATTAACACTGGAAATCTGTTTTAGATGTGACTTAGAGAAGTGTGGGATAAGCCCCTGCCCATTGTAGGGGGGCTGAAACTAGATGGTCTTAAGGTCCTTTCCAATCCTAACCATTCTGTGACTGTATGAAATGGGTTTGGAGCAGGTAATAATTGAATAAGAATTTAATCCAATATTCAAGTGAGACGACTTGATAAAAATTATTTGTGATGTTTAAAAAAGAGAGAGGAGAGACATGTTTATGCCTTGTTCTTCTATCAGGCTTTAGAATCGCATGTGAGCTTAATAATATACCTTCTGACTGATCCTTGAGCTATGGAAACATCTCATAAGGATTTGTTGATGTATTTGCATGATGACTTGCAGGGAGTAAAAACTTCATTAAGCAGAAATGGATCTGAGGCACCACACAAGAAATCTGTCAGGCTCATAGGAGGTAGGAACTGAGTTCAGGTTATCTGAATCCTAGACAAATATGCTCAGGGCCGGTGGATTAAACTTAACAACAGAGCATCCCAGGTTGGGTATTTCATATGAAATTGCACCTTCAGTAAAAGTGAAATAGGAGTTAGCATGCTGTCATCCGGTGCCAAAACATGGGAAAGAGCTCTGCCAAAGGACCAGGCATGGAGACCAGCTTTAGACCAGTTTGGAGGCAAGTTTTAGTAACATGTGCAGTGCTGTTTTGGAATAAACATGTTTGTAAGTAAACAAAATGCTACATGGGAGACTATTTGAATCCAAAGGTGTGTAATTTTTATTTGGCATTCATAGGGTGCTTTGGTTAACTTTTTTTTTCTTCTTTCCTTTGTTTTTTTCATTATTTTTCATTTTTGTGTCTCTCCACTTACTTTTTCTGGCTATGAAAAGATGCAGAAGTGCCAAAATACCAGGAGGGAGACTGTTCCTCTGGTATTTATAGCCTGACTAAAAGCAGGAGTTAATGGAAATTATGCTTTTAAAAAAAAATAAAAATCTTACCTACAGAAAGTTTATATAAAATGCTTTAAAGGCAAGCAACTTCACTTAGATTTTGAGTAGCTCCTCTCAGAAGTTAGAGGAGGGAGCAATCTAGTTAGTGATGCACATTTAGCAACAATTCCTTGCATTTAGAAAAAGTAAATATATCACAAATGAGATTCACTATCAAAGTCTGTCCTCACACAAAGTACTGAGCCTTCAGAAGGTCAATACTCAGTTAATGAAAATCTGATTATTGAATGAAAACAGAGCTTGAGATGAAGCACTTAAAACTCTGGCAGCTGGAAGGTTATCTCCATTAGATGCCAAGATAGCTAATGTCTTTTGGATGCCTTTAAAGTAATACATTCTTTCATCCTTAGGATGGCAAGATCTTTGCAATAAAATGGTGAAACTAAACTCCATGATCTCCAATAAATAAAATAAAACCATAAGTAAAAAATAGTCATAATAGTTAATGAATAATAAATACAGTCAATCACAGTGATCTGTAGAAATTGATGTACCTGATCAGAGAGAGGCTTGGGAAGTCCCATATCTCATCTATGCCAGATGCCAGCATCAGCAGCTGTAGGAGAATCACAGGAGGAGTAGGATAAGTTGAGTAAACTGTAGGTCTCATCATGTGTTTCAATAGTTGTAATTCAGTGTATCTATTTGAAGCAGGAGGCTGAATAGCTAGTTCCATGTTTTCAGTTTTGTGAATTGCAATTTATGACATATAATTGTGA
Organism: Amazona ochrocephala; assembly: GCA_039720435.1. NCBI lineage: Eukaryota > Metazoa > Chordata > Aves > Psittaciformes > Psittacidae > Amazona > Amazona ochrocephala. The sequence continues at coordinate 71,912,237 of CM077876.1, read as the reverse complement.
TTGTTGATATTAATACCATTTCTTAGTAGGTACGTATTTAAGTGTTCAGTTTCTACTTTACAGTATTGCATTACATTTATTTTATAGCTTTCTTTTAAGGTAATTGATCTTGACAGGCAGGGGCAGACATTCTTGTATTTGGATGCTCAAATATGTAGTACCTGTATATTTTGTCGACAGTCTCCATGAGTTTCAAACTGTATCTTCCATATCTCAAGTTTTGTTTAAGAATGTTTGCCTAGTCCTGGAACTGTGAAAGTGAAATTGGCATCATTCTATACAGTTTTGCAACATGTAGCCTTCAAAACAAAAGATATTTTGAAAACCTGTTTTAAAAATCCAGTAAAAGAATTGCTCTTAAAAGAGGCTTAAATTCATTTCCCAGTTACTGTTTTAGAGGAATCAACGAGTTGTTCCTGTAATGGGTTTTACTCTGATACAAATTATTTGTTTTGGGGCTCCTGTCCTCAAGCTCTCTGCTTGAAACAGCTTTATCTTTTCTGTGTAAGGGAAGTCAGATATAAAACTAACCCAGGCTGCACCATTAAGTAAGTTAAGTTCCTTAACTTTACATTGGATCCCAGTACCAGTATTTAGAGATACTGTGCAATCTAGTGTTTATTTACTCAAAATTGAGTAGCATTGTTTAAATACAGCAGCTGAAAAAAGTGGGAAGTCACTGCATTGGTCTGAGAAGTCAGAATTAAGTATGTGGTGTTTATAGAAAATACATTTTTTTTATCCCTGTTTATTTCAGTTCACAGAGGGACGACAGAGCTGTTGAACACTGCACAGACATTCACATGCACATATATGTTAGTTACCCAAACCCAGATGACATGGTGTAGGAACAAGGAGAAAACTGTGGCTATAATGGCTTGTCCATTTATAGTGGCTGTGACTTCATGGGTCTAAATGCCCACCCAGATGTGCTGCTCTGTGGAGGAAGGAGTGTCCACTGCTCAGATTTTGTTCTTAGCAAAGAGTGCATCCTTGTAAGAGGTTATTCCTGTGTCCCAGCAGGATTCTACGGACCATTGGCACATCCTTGTGCTGTGTCTCTGGCACTGGGAGAACCAAAAAGGGAGTGCTCTGCAGTCTCCCATGGGTTCCCATTCTGGCAAGGATTTAGGAGTGCTGGAATTTCTCTGGCAATCTCTTCTTGGCCAAATGGTACTTTCTTTATTGCAGGAAAGAACAAGCTGAAGGTAATGTGGGAGAAACTGGCAGGAGATGAGCAGGTGATAAAGAGCAAGTGATATCAGTATAAGTAGGAAATAAAGCTGCTCCTATTCCCAGGTCACAGGGTATTGGTATTGACATTTTCTGTATAAATAATTTTAGTATGGTATATACTTCTGGTACTTTTTCAGCTGTAGTTCTGTAGAAAAAACTAATTTTACTTAATTTGTTTGCTTCTTACAAGAGATACAAATAGTTGTTTTCAATTTCAAGTCTGCCAGTTTGCCATTCACTATGTCAATGAATCCATTTACACTGGCCTCTGTTTTCATTGTAGTTGCCATATTTTAAAGGTATGTTTCAAGGCTTTGAATGCTTGCCACAAGATTCATTCAAAAAAGTGGGATATGTAAGTTTTAAGTATTAAAAATATACATGTGGTTGAGTTATACGCTGCTAGTCCTAAGCTGATGAGATATGTATTTTGTTTGGTTTCTTTCTGTATTAGTGTGGGTTTTCAGGCACATCTCTGGTTAGTAATTTACTCCTTATTTACATCATCCTTCCTTCCTGTGAAAGACAATTATCTTCAGCATCTCAGTAAGAAATCAGCAGCAGTGACCTGCTGGCTGACAAGTTCACAGAGCTGTGATGGAAAGCACTTCATTTGCGAGCAAGAAAAGACAGGGAAGTTACAGGGTTGCTTTTCCAGTTGCCTTACAAAAGAAGTGCAATATTAAAAGCGGTCTCCTCTGGGGCTTTCCAGAGCATCTCGATGTCACAGCTGCCAAAGAGAGCCCTCTGCTGCCACGAAGGAGTTTAGCACAAGGATCTGTGAAGGCAGGAATTCGACTGCACCTAGCTGTGGGCGTCATATGTGTTTGGAGAGAAGGCTCTCATAGAAGACGAACATAAATGTTTGACACGGAGCTGTTCTGAATTTATCTTACCCCAGCACTATGCAAAAAAATAATATATGTATGCTTTCTCTAGGTAGAATAACACCACTTGATTAGCATAGTTACAAGGTTGGTTTGATCACAGTTATTTTCAATCTGATGGGCTCGTAGAGTGATGCCTTTATTTTCCAGCACAGATTCCTAATGGGGAAAATTAATTTGTATTCCACAGAGCCCGGGCAGTCAAACATGGTCACAGTCCTCTTCTGAGTCACTCTCCAGCAGACAGCTCTGTGTGTTCATAAGCCTGAGCTACCTCCTTAGTGGGACATTTTAAAATTTCAGGTAGAATGTAAAGGCTGCATGTCCAAACACTTGTGTCAGATGGCTTACTTTCATTGTTAATGTATAGTCTGGTCTTGAAAATAGTGCTTACATGCAGGCTCAGTTGCTGGTCAACTCTATGCTCTTGATGCTTTACCTATTAATAGCGGAATCACTTCTGACTAATCAAATTGTGAGAAATTATGGCAGCAGGGTTGCTTTTAGCAGTAACTTTTAGCAGTGGAACTCACAGATGTCCGGAAAATTAGAGGGTTTATGTCACAGGAGGTTTTCAAGGAAGGAGTTAAATCTACTTTTCTGCTTTACTGTTGGGACTATGTAAATTATGATCTGTGGAATACATAAAGTTGGAAACTTTAACAATTTCAACTACATGTTGCACATTACTTTAAAACCCTTATGTTCTTCATGCAGCCCAGAGAAGGTGGGCTGCATGAAAGCAATGTTACTTTTGTTCCCTATAAGGTAAGCCACCTGGAGATGAAACACAAGATTTCCTTACAGAATGCCACTTTGTCCTTTTCCACTGCTCAATTCCTCTGTATGTCACAGCCCCGTAAGTTATACCTGGAGATGGTTGTGAGCTACAGAATTTCTTCTTAAGAGACTTATGCCATCTATGAAGTGTTAACAGAACTCAAAGCAAAGCTGCATGGCAATAATAATGCATGGAGCTTTCTATGAGGCTGACCCAGACAAAGACCACATTTCAGTTGGCTCTGCTTCTTCATAGAAGTGTGTGATGAAATCCAAAATTTCACCTACAAATTCCTGTAAGAAAATCTCTACACATAATGCTTTAGTATTTTTATCAAGCATTTGGACCTACTCGCATTAAGCAATGATATACGTATATTTTAAACATAAGTATAACTTATATAGATAGTGACATAAAAACACAAATGCAGAAAAGGATTTAAACAAGAGAATATGAACAAGACTCTCTGAGTTAAACTTTGAGTTGCAAATTGCCATTGCTGGGCTCATTGGGGTGAAGTCCAAGTAAATATATTAAATGTAAATATATGAGAAAAAAGACTGAGTGTGCAAGCTGGGTGTGGATAGGTAAAATAAAACAGATATCTGAAAAGAAATGAGATGATGGAGCTGGCCTGTATTGCCTCTTATAATCTGCCCTTCCAGCTGTCCTTACTGTGTATTTTGTTCTGCATTTCAAGTGGCTCATCCATACAAGTGCAGACACACATGCCAAAAGCCATCGCAAATGCTAAAATAAATGGTGCCAGCCAGACTGATCTTCACTGTTTACTGGCTCTTTTAAAAAAAAACGGTGGGGGTAGTAGCAATCAGGAATGCTATTTGCTCTTTAAAAAACAACCCCAGATCATTATATTCTTTGACAAAGCTACACTTAGGGAATTACTGTCTTTAAAACCACTCCCAGTGTACTGTGAGGGCCATGTATCTGTGGCCCAGCAGTCAAAGTCGAATTAATCGAGTTCATCATAAGCACACTGTATTCTAACAATATAGCAAATAAAGTTCTAGATTTCCCGATTAACAAAGAATATCATACCCTCTGACCCAGAAAAACAACATTTAATTTCTTGGTTATAGGTTCTCAGCAAGCTTTGCTTGTGACAAGAGTAGAAGTTATTTCATCTCTATGTTATGTTTTTTTTACTAAATGTTTTAAAAATTGCTTGAAGAACCTTAAAGGTCATTTGAAAGTCCTATTTTTACTGTCACTGCCTCCAAATTACATTCCGTAACTCAGTTTAATATGATCTGCAGCAAGCCAAGATTTTTATAAGCCAAGATATTATGTCTAGTCCAGTTAGAGACACGACAAAGTTCAGTGAGGAGAGGAGAATGAAGATCTAGTTTAAGAAATGTAATTTTGCAGTGCCTATAAAACATGGAAGGAAAATACCTCTCTACATTCAATTTTGATGACAGAACATGTTCATGACCTTTCCTAAGGTAGAGGAACCCTACCAAGCGCTTTATGAGGAAATCAACAAATGTCTGAGGACATCTGTTTAACAGCATGTCAAGACAAGGTTCACTAGCCTACCAGAGTAGTCCCTGCTCCTGTAAATAACTTTCTCCTGGCTTCACCACCCACAAGCCTCTATAGTCCATACGCCACTGCAGAGAATAGTGGGGTTGGAACTTGTTCTTGTGTTACTACTGATACTGCATCCATCCACTGTATCTTCAGATGAGGAAATCTACTGTGAGTAATTTGCATATATTAGATATAAATTTTATATAGAGATCCTTTATCAGGCCACATTCATCTCCGTAAGTACAAAATATGTTGAACTAGAAGTGGATTAATCTGTGTTAGACTAGCCTGTTGCATTGTAGGGGCAAGAAGTTACTCATTTGAGTCTGGACTGTGATTCTGTCAGCTGTTAGGCTTCCAGTTCCACGTTGCTAGTGGACCTCTGTAATCTTTCCAGTAGTCACAGTACTTTGCAGTCTTTGGCCCCAATGCTTAGTTTATGCAAGTAGCAGCCATCAGTGTTGATGTCAGCCATTCCAACACTGAAAAGATTCTTCTCATCTTTGCTTTTTATTAACTATTTTCTTGACAATCTTATTATGACTACCAAAGTCCCACATTGTTTGGAGTTCTTTTCTCCTAACTGCTGCCCTTAAAAGCTTGAGTGACTGGAGTATCTTAAGTCCAAGTTATCTTTCTCTGTGTTATAGGAAGGTTGAGGTAAGTCAGAATAATCAACAGAGGCTTGCAAAGAGATTGTTTTGTCTCATTACAGCTGCATTTGTCCCAGCAATTCACTGAAAATTTTCATTCCTGCTTATTTTGCAGTGGCACAAAAAGTACAAACCCAGGGCTGGCCTCCACTGTATGAGTCAGACAGCAGGCCCAGAATGGAGCACTTGTGCTGTCTATAGATTTTCTCTTTTTCAGTCATCCAAGGGTTAATACACAGGGCCCTCAGATTAAGACTTTAGTAAGTTTGATAGGTAAGCATCTGGAGATTTAGACAGAAATTTTGCTTATGTAAAGACTCCTTTGTTTTCCTCCTTGTTTTTCCATGGAGATGGTTTCTACCATGGTATTTTAACTCCTGATTATGACTTCTGAATATAAACTCCTGTAATTTTCTTCAAAGAGACCTATATGTTATTGTAAATCCATTTGGCTTTTCCTAGTAAACTAGTAATCCTGTTAGTGAGGCTGATGGAGGAATTTAAACAACTGTATTCTGCTTGGTGGAAGCGACAGAGGCACACGTTTCAGTTGTTGGAGTGTCAGCCCAGTTATTTGTGCAGTAGTAATTGTACTGACCTAAAGGAAGTTATTTCTGATTTACATTGTCATAAATAAGACCAGATTTTTGCTTATTTCAGTACATAACCAATGTTAGCTGAGCACCCCAGTTCCTATTAAGTGTTTACAGACAGGAATAACAATTGCTTCTTCCCTCACTCTTCCTGACTTACTATCTGACAAGAAAAATAGCTTTGTTTTGCAGTGGTTATTGTGCTTGCTTTGTGAATGTGACTGTAGTCTGAGAGAGTTTGGGATATGTCTAAAAGTAGTCATGAATACATTTGGTTTGATATTTCTGCAAAAGTGTCTAAAATGTAGGAATTTATTCTACATTCATTTTTCTAGTTTGCTTTTTCCTTCAATGGGAAGGCGTAATGTCATCCACGCAGTCATCCTATGAAAATTTGGTCTCTTGTATGGGTATTTTTTAATATGATTTTACTGTCTGGTGGCCAAACTAGCTGTGTTTGGCCGCATGTGTTAGATGGTACAGAAAAAACATGTTCAGGGGAGAGGCAGTGCAGGCAGCTAAGTGTGGGCACTGCACAGGAAAATCATTGCTGTTAGTAAGATGGAAATATTTCTATTTCAGCTTTCTTGAATTTGTTCTTTCATTCCTGATATAATTCTTTTTGACACAGAAATAAGCATTGGGTGGTTCACTGAAACCTTAAGAGCCTAAGGTGTTTCATAGCTCATGTCTAGAAATTAACTTTTGTTACCATGGACATTTGGATGTCAAATTTGAGAAATATAAAAGGATGTCAGCAATGAGGACTGACTCAAAAGTCCATGTTGGGTATTCTGCATCATGGAGACCAGAGCATTTTTTGAAGTGTATTGCCTTCTGGTAGTACTTTTTTAGTCTTTCTTAATCTTAGTTTATCAGTTGCATTTGACCTTGTACTGCTTTAAGCTAAGCATTGTTTAACTTGGAAGGTGTTGATCAGTATTGTAGGAAAACGGGATGTCAAAGATTGCCATTCAGACTCCAAGTGGTGTTTAATAAGTATGCAAATACAATAGGAGAAAGGAGTGAGCCTTGAAGAAAAAGTCAGGTTTTGATAGTGGAGGAACAATTATACTTGTGTCGCTCCCAGCTCCTTTGATTAACCTCAGTAACTGTTGAAAGTGGTTTGACTGTCGAACATAGATCACATTTGTCCTACCTGCATGGTTTCAAATGTTCAGCTACACCATGTTTTCCTTTTCTCTTATCCTCTTGTTTTTTAAACTGATCCATTCTCTCCTCTGCCTCCTGCTGGACCCATGAGTGTGACCACCCAGTTTCAGTTACATGGACGTGAATATCTCGATAAGTTGGAGGTCTTAATTGTGCTGGATGATAGCAATGCAAGAAGTCCTTAACCGCTGTTTGCAGATGATTTCTCAAAGAGTTTCCTCTAGACTTCATTGCTTTGGGGCTCCAAATAAATTTTGTTCAACATAAATTAATTATTTATGCTTTGCATGCAGCTTAAACTTCTGAATATGTGTTTTGCACTTGAGAAACATCAGCATGTGGAGTGAACACCCCATTTGTGTCTCGAACTAAAGCCCATCCACCTGAAAATCATGGCACTAGTAAAACGAGGAAGACACTAATCCTTATTGTGTGCAGTCACATAGTCACTTGGTTTTGAATAAAAAAGGCAATCACAGATTTAAAAAGTTTCATGTCAGAGGTGGTGTTCAGAGCAATTCGCATAGAAAATTAAGAAAAAAGATTATAGACTAGAGCTATTATCCAAATTCAACTAAAATGCTGCAGACTACTAATGACACAGATGAGGTAAATGGGACTAGGACAGGGCAACCTACAGAAGAAAGGGGAGCATGTATGAAGACAGTAGTGTTAATGATTTGAATTGACTATAAAATTAGTCACATTTTTAATCTTTTAACTTTTAGAGTTGGGTTTTTTTTACACCCTTAAAGGCTCACATAAAGTTTAATAGTGATAAATTCAATCGAGCCCTGTAAATATTCAAAAGCTCTTTTAAAAATCTATATGAAACTGTAAAATAATAGAGCAGATGATACCTCCTATGGACTGAAAATCAATTGATACAGCTTCAGAGGAAAAAAAAAAGAAGTCTTAAAATGCCGTGGTATATTTTCTTTAATGTTTTGGTTGATTAAATGTCAAACAACAAATGTCTTTTCTCCTGACTGGGGTTGCTGGGTACTTGTTGCTCCCATGTATTTGGCATAGGGCATTACTCGGTGTTTTTGAACTCGAAGCCCTGAGTACGTAGCAACTTTTGATTTGACTCAGCTTGCATGTTAACAGGGTTGTTTTTTTTTCATCTGAAAGTCTTGCGTAAAAATCACTTCTAATTGTTTGCTTTTTCTGTGTTTTTTGGTTTTGTTCTTTTTGCCTACTTTTGGTACTTATGACTATCCAGTGAGAAGGACACTAAAGAGCGGACTAACACCAGAAGAAGCCAAAGCACTGGGCCTCATCAGCACCTCTGAGATGCAGGTTTGATGTCCCAGAGGTGGTGACGGGAAGAGACATTCATCTGAAGCACACAGGCTGACAACTCTTCGGTGTGGCATTGACCTGCCAGCCTCCTCTGCTGCTCCCAACATCCCGTCCTCTGTTTGTTCGATTTTAATAAGCAACAAGAAGCGAAACCCCACAGCCAGGGCGGAAGAAGGGTGTGCCACAGCTCAGCACAACATCTGGACAGTAATTGAGGAAGCATTAGAGTGAAAGGTGAAAGTAGGTGAAAGTATATGACTGCTTCTTCTCATGATGTGTTGGTGTGGGTAGGAGGGGGCTCCCTCCGAGTTATCTGTCATTCTGTGAGCTGTGTTTTTGTTGGTTTACCTTGTGCCCTGTTTTAGTCATTGTAAATGTATGGCATTTTGTCAATGCAACAAACAGTCCTTAAAGAGGCAAAATAAGTCCTGTTACAGCAACCCCAATTTTCCTGAAGCAGATCCATTAAGCAAAGATGCACTGTCTGTGCAACCCTGTGGTTTGTTGGGTTTTTTATTATTTTGCCACCAAAGAATGTAAAAATGTATGTGTACCTTTGTATATGTACAGAATGAATGTGTGAACGTATATGTGCGAGTATCTATACGCATACAATCATAGTGTGAAATCATGCTCTTGCTGAAGCTAGCTGGACTATGATTTTCACTCTGGGGCCTTACTGCTCCATCTGGACAGGAAGAAAAGAATGTCTTTTGATAGGAACTCAATGTTATTCAATGGGATTCACCCTGTGGGGCAGGAGATGGCAAAGTTTAGGATCCTGAATTCATATGTATTAATACACACTCATACTGTACATAGCAGCATGCACACAAAGGAGAGGACATGGTATGCCTCCCTCCTGTTGAGCTATGGCTGTACTGTGCATTTGTACAGTTTCAAAGAGACCTATGCCAACAATTTTACATACTTGATATATGCATTCAGATGCTAAGATCAAGAAGTTTTGTTCACTTGCCTGTGCCCTCCATGCTGCTTTTTTCTGCTGCAGATAATGTGGTGGTGATTTTATTTCAAATTAATGGATCTAAGTATGAAATGGCCCTGCTAAAAACCTGCTGTGTTTTTGCTGTTCTTTATTTCTGTGACTATTTTTGATGCAAGTGGAGAGGGTACCACAGTGAACACTCCATTATGTTTGTCCTTATCTTGCTGTTTTATAATTGACTTCTATAACTGCCCTCAGCATGTGTGTTTGAAGAACCTTTAGTCAAGTCATCTGTGTTTAAGTGGAGTGACATATACAGCAGTGAAAGTGAATTGAACACAGTCACCCTAGCCAGTGTTGAAGCATTTTGAAGAGAACTGCAAGCAACAATAATATAAAAGGGAAATTTTAAAGCCAAAGTCTGTCTATGGTCAATTGATCTTCAAGGGTACACAAGATTCTATTTCCATTGCCTTGGCCTCCAAGATTAAGGGTATGTCTGCACAGCAGTAATAGCTGAGGCTTCCTCCAAGCTAGATAACTAGGGAACCGTGGCAGTTCAGTCATGGCATGGTAACAGGGTTTGATTTTGGCTGCAAAACACACTTGAAAAGTAGGGTTGTTTAATAGCCTATGCTGAGCTCCTAATGCCATAGCTGTGTTACTTCTGGCACTCAAGCTAGGTCAGATACTTCAGCTCTCATTAAAGAGAGGAAAATCACTGAAGGTTGTTCAGGGTAGTTAAACCAAGCACTATAAACCTTTGAAACCTCGGTTATCCATCACGTCACATTGATCATAACATCCAAGTGATGAGAGAACCAGATAGCTGAAAACGCTGCAAAGAGATTTGTGGTTGAACATCCTATCTGTGCTGTCCATCTTTTTGATCATAACATTTCATTCTTTATCTGCTGATGCCTCAGATCTTCACATGTCAAAGTCCAGGGGGTAAAAAGTCACTGATGAGTAAAGATTCTTAAGGACAGCAACGAGTTTGATGTGGTTTTCTCCTCAACTTGTTAAAAAGTCAATTTTACAGGTAGGCAGAAGGCAATAGTTGTGTAATTAATAAAATGTGTATTTGAAAGCTATGGAAAGGAGGAAGCTGGTTAAGATACGGAAGGAAGTGGCATATAATTAATTTTACTGTAAAATAAGCAAGACTGGTGAGCATCTGGATTTTAAAGTGGATCTTTATGTGCTGCTCACCATTATGGACTTTTTAAATCTCTCTTAAGAGAGAGGGTGCTAGGACAAAGAAATGAAGGTAATGGGGGTTTGTGGAGGTCTTTGAAGTCTGAAATGACAGGTAGACACCCTGAATGTAATGATTATGTTAAACTGTGATACTTGCTAAATGATAAAAGAAACAAAAAGGCACCAAAGCACATCTATGCTGATAGAGGTCCTGTATTCGATTGGAGGGAGAAAATCAACCACATTTTAAAAACTGAATATTTTAAAATACGCTGAATGTGCAAAGTGGGTGGCTCTAGGTGACCACTTGCGAACAGGAAACAAATTTGTGTTTCATTAGTACAGTATCAGTGTTTGAAATATAGCATGCAACATAGCTGATGAATTACTAACAGTTGGGCACATGTATTTTTCAAGAATTGTGCAAAAATTTTGCAAAACTTCTTATGCTCCTTACGGAGGAGAAAATGCAATTTGGGGAATGGGGCTAGAATAAGTACAGGGAAAAAAAATAACAGCCAGTTTCTTTGATATTCTCTGGATGCAAGCGTCTCACATCTGAAGCATTCTCTTCCTTGTCTGTTTTTCCATTATGTTTGGTTTTCTATTGCTGCTCTCTATCTGTGAAACCGATACCCATTTTTCTGAAGAGTAACTTGGTCTTGTTTTTACAGTAGTGTACAGCTCAGATTAATTCAACCATCCTCAGCGTTTATTGCAACCAGATCATCAAATACAGTAACTTGCAGTAACTACAGAAAAGATTTCTGTTTGGGTTCCTGATAAAAATGGCTAGTGGCCTGGTACTCTAATCTGTAAGGTGGCAGGATTTCCTCCAGAGTTTGCCAGCGTGTGCTACCTGTGGGAGCAACATTTGTTCCTCTTCACTTAACTAGTGGATTCCAGATGAGATGGAGGAATTGGTTACATTTGCATGACTCTGTCTAATCAGGTTGTAACCTTCAAATTTTAAATTGCTGCCTGCCCCGCCATCATCAAAAGAGCCCACCATAAGGATGTAATACTTATTTTTAAATGTGTGTGTGATACAGATTGGTTTTGTGACGAATATGAAGGTATTGGAAACACGATGTATTAACACATGTTCCCATTTCTCATTTATAGTTCCATGAAGGCTGTTTTTAAACACTTGTGGCCATAACTACCTCCCTTCTCTTTGTCATAGTACCAGTCAGTTGCAAATGTAGTGCCCAGAGTTTTGTACCTCCACCAAGCTCTCAGATTTGCTGCTGGTGTTCGTTTCAGCACCCATCTGCTGCCAATAACTTGTCTGTCCATCTGCCACCGTAATGCCTTCCTGATTCGAATGCTGAGGTAAACTTTAGCATATGGAATGTCTGCCAAAGGGAAGCTAACCTAATTTCTTTTAATCTCTCTTCGTTTTTAAAAGCAGACTGCATACAAATGCTTGGTATTCCCTCATTCCCAGCTGAGGGATAACTTTCAGTAGCAGTTATGTGTCTGCGGTGAAGAAACACCCCCAGGGAATGCTGTGTGCCACAATTGAGAATGAAAGATCCCTCAAAAAAGTTGCATTCATCACTCTTCACCTTTCAGTAAGGCCAGGCACCAGGCTTATGGATTCCAGATGTTTCATAGCCCTTTGGCTGCTACATGTGACCCTTCTGTTTGATAGTTACCTGTCTATAATCCAAAATCAACAAAAAGTGTTGTTTTAAATGAGGGTCTTTCTTGCTCCAGTAAATACTGGAAACAGCATCAAAAGCAGTTTTCAAAATAGATTTCTTTTTCTCTTTTGACACCCTTTTATTGTAAATCTTTGCAGTCATTGACTCTCAGCAAAATAAGGCATCAGTTTTGTAGATAGAGCAGATGTTGGCTTTAGCTTAATAGCAAGTCACATGAATATCTAGATAAGAGTGCTCCATTCCCCCTCAAGGTACTAGACAATGTGGCAGGATGACACCTTAAATCCCCAGTGTGCTATACTCTAAATGTACCACACAATACTATGTGGGCATTGTTTTTACAATTGTTTGATTTCACTGAGATGAGATGGGGACAAGGTGGCAACCTACCAGTTTCACATCCTTTATCCTCCCATTACAACTCATAATTAGGCGTACATGCTGCCTGCCTTTATCTGAAGGATGTACAGGGACATGGTGTCAAGCAGAAGCACAGCATATTCTCTCTGTTTTTCACTCATCTATGCTCACTGCATGTGTACCACCATTATCTTCATAGCGGGTTGTGTGTGCATGCATGGGCAAAGCCTGACCCTATGCCATGTTTGGATGATGGCTTTGTATTGCCAGCATTGGGATGCAAGAAACACTTGCCTAAGCTGCAAGTACTATGTCTGTTGATGTTCCTCTGCAGGGAAAACTGCCAGGTACTTACAGGCTCTGAAAAAAAATAAACTGAAGCATTTTTGAAAGAGAAAAATGTTTGGTTATAGGGAACTGTTGAAAATCATTTACAAACACGTGACCAAGATGTAAGGCCTACCTTCCTTCTTTTCAACTGGGGCAGCAGCTGGCTCAATTAGCATTTCAGATGCAATCCCAAAAAGGTTTTGGCAAGCGGTTTGATAGTTACATAGCAAGTGATGCGAGGAGTTTCAGAGATGTTGTATAGTTTTATGTTTACGTAAAAAAAAACCCTATTAAAATTATTTCTAATTAGTCCATTTCACATTGAGTGGCAGATAGAGATATATTTTGTTTAATCACTATCTAATACAGAGGCTTCTGTGAAAGAAAAGGTTTATTTGTAGCATTGGGAGCATTTCTCCTTTTTAAAGACTGTCTTTGCGCGTATAGTGTCCTTTTTTGTGAGCTGGGAATTGTAAAAAAATGTAAAGTAGAAAAGGACGTGTTTCTTAGACGAAGGAGAAATACTGTAAAATTGTGTAAATGTCACTACTCATGGCGTTTTTTCATGTTCTGTGTAGCATAGTGTAAAATAGGCTTTCCAGCAGTGTTATTCTGTGAATTGTAATTTAAAAAACAAGCCATGCATGGTCAGAGATATTACCTACAGGTCCTTTTGGTTGAGTTTTTGGGTTTGTTTGTTGTTTTCTCATTTTAGGTGAATTTGTTTTATGTTAAATTTAATTGTCCATGAAACTGCATTTTTTGTTTCTCATTTTTATTTCATAAAGAACTTGAATTACTCTTTAAGGTTTTATTACAGACAGAGCTCACGTACCTTTTGTATCAATCCTTCAGAGGCTTCGTCACACTTAGTGTAAACGGGAGGTGGTGGTGGTGTGTGTTTCTTTTTAATGCACCCCTCACCTGCCTCTTCTCCCCCCACTCTCCCCACTTTACTGTCTGGAAAGATGCAGTCACACTTCTTTTTTCCTTTTTTTTCTTTTTCCTTTTTTTTTTCCTGTGCCATGCAGGGTCAATATGAAAAACTGACCACAGACCTGTGTCCAAAATTTCTTGATATAAGTAGTTAAAAAGCTCACCTCTACAGCATTATGTAAACACATCTTGCAATAAAGCTTTATAAAGCACTGACTGGACTGATTCTGGTTTTGTTGATGAAGCTAATCATGGTGGGAAATGGGTGGGAAGACTGGTCACAGGTTGTGCTTTTTCATATGCTCTAAGTACCTGCAAAGCCACTCTTCATGGACAATGAAACAGCTGCCGTTAAACCATCTGGGTGGTCTGATCATAAAAAACCTGATCTTTTACCCCTGGTTTCACAGTTTGAGCATAATTCCTCATCTTGAGTGAAGAAAATGAAAATGTGTCTCTGGTTCTCTAGGATTTCAGTAATCCAACCCTACAAATCCTCACTAAACATACAGGGTTACTGCTTGCTGCCATTGGCTCAGAGTTGGTTCCTGCCTTAAAAATACTCCATGCACTGAGCACATTGCAGAAAGGTATGAGATTTATCGAAGCAAATATAAATAAAATGAAAGACAACCTGGGTGCAGAGGAGCGTTTTGGATTGCCTCTGCATCAAGACGTGATGAATCACTCGCCGTGCCTGCTAGGGCTTCATAAGTGTAAAGGTGACCGATAAACAAAACATGCCTTTAACTTGGCTGAAATACATTTCTTGCATCACTGTGGTGTGTAATTTTCTGGTGGTACCTATGAGTGCACCTGGTCTTGAAGTTTTCTCTATTTCCTGATGTCTGATTCTTTCTTTTCTTGCAGTTTCCCAGGACTTGAGGAAGGCCGAGTTGACAGACAGGACAACCCTGGCCTTATGGAGGGTGAGCCATAGCACAGGGACTCTTAAATCTGCCCACAGGTTCAGTAGCTATGATGAGGAGAGGTTGTCAAAGTGACATGTCAAAACTCAAAATGATCAGATTTTCACTGCAAGTCCTGCAACAAGCTACTTGAAAAGAACTGTACTTTAGAATTGCAGACTGGATGATCTTAAAGGTCATTTCCAGCCTGGTTGATTCTAAAAGGTCAAAATACGTTATTAGAAGACAGCTACATGTGTTTATAGCAGCATCCTGGAAGATAAAGTAGGTTAACTGAGAATCTGAGAGAGATTTTTATCTGCGATTTATGAGATTGTGAGAGCTGATATAAAATGCTAGGTATGTAAGCCTCCATAGGGAAAAATACCACCTTCCTTCTTTTTAATTAATTTCTGAAGTTATTTCAAATAAAAAAGGTGCCTTTTGGGATATGGCTGCATCCCTGGAAGAACTGCTTAGCATTCCAGATGCACTGGTGTAAAGTCTAGAGGATGAAAGGCTACTAGCCAGAAATGTGGTAATGCTTTTTAAAATAAATACATAAGCCAAGTTTATTGGCCAGACACTTTTCTTTTCTATCACAGCATATCCATTAGCAATTCTAAATTCCAGATGTGCAATGACAATGCATACATATATTATTCAGACCTGGTGTCCAGTCAGAACTCATATGTTGTCACAGAGAAGCCTCTGGCCTGTAGTCAGGGAACGAGTAAGTATGCAGATTATCCATTGCACAGCTGCATGCCCTGGTTTATAGACCCTTCAGAACAGTTTGAGAACACACAACTGAAGAAAAAAATACATTCTTTTTCCTATTATATCTTCTCCAAGTTTTCTGATGGGAATGCAGTTTGGAAAAGGGAGAGGGCTGTTCTTGAAGCTTTTACCTCTTGCAAGTTTCTTCATGAGAAATGAGGAATGATGGCTGCACTCCATTAGTCCATTGTCTGATGAGATGGACCTCTGCTGGAAATCCTGAAAGAACACTGTCTATGTGAGGTGTCATGCCAATGAGGGCCTCCCTTCCCAGCCTTTCCTCAGTGATTTTTGAGCAGGAGAAGGACTTACCCATCTGTAGAGGTATTCTGGCCAATGATACTGCTTTTCAGTTCCCAGGAATCAAAGGGGGCTTTTCTCCTTCCCAGCCCTCATCTCTCTTTCACTGTTCCACCAAGCTGCTCTCTCTTTTTTGCTGAGCCAAGAGCCCTCCTTTTATTTTTATTGCTATTCCATCTTGAAAACACCATGGAGCAATGTACAGAAGATGTGTACCAGCACTGGGGAGGGCAAGACCCTTTCAGTGTCCCAAATAGGACTCCCAGGATCACTGGGTACAGCCTGCACTATTATTTCTGCAATAAGGACCAGAAATGCTTAATCTTACGTTAAAATCTTAAACATGAGTTTATAGCCCTCTCTTGGTGAGTGTTCGGATCGCTCTGCCTAGACAACAGAAAAAATTACTAGTCTCAACTTCTGTATATGTTTTCCTTTGTTTGATCCATACTTAAGGTAATACAAGAAGAGAAGCATTTAACAAAGAAAAAACATCAGTGAAATCCAACGGCACTCAAAACTGGACAAACTTGAAGGCAAAGGTGAGGTCAAAATCATGTCATAGACTCCAGTAAATATTGTACTGGATCTTTCTCAAGGCAACATTAGCTAAGCTTGTCTTGGGAAGAGCCCCACATTTGCTTAACAGCAGTGGTTTAAAATCTTCTCCCTGGTATAGGGAGCACAAAAGCCCTTCCAGAACCAGGCAGAGCTCAGGTGAAGGACCGACAGGTGGCAAAGGCTCTGGAGCATATGCATCACCTCAAAGGCATGTGCCATGACTGGCATGAATGGATATAAATGTTTATACTAAAAACCTTGGAGTAACCTGTGAAAACACGTTTTCAGGTATCCAAAAAGTACAGCAGGGTGGAAATTCTCATTTTTAATAAAGCAATGAAATACTCAGACTCTTGAACGAGAGCTCAAAAATAAAATAAATCCTCCTTCAATCCTTGTCCAAGCTTCCTATAAATATGCACTGGGAGGCTTAAATAATCTTGGCAAGATACAGCAAAGGAAAATTATTGTTAAAAAGAGGCCCTGGATATCGTTTCAACAAACTTTTTCCCCACATAAACTTATGGAAAATTATTGACCTCATAGCAAAACCAAGAGAGAAAGAAACTTCTTGCAAAATGCCAAGATACCTATTTGAACGTGAACTAGACTGCTTTGACATAGGTTTGTCTGGATCACCTCCCAAGAATGCTGCATTAACTATGGGGAAGAATAGCTGTACAGATTAATAAACAAAAATCTAAATAATCATGGTGTCAACAGTGATGATCTATATAAGGCTAGCTGTATATGTATATGAGCATAATGATAAAGAAAGTGTATTGAATATCAGGACGTAGTGACTGAAGCCAAATGAAAATTTGATGCTATTGGCTCTGTGAGCAGTGGAAACAGCCTGGTGGACTTTGGTGAGATTGAATCAAGCCCCCACAGATAACTATTAGAATGTTAAACTTGATGGAAAATAGAATTGTTTCTCTGACAAAAGGGACCTAAATCATTTTAACCTCACCAGTTTCACTGGGGAATTCTCTTTCGAGTACAGATAGCACGCTATAGCCTGAAAAACAAGAGTGAATCCTTGTTTCCAGAGAAATTATTTCAAATGTGTTCAGATTGCAAGCACGTGGGATGAAGCACAGCTATCATCCAAAATTACATAGTCTGGAAATGCTATGTCTTTTTAGAAGCCAAAGAATTGCAAAGTCTGAAAACAAAGCAACCTGAAGCAGTCAATTGCAGTATTTTATTTTTTTCACTATGGGACATGACAACCATTAAAATTCCTCATAGGGAAATAAAATTTTAGTAGAAACTGTCATTGACACAGAATTCTTTAGCATGTCTTTACAGATAGCCACTGGTAGGTGGGTTACTAGAAACTAGTAACTTTAAGGCTGGTCTTAAGAACAACTGGTACAAGAAGTTTCTTGCCATGTAATTTTGCTTAATGTCATACTTCCTTCTCCAAACCTGCATCCTCCATGCAATGTTGACTTACACCATCTTTAAAAAGGTTTATTCTTTCCTATAGTGGGAAAGCCTTAATGATAAAGACAAGATTCTTATTTTGATATACAGGTGAACCCATGAAAGAAAACTGAAGAGGTAATTTTAGCAGCCACACTTCAAGTGTTGGGCTGCATGATGCCCAGATGCAGTAGTAAGTCCAAAGGCTGGGAAAGGGATTTTAGCTGAATGTGCAAGATAGAAAGGCTAACTTTTAGAGAAGTTGTGTATTAATTAAACTACATGAAAACAAGACAGGGATGGATTATGACCTGTGTGACTAACGAGAGAAGGACACTGTGCATGAGAAGAGAGCATAAGAAAGGGGACATCATATGTTTCCTAATTTGCCTTAAGCAGGCTATCCAAAATCTGGTTTAAAAGAGTTTGATAATTTCAGAGATGATTTCTTTTTTGCAGTAAGCACCAAGAATAGAAATGCAACATGAGACAAGGATCACAGAAAGGAGCCATTCTGGACCTTGCTACCTTCAGAGAATCACAAATTACTTCAATGTTTGCCAGTGAGGGTCTCACCTCTTGTTGGACTATAATAAAATCCTGACTGGGGTACAAGGGGTAAGTTGTGGTTCAGCTGGTGTTGCACCTCTGTATTTGGCTAAAGAATCTTGGATTCCTGAGCCTCCTGGCATCAGTGTACATGACTCTTCCTGGGGTAATTGTCACCAGCTTTATGGCCTGTGGCTCTCCTGTTTTCAACATCTATTATTAAGCAGCAATAGGCACAAAAATGGCCAGCTATTCTTGGTAAAGGATACTCTTCCCTTTTCTCATATCAAGTAGCCTTAGGGCACCTTCAAGTACATTTTGTACCTTTAGGTTGGCTAAAATATTGAAAAGTGCTACTACAACTGATGAGGTCAAGGAAGAGAACAAGCTGGAGGCTGCAGACAAGATGCCAAAGAGTCTTTTAGAGCACAGAGAGGCCTCTCATTTCAAGGGAACTGAATATTGTGGAGATGGCTAAATTGTGCAAGACCTTGGTGAGAAATATTTCAGTCATCAGCTGGGAGAATTTGGCAAATGACTGTCTCCCCTAGGCAAGCAGAAATCAGAGGTGGTTCTGAATGCCCAAGGAAACTGTGTGGTGGGTTGCTCCCGTTTGTAGCCAGGGATCTCACAAACACCACTTACAGAACCTTTGGTTAAACTTGGGATTGCTCTCTCCTTTACCAGTCACTCTTTGGCCCCCCTGATGAAGTTATCTCACCTAATAAACTGTTTGGGCCAGCAGAGACCAGGCAGAGATTAACAAAATTCTGATGAACAGGGGTAGAGCAGTTGATGTCATCTACCTGGACTTGTGTAAAGCCTTTGACACTGTCTCACATGACATCCTTCTCTCTAAGTTGGAGAGACATCAATTTGATAGGTGGACCACTCGGTGGATAAAGAACTGGCTGGATGGCCGCACACCAAGAGTAGCGCTCAATGGCTCAATGTCCAGCTGGAGACCAGTAAGGAGTGGTGTCCCTCCAGGATTGGTGTTGGGACCTGTCTTGTTCAACATCTTTGTTGGTCACATGGACAGTGGGATTGAGTGTGCCCTCAGCAAGTTTGCCGCTAACACCAAGCTGTGTGGTTCGGTTGATCCGTTGGAGGGAAGGAATGCCATCCAGAGGGACCTTGACACGCTTGTGAGGTGGGCTGATGCCAACCTGATGAAGTTTAACCATGCCAAGTGCAAGGTCCTACACCTGGGTCAGAGCAATGCCAGGCACAGCTCCAGGTTGGGCAGAGAAGAGACTGAGAGCAGCCCTGTGGAGAAGGACTTGGAGGTGTTGGTTGACGAAAAAATGAACATGAGCCGGCAGTGTGCGCTTGCAGTCCAGAAACCCAACTGTATTCTGGGCTGCATCAAAAAGAGTGTGACCAGCAGGTCGAGGGAGGTGCTCCTGCCCCTCTACTCTGCTCACATGAGACCTCACTTGGAGTATTGTGTGCAGTTCTGGTGTCCTCACTGCATAAAAAGGACATGGAACTGTTGGAACAAGTCCAGAGGAGGGCCGTGAGGATGATCAGAGGACTGGAGCACCTCTCGTATGAAGATAGGATGAGAAAGTTGGGGCTGTTGAGCCTGCAGAAGAGAAGGCTGCGTGGAGACCTCATAGCAGCCTTCCAGTATCTGAGGGGGACCTATAGGGATGCTGGGGAGAGACTCTTCATGAGGGACTGTAGTGAGAGGACAAGGGGTAATGGGTTTAAACTTAAACAGGGCAAGTTTAGATTGGATATGAGGAAGAAATTCTTTACTGTAAGGGTGGTGAAGCACTGGAATGGGTTGGCCAGGGAAGTTGTGAATGCTCCATCCCTGGCGGCATTCAAGGCCAGGTTGGACAGAGCCTTGGGTGGTATGGTTTAGTGGGAGGTGACCCTGCCCATGACAGGGGAGTTGGAACTTGATGATCTTAAGGTCCTTTCTAACCCTAGCTATTCTATGATTCTGTGATCCCCAGCTACCAAAGCTGATCAGAGGAAATAGGAAGATGGGATTCAAAGAGCTCTGTGGTCTCCCCAGTTGGACTGTTAGCAGCTTAGCTGTCTCCTTGGCAGTGAAAAGGGTGTAATTGTGGAGAGAAATTTGGCTTACTGCAATGCAGAAAATGTATATGTTTTCTGCATATAAGGACCACAATTTGCAGGAAACTCTAAAAAAAACTTTACAGAAGGTATATTGTTCCTGACAACATTGCCATCTTTACAGTATTCAGGGATAGTTTTCTTGCAAGGTCTGAGTATGAAATCAATAAATGAAGTCCTTGAAAAACATTTCTAACTCCAGGTAGGTAGTGGTTGGCTTTCTCTTTGATCGATGTAAAGGTTCTGGTTATTCATTTTCCTATGTTTTTGTTTCTGGTTTGGGGGTTTTTTTGGCAATAGGTTCCAGGAATTTGTTGCACATGATCTATAAATTTCCTTGCTGGTCTCTGACACTAGTGTGCTGTCCCAGGAGTAAGAATGGACTCCTCTGAGCAGATCCCTGACAACATGCAATGTCCCAAGTAATATTGCTATGATCCCTTTTTATGCTTCCTTCCTGGGATCCAGAAATAAGTAATCACATACAGGCCCACTGGGTTGAAATGTTCATTTTTTAATGTCAGCTTAATATCCAATATAGAAACTATTGCTATCAAGTGAGGAAGATAGATAAACTGATGTTCTTTTCTATTTCATGCAGAAAATTTTCTGGTTGGGTTCTATGGTTACTGCCACAAAGAAATGTAGAGACTTTGAAAAGGAGAACTTGAATACAAAAGTCATCAGAAATGTTTAGGGGCAGAAGATACAAAAAAGGAAACAACACACATTATGAAATCCAGTCTGGGAAATCAAATTAACTAGGACTGATTTGGTATTTCTTGATGAGGAAACTAAAACCAGCACTGTTTGGAAAGGTGTCCAGTCTTGGTGACCCTGCTGGAATAAAAAAATTTGCAGTTTTAAAGTTCAAAAAATAGATCAGAATTGCAATCCTGATCAATCTTAAAGAAAGTGTCGAGAATCTGGAAAACAATGAAGATTTTCAGTTTCAAAAGATTGGAAGATTTTTACTTTCTTTGTACCAATTAAGACCCTGGGACCATCCTTGTACCTCAAAAGCATTAACGGAAATTCACTTTCTGTCAAGTTATGGAGGTGATAAATTGGAAAACCAAGACAATATTGACATAAGGACATAACAGAATATAAATTGCTCATGTAAATTTGTAATTACTTATAATCTACAGCTTATTTATTGACATGTCACTGGGAATTTGAGGCCTAGAAAAACTCAATTTGGAAGAAAAAGAGGTCAAAATTAGAAGTCTATGTTCACTAGACTGCGGATGTTGAAATCCAGTATCAAAATCAAATAAGCCAAAAACTTCATCTTAATTCAACATAAATCATTTCTTCACTTAAACAGAGACAGTACTGAAAATTGTAAGTAACACTACTGTTTCGAAGAGTATCAGATGCCAGTGCTAATACCTATACTCATGGTAAGAGTTCAGCAACTCTCTCAGAGAAAGGGAGTTTAAAACATTGCTCTGACATAATGTGCTTGGACTATGTATATGGATGCATAATTTTTGAATAGTTGATGGATTAAATTTTGCAGGCAATTATATGTACTCAGCTCTGATGGCTTGGCAGATAAGCAGAAAACAGAACATGAGTTTCAATTACTACTCCTTTATTCTGATATCAAGCAAGATTTTCTTTTAGTTTCATGAGCTACAGGTTTAAGTCGACATTTGACCTCACAGCACAAACCAATGGAGAAGAGAATTTCTCCCTCTGCTTTGAACCACATCTTTGCAATGTGGAGCTGTAAATGCATGTCAGAGTAGACTGTAGCACCATTAGATACAGAATTGTTTATACAACCCTTAGTCATGGTTACTGATAGAGAGCCTGATGTTGAATCAGGCTGATGCTTGAGCTCAGTATAAAATGGCACTTTGGTACAGGAACAAGGGGAAGAAGAAATCTTTGCTTGTTCCCATTATAAAATGTGAATGCAATCTTGAGTGCATTGATGTCAGAAAATTTCAGGCTGTCATTAAAGCCTACATTATACTTTAGTGGATTTTCCACTATAGATCCTTTTCTGAGATGTTTTTACTTTGTACCACATCATAGAAATTGACTTCTTAAAAATACATTATCCTGAAGAGCAGCCCTGTCAACATTTCAAATGTTGCAACCAAACAATTCAGGTCTCTTAACTGAGAGGACAGTGGTTGCACGATAACTGCCCTGTGGCATGTGTTTTCGAAGTCTTTACTTGTACTTGGCAGAAATTACATTATCCACAGCTTTGGAAAGAACTTTTGGCTGAAGTTTCTGGCTCTGATAAACCTCATGAATATAGTTACCCAGAGGGTAACTGGAGTTGAAGTAGACCATGAGGCTTTGGAGACTTTTTTAATGTTTTAATGGTAGTATTCTCTTGCTGTCACCTCCAAAGTTTTTAAGTTTGTATATGAGGCTACAAAATATCCTTGCCATCTAAAATATGTCTTTTAGATTATAATGGTCTGGTCACTGCTGACCTATGTGCTGCATTAGTTGCAACTGCTACAGTTTCACTGTGTGTGTAAACAACGGGTTTAGTATTTAATGGTAGGCCAGTTGCATCTCAATACAATATGCTGACGACTGAACACATAACTATTTGCCCAGACGTTCATTCAGTGTAGCTGAAATGAAAAAACAAACAAAACAAACCCAGCCCAACCAAACCAAATGATTCTAGAAGGAGGTCCTGAAAGCTCTCCCAGGGACTGTGGTTGATTTCACACTGTAGTTTACTGCATGTTTGATTAACTTCTCATCAAGGAGGCTTCTGAAAAGCAGAGCTGATGCCACGTCTCACACTGGTGACAGGACATCTCATGTTGTCCAGACATCACTCGGAGGAGCACCTCACAGAGACAGCCTGGACCGCTTCGGCAAGGCTTTATGAAGCTGAAAGGCAGCCGGTACAAAGTGAGTGGCACTCTCTCTGTTTATGCTGCAGATCACACTTTGGCCAGGAACAAGCAGATGACCAAATTTTGCTGTGGGTCTACATGAGTAGCTAACAAAGACCTGAGAAAAACAAAGAATGTGCGTCTGAAGGAAAGGCAAAGCTAGTGCCTTTCGAAGTTCAGCTCGGAACAGGTAATCATCACTTAACATAGACAAGGAAGTTCATTACTGTGAAGGTGGTGAGGCACTGGACTGGGTTGCCCAAAGAACTGGTAAATGCTCCATCCCAGGCAGTGTTCAAGGCAAGGTTGGACAGAATCTTGGGCAACATGGTCTAGTGTGAGGTGTCCCTGCCCTTGGCAGGGGGGTTGGAACTAGATGATCTTGAGGTCCTTTCCAACCCAAACCACTCTATGATTCTATGATTCATATTGTTCTTTGAACCTACTTAACCTCTAACATGTGCCAGCAGATGATAGTTATGCGTAAAGCCACCTTTGTAAATAGGCATCAACAGCACCTGGGGCTTGGCACTGTATAAGTAAGTAAGGCAAAGATAGTTCTTGCCTTGATGTGTTAAAAAAAAATTGATAATGCAGTTCCTTTGCATAATAGACTAAAATCATAGAAGTCAAGCAACTACAGCTGCCCTCATTGTACCAGAAAAGCCTAGGAAAACAGTTATGGGATGTGGAGCACTGGTGGGATGGTTCAATCCACTTGCATGTTACAACAACACCTTAACCTGATGTAGTAGAGAGTATCACAGGGTCCACATTCAAAGTGGGTAGGACAGTGGCTTTAGATACCACTATTTATGAAGATAGGCTGAGAAAATTGGGGCTGTTCAGCCTGGAGAAGAGAAGGCTGCGTGGAGACCTCATAGCAGCCTTCCAATATCTGAAGGGGGCCTATAGGGATGCTGGGGAGGGACTCTTCATTAGGGGCTGTGGTGAGAGGACAAGGGGTAATGGGTTTAAACTTAAACAGGGGAAGTTTAG
Source organism: Amazona ochrocephala (assembly GCA_039720435.1). Lineage (NCBI taxonomy): Eukaryota > Metazoa > Chordata > Aves > Psittaciformes > Psittacidae > Amazona > Amazona ochrocephala. The sequence goes on along the minus strand of CM077876.1, from coordinate 71,888,109 downwards.
ATTGGATATGAGGAAGAAATTCTTTACTGTAAGGGTGGTGAGGCCCTGGAATGGGTTGCCCGGGGAAGTTGTGAATGCTTCATCCCTGGCGGCATTCAAGGTGGGGTTGGACATAGCCTTGGATGGCATGGTTTAGTGGGAGGTGTCCCTGCCCATGGCAGGGGGGTTGGAACTCGATTACCTTGAGGTCCTTTCCAACCCTAACTATTCTATGATTCTATGGTTCTATGATTTACAGATGCAGCTGTGTTATTCTAATGCTTTGCTGTTGTGTTGATCCACATGCTCGCTTTGCCGTTAATGTGGCAATCACTGCTGCATTGATATCCTAGTCTGTTGGAATATGGCACATAAGAAAACCAGCTCTTAATGCATTTCAAGTGTTATGTTGATGCTTTATAGCATCCACTGGTATTAAAATGAGATGGAATGCATTTTAAAGAGTTAAATGCCTTCCAGAATGCCTAGTATATATTATATCTGCTATGTTACTCTTATAATCCAATCTTGTTTTTCTCGTCAAGTAATGTTCTGTTGTTTGTTTAAATAAACTTATTTCTGAGGTCCACCAGGTTTACCCCTCACCGTCCCTGACTCCTGCACAGTGTCTGCATTCTGGAGCCCTGCTGGTATTCAAAGTATTATTAAAAGTTCAGCCCCCTGAACTAAAGTTCCTCAGCAAAAACTTTCAGGACTTGAATTTTTGGGCCTGGTTATTTCTTGTTTCCTTTACTGAATACCACTTACCAGAGTGGTTAAAAACTTACGTTTTTCTTATAAAATGAATAGCCGATTCTGCTTCTTTACAAATGCAGAACAGAAATATTAATGGCATTCTTCTGCCTTTTCTCCATCAACATTCCTACATCAACAGCTAATAAGCTACACTTTTGCAAGGATTAATGTCTAGTCTATGCAAATTTCTTAACATTTATAGCTCTGCTAGTCATCATTTTTGTTTCTATTATCATTTTTTTTATTTGACATCTATCACCTTACAGATTTCACTTTATAATTAGAAAAATGATGAACTTTTAGTCAAACGTATCTTCTTTCCTCATTGGAAAATCAGGAAACATGATTATCTAACTAACAGCTCTCGCAGAACTCCAAGTGTTCATTCACAGTTTTCTCCCTAAATTTTCCATGTAACTTTTTTTCCTCTTTTAAATTTTTCAGACTTAAATACCAAAAATAATATTATACTGAGCTATTATCTCTGTATGCATAAGCCAGTTATGATCACAGTGATTTAATGTATTTTTATCTGTCATTAAAATGTTCAAAAGTTAGAAAGTGTTGGAGAGTTACAGGAGCGAAGAGGAATGCAGTTACAGTGAAAATCCAAACAAAATCATGGTCATAAATAATGGATATGGCAAGGTTCTTAAACAAATTCCCATACTTATCTACTATGAGATTTATTGGGTAAAATGTGAAATTATAAAAATGTCAGTAATCACAGTGCACTTTTTCTGAATATGGCTCCACATACATACTGTCTATCATAAACACTGTAACGACACATTTTTTCCATCCAGTCAATTTTCAAGCCTGCCAGTTAGAGCCATACATTTTGTGACTATTGACTTGAGGAGAAGGTGAATTACAGTAAAAGCTGAAGAGATTCATGGAGCACCAGTGTGCCCTCACAGAACAGTAGAATTGTTTTTAATGGTCTTTAGTTGCTAACAGAAGAAGGCATGGTTAAAATCATGCTAAAAGCAAGTTTCTGTTTCTGTGTAGCAGTCCTGTATGAATTAGAGCTGATGCAGTCAGTTAAAGCTTGACACTCTTGCCTTCGCTTGAAAAAAGACACTGCAGAGCTTATCAACAAGGTAAAGCTCTTGCTTCTGCCCAGTGAAGGAGAGAACATCCTTTTGGATCCAGCCTGTTGAGTATAGACCAGCCTTGCCTATGCAGAAATTCATGCGTACTAGAGAAGGTCACTCATCTCATTCCTCAGATCAGAGAACTCCAGATAATATTATCTTCATGTTTGAGCTCTATACCTACCGAAATCAAATCCTAGAGTCTAACTTAGAATATTTCACATTTAATCCAAAATGTTTTATTTTTATTATTTGTTCATAGCACTATTTCAATCACACTTCTCATTAGAATTCTTATTCCATTGGTAATCCCTGTATTTGTAGATTACCTATAAAAGAGAAGAACCTTTAGGAAGTTTTCTTCTCGTGACTTAGAGATTTAACAATTTGGGGTAGGTTAGATTAGTCTAAGCCTCCTTCTCCTAGAAATTTAGAACCCTAGAACTCGTTTTCCTATTGATGCAGAAATGTCTATGAGCATCCTATTTTTCTAGCCACTCGAAGAAAACAGAAACCCTAAGAAAGCATTTTAGTTTACCCTGAAAAGTCTGTAAAATGGTGGCTGAGAATACTGCTCCAGCCAGTGACCTGCAATTGCCGTAGGCAGCTGTGGCTGCCTCCTGTCTTATTTGGTTTTCCACTGAGGAAGACTCAGGTCAGGTGTAGACTCCTTGCTTCAGAGCCTCGAGACAAGAAATATGAATCAAACCTGCATTGCACAGCTGAACTACAGTCAAGGAGGGCAGGCAGCTCATCTACCTGCAGTTAAGGTGCTTTCAGACCACTGCCTGCTCCCAAGCCCCATCGCTTGTTATCTAAACAAACCCAGGCTCCCTGCTCCCTTCCCTTCTTCTGTCATACCCTGGTCTTCATGGCTTCCTTCATTTTTCTCTTTTCTTACTCTTTTCTAGCTTTTGGCTGTTGTCAGAGGTAATTGGCAAATCCTGCCTTCAACTGGAAGAGAAATAGCATCTTGTTCTTGTGGGAATATTAGCAGGGAGCATGCATGGGATGCCAGCCAGCTCATATACACACCTCTCTGGGGAGGGACGAGCATGAGAAGTACTCCTGCTTCTTGCCAGGCTGCAAGCCCCCTCTTGAATCTACCACTTGTTTTGAAATGCCTATCCTTTTCTGAATTCTTTGAGTGAACACCTGCAGTTTGAAACGCTTGAAGGCAAGTGGATTCCTTGGCTTCTGGGCAAGCTAGGCAACTCGGCCAATTTAATAAATTGGCTCATAAACTGATTGCTTTTGTACCTTTCCTTCTGTTTGCACACTCCCTCAAAATCATCCAAATGGAAAATGAGCACCTCTGACCACCAGACTGGGAATCCTTACACTGTCTCACCTACCTTTGACCACACTGACTGCCCAAAACATACTTCTTATTACCAAATGGGATACAGCCCTAGAGGGCAGGGGGGCCCAAGACTGTTGGTTAATATTCAAGGATCACCTGCTGCAGGCTCAGGAGCGATTCATCCCAACTAGAAGGAAGTTTAGCAGGAGGGCCAGGAGACCTCCTTGGATGGATAAGGAGCTGCTGAGCAAAATTCGAAGGAAACAAGAGGCTTATAAAAGGTGGAAGAAAGGTCAGGCGGCCTGGGGAGAATACAGGGATGTTGTCTGGGAAGCTAGGGACCAGGTTAGGAAAGCTAAGGCCCACTTAGAATTAAACTTGGCTAGGGATGTTAAGGATAACAGGAAGGGATTCTATAGGTACATTGCAAACAAAAGAAAGGCTAGGGACAACATGGGCCCTCTCCAGAAGCTATCAGGAGAACTGGCTACCCTGGATTTGGAGAAGGCTGAGGTTCTTAATGACTTCTTTGCCTCAGTCTTCACCGGCAAATGCTCTGACCACACCACCCAAGTCTTGGAAGGCAGATGCACGGACTGTGAGAATGAAGACCCTGGGCCCACTGTAGGAGAGGATCTGGTTCGAGACCACCTTAGGAACCTGGATGTATACAAGTCCATGGGACCGGATGAAATCCAGCCACGGGTCCTGAAGGAGCTGGTAAATGAAGTTGCTAAGCCACTGTCCATCATATTGGAAAAATCATGGCAGTCAGGTGAAGTTCCCGATGACAGGAAAAAGGGAAATATAACCCCCATTTTTAAGAAGGGGAAAATGGATGAGCCGGGGAACTACAAACCAGTCAGCCTCATCTCTGTGCCTGGCAAAATCTTGGAGCAGATTCTCCTGGAAGGCATGCTAAGGCACATGAAAAACAACAAGGTGCTTGGTGACAGCCAGCATGGCTTCACTAAGGGGAAATCCTGCCAGAGCAATCTGGTGGCCTCCTATGAAGGGGCTACGGAACTGATGGACAGGGGCAGAGCGGTTGATGTCATCTACCTGGACTTGTGTAAAGCCTTTGACGCTGTCTCACATGACATCCTTCTCTCTAAGTTGGAGAGACATCAATTTGATAGGTGGACCACTCGGTGGATAAAGAACTGTCTGGATGGCCGCACGCAAAGAGTAGTGCTCAGTGGCTCAGTGTCCAGCTGGAGACCAGTAACAAATGGTGTCCCCAGGGATCAGTGTCGGGACCGGTCTTGTTCAACATCTTTGTGGGTGACATGGACAGTGGGATTGAGTGCGCCCTCAGCAAGTTTGCCGATGACACCAAGCTGTGTGGTTCTGTTGATACGTTGGAGGGAAGGAATGCCATCCAGAGGGACCTTGACACGCTTGTGAGGTGGGCTGATGCCAACCTGATGAAGTTTAACCATGCTAAATGCAAGGTCCTCCACCTGGGTCGGAGCAATGACAGGCACAGCTACAGGTTGGGCAGGGAGGAGATTGAGAGCAGCCCTGCAGAGAAGGACTTGGGGGTGTGGGTTGATGAAAAAATGAACATGAGCCGGCAGTGTGCACTTGCAGCCCAGAAAGCCAACCGTATCCTGGGCTGCATCAAAAGGAGCATGACCAGCAGGTCGAGGGAGGTGCTCCTGCCCGTCTACTCTGCTCTCGTGAGGCCTCACTTGGAGTATTGTGTGCAGTTCTGGTGTCCTCAACATAAAAAGGACATGGAACTGTTAGAACAAGTCCAGAGGAGGGCCACGAGGATGATCAGGGGACTGGAGCACCTCCCGTATGAAGATAGGATGAGAAAATTGGGGCTGTTGAGCCTGGAGAAGAGAAGGCTGTGTGGAGACCTCATAGCAGCCTTCCAATACCTGAAGGGGGCCTGTAGGGATGCTGGGGAGGGACACTTCATTAGGGGCTGTGGTGAGAGGACAAGGGGTAATGGGTTTAAACTTAAACAGCGGAAGTTTAGATTGGATATAAGGAAGAAATTCCTTACTGTAAGGGTGGTGAGGCCCTGGAATGGGTTGCCCGGGGAAGTTGTGAATGCTTCATCCCTGGCCGCGTTCAAGGTGGGGTTGGACATAGCCTTGGGTGGCATGGTTTAGTGGGAGGTGTCCCTGCCCGTGGCAGGGGGGCTGGAACTAGATGATCTTGAGGTCCTTTCCAACCCTAACTATTCTATGATTCTATGATTCTATGAAATCGGTAACAACCACCTTAGGAACCTGAATGTATACAAGTCCATGGGACCGGATGAAATCCATGCGCAGGTCCTGAAGGAGCTGGCAAATGAAGTTGCTAAGCCACTGTCCATCATATTGGAAAAATCATGGCAGTCAGGTGAAGTTCCCGATGACAGGAAAAAGGGAAATATAACCCCCATTTTTAAGAAGGGAAAAATGGATGAGCCAGGGAATTACAGACCAGTCAGTCTCACCTCTGTGCCTGGCAAAATCTTGGAGCGGATTATCCTGGAAGCCATGCTAAGGCACATGAAAAGCAACAAGGTGCTTGGTGACAGCCAGCATGGCTTCACTAAGGGGAAATCCTGCCTAACCAATCTGGTGACCTTCTATGAAGGGGCTACGGAACTGATGGACAGGGGCAGAGCGGTTGATGTCATCTCCCTGGACTTGTGTAAAGCCTTTGACACTGTCTCCCATGACATCCTTCTCTCTAAGTTGGAGAGACATCAATTTGATAGGTGGACCACTCGGTGGATAAAGAACTGTCTGGATGGCCGCACGCAAAGAGTAGTGCTCAGTGGCTCAGTGTCCAGCTGGAGACCGGTAACGAGTGGTGTCCCCCAGGGATCGGTGTTGGGACCGGTCTTGTTCAACATCTTTGTGGGTGACATGGACAGTGGGATTGAGTGCGCCCTCAGCAAGTTTGCCAATGACACCAAGCTGTGTGGTTCTGTTGATACATTGGAGGGAAGGAATGCCATCCAGAGGGACCTTGACACACTTGTGAGGTGGGCTGATGCCAACCTGATGAAGTTCAACCATGCTAAATGCAAAGTCCTCCACCTGGGTCGGAGTAATGCCAGGCACAGCTACAGGTTGGGCGGGGAGGAGATTGAGAGCAGCCCTGCAGAGAAGGACTTGGGGGTGTGGGTTGATGAAAAAATGAACATGAGCCGGCAGTGTGCACTTGCAGCCCAGAAGGCCAACTGTATTCTCGGCTGCATCAAAAGGAGTGTGACCAGCAGGTCGAGGGAGGTGATCCTGCCCCTCTACTCTGCAGGTCGAGGGAGGTGATCCTGCCCCTCTACTCTGCTCTCGTGAGACCTCACTTGGAGTATTGTGTGCAGTTCTGGTGTCCTCAACATAAAAAGGACATGGAAGTGTTAGAACAAGTCCAGAGGAGGGCCACGAAAATGATCAGGGGACTGGAGCACCTCTCGTATGAAGATAGGCTGAGAAAGTTGGGGCTGTTCAGCCTGGAGAAGAGAAGGCTGTGTGGAGACCTCATAGCAGCCTTCCAATACCTGAAGGGGGCCTATAGGGACGCTGGGGAGGGACTCTTCATTAGGGGCTGTGGTGAGAGGACAAGGGGTAATGGGTTTAAACTTAAACAGGGGAGGTTTAGATTGGATCTGAGGAAGAAATTCTTTACTGTGAGGGTGGTGGGGCCCTGGAATGCGTTGCCCAGGGAAGTTGTGAATGCTTCATCCCTGGCCGCGTTCAAGGTGGGGTTGGACATAGCCTTGGATGGCATGGTTTAGTGGGAGGTGTCCCTGCCCATGGCGGGGGGGTTGGAACTCGATGATCTTGAGGTCCTTTCCAGCCCTTACTATTCTGTGATTCTGTGATTCTGTGACTTTTGATCCATCCCACCCATTAATCACAGGATTGGGCTTTTCAGCTTGTGGCTCTCAGAAGTGATGTCCACCTCCTTCATACGACCCAAAGAACATCTCTGAGGGAGGAGGGTGCTTGTTCTCACTGTGTTTCCTTGGTTGCCAGAGCAGACTGAAGGCTGTCTTTCTGCCTTAATGGCAGCCTTATGTCTCTGGAGTCAGATACTCCAGAAAGCTCAAGGGTGGAGAAATGCACATGTATGATAAAGGATATTTCCTACCTGTGACAGCCTTTGAGATCCTCTTTGGCTCTTGGATGAATATTACCTTCATTTTACTGAAATACTAATCATCTCTGCCACTTAGGGCATTTAGCCTTAGCTGAGGGTGGTGTCTCCCACTGTATATTCATTTACACTGGTTGAAGCTGGCAAACCAAGTAGAAGGTTGCTGTCTTTTGCCTTCCTCCCCCCCTTTTTTTTTCTTCATTATCTTGGAGGCCAGTATTGCAAGAGCAAAACACTGTGACCTGAATTGAAGATCTGTTGCTGTAAGCAGCCTCATCCTGTTCCTTCTCATTTTAGCCCTTCCTATTGCACTGACTATTGTATTCTGAGGATGTCCTTCGCCAAGGATATTCCAGGCTAACATACGGAGCAAAGCTTGAACCTTGTGTATCTACAAGTCTTGAGTATTTGAGGAAAAAAGCCCTTCATCTTGAAAGCTAGAGAGACTAAATTAACGCCTTCAAGCTATTTAATCAGCAGAGAGAGGATGTGGTGGATTACTGAGTTACACAGAACGGCATCTTATTTGGAGGCCGCAACTTTAGGACAGGAGTGAGTAGTAACAGTGCAATCATGAATTGATGTTGAAACCAGATACTACTAAAATGATCTCCAGGGTGTTCTTTGTGATCCTTTTTATTACTTTATTGTTGAAATTGTTTTCTAATATTATTTATTGTCTCAAATCTCACATTCCCATCTCTTGAAGAAAAAAAGGCTGCCCAGTCTTTCTTCTCCTAGTTGTACTTCTTTGCCTCATTACACATTTGTTTGCATGAATTATTTGATCATATTTTCCAAAAAATGTTTAAGCCTTGGGTATCTTTCTAAAAGATATTTTTTACTTCAGCCAAGAAGTTATGGGCCTAAGGCCCATCTCTACAATGACAGAAATCAGACAAGTCAGCTATTGTGATGGATGTTGAGTGGGTCATAATAATATATAAATACACTGCTGACCTTATTATAGGGTAGTCACTGTATGAGTACATTGATTAAGTCTAAAAAGAGGCTGTAAGGAAACAATGACTCAAGATAAGCCATTCCACAGGAATAGAATAATATGAGACCAACTGGCTCCAAGAGCACTGGCGTGATTTCCTGCTGAGACTATTGGACTGATTTTGTCTAGAAGGGCAGCAGCCCAAGAACTGACAAAAACAAAAGGAGTCCCTCTTTCCAGAGCAGAACTTGTTATTGGAGAGGGAAATCATACTGATCTCAAGACTTGCAAGGCCCCATATGCAAAAAGGAGGACTTACAAACAGATGGTAAGATGAACATAAATATAGTATGAACAATGTTTAAAATAAATGTTCATGCACTTTTTTGCCGGTTTTAAAACAATTAGTGGGATTTGTTTTCATTCTGCCATAGCTAAGGGAGCATTATGCAGGTCTCTAATTTGCTGTGACTTATAAGCAGATCCTTCGGGGTTTTACTATTTTCTATCCCTTCCTGTAGTAAATCCTGTTTGTAATGAAGCTGCTGGGATTATTATCAGCAGTGCACCAGCAAATTGAAGGAGTTTCTGGAACAGCAATGCCATGATGTGACTCCCATGTGTTGATTTGCAGCACATTAGCGGCATGATCCACTTACTCGCCTGCCACTGAAGAGGTGTTTCCCTCTCTTTTATGGTTGCTTGGATGTACAATCTTAAAATGGTCCACATACACCACTTGTAAACTCATATTTCTTAAGCATTAGGGAACTTAACCCCTAAGGACCATACGTTTTTGAACTGTGGCTGTCCCTTCTGTATATTTGCATCAGTATTTAGTGGCATAAAAAGTCTGAGTTTTGAAAAAGCTCTGCTGTGTAGCCTGGAAGCTGTCATCTCAACCTCCTGCTAAACTTCACATAAAAGACAATCTATTTCTATACATAAGGTAAAAATTTGGAAATTGAAATATTTTAACTGGTTCCTCTTTTTGTATGGTAATTCCTCTGTCAGGTTGCTATAGTGACCACTTAAAGTTATTCAGGTAACACAAGTATTTAATTATATTTTTACTGTTACTTATACATGGCATAATGACATTTTGGTCATATGTATTCCTTGCATTAAAGCTTGACCCCTGATAACCTCCCTTACTACAGATGAGTACACCTGGGTGTTGTTCACCTCATAAGAAGCTGTGGGAAGCATTGACGTGCCAGTGAGGATGTCTAAAGAGGTCCTGAAGGTAGAGCTACAGCTTGCATCTCCTTCTTTGACAAACTGCTCAGGCTCAAAATCAGGAGTTTCTTCTTTTGCCCAATTCCCAGGAGAAAGGCCAGTGGCTGGTCCCTGATCTACACTATGCACATGTCCTTAGCTCATCTCAGTTTTCACATATGCAACTTCTCCTGCAATGCAGCGCACCCATTCCTGTCATAGCAATATAAAAGACTGAAAAAACTCAGTCTGCGTCTCAGAACCCAGCTGGAGAGAATAATACCAAGCATGTCTGCAACAGCAATCACTGTGAAAGGAAGCAGGAGCTTCACAAAATGTCATTTTATTAGTCACTGTTCAGAGCAGAAAGCAAGTGCAAGCCTACAACTGTCTTCCGGGTTTATGCTGGGGATGTAGAGAACCTTGAGTGCCTGAAGTCTGGGGACTAGTAGATATCTGGGAGCTTTTCAGGAATCCTGTTTAATTACAGTTGTGTTGTGATACACTCTGACTGGGGACTGTTAATCTTCAGCAAACTCTATCCCATCCTTCTAATGCTTTTATTAAAACTCTCACTCAAAGAAGAAAAAATATCAGGAAAATAATACTGAAATTCAGTGTGTGTATATAGTCTTCTAAATGCACAGCTATATTGCAATGTTCTTTTTCTGCTATTTTGACAGTAACAGCAGATAATGAATGTAAAATTTAATTTAGCTTTCCAACATTTGTTCAACTGCCTGAAAGATGGCCTTGAAATTTCCTCAAAGAACAGATGGATGATCTCAGTGCAGTCTTTTCAGCAAGTAAACATGTCCTCAGTTATTCTGCTCTTCTCTGGCTTTTGTGAAACTGAATTAGCCTATCCTAGACTTGCTCATTTAGCTAGGGTTGTCCATAGTGCCAATGTCTAGTGTTAAATAAATTCTCTGGATGGCAGACAAACACACAAGCTGGTTTTTGCTATGTTAGTAGCTCACAGACAAATGCTTATTTCTGTTGATATTACTGAAGCTGACTGCAGGCACAAGTCCTGCAAGAAAGTACACTTGGGCCAAACCATCAAAGGAGAGGGTAGCTGAGGCATTATAAATGTACCCACAGATCATAGAATCATTGAATGGTTTGGGTTGGGAGGCACCTTAAAAATCATCTAGTTCCAGCCCGCCTACCATGGGTAGAGACACCTTCCACTAGATGATCCAGCTTAATGGTTGGAAGGTAGCTTAAAAATCACCTAGTTCCAGCCCCCCTACCATGGGTAGAGACACCTTCCACTAGATGATCCAGCTTAATGCTACCCGTGTGAGGAAATTAATACCTCATGTAAAGTTAGTGGCTGTTTTGAGGTTGCGATGCAACTTTAGCAACAGAAGGGCAAACCCTTACTCCACGACTACTGGCAAAACAGACCTACATAAAAGCTAGAATGCAAATATCGACATACACCTGTTTTCTTAAGTACATCCTGTTGTTAGTGCAATATCATTCCATTTGGATGAATATTACAGGAGGTTTTACTGCCATTCATCTGCCTTATGTTTTTATATTGTGCCTGTAATTGAGATGAAGTTTGGTCTGCTTGATTTTTATGATAATCAAAAGAAACCCATATATCTACATACCTGATACCATGTGCTGTCCTCTAATGCCTGGAGCCAAATTTTAGCCTTTCCATACCTTTGTTTTATTCTAATGACTTCTCACATGAAAAAGGGACCTTGTTATATATAGTTTACTCTCATGATAAGGTAGAAACGAGGGGCTCATATCATCAAACGCGTTTGTCAAATACCTTTCCCCAATATGTCACTTTCTCTTTTACCAAATGCTGGGGTACTGCAGACCTCTAGGGAAAGTAATACACACACACAGTTACACAAGTTTTAGAAAAAGAAGAAAAGCCAACCGGTGGCTGCTCAGCTTCTCCAGAGAGCTTTGGGGGTGTGGAGAGGTCTCGTGTTCAGGGCGCCTGTCAGCTGCTGGGACTCTAAGCAAGAGCATCTCTTTTAGGGGGCTGGTGGAGCTGGTCTGACAAAGAAAGGGAAGAGCGGATTTGGTAGGAGGCTTGTCAGACTGGTCAAGGATGCTTTAAACTAGATGTGCTGGGGGAGGGGGGCACCATTCCATGCCCACACACCCAGTCACTGGCCAGCACCTATAGTAAACGATCAGAGCAATGTAGAGATATTCCAGCTGCTCCAGCCAATGAGCCGGCTTCAATTGGAGCTTGGCTCAGATGCCTCTATACAAATGCCCGTAGCATGGGGAACGAACAAGAGGAATTAGAGATGTGTGCACGTCTACGGGGGTATGATATCATAGGAATCACAGAAACATGGTGGGATGGCTCCTATGACTGGTGTGTTGGAATGGAAGGTTACAGGCTCTTCAGGAAAGACAGGCCCAGCAGACGGGGAGGGGGAGTCGCTATTTATGTTAGGGATAGGCTAGAGAGTATGGAACTGTGTCTGGGGACAGGTGAGCAGTCGACAGAGAGTTTGTGGGTCAGGGTTAAAGGGAGAACAGCGATGGGAAACATTATTGTGGGGATCTGTTACAGACCGCCTGACCAAGGGGACTCGATGGATGAAACACTCTGTAGACAGATAGGAACAGCCTCACACTTGCAGGCCCTTGTTCTCATGGGAGACTTCAACCACCCTGATATCTGTTGGAGGGATGGTACGGCCCGGCACAAGCAATCCAGAAGGTTCCTCGACTGCGTGGAAGACAAATTCCTTCTGCAAGTAATAGAAGAGCTGACAAGGAGAGGTACCACGCTTGGCCTCTTCCTCACCAACAGAGAAGGGCTGGTTGGAAATGTGATGCTCCAGGGCAGCCTTGATTGCAGCGATCATGAGATGGTTGAATTTGAGATCCTCAGGACAGTGAGAGGAGCATGCAGCAAGCTCACTGCCCTGGACTTCAAGAGAGCAGACTGGCCTCTTCAGGAACCTGCTCAGTAAGATTCCATGGGATATAGCCCTAAAGGGCAGGGGGGCCCAAGACTGTTGATTAATATTCAAGGCTCACCTGCTGCAAGCTCAGGAGCGATGCATCCCAACTAGAAAGAAGTGCTGAAGGAGGGCCAGGAGACCTCCTTGGATGGATAAGGAGCTGCTGAGCAAAATTCGAAGGAAACAAGAGGCTTATAAAAGGTGGAAGCAAGGTCAGGCGGCCTGGGAAGAATACAGGGATGTTGTCCGGGAAGCTAGGGACCAGGTTAGGAAAGCTAAGGCCCACTTAGAATTAAACTTGGCTAGGGATGTTAAGGATAACAGGAAGGGATTCTATAGGTACATTGCAAACAAAAGAAAGGCTAGGGACAGCATGGGCCCTCTCCAGAAGTTATCGGGAGAACTGGCTACCCTGGATTTGGAGAAGGCTGAGGTTCTTAATGACTTCTTTGCCTCAGTCTTCACCGGCAAATGCTCTGACCACACCACCCAAGTCTTGGAAGGCAGATGCACGGACTGTGAGAATGAAGACCCTGGGCCCACTGGAGGAGAGGATCTGGTTTGAGACCATCTTAGGAACCTGAATGTATACAAGTCCATGGGACCGGATGAAATCCATGTGCGGGTCCTGAAGGAGCTGGCAAATGAAGTTGCTAAGCCACTGTCCATCATATTGGAAAAATCACGACAATCAGGTGAAGTTCCCAACAACTGGAAAAAGGGAAATATAACCCCCATTTTTAAGAAGGGGAAAATGGATGAGCCGGGGAACTACAGACCAGTCAATCTCACCTCTGTGCCTGGCAAAGTCTTGGAGCGGATTATCCTGGAAGGCATGCTAAGGCACATGAAAAACAGCAAGGTGGTTGGTGACAGCCAGCATGGCTTCACTAAGGGGAAATCCTGCCAGAGCAATCTGGTGGCCTTCTATGATGGGGCTACAGAACCGATGGACATGGGTTGAGCAGCTGATGTCATCTCCCTGGACTTGTGCAAAGCCTTTGACACTGTCTCACATGACATCCTTCTCTCTAAGTTGGAGAGACATCAATTTGATAGGTGAACCACTCGGTGGATAAAGAACTGGCTGGATGGCTGCACGCAAAGAGTAGTGCTCCATGGCTCAATGTCCAGCTGGAGACCAGTAACAAATGGTGTCCCCCAGGGATTGGTGTCGGGACCGGTCTTGTTCAACATCTTTGTGGGTGACATGGACAGTGGGATTGAGTGCGCCCTCAGCAAGTTTGCTGATGACACCAAGCTGTGTGGTTTGGTTGATCCATTGGAGGGAAAGAATGCCATCCAGAGGGACCTTGACATGCTTGTGAGGTGGGCTGATGCCAACCTGATGAAGTTTAACCATGGCAAGTGCAAGGTCCTACACCTGGGTCAGAGCAATGCCAGGCACAGCTCCAGGTTGGGCAGAGAAGAGATTCAGAGCAGCCCTGCAGAGAAGGACTTGGGGGTGTGGGTTGATGAAAAAATGAACATGAGTCGGCAGTGTGTGCTTGCATCCCAGAAAGCCAACCCTATCCTGGGCTTCATCAAAAGGTGTGTGACCAGCAGGTCGAGGGAGGTGATCCTGCCCCTCTACTCTCCTCTTGTGAGACCTCACTTGGAGTATTGTGTGCAGTTCTGGTGTCCTCAACATAAAAAGGACATGGAAGTGTTGGAGCAAGTCCAGAGGAGGGCCACGAGGATGATCAGGGGACTGGAGCACCTCCCGTATGAAGATAGGATGAGAAAGTTGGGGCTGTTCAGCCTGGAGAAGAGAAGGCTGCATGGAGACCTCATAGTAACCTTCCAATATCTGAAGGGGGCCTATAGGGATGCTGGGGAGGAACTCTTCATTAGGGACTGTAGTGAGAGGACAAGGGGTAACAGGTTCAAGCTTAAACAGGGGAAGTTTAGAGTAGATATGAGGAAGAAATTCCTTACTGTGAGGGTGGTGAAGCACTGGAATGGGCCGGCCAGGGAAGTTGTGAATGCTCCATCGCTGGCGGTGGTCAAGGCGAGGTTTGACAGAGCCTTGAGTGACATGGTTTAGTGTGAGGTGTCCCTGCCCATGGCAGGGGGGTTGAAACTAGATGATCTTTAGCTCCTTTCCAACCCTAACTATTCTATGATTCTATGATTCTATTATTCCCAGCTACAACTGTGCAGTATAGAGAAGTAGGCCTTGTAGTTACCTATTCAAGCTACGTCAGCTTCTGCCAGGTGGGTAGCCAAGTCTTCCTTAGAGCAAAAGATTTTTCCATGCTCGACACTTTAAAGGTCTACCTAGACCAAGGATTTTCTGAGCGTTCCTTGGTTTCCCATGCAATGTATATTTCCCCGCTAGTTCACCTGCAGGACTCTTGTCAACAAACATGAATTTCACAAGATATGTAGTTTTCATGGTTGCCTTGCAAATTTCTGAATTAGAGATTCTAAGCCAGCCTGATTTTGCCTGCTCACACACTGACTTCTAAAACATGGAGGGAAAGAGGAGACTGGTATGGTAGAAACTTTTCGTAAGACTTATTAAGAAGGGCACTTTATCATCTATCATCCCACCATAAGGATAATATTTTTCTCTGAATAGTTTCAAGATACTCTTTCAGAAATGTCCCTAATGTGTCCATGAGCAACCCGAGTTCATCACCGTCCTTTGGGCCTTTCTCTTACCTGTATTTCTTCAGCCTCCTGCCAGCTTCATTCATTGATACAAGATATCTCTGTCTGTTTGGCTTAATTATCCTTTCCACATTTCTCAGTTTCATTTTCTAGGAACTGCTCAACTTTTTATGCCTCTTTTCCGAGGCTACAGATCTTTCTTTTTATTGGAGATATACTTCGAAGTTTCAGACTTGCAGCAGTAATCTTAAGAAAGATTTAAGAAGGGGAAAATTTTAATTGTAGCAAACAAATATGTCTTCCTAACACTCCTTATATATTGTGCTGATTAAAGTATTCTTGGCTTACCCTGGCGAATAGCTTCTGTTTCTAAAAAATTGTCTTTTCGACCACTTCTTCTACAAAACCCTTCTTAATTTTGCTTGCTGCATCACTGCTCTAATTAGCAATCACAGTTTTTGTGATTGCTAATAAATCATTAATTTACTTTAAAATAAACCCATATAAAAGTGTTCAGGTCACTTGCATGTCTTCAACATTTTTTCTGTTAGAATTTGGTAATAAATTATGCTGCAGTGCATAATAAAAATGTACACATCAAAGGTGGGGTTTTTACAGAATTGAGAGAATGAATCCTGATGTTGTAGGCAGATATTTCTGGAATCATAGGAGAGTTTTCATAGATTAATCAGTTCCATATTCACAGTAGCTTGTACATCATGAAAGGCATCTTCATAACATATTTAAAAGTAATTAGCATACATATCATAGAGTCATAGGATAGTTAGGGCTGGAAAGGACCTTAAGATCATCTAATTCCAACCCCACTGCCATGGGAAGGTGTCATATATGTTTGTATGTGAGCATTTATGAATACTGCGCTGTAGATGTTATTTTTTTTGTATTTTACTATAGAAGGCAATATCAAGAGGATAGTCAAAGCCAGATTTCAAACCTGTCAGTACTCCATCTTTCTTCCTGAAAGGAAAGTAATATAAATACCTGCAAGTTTGCTGTATGGGTTGCACAGCATCTGGTGAACAGCTGCTTGTCTAAAGAAAAAGCTATTCAGATAATCTCACTGAATAGCTCTAGGGTGCTGTCTAGCAACAAATGGCAGAAACAACCTTATTATGGCTCATGCTTAATGATAGCCAAAATGTCTCTTTTTGGGTTTTTTTTAAGTACTTAACACCCAGAAGTATGTAGTGGGGCATGTTTCCTGGGTATCTTCACAGCATTAACACTTGTGATCCTGCTCCCTGTAAAGGCTGCTCTGAAGTCCATTTGCAAAATGGATTGTTTCTCATTAAGAACCTACATTCCCTTTGGTTGCTTGCCATGAAGGGAAACAGCAGGCCACAAGTTATGTGCAAAATTGGTAATAATCCCATGCAAAGGAAATAAATACACCGCAGCATGCTGCCAGCAGTTTCTGGAACCTTGCTTAGCGCTTCCACATTGTATCTTCAAAGCTCTGAGGAAAAACATTGAGGTGGGGGATGCTCAGGCACACCTCAGCACACTTGTTCTATCATTTGCTTAATTTCTGTAAAATGAATGAAAATCTGAAAAACACTCTCAAATTTTCTCTCTCCCATTTAAACCTTCTGTGTGCTTCCTCCTGAATTTGTAGACAGACAAGAGTTTTCTTTCTTAGAAAACTTTGGGATAGGAGATGCAAGCACTTGGTAAGCCCTCATCTTGGTACTTTCATCACAGATCTGACAGCAGCAGTAGTTGCATGGAACTTATAGTTGAACTGGGGAGAAAAGAGATGGAAGTGTAGCTTAAGGTGCACCTGAAGCACTGTTTTGTAGAAGTGAGACATCAGATGAACAGTTGATTAGCGAAACAAGTTTGTGAAGTTTCATCTCAATATTTCTTTTGTGTGTACCCTGTTGTGGGTTGGTGGTAAGTAAATCAGGATGCAGCAAAAGTAACTCACATACCTTTATGTGCCCATACAGAAAAGTGATTTACTTTATAGAAGCATGAGACGAAGTCTTAGAAAACAGGAAAAAACATTTGGATCCATCCTAACTAATCCTCTGACCCACAGAAGGACCAATCTTTCCTCAGCCATCCACGGCAGAAATTTATCTAGTCTGTTCTCATGTCTCAAGAGATGTCACAGTCTCCCAGACAAGGCTTTCCAGACTCTTATTGTCAGTGGGAGAGTTATGCCAACGACTAACTTACATTATTATACATTTATTTACTGTAGAGATGAAGATGGTGTATTCCCCTCAGTATCCAAAGGTCACTCTCCTTGGACTAAGAAACCCCAATTTTTTTCTCATTAGCCCTGCCTTTAAGGAAAAGCGCATAAGTGATAGAGTTGGTGGAAGCTCTGGAAAGCTACACTACAAACAATGGGACCTGCTATTTTGTGCTGTAAATCAGCCATATGCTGCACTGGGCAAAGTGAAGGCTCATTTGGAGCCCGTCTCACATACAATCCGGTATGTATTGGTTCTGCATGTAAACATCTCTTTAAACAGGCTCATATAGTAGTATACAGATGGCCTGTAAGTCTACAGTAGTTTTTGATAGGATATGTTAAGAAAACAGGCAGACTTTGTCTTATGCAATAAAAAAAAGAAAAAAGTAGTACATATGGCTCCACATGTGTCTCAGATCTCCAGAGGTAGGGAAATGCTGTTAAGGCTTCATTGACTCTGTGACACATTCTTATGTTGAGTCTTCACATGTGTAGCAATGTGTTGGTAGGTCTAAAAGAACCACAGACTCAGTTGTTTTAAAACTTTTCTCTTTCAAATGTTACCTTGAGAAACTAAGGCAATTAGACATCAGAAGAAGCAATCGAGTAACAGAAAGACAACAAAATGCATACAAAAAAATCACAGTTCAATTTGATTAACTTCTAGATAGCGCTTCAATCAAGTGGATATTTTGAGCACATTCACCCAAATGGACAAACTGCATGTGGATGAATGAGTCACTTCCAGAGAAGTGACATTTCTTTTGATATACTTAGGGTTAAAGAATTGATTTAAAGTCTCACCTCCAATTTTCCTTGTTTCTGTTAGGAGTGAGACTCCATAGTTACACAACAAATGATTTGGATTTTTTTCCAGCGATTTAAATTCCTTTTTACCTCTCTGGTGAGGGATTCTTGAGAATTAAGGCATGCCAGTGCTTGTGAGTGATACAGATAAGTAAGTCTTCACTTCTGTAGTACAGGCTATAGCTGAAGGATTTGAAAACAAATAACATGAGATATTATTCAGGAAAATTAACCTTTTTAAAATGCTAGCTCTTTACTGTAACTCAAAGTGGATGTAATGTCTAAAAAGACTTTCAGAGGTGGATTACATTTTTATTTTTATTTTATAATAATTATTTTAGTTTTGTCTAAGGTAAACAGGGGATGTAGATCAGCACTGGAAACTACCTTAGTAGGCTACTTGTCTTAGCTTTGGCTGGGGTAGAGTTAATGTTCTTTCTAGTAGCTGGTACAGTGCTGTGGGTTTAAACTATGACACTAGTAGTCCAAGAAGAATAAAGGTCTTGCTGCCTTCCATCTTGGCCTTGGAGAACCATGTTTAAATTAGTATTAGTTAAGTTTGCCCAGCAGAGCAATATTTTCATTCTGCTGAAGGGAAATATTTCAAACTCGGTAGATTTCTTCAGGGCTCGACCATTTGCATGTACATTTGTATGTACCGTCTTTTCTGCTTCTCACTAACAGCGGAGCTAGAATGACAGCATTTGGAGTTCACAGCCACATATTTTTGTTGCTTGGACAAGCCCCATCTGGAAAGTAAGTTGTACAACAACATAATGAAGGAAGTATCTGCAAGAAGTGCTCATCCATAAAACAGCTTATTGCAAAGCTGCTTTGACCAAATTTTGGGCCATAGGGCTGCTCCACTTACTTTGCTACATTTGGTAAGGGTCAAGGGCCATTCTACTCTGCTAGCATGTAGTGAGTCTCATTTTTTGAGTGCAAAAAAAAAATCTATCTATCTGAAACTCCTGATTTTAGGTGATAGGAATAACATGAGGAGAGAATAACATGAGGAGAAAAAGAGTATTGGTTGATTCTAATAAGCAGTTAAATTAATGTCAATAAGGACTCACATCCCTCAAGTGGCCTTGGTCACTTCTGTGACCATGCAGGTGGCCCAGGTGCTCCCTGCCACTCCATTGCATGCTGTTATCTTTAAGAAGAACCTGCCATTATGGGAAAAAAATCTACTTCTGTTTTGTTGAAACTGTTATTCTTACAGGGGTGACTTGGTTTTTATCAAAACAACATAAGGGGGGGAAGAAGGGGAAGTGAGCGAACGGCTGCAGGGTATTGAGTTACCAGCTGGGCTTAAACCACAACAGTTCTGGGGCTTGAAGGGTTGAGATAATGACAGATCTGACCGGAGTGCGTCTAATCATATTTGTGATAAGCTTTCATTGTTTTGGATTAATAGTGACTTGTCACAATGCTGATTTACTGTCTCTCAAAGTTGTTGCTCATGATCTCACAGTTTCAGCATGTCGCATCTTATTTACAGCCGGTATTTGCTGTGTTAGTGTTCACCAGCTGGGGGCCTTGGGCTAAGGTTCTTGCTCTAAAGTTCTAAAAAGAACTGTCATGGTTCAAGCCTAGCTGGCAACTCAGTACCATGCAGCCGTTCGCTCACTTACCCCCCTTCCTCCCCCCCCCCCCCCCCCCAATCCCAGAGGGATGAGGAGGAGAATCAAAAGAATGCAACTCCCACAGGCTGTGATAAGAGCAGTCCAGTAACCAAGGTATAACACAAACCACTACTGCTACCACCAATAATAATACTGATAAGGGAAGTAACAAGAGAAGAGAATACAACCGCTCACCACCCGACGACCGATACCGAGCCCAACCCAACAGTGATCTAACACTTCCTGGTAACTGACCCCAGTTTATATAGTGGGTGTGATGTGCTGTGGTATGGAATACCTCTTTGGTTAGTCTGGGTCAGGTGTCCTGTCTCTGCTTCCTCCCGGCTTCCCCTCCTCCCTGGCAGAGCATGAGACTCAGAAAGTCCTTGGTCAGAGCAAGCATTACTAAGCAGTAGCTAAAAACACTGGTGTTATCAGCTCTGTTCCGAGGCTGAAAGTCAAAAACACAGCACTGCACCAGCTACTAAGAAGAAGAAAAAATGGCTGTTACTGCTGAATCCAGGACAGATATGTCTAGAATGAGCACAGTAAAAGGACATTAAAATTGCACATCATAGCCTCTGTACTGAACATGGCATCTGTCATGAAATGGCTATATTCCAAGGTACCTCAAATCTACTGCTTTAAACGATACGCATATTTCATATTCTTATAAACAATATGCATATAATTCATACTCTTGGTAGGAGAAGAAAATAAATGTTTCTTCAAGTTTGTTTAGACCCATATTTTTTGTCCGCAGCAGACTAAAATCTGGCATCTTGCTTGCGGTTAGAACATAAAACTTTTCCCATTACATTTTTGATATTAAAAAAAAACGCTTCTTGTTACAAGAAATTCAGTTGTGACTTAGGCAAAATAAATGGGAATTACATTAAACCCCCAAAAGTACAAAACTAAAAATTATAAAACCACAGAGAAGTAAACAAAAGCTTTGAGGAACATGAATCTTCATTAGGGACAGACACCAAGTGGGACAGGAAGTAGTGACATACTCCTTGCACATGTATATTAAAAGATATTGTCTTATTTTCACCATAGTGAGACTTTTCATCATAGACTCATATAATACAAATTTGGATAAATCATCCTTATTTTGCTCTGTTGATTTCAGAGTTGTTGAGCTCACCATATCTCTTCCCACTGTGTGGAATTCCAGGGGGAAAAAGGTGGCACCGTAAAGCTATGGTCTTTTCTTTATTTCAGACATGGTTTTATCCCTCTCTGGAAGGAACTGATTCAAGTTAAAGGAGTGCCTTCATTTACTGAATCCAGAGTAGACATGTCTGTAGCAATTCTTCTCCCTACTTGAAAAGGATGAGTTGGAGGGGTGACAGTAGGGCCAGGTCTAATGTGCTACGCTGACATTCCAGTTCCTACAACTTTTGTCCTATATTGGCATAGCAGAGAACCCTCATACAGCAAAGGCAGGTGTAAGAGACACAAGCTGTTGCTGCCTCTCAGTTGCACAGCCAATAGCTCTATGGGTAAACTGTGGGACGAGGTGAAAAAGTGCGTTTGCCTAGGTAGTGATGCATGCTTCAGCAGCTGTAAGGAAGGCAGCAGGTTCTCTGTGTTTGCAGCCATCTGAAGGTGAGCATAACCCTTGAATGTGCTAAAGTTCAGTTATGTTTTGTCAGCCTGTTTCTCTGCTCTTCATTTTCCTGGTGCATGATATTTTATTTCTTTTATATCTCACCACAGTGACACAGAGAAATACTTGTCCTATTTTTCAACTCATGGTTAGAAAGTATGGAATATATTGGCTCCATGTAGCACATCACATTGGTGACAGAGCCAAGCATTGAATGCAGGAATCTGGAGTCCCAGGGCACCCTTTAACCCACAAGGTCTTTGTTGCACTTGGAAGAAGAACACAGAGCCAATACTGCCTTTGCTGCAGTATCACTGGAAGTTATAGATAGCCATAACCTTATCATCCACTAGCATAGCTGGATATTACTCTAAGTATATGTGAAATACAATGTAGTATGAGAAACACTACATGGAGAGTTGTTTTTCTGCCATAATTTTCATCGATGTTGTTCACTGAAATACAAATAGCAGAAAATTCATGTTAACAATGCACTTTCATGTTTCCAGTATACAGGCTTATTATTGCTATGATTATAGGACATTCCCACTTTTTACTAGAAGGTATAATTTTAGCAGCTGAAAGTCAAGAAATCCAGGAGTTTGTCCTTTAAAATCACTTTTTTGCTACAGTAACCCTATAAACTATTCAATATGACATCATGCTCATTTCATTCCTAAAGCTGAGAACAATCCTGCAATATGATTTTCTATTTTTTCCCTCCCTCTTTGCGGCATTTCAGGATGATTTGAGATGTATGTCTATATATTCCCCTCTCCCCAGCATTTGATGCAGCCTTTGCAATAAAAGCCATAAGACTTTCAAAGTATTGAACCAAAAGACATTTGAAAAAAGAAGTTAACTTATGTCCTGTATTATATACTCACAATATTCAGCAGCAAGACATGGATCTTTGATCATACTCCCAGATTAAATATTTTTGTTACTTTTTTTTTTAACCATATGAAGCATTAATTGAACAATGATGCTTTAGAAATGTGCATATGGAGATGGTTAGATCCATCCATGTTATTGTAAAGCAACTTGTTTGATGTTTCCTATCGTTCAGTGCAAGAACATCATTAGAATATCCTGTTTGGCAAGAGAGGCTATCATGCTGAAAATGAACCTTTGCCTCAGGTTTTTTCAATTTTCTCTTTATAGTCAGTCTAAATCTGAAGCTCCTCAAATACGCTGCTGAACTCTGTGTGTTAGCCTGGATTCAGAGATCTCTGCTGCTTCATAGGAACCAGAGTCTGTGCCCAGAGGGCACTGCTGACCCCACTGTCCCTGCCCCCTAGGGCTCCGCCCATCCTGCCAAGGGTCCAGGACCCCACCTCAGGCCTCAGAGCCATCAGTCCCTTCCCCAGTGATGCCACAGCTAGGTTGGTCTCTAGCTTATTGCAGCCATGCCCTGCCCAGGGCAACTGACAAATTGGTGATAAAGAAACCATTATTGTATTGTGAATGCAAACAATATGACAAACATGACTGAGCTAGTATGAACAGCACAGCCTTGACGTGCACTAGCTGTGGATCTGCTTGGCACTGACTAGCAGGGACCATGCAGACATAGCTGAGGTGCAGCAAGATGCCATTACACATCCAGTAGGAAACAGGCATTTCTGAAGTATCATAGTGGTTGGTATCATGCAGCACTGGCAAATGTGTCTCTCTAAGGGAAGTTGCTAAAAGTCAGAAGTGAATTCTACCAGCTTCATATAGAGTAGGAAACCCCTTTCTGCTGCAAAATGTTGGATCTGAATTATAGCATTGCCTTTAAACTCTTTAAGCTCTTATGGAACAAAAGTATATACTAGGTTTTAATAATAGAAAGCTCGAGAGATGGCTATAATACTCCAGTGTTACAGTCTGCAGATCCATTGTAACTAGTTGGACCATGGAGCCATAAAGTTTAAATAAAATTGATGACCTGTGCCCTAACTTTGTGTGTATTAAGCTTTTAACAGAGATAATGTTCAGCTGCTGATTGTCTTTTAAAGCTGTGCTCAAACCTGAAGAGCAAACCTAAAAATTAAAATAGTATTATTCTCTCTCATAATTTATTATCTCATGTATTCACAGAAGCAGCTACGTTTTTTCAAATTCTTAAGTAATAGTGGATGGGCCTGTTAATCTGGCAAAAGCAACACAGTTTTGGGATGCTGAGCTCAAATATATATAATTTTCCTATCGGCAGCAGAAGTACTGGCAATTGATGGTTCGCCATTAGTCACAGAATTATTTTTGTGGTTGAGAAGTAGCAATGCTTGAATGTCGCATTTATCACTGGGCTTGTGCAGCTCTGTGCAAACCATCTTGATGGTAACTGTGAGGCTGTTTTAGCTCTCAGGCAAGACTGCGATAAAACCAAGAGAAATGCTTGTTTATCAAGGAAAATGGACAGTAACTGGCACAGACCACAGAAATAGTTCTCCTACTACTGGGTTTGTGACAGACCTGTTTCCTCTTTAAATGGGGAGAGTTGACTGGGAAGCTGTATTTCCTGGTTGATGGTTAGAGGGTTGGTTAGAGCTTTGATTAAGCAAATGGAAAATATTTGAATAAGAATGAAATGAAGGGCAATAAAAAAGGAAACCCACCACACCTTTCAGCTGGGTATCTGATACAAGTCCTGTGTATTTCTTTCATAAAAGCCCTGATCCTTAATGAGTCCTTACCCTGGCCTCCTTTAGCGGAGGAACAAATAGAGGGGTATAAACTGAGGCTGAAATAGACCTTTCTTGAGGGAAAGGAGGCATATTGCCTTGAAAGGCAGCATTAGCACTTGTGTCCCACACTGGCACACATGAAAGGCTGAAAGCCTTTATATTTTTCCTAGCTATGTCTCATAGCCTACAAATATATTATTTTGCCCTATGGATCACTTAGATTCTTCAGTCATCGTTATTACAGTGTCACTGCTACTATAGCAGGGAATCACACATACTGCTCCTGCTGTTTTTAAACAGGAATTTGGTATCCACCTCCTCATCCATTAGTTTAATAATTCACCATCTTTTTTGTCTTAAGATATTCAATACAATTATAGAATTAGAGATCACTTTCCAATATGTTTGTAGGTAGCTGCACCACTTGTCATAAATCAGTGTTAATGTGAACTATGCGGCTAAATGCTCTACCTGCTATTCTGTAAACTTACCCCAGATATTGAAATGCTTCCTCACTGCTACCTAGATAATGCAATGATGGTGGATTTTTTCCCTTGTACAGATAGATTTCCCGATAAAAATGGTGGGTTTTCCTCTTTTATAGTGGTCTTCTAAGAACATGCTTTGATTCAAAATACAGTAGATACTACATATGATCTCAGTGAATGGTTCTT
Organism: Amazona ochrocephala; assembly: GCA_039720435.1. Classification (NCBI taxonomy): domain Eukaryota; kingdom Metazoa; phylum Chordata; class Aves; order Psittaciformes; family Psittacidae; genus Amazona; species Amazona ochrocephala. Next base: position 71,863,507 of record CM077876.1, on the reverse strand, counting down.
GTTCAGAGACTTCCTTGAAGACTCTCAAGTGCCTCTTCTGATATTAAAGTATGCCACTAGGAATATTAAATAACTGTCCCACCTGTTTCCTGTACTGTGTTATGCACTCTTAAAGCTCTGCCAGAAACATGAAGAGTTACTGTGTTGTCAATAAAAGGCCTATAAATTACATTACACAAAAACATACGCAGGTATTGTTTTGATATGATTACAGATGCCTTTTTCTATGCTGCTATTAGAGATTTTTTTATTATTACTATTTGGTATACTGTAAGAGTAGTATAGCTGCATTAATCTGTCACAAACAGTGAAAATATGCACAGGTAGAAGTTACAGCATTTCTCTATAGCCTATTCTTTGTTCTAGGTGAATGTTAAGCCTCCTCAGTGTGGAATGGCAGCTTATTATAGTCAGTATAGCCAAATTGTTTTCATCAACACCATTTCAGAGGCAAATAGTTATTCTCTGGGTTAATCACCAAGTGCTGCCAATTATTATCTGGCCGTTTCCCAAACTGTTTAGTTAGACCTCTGAACATTCATAAGTTCTCATCCACAAAGTGGTGTACATGATAACATCTAATCATGACACCAAACAGCATTTTCAGTCAAGTATTCATAAACTATTTTCCATTCTGCAATGGACAGAGAGTGGGGCTGAGCTTTGCTTTACTGAGAGAAATGTGTTTTCTGGAAAAGCTGAATAACTTTTTCTTTTTAGATCTCTGGTGCTGCTCATTTCAGAAAGCTTGCAAGGTAAGGACTTGTCTTCACTGGATAATTTTCCCAACACAGTTTCGACAGGCCAAGTTTTGCTACTGATGACATTATGTAATCCTGCAGCGGACAACTTTGCACCACTTTAAACCTGAACAGAACCAGATTCAAACCTTAATTTTCAATGCTATTAGCAAACCAAACTGATGTACGGCAAAAAAAAAACCAACTACCCACTCAATATGATTCTGGCTATCAAAGCAAGAATGTCAGAAGGAACCAGAATAAGTACTGCTGTTGCCATAGAAACACATGAACTGTAAAGAAATGGCTAGTCCTCTAAAAGCTTAAATGCATCCATATGCAACAGCTTACATATATATCTATATGTAATTTAAAGGATTCTTGGTCTTTTCCCCGATAAAATTACATGTCTCCAGTTGGAGGTCTTTTAGTATCTCTTAGTTTCTTTAATGGAAAACAGACATTCTAGAAAATGGCACATGAATTGCCTTCACCACGTTATACCACTAAGAATTATATAACTAGGTACTAATTTAGGTCATGTAAGGTAAAAGGGAGCCAGAAGTGACGTCTAGTCAGCTTTTCTGCAAATATTTTGACTAGAGCAAAGAGAGCCTGGGAAAATCTGTGTGGTGAGCAAAAAACATATTTTAACAGACAAAGCTTGCCAGGCTTGCCAGAGCTTAGGTAATGAACAGCATCTGCAGAACAAGCAGGAGAGAGGATAACACTTCACCAGAAACCACGGATAGGACACAGAGCAACAGAAAAAAATCCCATACAATATTTTCTGATCACACACTGGCTTGTCCCTCCATGATCCATTTTAGACAACCTGGCAAAGGAGCTAATATACATGAGACCTTCTTCAAAGGCAGGATGACACTGGCCCATATACAAACATGTATATTTGTTATGAAGGTATCTAATCTTTAAATAACTAGCGAGAAGGGTTACTGAGAGAATCAGACTTTTTACTTCTACAGAGCAAAACCAGGCTGTGAAGTCCTATTCCACAGGAAGCCCTACTCCTGGTCCAAGCCTCTATTTATTTAAAACCTCTATTTTTATTTCTTTTATTTACCCTTTTCTGGATCAGGACTAGATTCTCTCAACTTTTCCACAGCTCGATTTTAACTAGCCGAAAATAAATGGAGTAGATGCTACTTTCATTTTCTCTTAACTTTTCAAAATGTCTGATGCTCTCTAGTTCTCATTACACAGCTCAAGACTCTTCCACTCAGTTCAGCACAGCCTGGCTTCAAGCCTGGATTCACTTATATGGTAATTGCGCGAACAGTCAGGGGTGCTCAGTTAGGACCAATAGGCAGCAAGCTCCTTGGCAACCTGGAGGCATGTGGCATGTGGAAATGCAGACTTGGCACACAGTGCCACAGCAGACACTCCAAGGTTTTGGAGATAGATAGAAAGCGTGCAGGCATCTTTATTTGTGTTTCATATGAGCAATAGGATATGATTATATGCCATCTGCCCACATTATGATCAGTAAACTCCATTCACTATGCTCTGCATCATATTAATCTTCCATCCCTGACCAAACTTGTATTCTATACCTTGCTACAAAAGTTCTGCTCAGTAGGTTGTTTCCTTCTGTCATACTGTTTCTACATATGCTGTTTTTCCTCCACCCATCTGCTCCCTTTCATACTTTTTCCCCAATTCTCAGTCCTCTCCCTTGTACACAGCCCCTGGATGAGCCCAAAGCAAGGTGAACACAACTCAGCTGGCATCAACCCTGAGCTCGAAATTCTATAGCAGTCCCCCAGGCCCTGTGCTTCCATAAGCACAGCCCTCCCTCCCACGTCTCTCTCACCCACCACTTTCTAAGTCCCCCATGTAGTCATAGGCAAGATTCCCTGTTGGAAATCTGCATGTGGCACAGTTTCTTTGCAGTATTACCTGAGAGAGTGGGTTATGGTGGTCATATATAATATATTTAATATGCCAAACCATAAATGTAGATCTTTAAATCTAGATCTTATATACCTATTGATTGGATGCATTGAAGTTCAAAATAAACTTAACTAATTCTTCATTTGCTGGAGAGTTTTGGAAGGTACACACTGAAATATCATGCAAAATATCACGTATACCTTCCAAAGAGTATATTGGAATCTCCTTATACTGACCAAAGACTTTTTTAGGTTGGGTTTTCTTTTCTCTCCCTCTTTTCCTACTGCACTCTTTCATGAATCCACCGATGCTGAGTTCCTTTCAGACTTCACTGTCCAGGCTTGATGGAGCATACTGCTCACCATCCTTCCTCTTTGTGCTTTTAATCTTGTATTTTCAGGATAGAATTTCCAGGGAAAAACATATGATATCATTCATGTCATATTAATGATAATCAGCTAATTCTGTAGCTATTTGCCATGCAATTGCATGGCTTGATGTGTGAAAATAACACGACTCAGACTATTCCTGCCGCATTAGTAGTATCTGAAGTCCTTCATTTGCTGGTTGTGGTAGCTTCCATTACTATTTTTGTAATTGCATGGCTTCTGTTGTAGCTGTGTGCTTTTGTTGGTGTACAAGCATCAAGCTGTATGTATGTCTTCACATACATGATGTGCTGTATCGTACTGCTGCTAACGCCTTGAGAGGGAATGTTTCTCCATGCTGGAGATGCTGCTGATACTTTTTTCTTCAGCACTCATTAACAGAATAGGAAGAATCATAACTGTCTGCTCACCTTGGCCTTCTGCTCATCTGTGCATGTTGATGATGTGATGTGATTGATTTGCCATTCACAGGTAAGCTGTAAAAATTCACTGGAATTACATTCCTCTGAGTCCTACTTTCTGGGCTATTTTAGCAGCTGAAAAGCTTTAATATTTTATTTACTGGTAGCTGCAGGAGTGTCTGAAAACTTGTCTGATTCCCCAGAGCTTAAATATGTGCATTATAGTAAAGATTTCCCTCACTTTTCCTTCAAAGCCAGCTATGAATGCTCTGTATTCTGGGGAGAGAGAGGCAGGGTGTTCTGATGTGCTGGCCTGGATTTTCTCTGCTGCCTGTTGGCCGGCATTGCCCCACATAACAACCCTGATCAGCTTTGATCACATTTGGAGAATAGGTAGTGCATCTGGCTTTGGTGAGAAACTCTCTGAACTGGCTTAGAAGTATTTCTGTGATTAGTTCCTCTTCCCAGTGATCTGAGTATGATTACACAAGGCCTTGTATATATAATGCTATAGTGGTCACTCGGTTGCTCTTCAGAGTTCAGTATCCTTAGGCAGTCAGCAAGGCTTCTCCCCTGCTGTCTGGCTGTTATGCCAATATGATGGACATGAGCTCTTGTAAATCTACTTTGTGTAGTTTGCTCTAACGTTCCTGACAACCATTGTGCAGAAACTGGCCTATATTGACCTTTGCTATGCACATTGTATTATGTATTCATTTTATCACATGCAAATCTCATTTTCCTTTCTTGTCACCATATTTTCATGACACAAAGCTAATTTGACAAAATTTGATAGGTTTCTGATGGCTCTTTGAGATGTCACATCTTTTATCTCTACCTTCATAAATTAATTCCTCTTTCAGCTCCTCACTGTTCGTAAATTGTGGCATTACCATATCAGTAGTCTGTAGTGAAGGTGTTTTCAGCAATTAGCAGAGACTTATGAACTTTGCTTTCTTAACAGCTTCCTATCTTCTCTCTCTTATATCATTTCTTCTTCTTGAAGGGTACCAATCACATTTTTCTTTTGTAAACACTATCTTGCAAAATTGTATTTTTCTAGTCTGGACATGCCATTTGCACTCTGGGGCAAATTTTATACCTCGGCACTGGTTTCTGCCAGACATAGTGTTCTCATTTTTGTCTTCTCATCTTTCTTTGCCTCTGGTCCTGGTTTGTTTTAAAAGCCATTTGATGTGTTACTTTGCACTTCACTCCTGTCAGTTACAAGTAAAACCCACAGCATCCTGCATTTTTCTTCTTTGGTGAGCTTTGATACAGTTTCTGTTGCCATAGTTACATGACCTAAAAGCAAGGCATTTATCAATATCACCCTTTCTCTAGAGAACATACAAGTCTTAGCTGTTCTCTTGCTCTGAATTGTTGATTTTGTTTGAACGTACTGTTTCTTGTAATTTCATGCTTTTCCTGTGCTACTTAATGAATTCCACACATCTTCTCCATTCATCATTAGCCTTTAGATGTGTTTTGTTCATTGACCTATCTACACGTCAATGGATGTAGGTCACTGACAGATTTCTGATGGCTCTTCGAGATGTCGCATCTTTTGTCTCTACCTTCATAAATTAATTCCTTTTTCACTATTTGTTAATTTCACAAGACTGGCCTCAACCATTTAGCATAGGGCGGCTGTTCTCTTGGTTTTCCTGATTTTTTTTCATATTTAGTACCTAAAACCATTTTTCATTTCTTATATAGGATATTTCTTAGGAACAAGGAGCTACCAATTGTCATTAATTATTCGCTGCTCAGTTCTCCCACCTGGAAGAATGTCCACACCTGCAGGTGATAATCAGAGCTTCTCTGCTCTCCCTACCATGCAGCAATTACACTGTTCAAGGGACTGCACTGAAAGAGGTAAATCAAAAGGGAGTAACACATTTAAATATCTGAGAAACCCAGATTAGATGTCGCAATTTGTAGTGGCACAGTGCCTAGGATCCTCTGTAGGGTAAGGCTGGCTTTTATTTAGTATCATACTAAAGTGCCTCCTACTCAAAGGCTGATTGTTTATAACCCTCTACATAATGCCCAACAGGAGTCTGAAGATAGTGTTGCACAACCAAAGGCCAAGTGCCTGTTAACTGTCATATTCCACCCAAAACTCTCCTCGTTTTGCAGGACCACAAAGCATTGAGGGTTGCACAGTCACCATACCTACATAATGTGTAAGCATATTTTATCCAGGCTGTTCTTGTGCAACTCACTCATGCTGCATGCAGAGTAACGACGCAACCCGGGGCATTACTCCCAGCTTCTCCTACCAGCACTTTCAACCTGATGCCACAATATCTGCTGCTTGCCCAAGTAAACACTGTTACAGCAGTTGTCTAGCTGCTCTAAACTAAATAAGCTTGAAATGACAATACTTGAGGTGAGAAAAGATAGTCCAAGATGAAAACAGATTTGCTGTCATGTAAGTTCTCACCAGGTCTTTGTTTAAAAGCAAAAGAATTTACAGTCATGAAATACCCTTGAGCATTCACTTTCAAAGCAACCCATTCAGTCCTGAGTCATCTGCATTTGTCTGATTTGATGCTTTTCTTCAAGCTTCTTGGCCCCCAAAATGAGAGAGATCATAATGGAAGACAATGTTGTAGAGGGCTGGTGTATTTTAAATAGCTGCTTTAGAGGCGAAAAAAGTAATAATCCTGATTCTTTGCCTGGAGCTGGTGTCATTTTTAGAATAATGTTTTCAGCACAGTTTTAAGATTTGAGGTTTCATTTTGGTCTAGGTTGGGTTTTTTGTTTTGTTTTGGTTTGGGTTTTTTTCTTATTCTTTTTCTTGATACAAGTGTCTTGTGATTTTTGGCAGATGTTCTGGGCTTGTTCTTTAGCACAAACTCTGGACAATAAGCTCGTGATTGCAGAAGCATTTGCTTGTCTGAGTTGGGATCTCTGGCTTGCACCTCATTCCAGTACTAGTTTGGTGCCATACAGAACTTGCTGGCTGGTTTGAAATGATGACACAGATAGCACTATGTGCTTAGAGGAGAGTTGTTCCAACTATCCAGGCAGGAAAATTGGGCTGCAAAACTAAAAAAACCAGCTCTAATCTGCAGCTGAATGCTCAGGACCAGATCCTCAGATAAATTAAATCATCATTAGGTCACTCATGTTAATGTAAGGATGTGCTGATTTACCTCTGCTGAGGGTTTTAGCTGGCCTGCATATGTGCCTGTTGAAATGAAGTGGGCTTTCCAATAAGTGATGTGATTTTGAGTTATTTGTTTAGTACAATTTTCCTTTATTCAATTTTTATTGTCTGTCCTTTGCTTACCAGGGCACACTCACACCTCACTGTCCCACTCAAAGATTATATCTTTCCCCTTTCCAGGTCTTGGATAATCAAACATTAAACACTTGCTAGTACCAAGACAGTATACAGATTATTTAGTATCAAAAGTAACCCTTTCTGGTGCAGCTTTTAGTGCTTTCCTGTAAAAAATATGAAGTTTAAGTCTCTTTGTCCCAGGCACTGCCTAGGCAATTTACACAGAACTGAGATTGTAACCGCACAACAAGGTTTCAGTTACAGAAGAGAATCAAACATATTATTGCTATTCAGGATATTGGTTTTGGCTTCTCTCTGCAGACAGGTATGAAGATAAATGAGCTCCAGTAGGTAACTGTTACAAACTGTTTAGAAAATAATGAATGCTCTTTGTACACTGGATGTCTCCGGCTGCCTGCTAGAGAACATCATGAGAACATGAAGAAAGGCAATGAATGGAAAGGCAACACATTTACCCTCAACAAAACCCGTATCTTCACAATGCCTAATTAACCTGTGGAAGTCACAGTCATACTACTGACACTTCAAGAAGAACACTTTCAGTATTATAGCCAGACATGTACTAGAACAAAAATACTTGGTACTTCAAAAAATGGCCATGGAGCACTGAGCAGGCTTTTCTGCCCTCTGAATTTGAAATTTATTTCTGTCTAAAGTATATGGTAGGGGCCTTCTTAAGAAATAAGTTTTATGCTATGATTCAGCCTGCCATAGAAAGTGTTATATGTCTATATTTTGATATGTTTATAGAACATGCCTTTGCCAACTAAGTAGCAGAACAGTATTCAGTCTTTACATAAGACTTTTTATTAATATATCCAAATACTTTCCAACTAAAATTTATGGATATAGAAAGTAAAACTTGAAGGAACAATTCTTTTGCTGTTATAGATCATAAATAAAATGCAGGTTTCTTAAATTAATCTAGTGACTTTCTCAATTCTTCCTACTTCAAGATTGACTTGGAAAATTCATTGATGTTGTTAATTAACTTTGCTTTGAAAAGTCACACAATTTTTAAGAAACTCAGTTTAAAATGAAATATTTTTTTAAAGAATAACATTCTTACATGATGCTAATGATAATTAATACATTATTGCTTGACCGGAGTGTCTTTTGAAAACGTGAATAGTTCCAACATAAAGGTCCAGTGATGTAATGGTAAGAAATATCTGAAAAAATTGTATGGTAGATTAACAGGCTTTTTTTCTAAGAGAGGTCCTAGGGATGTTAGAAAGTAAAAACAGTGGTTAATAGACTTCTGAGAGTCCACTAGCTACTGGTAATTAAGCCACAAGCTGTAACTAAGAACAATGAGCTTATTATCAGTAGGATTGTATTTTCTATACAGCAAAATGCAACTCCACTGGAAAATGTGTGAGGACCTGCAAATCAAACAGGACTGAAGGCTACTACTCTAAGCAGATAGCATGTTCCTGCTCCATAGCAGGCACAAAATTTGAAAGAGCCGTGATTCGTTTTTTTGTGGGTTTTGACTTTCAAAATCCAAATCTTGACTGCCAAAGGCTGCATGAGTTTGAAAACATAACTGAAGAAATATGTGTAGAAGATCCATTAAAAGCTATGATGTCCAAAGAAAGGCGCAGCCAGCTGTAAATCAGAGGAGGTGGAGAAGGTGTAGCAGGGAGTAGCACTGTATGGATGCCTGCTCTTGTGCTCCTTTCCCTATGCATCCACTGGAGGCCACTGTTAGGGATGGGGTACTGGAAAAGACAAATTTCTGATCTGTTGTGGGAGCTGGTCTTGTGTTAACTACCTTCACAGACAGGCACTGTCACTGTAGTCCTCTGGCACAGGGACGCTGTACCACCAGTCTTATGCTCTGTTTTCTGTGTTCATTTTGGTTTGCTTTGCCGTTTTTTATTACATCACAGAATCATAGAATCATAGAATCATAGAATCATAGAATAGTTAGGGTTGGAAAGGACTTTAAGATCATCTAGTTTCACTCCCTCTGCCATTGGCAGGGACACCTCTCACTAAACCATGTCACCAAAGGCTCTGTCAAACCCGGTCTTGAACACTGCCAGTGATGGAGCATTCACAACTTCCCTGGACAGCACATTCCAGTGCCTCACCAACCTTACAGTAAAGAACTTCTTCCCTCATATCCAATCTAAACTTCCCCTGTTTCAGTTTGAACCCATTACCCTTTGTCCTCTCACTACAGTCACTCATGAAGAGTCCCTCCCCAGCATCCCTATACCCCCCCCTCAGATATTGGAAGGCTGCTATGAGGTCTCCACGCAGCCTTCTCTTCTCCAGGCTGAACAGCCCCAACTTTCTCATCCTATCTTCAAATGGGAGGTGCTCCAGTCCCCCGATCATGCTCTTGGCGCTCCTCTGGACTTGCAACAACAGTTCCATGTCCTCTTTATGTTGAGGACACCAGAACTGCACACAATACTCCAAGTGAGGTCTCACGAGAGCAGAGTAGAGGGGCAGGATCACCTCCCTCGACCTCCTGGTCACGCTCCTTTCTATGCAGCCCAGGATACGGTTGGCTTTCTGGGCTGCAAGCACACACTGCCAGCTCATGTCCATTTTCTCATCAACCAGCACCCCCATGTCCTTCTCCGCAGGGCTGCTCTGAATCTCTTCTCTGCCCAGCCTGGAGCTGTGCCTAGGATTGCTCTGACCCAGCTGTAGGACCTTGCACTTGTCATGGTTAAACTTCATCAGGTTGGCATCAGCCCACCTCACAAGCGTGTCAAGGTCCCTCTGGATGGTATTCCTTCCCTCCAATGGATCAACCGAACCACACAGCTTGGTGTTAGTGGCAAACTTGCTGAGGGCATACTCAATCCCACTGTCCATGTCACCGACAAAGATGTTGAACAGGACCGGTCCCAACACCAATCCCTGAAGGACACCACTCGTTACTGGTCTCCAGCTGGACATTGAGCCATGGAGCACTACACTTTGCGTGCAGCCATCCAGCCAGTTGTTTATCCACCAAGTGGCCCACCTATCAAATTGATGTCTCTCCAACTTAGAGAGAAGGATGTCATGTGAGACAGTGTCAAAGGCTTTACACAAGTCCAGGTAGATGACATCAACTGCTCTACCCCTGTCCATCAGCTCCGTAGCCCCATCATAGAAGGCCACCAGATTTCCCCTTAGTGAAGCCATGCTGGATTTCACCAACCACCTTGCTGGTTTTCATGAGTCTCAGCATGCCTTCCAGGAGAATCTGCTCCAAGACTTTACCAGGCACAGAGGTGAGACTGACTGGTCTGTAATTCCCCTGCTCATCCATTTTCCCCTTCTTGAAAACGGGGGTTATATTTCCCTTTTTCCAGTCGTCGGGAACTTCACCTGATTGCCGGGATTTTTCCAATATGATGGACAGTGGCTTAGCAACTTCATTTGCCAGCTCCTTCAGGACCCGTGGATGGATTTCATCCGGTCCCATGGACTTGTATACATTCAGGTTCCTAAGATGGTCTCAAACCAGATCCTCTCCTACAGTGGGCCCAGGGTCTTCATTCTCACTGTCCCTGCATTTGCCTTCCAAGACTTGGGTGGTGTGGTCAGAGCATTTGCCGGTGAAGACTGAGGCAAAGAAGTCATTAAGAACCTCAGCCTTCTCCAAATCCAGGGTAGCCAGTTCTCCCGACAGCTTCTGGAGAGGGCCCATGCTGTCCCTAGTCTGCCTTTTGTTTGCAATGTACCCATAGAATCCCTTCCTGTTATTTTTAACATCCCTAGCCAAATTTAATTCTAAGTGGGCCTTAACTTTCCTAACCTTGTCCCTGCCTTCCCGGACAACATCCCTGTATTCTTCCCAGGTCGCCTGACCTTGCTTCCAACTTTTATCACTCTCTTTTGTCCTTCGAATTTTGCTCAGCAGCTCCTTATCCATCCAAGGAGGTCCCCTGGCCCTCCTTCAGCACTTCTTTCTAGTAGGGATGCATCACTCCTGAGCTTGCAGCAGGTGATCCTTGAATATCAACCAACAGTCTTGGGCCCCCCTGCCCTTTAGGGCTGTATCCCATGGAACCTGACTGAGCAGGTTCCTGAAGAGGCCGAAGTCTGCTCTCTTGAAGTCCAGGGCAGTGAGCTTGCTGCACGCTCTTCTCACTGTCCTGAGGATCTCAAATTCAACCATCTCATGATCGCTACAGTCAAGGCTGCCCTGGAGCGTCACATTTCCATCCAGCCCTTCCCTGTTGGTGAGGAAGAGGCCAAGCATGGCACTTCTCCTTGTCAGCTCCTCTATTACTTGCAGAAGGAATTTGTCTTCCACACAATCAAAGAACTTCCCGGATTGCTTGTGCTGGGCTGTACCATCACTCCAACAGATATCAGGGTGGTTGATGTCCCCCATGAAAACAAGGGCCTGCGAGTGTGAGGCTGTTCCTATCTGTCTACAGAGTGTTTCATCCATCGAGTCTTCTTGGTCAGGCGGTCTGTAACAGATCCCCACAATAATGTCTCCCATCACTGTTCTTCCTTTAACCCTCACCCACAAACTCTCTGTCGAGTGCTCACCTGTCCCCAGACAGAGTTCCATACTCTCTAGCCTATCCCTAACATAAACAGCAACTCCCCCTCCCCGTCTGCCGGGCCTGTCTTTCTTAAAGAGCCTGTAACCTTCCATTCCAACACACCAGTCATAGGAGCCATCCCACCATGTTTCTGTGATGCCTATGATATCATACCCCCGTAGACGTGCACACATCTCTAATTCCTCTTGTTCGTTCCCCATGCTACGGGCATTTGTATAGAGGCATCTGAGCCAAGCTCCAATTGAAGCCGGCTCATTGGCTGGAGCAGCTGGAATATCTCTACATTGCTCTGATCGTTTACTAGAGGTGCTGGCAAGTGCCTGGCTGTGTTGGGATGGAATGATGCCCCCGTCCCCCAACACATCTAATTTAAAGCATCCTTGACCAGTCTGGCAAGCCTCCTACCAAATCCACTCTTCCCTTTCTTTGTCAGACCAGCTTCACTAGCCCCCAGTAGACCTGGCCTACTAAATTGAGTCCCATATTCAAGGTACCCAAACCCCTGACTATTGCGCCACCTTTCTAACCATTTATTAACCTGGCCAATCCTCTTATCCTTTTTAAGGTCCTGCCCTGTATCCTGGAGAATTGACGAAAAGACAATTTGAGCTCCAGAGCCCCTAACCACCTCTCCCATATCTCTGTAGTCTTTCTTTATGTTCTCCAGGCTACTGCTATCTGTATCATGTCTTGCTCCACTTCTTTCAGGGACTGGAGAAGCAATCAGTGTTGTCTGTTCGTGGATCATCTTTTTGATCCCGTCAATTTCGTAGTGCTAAAAGCCTAAAAAGCAGGATGAAAGCAACATTTCTGGTAAGGAGCTCTCAAATTACACTGCACATAGTGGCCACCAAATCAGAAAATCTGGAAGCAGCCCCCTTAGAGAAATTTGCTTGACATTACAGTACATGTATTTCCTCCGAGAATAGATCCCATAGAGGTGCTGGCCAACTTTCTCATCTGGGGTAATCCATTTTGTCACTGAAGCTGTTCCTCCACATTGGGCAGTAAGTCAGAAAGTCACTGTCTCTGGGCTATTTGCTGAGCTTTAGTCTAGACTGAGAATCAAAAGTCTTTAGTTTCTGTGCTGCTCTCATAAAAGTCATTTCCTAGAACAATAAATTCTAGTCCAGGGTCTCAGATACTTTAAAAGCTACACTTACAGTTACAGTTGGACAAATACTGAACATTTTTAATGTAAATAACCATATAAAGTTTTAAATGGTGCAGGGGTCAATCTCACACTCCTTTTACATTTGTTTCTCTGGAAACATAAAAGTGATGGAGTTTCAGTTGCACTTACGTTTGTGGGAACAAATCTTTGAGGTCATATACTAACATACTAGTGTTCATGAAAACTGGACTGCTTATGTAACTACTCAGATCAGACGGACCTTTGGTTCACATCCCTGCTTCATCTCAGTTTTTGTGCACGTTAACCATACCCAGCATTACAAGTGTTTTGTTACCTCAAAGTGTACATAAGCACATAATGAGAACTCCAAAGCTTCAACAAAAATTTAAAAACACCACTTAGGTTTAGGTCCTTAAAGGACTGAGGTATTTAAAGATTGGTTTAGGCACTCAAGTCTAAAGTATAGATTCTCAAAATTCTCAGTAGGTGTTTAGGTGTTAGAAGTCTGTCAGTGCTCAGGTTTCTGATAGGAAAGCTTCACAGGTACCCAGAAAGGCACCTGCTTAATTAATAGCTGTTCTCTGGAAGAAAAGAGACGCTGTCCTCTGTTCTTTTGAAATATGATCCCACACACCAGTCTTAAAGAGACTGCAGTGTAATGAATCCAAAGTAGAAAAGATCAGCTCATCAAAGGAAGGACTTAAGGCTTGCTGCTCCCTGAATGCCCTATTATGGGAAAGTTTTATTGTCTTCTTGATCTTAATCTCCCAACTCTGTGCACTGAGTGAAAAGTCCCAGCTTGAACTAGGGGCTCTGCTTGAGGGTACTCTCATAGCAGATGCTATAGCACCCACGTTCTTTAATGGACTTGAATCTCTGTACCCACCTGCATCTTGGGGAGCTAAGTGCCTATGTGCATCCAACATCCTGCAGTGTCTTCCCGAATCTTTAAGAACCTTGTTATCTTAGAAAATATGACTAGCAACCTTGTCTGTATTTGATAACCACAAATAGATTTATGGGATCATCTTCACACCTCACAAAGTTCTGTCAATTCATTATTTTTATAAAGCACTAACTACATTTCTGATGAGAAGAGGGGCTGAGTTGACAAATACTGATCTGAACAGATCATTACTGCGCTGCAGCAAAAAAAAATAAGATTTTTTGATCAGACACATTTGTTATAAATTATTCCCCAACTATAGCTTGTTGTATAAATATACCAGTACTTAGTCTCTCCATAATTCCCATCTTGCCTCTTGGATGCTTTCACACAATAATAAAAAAAGCAAAAGCATATGTAAGCTTAGGTGCCACTGGTGAAATCACTCAAGTAAACATTTGCATTGACATTAACTGAGACATTTTCCCTTCCAGACTTAAATCTTGACTTTTTGGGTCTTGACTTAAACAGAGGATCCAAAGATGGCTGACTGAAAGGACATCAAAACTGTAAGATTCAATGGATGATCCTCAAGTGTTCTGTCTGCAGAGTTTTCATACAGAACACAAGAGCTTTTAGCAGTTCAGCACCTTGCTGGATAAATCTGAAAAATGAAGAAGGAATATAATTCTATTGAATACAGAGCCCCTGGATTTTAGTAGGTATTTTGTCAAACGGTAGAGGGAAAATAATTAGGAAGGACTGACTATGAAGCCACTAAAAGAGCAAAGTGAATAGAGATTACATGTGAATAGCAATGGGAGTAAGGATCACAGTGGAGTTTCGGAAAGGTTTTCTAAATGTGCTACAGACATTCTTGGCTGCCTGCAGTCATCAGATAAAAGCCTACATATGGATGGTGAAAAGAAGAATAATAGCCACACTTAAAGGATTTGCATGCCTAGATTAGTAACTCAAGGCTAGGAGCTGTTGATCCCTAAGTGAGCAATATTTAGTGGGTGTGAGAAAGCAATTCCAATCATGTCTTGAACTGGAAGGTAGTTCAAATCCATGAAAAGCAATCAATGACTCAGTATCATCAGCTTAGAAGTGAAATTTAACAAAACACTGAAGTTCAAAGAAGTCTCCCAGCCGTGCTGAAGAGATCAAGAAGAGCCAGAAATAGGCAATACAGCCTTGAAAGATCTTTGTTGTAAACAGTTGAGCCTCAGTATTGTCTGACATTCAGAAGACAGGACAGCAAAATAGAAACTGTTCTCTCCAAAGTGAAAGCAAATGTATGGTTTTGATCAATTTAAAGTGACACTTTGTTCCACAATCAAACAACATGAAACTCAAAGAGATTCTAAAGGTACATACAGCTGGATTTGCTACACATAACTGTTCAGAATACCTGTAGCAAAATGGTTGGTTACAGGAAGAAAAGCCACCAGTAAAGCCAAGAAAACTATCAAATGTGAGTCACTGTAATGGAAAGATTCTACAGTTCTTGTTATTTAATCATTTAGAGATATCTACCACTTAAACGTGCAGAAGACTTGTAAAATAAATAAATGAGCATTATTTTTTCCTTTCAATTGACGTATAAACTTTGGCACAGACAGGTTTCTCTAGTTTCTCTCATCATCAGTGCTGAGACACACAGCTTATCATAGGCTTGGCACAATCGTTTTTTTGTGGGAGCATTTCAGTAAATTACTAGTGTCATAACACTGATTTGACCCTGGTTATTCAACGGTTATCATGAACCATGAACTGTTCTGGGATATGCAAGCTAATAATACCTTCTCTAATCTCATTTGGCCGCAGCATTAGACACCTGAGCCAGTAGCTATTCATTTCTGTCAGGAAGACACTGATCGAAATGACAAATTGAAAAGAAAGTTCACAGATTTTTCTTTTTAAATGGGACCAAACCAAGTGCTGTGGGGAGATTTTTCCTTTGATCTATTGGAATAGTCATTGGAAAGAAAAAACACCCTGCTCCAAACTGAACATGTTGCTTCAAACCTCCATAACAATGCGAGACAGATATTGGCAGAACCTGTTTTGCTCCTCAAAATATCATCCAAAGAGTGAAATCCTGATAACTCTTGTTTACATTTTTAAGTAAAAATTTGATTTGCCAAAAATTCAACTGCAGAAGTGGCCTCACTAACTAAAAATTTAGGCTTGCATTCATTTAATGATTTCTCCTTTCCTCCAGATGCCACTTTAAATTACCTCTATTCCTTATATTTTTAAGTCATTTCTAAGAACATTTTAAAATCTTATTCATTTAACTGGTTAGGATATGAAAACCAGAAAGTGCACAGGGCAATGACACCAAGGGGTCATTAAGTTTGCTAAGTGATTTTCTTCAGATGCATCAGTTTCTGAACTCTTTTGCCCATGCTGAGAATGGCTGACTGGCTGCAAGCCTGATTGAAACCAGACTGGAAAATCAACAGGCAAGCAGGCAGGAGATGGGTAGGTGAGTGTTAAAAAGCACAGAGTTGGGAAGGTAGATAGCTTACATTTATAAATGTATTCAGCAGTCTGGCAGAAAAGCAGTCTTGCTTGGAATATCCACAGAATATAGAAAGCAATGTCTTTATACTCACACATACACACCCCTGTACATACGTACAAAAGTAGTTTTTCATACTGTAGCACATTAGTATTCAGCTCTGATAGCAACTGTTTAAAGCAAACTTCTGACTTCTCCTCACAAGGCTTGCAAATCATTTGCAGGCCCTCATTAAAGAGGGCTTTGTTTAGCACAGTATGCTAAGAAAGCATTGCCACTAGATGAGAGCATGCTAAAGCTACAGCGAACCATTAGAATCAGGTATCACTTTTTCCATGCGCAATGCAAGATTTTCCAAGTCAGTGTCTGGAATTCAAACCCAAATATGTCTGAATCGCAGATGAGGCTTTTATCTAGAGGAAAAATACTCTCATGAAACAAGATTTCAAACTAAGAAGGGGACAAGCATAAAAATCAGGAATGATTTACCATAATCTCCATATTGACATGTTTGCTAGGATAGCAAAGCCTGCAGTGTGTATCAGTACAAGCCCTCAACACCACCACAAATGCCATGAGAATACCGAATACATGAGAATTTTTTGTACATGTGCCTGTTCCTTTGTAGCTTCCTATGGTTGAATTCTGTAAAAAGCAGAGTGTTGTTGGTTCTAATAGTTATAAACCCTAAAGCTTGACAGCTGACTGGCTTTGTTATGATGCCTTCGTATCTGGAAGGTAATCAACACAGCACAGAACATGTGCTGATGTTCAACCTGCTAAAAGGGCCTTTAAGAGTCTGAGAGTTTCCCAGAGAGGGACTGGAGTATGGAAAACTCTTGCACAGTGAGTTTAGGCATTTGGTCAGGAGATACTAGAAGAGAAAGAGAGCATTCTATTCCTCAATGTCCCTGTAAGGTTGCTACAAGGCTTTTTAAGGAAACAACAAAAAGGCTGAAAATGTTCTGCTGAGCCTTTCCCAACATTTCTCCTTTTCTGCAATAAATTGGAAAGATACAAAATTATACAAGGGTGACTTTCCAAAATTAAGAGACTCCTCTACAAAGGCTGCATGGACGCTGGAAAAGTACAAAGTCACCAGAAGCCCTTTGTATGACAAAATAAGAATGAGATGAAAAGTGATTTTCAAATTCCAGCTGCAATCAGAAACTACGAAACACCTCAAGTTCCTGCTTTCTTGATGTTTCAGAGTTTGCAAATAAGAATTATGACGAGAGCTGAGTTCAGTGGGGTAAAGATCCTCCATATTCTTCAGTGTATGAAGGAAATGGGGAGAGACTTGTCTTTGGAGCCGGTTCCAGAGAGTAGGGTTGATCTTCTGGCACCCATCCAGATTATGTCAACCAATCAATTCAAATAAGGGAAAAATGTAGCACTGTCTTCCAGAGGACAAACAGCAGTTCTTGGAAACACAGCAAGGAAGAGGCCACACAAAGCATCACAAAAAGACCCAGACCCATTAACCTTCCCCACCCTCCAGGAAAGACATTTTTCTGTGGCAACGATCTTGTCTCCATACTTCATAATGTTGACAAGGTAATCAACTTAGATGATCAACTTAGATGTCAAAATTAATAGCCTAGGAAGCCCCTAGGTGTTTACAGTCAATGAGGAAAGACCCAGAGTGCATAGAGTGAGCTCCTCCAGTGCCATGGTCTGGAAGACTTTCCACCTTACTCTGTTGATTACAGAAGAATCATAGAAGATGAGCTGATTGACATCTACTGAGCTTAGACTAACTTTTCTTCTACTGCTGTTCTGTGCAATGAAGACTGTGAAAGAAATTCCAACTGAGTGAAATCAATATGGAGTCTCATAAACATTTCCACACACTCAACATCTTTTTCCCTCCCCACTCCTCAATTTCTCAAGGATATTTCGGAAAGCTTCTCCGCCTCTCCACCTCCAAGGAAAGCATGTGAATGTTTCTCTTCCAGCAGACTGTCCTGACCTAACACCTTCTTCAGCAGGCCCCAGGACAGGAAATGCAAAGATTTCTCAAAAATGGCACTTTTTCAGACTGAGGAGCTTTTGCTCACAGCTAAGTGCAGCCCAGAGGATTCAGAGCTGCTCTCTGAGAGATTCTATAAACAATTACAGGCTGCAAGGAATTGCGAGTCTTACTATTTGGTAAATCAATTTAAAATACATAAAGCATAGCTTTATTTTAATGCATAAATACAAGGGTTGGAATTAAAGCAGAGTTTTCAAACTTCAATCTGCAATTCCTTCCTACTTAAGTCTTTGCTTTGCTTTAGTGTTGGCTTTCTTTAGAATAGAAAGTGCTGTATCCTGCTTTGTCACCCCCAAATTCATAGTTTAGACCTCTTTCTCCCCAGATCATATAAAAATCCTATCAGATTGGTTTAAAATAAAAATTAGTTTATTAAAAATAACATTACATTATCTTTTCATCTGCTTTCTTAATTTCCAAGCACTTAATGAGCCTTTCTCAGTTGGACAGGTGGCAAATTCATGAATATGTTCTATGCTGGCTGTACTTCCAGGTGTCTGGGGTGTTAGGATTCACAAAGACCCAGCAAGGACAAGTTGAATGTTAGGAATATAGCAAGATAAAAATAGTTGCTACGATGCTGTGTACTGCATATTAGTTAGAAACATATTCTGCAGGTTTCACATAACAAAAGTTAACACAGATCTGGGTTTCTGGAAGCTGTTGCATGTTTAGGACAACATCAGATTTCCTGTTATCAGCATCTGCTGGTCTTGGAAAAGATGGTGCATAAAAGGCAATAACAAATTTCAAAACCCTGGGGCTGCTGAGGGGACTGGATAGCAAATCTATCTGAAGTTGCTTTTTTTTTTTTCCAGGCATCTCTGAGCCTGCTTGGTTAGGTGAATGAGGGCTGATAATATTATAAAGTGCCTGGCTACCTACTGTTATCTTTTCTTAGGTCGTTCAGGCATCTAAGAGTGTTCTCTAAAACATCTTAGAAAGACATGAAGGTTCTGAAACATGACCATGGAAGAATACAGATGATCATCTGGCATCCTTGCTGTGCGCTGCATGTCTCACACAGTGCTGAAGCTATTTTCGCTAGTTTATTTCCACAAAGAAGAAAAAGAGGTCATTATAATCTGGACCATAACATACTCCTTTCATTTGGTTTTCTCTTAGAAAGGACTTCACTTGGGACACTTGGGAAATGTCCTAGAAAAGACTGAGGCACTCTTTTTTCAGTCTCAGTTAGGACTGGACCGTCTAGCAGATACTGTTCCTCTGGGATGAAGCAATTCTTCCTTTTCCCAAATGACAGTTTGTATTAAACAGCCAAATAATCCTCTATCACTAGAAAAATATTATGTGACTGTTCCGTAGTATCCCATAATGCAATTTCTGGGCCTTGAAAGGAGACATACTCTGAAAAATACCTTTGAGATGAATCTTAGAAGAATTTTATAAAAAGATAAATCAAGATGACAGCATTTGTCCATTCTATTTCTTTTTGAACTGAATGTTTATGACATACTCATGACAAAGAAAGAACTGCATCTCCATGTCAAATACAAACACTTTTCTGGCACTGTCTGGCTTCCACATGCTTTTTAGTCTAGAGAGCATTTTTCCTTTTGTGAAATGAAAAGAACAATCTAAAATGACAACTTGTTAAGCAGAGAGAAAAAGATTGTTACCTGAGTATTTTGACACATTATATCTACGCTAAATTAGCTCTAGTAAACAAAAATAGGATTTTTCTTTTGAACTGTGGCATATCAGCGTTTCCCTGTCTGCAGCATGTGCAGACTGAATCTTTTTCCAAAAAACAGGAAGAATCAAAAAAACAGTCTTTGCCCATCAATGTTATTTCATTATTAACTTGGCCCTGTCTGATTTTTACAGCCATGGTGTTGAGCTTGATTCTTTTGTCATCCTTCTTTATTTACTTCTCCAACAGTAGTTACTCACTGCCAGAAATTACATATGCTGGGCAGATGCAGAATCCAGATATTATTGTGAGTTTTATTTCTCCAAGACTCATATCTGATTTTACCTTTTGCTCCTTTCCTTGTTTGTTTGAAAGCCTTCTAACGCCCTTTTTGGCTGGCACTGTGGCTTTGCAACAGCAATTTTATGTACAGTGCCAGCTTCTAGGGTCAGCTGAAAAGAATCTGAATGCTGTGACTCAAGAGCATAGATGTAAAAAATACATGTATAGCTGAACTCCCTGCTTAAACTCTTTCAGGAGCAGCCATTTTAGCATCTGGTCTTGTTCAGACTATAATTAAGAGAGAATTTCACAGCTAATTTTTGGGAAACAGGATGATCCCTACATTGTCTAATTTAAAAATTTGGGGAGTTTACTTTCTGATTTGAAGAAACTTCAGAGGAGCATAATTATGAAGGATTGGCACAGAGGAATTTAAACAACAGTCTTAGTAATCTCCAACTCTGTTCTTTCCTTTATGGGCTCTGAAACAGCATAAGTAAGGCACATCCATATTCTGTCACACAGCATCTATGTGGTAGAGCTAGACTATCATCAGTATGCAAAAGAATCAAGTTAGCATCTCACATTACACTCTGGAGGGCATCTGAGACAATAAATCATCTTATTTGTATTTGTATGTGCTTGCAAACACATTGTTTGCTCTTTATTAAGCTATATGACTTACTTATCGTTCACTGGTATACTTCATCCCAAGTAATTGGTATTGTTACAGCAGGCTTATTCTTTGATATTATTTGTTCCATCCCCTTCTCCTTTCTGAATTCTGATGACATCGTTGCAAGATGCATCCATGCTGTTCCGGAATAAGAGGAATTCCACAATGATCCTAAAGTCCCACTGATTTTGACAGAGCTATTTATACTTATGCTGGCACATGCTTCAGTGTCTTGCTAAATTAAGACTTTAAGCCACTACATTCCCCCCATTGCTTTCTTTTATCCTTGCATAAAAACACAAAACCTATTAAATCTGGTATCTGAGCATAATTTTTAAGACACAGACATCTGGGAGAGCTTCTAATACAAATGTATCATTAAGCAGTTCAGTGACTGGAGTATTATGCAGTTATCCCATGCAGTTAATAGGTTTACTCAGCTGGTATGACAACCCATACACTGCTCTTTACTAACTTTACTGCTGCTGAGTGAATATCATAAATCATTCATCTCTGCCATTGTCTAAATGACAAACAACTCATCTCCAAGGTCATGTTCTGAAGCAGGAGTGAAAACCTGAACTTCCCCACTGTATCATAGAATCATAGAATCATAGAATAGTAAGGGTTGGAAAGGAAATCAAGATCATCGAGTTCCAGGTGTTGCAAAAAGTTACAGCAAGATACACCTGGGAAAGGGTTATACAGAGAGGTGTGAGAAATGACTGATGTAATTATTGCATTGCATAATCCTTCTAATGCGATCCAATAAGAATGCATAAATGATTTGTATATTACAGAGATAGGACAAGGGGTTCAAACTTCAACAGGGGAAGTTCAGGTTAGATATAAGGAAGAAGTTCTTTACTGTGAGAGTGGTGAGGCATTGGGACAATTTACCCAAAGAAGTTGTGAATGCTCCATCCCTGGCAGTGTTCAAGGCCAATTGGACAGAGCCTTGGGCAGTATGGTCTAGGGTGAGATGTCCCTGCCCATGGCAGGGGAGTTGGAACTAGGTGATCTTAAGGTCCTTTCCAACCCTAACTATACTGTGATTCTATGATTGTATGATTTGAACAACAAATTTGAAAATTGTTATTATTAATGACGTTTATAAAATAATAAGAATGCAATTTTGAGCTTTCCAGATTTGTTTTAGCACAGTAACAGGCGTAACCATAGGTAAGTGCTATTGAACTTTTCTTATGATGATTGAATCCAAGATCTGGAGAGGCCAGTTTGTTACCAACAGTGATGTGTGTTTTCCTGATTCCCAGTAAAACCACTAAACACTGAAACAAATCCTCTGTGTTCTCAAGTCCCACTGTGGTAATCAAAGTAGAGTAACAGGTGCCTTGAGTGGGCAAGTGAGGATCACCCTCCTAAGCTCCACCTCTCTCCTAAAGGACAAGGAATCCTGGAGAGGTAGTGTGGTCAGATGTTAGAGTAGAAAAGATTTTATATCAAAAATAAAGTATTAGTATTTGTTTTGGTTTATACCAAAGCTTGGTTTAGGGTCTTCTAACTCTCTCTAGAGTTTCATTCATCATTCATTCATCACCATCAGCCTCAAGAGCAAAGCCATCAAACTTGTTACTACAAAGTCTCTTTTTAATGAAAAATATATCTCTTTTTTTTTCCTTTTTTAATTTTCACATAAATAAATTTAATTTGACTGTCAAGAAGATTTTTCTTCTCTTTTTCACCCTCTTTTTATCTTCTTATATTAGAAATCATTGCCTACTTTTTCCTTCTGCTGATTTGTTTTTACACAATGTTTTGCTGTGCCAGGAATTTTTCAGCACTTTCATACCTTTGGAAAAATATGTGAGTGCAGATCTGATAATTAGTTTGGAATTGGAGCAAGTTTGAAGAGCTGTAGAATCACAAAGAATAAAAGTATTTTGGGAAAAAAAAAAAAAACAAACAACAAAAAACCAAAACAAAAAAAACCACCAACAAAATAAAACAAACAACACCCCTCCCCCCACAATAACCCCAAGTAAACCCTGATCTTTGTTCATTTTTTACACTCAATGGAGAAAAGTTGAAACAGGAAAAAATAACTATTTGAATATGTTCTTCTGAAAAGTCACAAACGTGGGCAGAAAAACTAAAGTCTCCATTCTTAAGGCTTCAGGATAAAACATATTTCAGAATGGTAATACACATTTTGCAAAATTACTTTTCCATGGTTTGAACCAGGTCAGGACTAAATGTTCAATTCTGGACAAAACTCACATCAAACGCTGTAGCAATGTTTCATGGTTACAGAACTTGTATGAATCATACTATGATTTATACCTTATTATGTGCAGAGAAGTTAATAGGATACTGGGGCCAGTGTCCAGAAACTGGTACGATATCTTTTGTGTAGCTTGCCAGCAGGACTTCAGAGCTGATGATATGCTAAAATACTCTTACTTTAAATTATAAAGATACTGCAGTAAAGAAAATTTAAGAAAAAAAAAAAAAAACACAACTTCCCAACCAGATATTAATGAAAAAATAGTATAGTGTGTGTTCAGTCTGAACACATTTTTTTTAATGAGCATAGATTCATGCAAGATGGGCAATTGTCAAACCTGGGATTTATATTTCCTCAGTTTTGCAGTATTTGAAATCCAGAACCAGATCTGAATTACACAGTTCAAGCCTAATAAAACAAACACAGGTGACATCCATGACCCTGAAAGAAATCAGTGGACACTTTATTATGTGCTCCAATGAGAAAGAATTACACTCTGAGATGCACTTGGAATCAGGGAGCCTCACTGTATTCAATTTGCACAAAAATATAACTGTTCATGACTGTGAATTGGTTCACAATCAGAGAAATGGATGAAGAATGAAATTAACTTTGCCATTAAAGTCCAAAGAATATGTGTGTAGACTTCATCTGTTAGAACCAGGCTTTTCTAGATGAATGAACACCAGAATTAAATCAACCTAAATTTCTAGTTTGATTTAAGTTACATGTATATATGATGGCAGGAATGTCTCTAATCATGTATTTTCATTACTAAAAGGATTTTGGAGTTCTGCCATTTCAGAAGGGTCATCAGGCAGTAGTACCCCATAAGGACAAATTGAATACTCATATAACAACTATAATAATTTGTTAGCAGTTATTTATCATTATTCCTGATAGGAATGAACAGGGAAACGATTCTGAATACAATGTCTAACACAAAAAATCCATGGAAAAAAATGAGAAAAGAACAGTCTAGAAATCAAAATAAACTGGGTCTGGCTTTTGGTGCAAATAACTTTGTCTGTAGTCTTCTTCCTCTCTTGTAAATAATAAACTTATTTCTAACACTTGTAGGATTTGGATTCCCATTGATACAGAGCTCTAACAGCAAGCCATGTGTGACTCCAATAAGACATGATAATATTCTGTCAGCTCATCAGCTGGGCCTTTATACTGGAAACACCTGGCTCAGTCACTATGTGAGAAATCATGCCAAGGCATGAATATAATGTGATTCTTTTAAAGAGGAGAGTTGTTTAAAGTGTCCTATCCCAGTTCATAGGGCAACTATCCAAGAATAATTATAATACTTTGGAACTATCGGAAGGGAGATAAGATGAAAGCATGTTTATTTTTAAATGGTATGCTATATGAAAAGCATTACACATCTAGGTAATTTTGACAAATTCTTGTTTATTTTGAGTAATACCTTCTGCAAATTACTTTGTACATGCTAATCAATGTGATGTTTTGAAACCAGTCAGAGCCAATGAACCTAGCAGACAGCTTCAAACTGTCTGAGTGTCCATTTAATGTCATTTTGTGACAACACATGTTGTGCCAGAGATTTTTTGGGAAAACAATGATTCATCCTATTTACCTAGCTCAATGTAGTACCTAACAACCAGTATTAAGACTGTGCAAGAACCACAGCTGTTGTAAGCAGCATGTGATGGGACCAGGACTCAGCCAGAGTGTTAGTGTGAATTTGTGTCTCTGCCTGAGCTTTACCCAAAGGCACCATTCAGATAAAGGGAGACTTGTACGATATCTGCCCATCTCTATCTGATAAGACAATTCTGGTTCGCACTGGAAAAACAAGGAAGCATAGATAGTAACTGCATGGGGGGGTCCTACCTGAAAGCGCTGCTAAATGAGACCTGACCTACCTCTGCCTTTTCCAGTGGAATTGTTATGTACTGGGAGAACCAGGTAGCGTGGTATGTAGAATGAAAAGGACTTGCTCTTCCTCCTCAAATGTCAAAAGAGCACTGGCTGAAAAATACAGTTAAAAACTATCTGCTCTTCTGCATCCATGGAAATTAATTGTTTTTTCATAGTGCTTTCTTACATTAAAACAAAACTAATAGGGAGTGGATAAATATAGGGAGGGGGGGTGTGTATTAAAAATACAGTGGCCTAAATCCAGATTTCTTTGTACACCTAGCCACAAAATTAGTAATACAATTCACATAAGTAAACTTAGCAGGATCTGGCACTCAATCTTCTGTGCAGATAAAACCAAGTTTGTGAGCAATGTGGTTCAGCAGAATATATTCTGCAACTACCCTGTGCACACGTATGCCTTTGACAAGGATGGGATGTGCCCACTGAAAGCAGAGCATGTAACAGAAAATTTCCTCTATACAAGGTAGATCTTTTTCACTTCCATGTAGTCTCACTGAAATGAAAGGAAATTGCACACGAGCAAATGGTAGAATATTTTAACTACAGCATCACAAGGAGGAATATCTTGGGAATGAGAGAGGAAGAAGACTAACTCTCCCAGTCAAAACACAGTATTTGATTTAAAGCAGTTAAATTTTTAAAGCATGTTAAAATTTGGAGGGATTTTTTCCCCTCGATCATTCAAAACTGTGACATTTTTGCTTGTTGCTTTTCTACAGAAAAATCCAGCTAAGGATATTTACAAGAATGATTACTCAACACATCATTATCAAATTATATATTTTCAGCTGAAAGCTAACGCTGAATTTGTTTACCAAGATAGTTTCTCTAGCAATGCTAACCCTGCAAAACCTCTTTGTGACACACTTTTATCCACTCAGGTACACAAAGTCTTAGGAGCAAGGGCAAGATTTATCTCTCAAATTGACTGCTCTGGAATAACTGTAGTGTACATCCTGTACCTTCAGGTTTCAAGTTGACAGATATATCTTGCAGTGTACATCATATTAACCTTGAGTACTAGGAGTTGCAACATGGGAGCAAGTGTGAGCATCTAATATGATGTTACTGCTCAGGAATGAACTACAGGCCTGGGATAATGTTGGCATTAGCAATTTTTTAAACAGAAAAGGTCGTACTCTGAGGGGTTAAATAACTGCAGTTGTTAAAGGTAGTGACTTATTTAAAATAACTTAGGGTCTCAAGTGTAAATGAGTTGGAATTAGTCTTCCAGGTGGCTTGCGCAATGTGAGTTATTTAGATTACAGAGGTTTAGTATCGTTTTAGTTTTTATGACAAAAACTGCTGTACCAGATGCATATAGGCCAGGATTTACCAGCCTGGAAAAGTGATGACAGAGTGGTGACAAGAGAACTATGAGTGGTGGAAAGAGAGAAAACAAGTAGGAAGAGATTATTTGTGGTTCCTTGCAATACAAAAAATAGGGGGGATTAACTGAATTTATCAGCAACTTAAAAACACACAAAAGGAAATAATTTTTAACAGAGAGTAAAACTAAACTCTGGAATCCACTGTTAAAGGGTAATTGTGGACATCAAAGTAAAATTGGACTTAGAAAGGAATTAGAAAAATTCAAGGAAGGAAATGCATCTAACACAAGCATATAACTTCAGACAGGAAATATTTTGTTACTGAAATGGTATTTGCACACACTATTTTAATAAAGAAAATGTATTTCTTATTTGTGACTAGATTATAGCTGTTCCTAAAATTCACACTAGATATGGGGTTTTTTTGTATGATACATTTCCGTAGATCACCATTTTTAATATCTGACAGAAGATATATCTTAAAATTGCCTGTTGGGGACAGGTTATATTTCTTTCTTCTTTTTTTCGTATTTGCTACTGAACGTAAAGAGAATAATATTTCTTATTCTCTCTTCTCCCTGATTTTTACCATTTTATTCCCTTTATTCTTAGTTTTGGTTTGGGGTTGGGAGGGGGCTACTTTTTTTTTTTTTCCAGAAATTTGTAACTGAATAAAAGCTACCACAAGGCATCTGTGGGTGGTAGCTGTGTGAGTGGGTATTTTTAGAAAGCTGAAGAAAATGACAGTGGAAATATAATCATACTGATGTCAGGGGAAAGTCCTAGTGGACCATTCCTAACTGCAGTCAGAAGAGAGGTGCCTAATTCATAACTCAATCAGTTGTTGACAGAGAAGGAGAGGAGAGACAGACACAGTCAGAAAAACGAACCCCCAGAGAAGATGATAAAAGTCTGTGACCTGACAAGGTCCTGATCTTGGCCTCTCAGCCTCTAAACCTCTCACACTGTAGCTAGTCATTAGTAAACAGATTGCTCAGAAGAGGCAGAGGAGGAACACCACAAGAATGGGGCCACAGGAGCCAGAAACACCATGATTAATGATGTTCTGCAGACATGCAAAAGCAAACACACTCCATGTTCGAAGCATCAAACTCAGCTGCAGTCTAACGATTCCTTAATTGTTCTCTTGGCATATGGCTCATGGCTTTTCTCTAAAAATCATTTTATATTAAAATTCCTGGTAAACTTTTTATCCAGACCAGAGTGAACTAAGCAGCAAAGCTTGTCCAGGAGAAAGAAAGAACAAAACAGCTGGAGAAGTGGTGGAGAAGGGTCCGTCTGGAACAAAGACTAAACATGCTGTAGCTAACTGCACCCCTCGAGAGAAGTGAAAAAACAGTGAACTTTACACATACCCTGTCTAAGCAGGGCGCCATCCTGCCAGAGAATATTCGTCTCTGGCAAGAGCAAAATTTTCTCCTGAGGCAAGTGAATGGTAAGGCAGAGAAGTGGGAGAGCAGTACCTGAGGTGCTCTACTGCTGCTCAGCCAATAGACATACTCCTCTGATACGAAACCACAACAATGCTGCAGTGCTAGGTAAAGGCAAAGTCTGGTTTGCTGCTCCAGGGTTGGGAGAAAGAATAAAAAGGCTTAGTTCTACATTTATAGTAACCCTTTCCCAAAACCAGAAATGTCAAAAAATCTTGTATTTTTGCTGTCCTTTTGGCAGTCACATGCCACCAAGTCTTGACAGTTGGCTCATGGCAAAAAAAGTCTTTGATGTTTTCCTGTCATGATCTTTGCCAGCATGGCTACCTCGTTGTAATTTTAAGTTATATTGGTGGCTCCTTTCGGAAGAATAAACTGAAAGCCCTATCACAGAGAACTCAAATTGAGAATTTTTACCTTTTGTTGGCCTAGCTCTTGGGTCTTCCACCACCACAATTCCAGTGAAGTTTAACATAGAAAACTCTATAATAGTCTGAAAATAATCTAGATGCAGAATAGTCAGTATCTTAAGCATTCAACTGAATGGTTATTCCTTCCATATCTTCAGCTATTACAGCCCTGGTTCAAAAAATATAAAAAAACGCCTTGCTTTTCAACCTGCTGACTCCAGAGCAGGTGTTTGCTTGGATGCTCATTGTTTCTTTAGGGAATATTTTGTCCAAAGACTGCTTTCAGGAGCACTATGCTATTGTTTCAACATGAAATCTTTTTCCTAGAATAGCTTTTTCCTTTCTTAAAGCATAGTGTTGCATTGCTCTGCCCAGGACGCAAAAGTGAAGAGAGTCTCTGAGGTCCAGTTACGGAAGTGACACCCAGTCACTCTACCAGTGGCACTGGCTACAGCTGGAACGGGATGGAGGAAACGAAGTCACACCTTCTGGTAGAGCTGTACCTGAGATGTTTATATCAGAGGATGTTATTAATGGGCAGGCTGTAATCATAGTGAAGCTGTGAGTGCAGGTAGCTGCAGGCAGTAGAGATGGTCTCTCACTACAGGAGCTACTCACTTCTCTGCTTTTTTGAGGTGAATGCTGTGTTTTGGCAGCTGCTTTCCTCTTGGACTGAACAGGCATTCAGGATTGACTTTCTAGGCATGCTGCAAGATCTGCCTAAGCTTTGGGATGGCTGTGATAGGGTCTGGAATTTACTGCTGAAGGTAATTATAGTTTGGAATTGATTTAATCTCAGGCTCATTGGTTTCTTATACTTGTTTGTGAAAGAATAAAGCAGATGGCTTTTTCTTCAATGCTCTTTTTTCTTCTTTCTCTAGCAGTATAGAAAAGCACTTACAACCCAGAAAAGATCCATTTTCTCATACTGGAAAAAGGTAAATAATTGATGAAAAGGCAAAATTTACAATCTATAAACCAGTTTTTTCAGAACAAAGCAAAACACCAATTAGTCTTGCTACAGACATCAACTTTCCATCCAGCACTCCTTAATGAAAATAAAATCCTGTGGCCACATCTAATTTAAATTATCAAAATGGAAACTCAGAGATTGGATCAGAGGTTCTACCTGGGTAGCACCTGCTGGCACACAAAGCATTTATTTTAGAGGTGTCATCAGAACCACTCATTCACCACACACCCACATCGAGTAAAAAGCATTCATTATACAAATAAGAGTAGAAATGGGAAGATTTATACTGGAGACTGTTGAAAGCCTAACAGGAAAGCAGATTTTATTCTTATCAGCTGGGAAAACAATTCATAGAATCATAGAATAGTTGCAAAATATAATCTTGTTTTCCTGGCTTACATTCTGCTCTCTCTCTTTTCATTTTTAAGACGATACCAGCTCTGACTTCTGCGCAACTTCTTCATTTGTTTCAGTCTTTTTGTTGTTTTATTTATTTATTTATTATTTTTTTTTTTCAGAAATTCT
Organism: Amazona ochrocephala; assembly: GCA_039720435.1. Classification (NCBI taxonomy): domain Eukaryota; kingdom Metazoa; phylum Chordata; class Aves; order Psittaciformes; family Psittacidae; genus Amazona; species Amazona ochrocephala. Next base: position 71,834,165 of record CM077876.1, on the reverse strand, counting down.
TTCACTGTGACCTTTATGTCACTTTTAATTTCCAAGTTAAGGCTTAAAATCTATTCTGTGGCACCAATATAATTAGTGGCATGTTGACAGCTGTTCCTTCTTTTTTCTTTTTTTTTAGTACTCTATCAGGTATATTTTACAGCCCAAACAGATACTATGGAGCTAAGTATATCTTTTTACAGAAGACTGGAACAAATATATTGCTAGCAATGTTCCTGTGACAACATATAAATACGGTACTAATGAAACTATATTTTAAAATGAGAGTAGTTTGTAATCAAGACCAAAGGTAAATATAAAAATATCGGGGAATGTTAGTTTTATGTAATCTGGACCTCTGGAAAGCATTTCTTAGTTTATGCACAATGAAACTGCAAAATAGGGGGAAAAGAATCACTCAGACCAATCAGGGCTCATCAGAAAAGCTTGTTTCTACTTCCTTGCAGGCACTGCCATGAGCCAAAGCTAAAAGCTAGATTTAGTGCGCCTCAGTGTGCAGTTCATTGCACTGTAGTGTTCACAGCATCACATGCTTATCCATGTCCAGATCAGCATAACAATCCTGGGTGTAGGGAAAACTCCAGCAATGTTGGTTGAGTTCCATTTTATCTGAAATCTGGTGGGTAAGGGTATGCATTTAAGTCACACTTGCCAGTGACTGACTGTACAGTCTAAGACTAAAAGCATTTGGCTACGCATCAGAACATCACAGGGATTTATAAAATTTACAGCCTTTTTTAACTTTTTTAAATTTAATTTAATTCCTATGTGTCAGGGTGAAAAAGGGACCTGAAAGTTGTGTTTCAGTGCCTGAGTGATTCCCACTCCAAGTAGCAAATTAGGGTTAGGCTGGTAAATCTTCCACTCTAAAAGGTCAAAATTTGAGGATAGAGAGGGCAGCATCAACTTTCTGGTATTTTTCATGCTGAATAGGAGTTGACCCTTAGGAATTTTTAGCAGGCCCCTTTAGTTTTGAAGCTGTGCAAGTATGCAGCTGACAGGTGGAGAATGGTGAAGAGTAAATGCCATTATGGCGGATGGCAAAGACAAGCATGTCAGAATGAGGACATTTGGCAGCCATGCATCCAGCCATGAGAGGTATTATGCAGTAAAATGAGGTGCTTATCATAGAGGTACAGGAGATAGTAACTCAGGACAATTATCTATGGTGTGTGGTTACCTTCAGTGCACATAACAAGCTCCAGATTTCATAAAAAGGCTTGCAGTCACTTGAGTGGGGAGGAGAGGGATTTCAGGTCATTTTCAGAGCAGATCATACACTAACTGGAAGCAAGCATTGATTGCCTGGGGGGAGCCAAATTTCTTCATCATATCATATGAAGTCTATTGCCATAGTCCAGGTACCTTATGAGACCAATGGAACTGACACAGCTCAAAGGTGCTGGAGCTCCTTCCTTATAAAAGAAGCAATATAGACAGTTCTGGCAATCAATACTTCACTGCCTTGCCAAGTTCTTCTGATGCCATTTCATATTCATAATACCCAGATGACTTTCTTGAGCTTTTTGGAATATCCAGGGTGGAACGGATGCTGAAAAGATGTTCTGTTGAATACAAGCAAACTGAGATCTGTCTTAACATGGAGAAATAACCTGCTTTATGTGATCAATTGTTGTGTTTTGAAAATAATATGACTCTAAAATTTTGTTTCACCTTATTAGGATATGTATTTATCTGCAGAAAATCTTATCTGTGCCGTAAAGACTGTCTTCAAACATACGGTTGATCATCCTTCCTTCTTAAAATGCTTTGAGTGATTCCTAGGTCAGACAGTTGGATTATTTCATTCATTTATTCATGAAACAAGAATGACTTTGATCAAGGCTAAATAGGTTTGATTCAAGATACCAGGCAGTAACCAAGAAGTATACAATGAGGAACTGCTTTTAAATTATTTAAATATGCTTTAAATTTTTTTAGTCTTTTTTATCTCAGCTCTGAACAGAGATGAGAGGACTATCCATAAATTACTTCTGAATTGTTGATGATCAGTACCATCGCTCTGTGCAAGCTGAAAACGTGAGGAACTGCTAAAATTTACATACTTTCTGCCATTTTCTGCCTGGACCAGAGAGTGATATTATTACAGACAGGTGATAGCAGAAGTTGTTGGGAGGTATAGAAGTTTACTTCAGGCACTTCTATGAAGTGGAGCTTCTTTCTGCAATCAAAAACCAGATTATACATATCTTAACAGTGTGAATCACTAGTGTGCACCCACCCCTTGATCATACAGAAGAATAATCCAGTCCATAGCACTATCATGTAGACTTCATTGACTCAGCACATTTTCTTTGAAAAGTGTTGAAAACACAGATTTCTACCTACACTATGAAACTTAGCTAAGTACATAATGATTACATGACAAGTTTCTTACTTAAAAGGACTCCGGAGGTCTTGGATTTCTTCCACATTCTGACTTTTAAATGACCTTTGATAAACTACCTTGAAAATAAGAATGTATTATATGGAGGGGTAGGTTTTTTTTTATTTTCAGCACTGTATAGTACTGTTATTGTTGTGTACCTGCTGAAAGGGCAACACAACAGGGTGCAAGAATCCAGGAAATTTCAGGATATTAGATATTATTCTTCAAAACAGATGCTGCATGCGTCAAGTGCTGGAGGTGTCTCTGCTTGATTCCTTACCCATGGATAAGGAAATACTGGTTGAAGTTGACTCAATGACAATCTTGGCTGTAATTGCCATGAGAGGATAGAGCCTAAGATCCCTTCATGACGGCTAAGAAGGGAGAACCTAGGGGATACTTGCTAGCCAGCCTAACCCCAGAATCCAGGAATTTTATGGAGCAAATCCTCCTGGAAACCACATTTAGGTGCATGGAGGCCTACTGCGGCGGGAGAACATGGACAACGCAGCAACGACCAATGTGATCAAACGTTGACAATTTATTAAATGCAAGCACCACTTTTTATAGAAAAGTTACAAAGTACTGGAACAGTCGATAACATCTGATTGGTTAACTTGTGAAACGTCCATAGCAACCCGCTCCTGTTTTGCAAGCAAGGTTTGCTTTGTGGTAACCTGATCCAGCACCGACATCCTGCTCAGTGCCTTTGTGGTAACCTGAATGAGGGTGCTCAGTGCCTTTGTGGTAACCTGAATGCGGGTGCTCAGTGCCTTTGTGGTAACCTGAATGCAGGTGCTCAGTGCCTCTGTGGTAAGCCTGCTCAGTGCCTCCCCAAGGCAAGGTCCTCTTCATGTCAGCAGGTAGGCATCCTTTGTTAACCCTTTCAGTAGCCTATGAAGCCCTCCGCTCACTACTCGAGTGAGGCTAAGTCAGAGGCTGGATTGCTCACATGTTCACTCTCAACAAGAAACACTCCAACAGCCTACCACACAGTATCCCACAGTATCTTTCTAGGAACAAAGCAAGACACAGACTAGAGAAGCAGACTAGTAGTTAGTGAACAACGGCTGGATCACCAGGCTCCAAGGTTTGCAATCAGTGGTACAAAGTCCAGGTGATGGGCAGTCAGTAGGTGTGTCCTGCAGGAGAGACCTGAGACCAGTACAAGGATCAATACTGGTTAATGCCCACTTATAACCTAGGCAAGGAGATAGTATGTACTCTCAGCAAGTTTGCAGCTCACAGCACATTGGTGGGCATATAGGGAAGTGATGGAAGGCGGTCAATACAGTGGAGGGCAGGGCAGCCTTTTGGATGGGCCTCAATAGGCTGCCAGAAACCTCATGAAGCTCTAAAGAGAAAAGTGCCAAGTCTTGGGACTCTGCAATGCAGGTGCTGCAGAATCCTGGGGCTGGGGCTAGGCTGGCTGAGGAGAAGCTCTGCAGGAAAGGACTTTCAGGTCCTAGTGGCAGAAAGTGGAACACGTATGTGTATTGAACCCCGATGATGATGTAGGATCATCCCGTACTGGACAGTATTATCACACCACAACCAGGTCAGCAGAAGGGGTTCTTGTGGTCTATTTGTACTTGTGAGACAATTCCTGGGCAACTGTGCCTGGCTTTGTGTTCCTCAGTACAAAGAGAAAAGCAAAACACTGGGAAAATCTCACAAAGTGTCACAAAGTATGGTGAAGGTGACATACAGAGACAGGGGACCTGTGTTTATTTGGCTTGATGTAAAGAAGGTTACAGAAAGATCTAATTTCAGTCTTCAGTTACAGAGAAGGCAGCCCCATGCTCTTTTGGAGGTGCATAGGGAGAGGCTGAGAGGCTATAAATGAGACGCAGGAAAAAAAGGAGATAGGAATGAAACTGTATCTGCTATTTCTAAACCACTAGTGACACCTAGTTTCCAAGAAAAATATCAGTAGCTATATCAGCACTGTAAGTTAGGAAAATGTGTTAGACTACATTATGATGCTACAGGTTCAGTAATTTGAAGGTTCTAGATAGCAAAACACCAAACTAATAGACCTCGATAATAAAAATATATGCATTAAATCTCTGCTCCAATAAAGGACACAGAGTCTGCAGGTGTGGCCTCTCAGTAGAAGGCACTGATGCTGTAACCGATAAGAGACATTTCCAAGTCTGTCTGTGCTGTCAGGCTAAATCGTTCATTTCTCATTGAGGTCTGATTCCCTGGTAGTCCACACACTGTACATATTGTTGGGTATGGAGGCAACCTTAAAGATGCTACCATCTGCCTTCTCAGATGGGAACTCTTGGACAGCTTACTCACATGCAAGTTCTACTCTCACAGCTAATAGAGATGCAATTGAGCCGGTTCTGTCTTGTGCTGCTCTGCTTACAGTACTCCAAAACACTAGAGTACTGTGAAGGCCATGAGCCTCCTTTCCCTCACACTGGCCCCAGTTCAAATTAAAACAAAAGCCAAGTATATGGACACTTTGGGCCCTGGAAGAATGTCCAGGGAAGGGCTGGGTTCTCCTTTTTGGGACAAGAGCAAATCCCTGGCAAGCATGTTGGTTTAGAAATTCTATTTCCTGGGGACAGAATGTCACAGGTATGTGACACAGCATAAAGGTTCTTACAGCCAGAAAGGAAATGTCTGACAACAATGCCTATGGGAAGCCAGTCTCCCAACATTGCTACAACACTCTCAGCTACAGCATCTTTACCTTGCTTCCAAATTTTCCTGCCCTCTGCTCACCATCTCCCAAGAGAAATAAGAATCCCACTTCCATAGGTATTCCACAGGTTTTACTATAACTGGGTAGCAGCTGTGGTTAGATGTGACAGGACAGCAGAGTCACACAGTGATGAAGCATATGGTGGCCTGGACCACTACCAGACAATGACGGCATGTCTGGTCATCACTATATAAATCACAGATGTCTAAAGAAACATGGACTTTCCACTGCATTCATAGCTGACTCCTGCACACAACTGCTTATCCGTCACCAACTCTGACTATGTGTTGAGTCAGGTATGATAAAATGATGGCACAGAAAACAAGTACAGCAGAAGACCATGTCATAACGACTACTGGCAAAGTTACTGTGCTTGAGACATGTTCCTGAAGATGTTGCAAGAGCAAACTAAGAACCTCTACTGCCTGTACAATCTTCCTTTCTACATATCCTCTCTTCATTTATCACTTTTTCCTCAAAAAGTGGGCATAAAAATACAGTTTAAGGCTGAACAAACAAACATCCCTTGGAAACAGCCACCTAGCATGCTAGCAATTCTCAGGTATACTTTCAGTGTAAGAAAGAGAGAAGAGCTGGTATGCACCAAAAAACACATGGATTTTGTTTATGGACACCCCATACATATGGGGAAACTGTGGCTACTGAAGTAATTTTGGCAACACAACTGATGGCTAGCATGTAGAGGATTTGGCTGATGGCTGTGCAGTAGCAATTCTAATAGCAGACTTTTCCATCCCACTCAGCCTGCTCATTGACCAGTAGGAGTTTGAGGGTAAGCACACTCCAGAAGTACCCTCTGTACTAAAGGATCCAACTAATACGAGCTAAGCAAGCTAAGCCCTACAGTGTGGATTTGTACTTGTACAAGTACAGACCAAGTGGTATAAGTATATTGCTCAACAAATGTGAATAGTAGAGTATAAAGACTTAATCTAGAGTACTACTCCACCATTCTCCTCCTCAAAGAGGGTCACATATAAGGTCAGACCAGGGTGGTCAAGGCTCTATCCAGCCGAGTCTCAAAAATCTTTAAGGATAGAGGCTGCAAAATCTTTCTTTGCAACCTGTTCCACTGTCTGACTGCCCTTGTGGTGAAAAAACTTTTTCTTTATATCTAGCTGGAAACTTCCATTTCAGTTTATTCCCAGTGTTTGCCAGCCACTCATCATGCATGTCCATGAATCACACTTCCTCACAGCCTCCACTTCTGTAGATTAAGCAAGGCCAGTTTCTTCTGTCTCTCCTGGGTTCCATGGTCGAGCCATCTGACCATCTCGGTGGTCTTCTGCTGGACTTACTCAAGCTTATAAATATTTTTCCTATACTAGGGGAGGCCAAAACTGAATGCACTATTCCAGATGTGTTCTAATGAGTACTGAGTAAAGGTGAATAAGTGCTTCCCTGAACCCCTTGGCTATGTTTATGGTAGTACAGCACAGTATGCTGGCAGTCACCACCTCCAAAACCATGAGCTGAGTACACAGTAACAAAAATTCAGCGTCTGCTTCCTACAGTTGAATGGCTTCTGATACATCACATCCTCTACTGGATCACAAAGGTGAATCAGCCTAGTTCCTTTGATTTGAAGTCTAATTTAAATTTTTATTTTCAGAAGTTTCAAGTAGGCTTTTCACACAGTATATCAATACATTGCAGAGTTTTCCTTTTCCTTGCAAAGATAACATTATTTATTGTTAAGAATGTGCTTTATAACTTTTATTCTGTGACTAAGATCTATATACACTCTAGAGCACATATTAATGATACATTAATATACTGCTCAGATGTTTAAAATTACTCAGCCTAATGTTTCATGCCTTTCTGCACACCTGAATTAATACATACCCTGGAGTGCTCTCTAGCACAGTTACAGCACTCTTTCTGCTAAGGAAAACTGGGACTTGATTGCATCCATATATTAATCACAGTGTATGTTTACATAGTATGACTTAATAGCAAAATGATGAAGAAGCCGGATGTACAGAGCTGTCTGGCTGATTGCCTGACTGAGGAAAAAAGGAAGGCTTTCTACAAACATTTTTACATCTCTACAGAGGGCCAAAGAAATCACAGAAATGCTAGAGAGGTTTTGTTTTGTTTTTTTTTCAATTGTACAATCTATCTTTATCAAATATGGGAGTGCCTTGCTGGATCATACACATATATTGCAGTAAGTGGGTTTTGCTAATCTCCTAAGTAGCAAATAATTTCTGCCTTTAATGAATTACATTAAAAGGTGAAGTGCTTAGTGGCAGGAACTCATGTAAAAGAATTATTATTCACCCTGAGGTTTTTTGGCTCCAGCAAGCAGCTCCTGTAACTTACTTCAGTGGGCTTCCTTCCATTAAAGCTTTCTTTTATTCTCTGCCTGCAGGACTTCACACTGTTTCAAATTAGTGTTTATTTATTGATTGATTAATAATTTCTGACAGGGATATGCTTCTTGTTATACAGCTAACAAATAGGGTTTAATGTTTCAGAAGAAATTACCTAGATGAATAATCATTCAGTCAGGAATCATTTTACAGCTATATTTCATCTTCTTTTTGCATTTCTCCATTTTTCATGCCGTTACTGGGATATAGTAGTAGGATCATTTACATAGAATTGGGTTGTGAGATGCACAAGCATATTGTGACAGGTGGAAAAATAATTTTAAGCATGAAACTTCAGAAACTGTTACACTGAATGGATCAGACATTGGAACAATAAGAAAGGACTGATACGCCAGGGTTGCATTTCTGAAATCCAGGTAGCAGTAGGTATGCTGACTAACATAAATTCTCAGACAGGAAATAAGTCTAGAGAAACCTCATTTCTCCTTTAATATTATTGCATCTCCTGGGTAGGACTGTTTGAGAAAGAGCTGTAAAACAATGATAAAAATGCTGAAGGTCAGCCTCATTCAGAGAAAGCTCTGGTTTATTCTGGTGCAAAAGCTTGCTTCAGTTCAAATCCCACATGGCTGGTGAACAACACATACTGGTAAACCAGTATATGTATACATAGATTATTTTACTACTCTGTACAGTAGTGTAAAATAAGGATTCCTAAACAATTCTAGTGAAGCAGAGAATATTTGTAAGTATAAATGAACCACCCAGTTACATCTCTCAGCTTCAAGAGAAAACAACTTCTAAAGGTGACAGCTGTTTGGCGGGAGTGCCCTGGAGGAAAAAATAAAAGTTAAAAATTACTTCAAGAGACTACCACTAACCCATGGTGGCCAGACAGAAGGGAAGCAGTGCAGAATCTCTTCGTAAATCCTAGGAAAGATGCTTTTTCAGCTTGTACACAGGAAAGAGTAGAAGGAAACTTGCCATTTGTTGGCAACTCCAATCCTGTGGACATGGGTGAATTTTTTAAGGGCAGGTGAATAATGTATGAATTGTTTCTGAATGAAAGCCAAGATTTTCAAAGCTCCACAGTAAATGAACCCTTTATTGTGCATACCTCCTGCATGAGAGTCAGTTCACTTTGAAAAAGTCTCAGGGTAAATCTCCATTCACCTACTGGATAAGAGTAGCTTGTAAAATTAGATTACTGATGTAAACATTTACAATCACAAATTTAAAATGTGCTACAAAGATTCATGGGGAAAGTTAAATCTCAACTTTGCTGTATATTATATAACACATGATGTTATGCACAGATGATAAATCACTCTCTTAGTATTACAATGCATATTTATTTACTGGAGAAAACCTATCTCGGATGATTTATTCTTGTTTGTAAAATGTTCTGATAATATGGGATGAAATATGCAGAGGAAACAGTAATGAACATTTCTACAATCATTACTAAAATTATCTACCAATTTTCTGCTCTTTCTCCTTATCTTTTTTAACACCAAAATTTCATGTAATCTATTCTTCTACATGAGAGAAATGTTTCTTTTCTCATTGTTGCCCACAAGCTTCTCCTTCTAATATCAGAATATATACCTCTACCAAATGGTAATTGAATGTTAGTTACAAGATTACCATTCATATTTCATGTTTCCAATGCTTGCATCCATGTTAGCTCTGCCTTCATTTTACTTCACTGGCCAGTTCTACTTAATGCCACTGTCCTCTGCTGTACATAGCAAAAATAGCAGTATATTACAGGTTCTTTCACTCATAATGATCAAAATGAACAGACAGAAAAAGAGACTCTGTAGGGATCTGTGCAGCTTCTCACTTGCTATCTGTTGAAAGAGTTTCTGCAAACTGCCTCCTAGCTACCTCAAAATAATTCATGGTACAATGATTTTACAAGTAAAAACCTCCTAACACTCACACCTTGCCCCCACCAATATGTTATGTTTAAAGGGAAGAGTTCACTAAGAACCAATATTAAGAAAATTGCCTGAAAACAAACCTCTGGGACATCTTCCCTGAATGTCAGACATAGGGAGAAAGATCTTTGTAAAGTTTTAAAAGGATTATTTTTCATAACGACCTTTCGGCTGTTGGGTAAGGACAAAATGGGTGTGTGAAAGGTTATAGGAATACTCTGTTTTAAAGGTGGATACTTTAAAGGCGGATAACTGTTGCCAGGATGTCCCAAGAGTATGGTAAATGAATATTTCTTTCTAATACAGGCATAATTTTATGGAAATGCTAAAAATACTGAGACAGACACTAACTGCAGTCATAATTATTAGCTACAGAACCATGATTCAGGATTGACCTGTAGGAGTGTCGTGGTTTAAGCCCAGCCACACAGTTAGCTCGCTCACTCCCCCCTCCTTTCTCTCCCCCCGGCTCCTGGAGGGATGGGAGGAGAATTGAAAGAATGTAACTTCCACAGGTTGAGATAAGAACAGTCCAGTAACTAAGGTATAACACAAACCACTGCTGCTACCACCAATAATAATAATGACCAGGGAAACAAGAGAAGAGAATACAACTGCTCAAAACCTGCTGACTGATACCCAGCCCGACCCAGCAGTGATCTAGCCCTTCCAGGTCCCTGACCCCAGTTTCTACATCCTGGGCATGACATGCTGTGGTATGGAATACCTCTTTGGTCAGTTTGGGTCAAGTGCCCTGTATCTGCTTCCTCCCGGCTTCCCCTCCTCCCTGGCAGAGCATGAGACTCAGAAAGTCCTTGGTCAGATCAACACATTCTAAGCAGTAACTATAAACACCGGTGTTATCAGCACAGTTCCCAGGCCAAAAGTTGAAAACACAGCACTGCACCAGCTACTACGAAGGAGAAAAATGACTGTTGCTGCTGAACCCATGACAGGTGGGCAGTTCAATTCTCTGAAAATGTCAGTGAGTTGCTGATGTTTAAAATAAGAAATGATGTCAGGTGTTTTCTAGAACAGCAGCAGGAAGGCCAGAACTATAGAATCATGGAGTCATAGAATCATAGAAGAGTTAGGGTTGGAAAGGACCTTAAGATCATCGAGTTCCAACCCCCCTGCCACGGGCAGGGACACCTCACACTAAACCATGCCATCCAAGGCTCTGTCCAACCTGGCCTTGAACACCGCCAGGCATGGAGCATTCACAGCTTCCTTGGGCAACCCATTCCAGGGCCTCACCACCCTCACAGTAAAGAATTTCTTCCTCCTATCCAACCTAAACTTCCCCTGTTTAAGTTTAAACCCATTACCCCTTGTCCTATCACTACAATCACTCATGAAGAGTCCCTCCCCACCATCCCTATAGGCGCCCCTCAGATATTGGAAGGCTGCTATGAGGTCTCCACGCAGCCTTCTCTTCTCCATGCTCAACAGCCCCAACTTTCTCATCTTATCTTCATACGGGAGGTGCTCCAGTCCTGGTCATCCTCGTGGCCCTCCTTTGGACTTGTTCCAACAGTTCCATGTCCTCTTTATGTTGAGGACACAAGAATTGCACACAATACTCCAAGTGAGGTCTCACAAGAGCAGAGTAGAGGGGCAGGATCACCTCCCTCGACCTGCTGGTCACGTTTCTTTTGATGCAGCCCAGGATACAGCTGGCTTTCTGGGCTGTGAGCACACACTGCCGGCTCATGTTCATTTTTTAATTGACCAACACCACTAAGTCCTTCTCTGCAGGGCTGCTCTGAATCTCTTCTCTGCCCAACCTGGAGCTGTGCCTGGGATTGCTTCGACCCAGATGTAGGACCTTGCGCTTGCCATGGTTAAACTTCATCAGGTTGACATCAGCCCACCTCACAAGCATGTCAAGGTCCCTCTGGATGGCATTCCTTCCCTCCAATGGATCAACCGAACCACACAGCTTGGTGTCATTGGCAAACTTGCTGAGGCCGCACTCAATCCCAATGTCCATGTCACTCACAAAGATGTTGAACAAGACTGGTCCCAACACCGATCCCTGAGGGACACCACTCGTTACTGGTCTCCAGCTGGACATTGAGCCACTGAGCACTACTGTTTGCGTGCGGCCATCCAGCCAGTTCTTTATCCACCGAGTGGTCCACCTATCAAATTGATGTCTCTCCAATTTAGAGACAAGGATGTGATGTGTGACAGTGTCGAACGCTTTGCACATGCTTTTTGAACCTCCGTGATTGCTTGTGCCGGGCTGTACCATCCCTCCAACAGATATCAGGGTGGTTGAAGTCCCTCATGAGAACAAGGGCCTGCGAGCATGAGGCTGTTCCTCAGAAATGCTCACATAAACACTAGAAATGCTCTCATGCTGAAAGCATACAGCACCTTCCATCTAAGAACTAACTTGGATCGTTCAGCTTCAAAAATTACTTAATATGATACAAGCCAAAATCTGTTTGAGAATGCAATGGTGAGCAGAGAACCATTTTTCTTTGCTATTGTCGAAACAGCAGGAATAGCAAGGATTCAACAGAGCTTTGAGTGAACAGGTTTGAAATAACTGAGAAGTATTTCTGCACATAATCTTGTAATTGAACAGTGGAATTGCCGCAATACTGTCAACGCATTGATGAGAAATAAAGCAAATGAAAGGCTTTTAAAAGTGTGGCCAGGCACATTTGTGGAGTACTTGTCCACCTGCAAATATGAAATACCACACACCCAGTGTCAGAGTTCTTAACCTGCTGCAGCAGATGACAGAAACTGGTAGGCCTGGATTGCTTTGGGGATTTATTTATGTTTGTTTTTTGATGTTATTTCCCAGAGCAACATGTTGCTATATCTGCACTTTTGCACCAATGACCCCTAAGCCTGCTTCTGCTCTGCACGTCCCACAGCCCCCGACAGCTCACTGAGAAACCTCTCCAAAGTCACTTGGTTAAGACTCGGCTGACCCTCACAGGCTTTCAGGAGCGCAGCCGCCTGAAGTAAGCCTGGCGGGAGAGCTAATGGAAGCCACCAAGCAAACCAGCGCGCAGCCACCGCCCAGCTTCCTCAGGCGGACCGGACCTAACAGCCCCTCCCCGGGGACCGCGACAGGCCGCACCCGCTGGAAGATCCACCTCCCCCTCCTCGCTCCGCCTCGTTGTGGGCCTCTGCCGGAAGTGGGGGAATGAGGGGAAGAGGGGCGGAGCGGGGTAGGGCGGCACTTCTGGAGGCTCGGCTGTCGCCATTTTGTTAGAGGTGGGCTGCAGGGGAGCGCGGGAGTAGCGGCCGGCGAGGCTAGGCGGGAAGGGACAGGGCTCCTCCGGCTCCTCCCCTGCTGGGGTGTAGAGGCGGAGACTGAGTGCGGCCGACCCGGGCCGGTGGGAGCGGCGGCAGAAGCGAGGCTGAGTAGAGCGGAGCCGAGGGCGGCCCGGCTATGTCGGCGTTCTCAGAAACGGCGCTGGAGAGGAAGCTGTCGGAGCTGAGCAACTCGCAGCAGAGCGTGCAGACCCTGAGCCTGTGGCTCATCCACCACCGCAAGCACTCGGCCCTCATCGTCAGCGTGTGGGAGCGGGAGCTGCGCAAAGGTGAGCGTGGCACGGCCGCAGCCACCCTGCTGGGCCTTTCCGCCCTTGGCTGCCGGGTGCGGCCTTCCTCGGGGGCAGCGGGTTTGGGAGGGGGTGCGGCGGCTGCGGCGGGAGGAGGCTATCCTCCAGTGTGCGGCTGCTGAGGCAGGGCTCCTCGGTCTGTCGAGCCGGAGAGAAGGGAGGGCGGCAGGAAGGGTGGCCGATAGGGAGGGAGGTAGGGCCGGCACGCCCGGGTGGCTGGGGAGAACGGAGCTACTTGGGCAAATGTTGAGCCCCGCGTCTTAGTTTCTTCGTGACTGGGGGTTGGGAGGTGCTTCTCCTCCATCTGTTTTTTTTTCTCCACTCCCTTGGCTTCTGTTTTCTCCTTCCCATTCCGCCTGCCTCTGAGGAGGCCGCTTCCTTGGAAAGTGGAAATAGGGAAGGAAGGAGGCAAGCACCTTTTTTAAGGCTTTTTGTTTTAGTAGTGGTAGTTACGGTTTTTCAAGATCACCCTTCTTAGGCCTTGTATTTCGTCATCTGTAATGATGGTTAGCTGTAATACCGCTTGAGGTTCCTGACACGGTGGGCTTTGTCCACTCATGCTAGCCGCTATTCTTGTAGGGCAGCTGGGGATGGGAATATTCTGGGGAAAGACTAATTTAATATGTTCGAAGTGGTTTTTACTTCCTGTTTTTGCCAGATGGCTAATACAAATGTTAGCATAACAGGAATGTGTGGGTTTTTTTTTTAGCTGTATTGAATATCTGATGTTGAGCGTGCAGACCTAGATTCTTATTTGGCTTTCATTTTAATAGGAAAGAACATGCAGCTATAGGTTCAGGGACTGAAAGGCAAAAATGGCATGTGAAAGTTTATTTGACCTGACTGGAAAAATATATGATCTTAAGTTGCCTCATCTAAGAAAAAGAAGTCTCTTGCTAGAATTCTGCTTTGCTTTATGAAGTATTACAGTTTTACAGTAGTTTCCTTTGGAGCTCCATTAATATGTGTCTCTTTAATGGGGAAAGTAGAAGGCTAGGTTTTCAAGTGGAGAGGAAAAGTAGAACTAAGCTGTTATAGGAATTAAGAAAGGGGAACCACTCAGTTTCTCAAAACTAATAGGAATAGCTGACTTGCAGAAATTATATGTAATGGAATACAAAGAGTGCATGGCTGGATCACAATGATCTCTTGGTTAGTTGGCGTAACTTCCTAGCAGATGAACTACCCTTAAAATAAATATCTTGCATATGAATTAATAATAATCTGTACAGTATAACATGTAGATATGTTCGTATGAACTCTGTAGGTTTTCACGTGGCTTGTTTTCACGTGGCTCATTTTCACTAGTTTCTTGCAAGCTTGCTTTCTTGTTCTGAGAACTAATGAATGATCTGCCATCTGCATCTGAAACATATTACGTTTCTGGGCCTTCTAAACAATCAGCTTGAATGTTTGGTTTTTGGATATCAGAAAGGTATCTTAAACTAATTGGAACAAAGCCAGAGTTTTGGTTGCTCATCTTAATTAAAATGCAAAATACCAGTTTATAATAATCTGTAATATTAATGGTCAGTCCTTAACTTCAGTATTAGCATAATTTGCCTGTTGTGCTGTTTGACTAATTGGAAAAATGACATGTTTGAAACAGGGGAAATTCAGGTTAGATATAAGGAAGAAGCTCTTTACTGTGAGGGTGGTGAGGCACTGGAACAGGTTGCCCAAATAAGTGGGGAATGCTCCATCCCTGGCAGTGTTCAAGGCCGAGTTGGACAGGGCCTTGGGTGACATGGTCTAGTGGAAGGTGTCGGTGCCTATGGCAAGCTGGTTGGAACTAGATAATCTCTCCAACCCTAACCATTCTGTGATTCTATGAAATACAGCTTACATGTTCTAAGGTGGCTTTGAGTGGTAGGGGTAACAGTCTTCCTAAGAATTCGTGCAAATGCTTTTCTTTCTGACAGCTTTAAGTGTCTGGCTTCCACTTTTAAGCCTGTTTTGAGCTTTGGATGAGTGTAGCTGCTATAATTGTTTTCCTCTTCAGTTTGTTGAAGTTATCCAGCCTTTGCTTCTTCAGAGTAAGATTTTTCTGGTGACCTCTTTGGAAGCCAGCCTTCAAGGGTGTGTAGAAACCGTTGATACGCTGTGTCAGGTAAGAGCAACTTAGGTGCTTTCAGGGTCATGAATCTTTCCTTCTGTGCTTTTAAGCCTAGTGCTTTTTTTCTATGTTCCTCTTCCACTTCATTTTGAAGCTGGCATAGTTAATATACACAGGATGTATTTTAATTTTCCATCTGTGATAAATAGTACCTGAGCTCTATAAGTGTTAGCTTACATTGGCCCAGTACTAACTTTTAGCTAGTTGCAGCATGTAATCATAAGGTGGTCCCTAATCCCCAAAGGGGGTGGATTTAGTGTTCTAAGCAGTCAGTATGTGGAAAATGAGAAGGAAAACCAGTATACTGTGATGAAGTGACTTGCATAAAACATCACAAAGTAGAATGCTGGCAATAAGGTCATAGAGTGAGTTTAAGGTTTCTGACTTGCCCACCAGCCGGATCATAGAAAAATGATTTCCCTCCTACCTGAGAGAAAGATGATATCTGTTTGGGGAATATGGACACAAAAATTATTGGCACTGTCTGCTGCTGTTGCTAGTTGGTAGTGTCCTAAAACTGAAAATGAACTTTGCCTTTCTAAATTTTATTTCCTTTCGATGTATTCATTTTTCATTGTCACCCCTGTCTCCAGACCTTCCTTCCAGGCTACTCCCTTTTGGGCTCATGGAACACTGTATAACCAAGTTGAACACAGTACAGTGTGATACTACATTTTTTTCTGGCTAAATAAAAAGATCACTTACGTCAAATCAGCTTGCATGAACCTTTTTGAAGACATCTTTAGTTATTCATGAGAACAAGTACTAGGATCACAGCTCTTTTGTTCCTATGTATTTGGGTCTGATTCTTTTATTTTTAAAATCATCATTGTCTTTGTATCATGTTAGAGTAGAGGTGAAGAGGCAGCTTTTCAAATGTGAGTATAACTTGGGCCACATAAAATTTTAGTCCCTTCCTGTTTACTTAGATTAATTGATTGTGTTCAGGACCTATATTAGGACACTTCTACAGATCATCTATTTCATAAACCTTCATCTACAGTTGAACTTTCACTGATTTTTCTTGGTGAACTCTTGCACTTAGATATAAACTTGGAGAATGATCAGAACTTGCACATCTTTGTGATAACATGGAGTGGTTATACTGGATTTGTCTGGCTGAATTCCAGTGTTGCTAAGGTTGCATCAATAGAGTTGATGTAACTGATTACTGAAGGAGTATGCATATATGCTTTTACTCTGATACTACCATAACTTTTATATGTAGTTCCTAAAGTACTGGCATGTAGAATTCATGGGGTCATTCTTAGAAAGAATAAGAAATTGGAGGAAAGTTAGTATAATGTATTCTAGACTTGACTGTATTGTGGAAGTACTGATAACTCTGAATTGTCCAGATGCACAAATACATAAGGAAAGGATGTCATCTTATGCAGCCAGTAGTTTGATGAAATTACATCAGGAGTTGCGTATTATATGCTTCAATAGACTGAATATAGGGACGTTCTGTTTGATGACTGACCTCAAATGTGTGCTAATGAAAAATGCATGGGTGAATGGTGCCATAAGGGTGGGGCTGTGGCAGAGCTGGTAGTATTAAGTATTCCTGATTATGCGTCTGTGCAAAACCACTCAGGTATCACTTGAGATACTCCACATTTTAGTGTTTATAGTGCTGTTGGTTTTTTTTTTCCCACTATCTATTATTATAATTGATAGAGAATAGGTTGTCATTCGCTGATCTTTTGTTCACTGATGAGTAAAATGATGAGAAAAGATTAATAGAATGCATTCAACTTAAATTACAACTGTAATGAAATAACAAAGATTTCTCCTGTTTTGACAGATAAGCAGAGGTCTACAGTGGCAACAGAACAGCTCCTTTTCCAGTCTGCTGTTGGTTAGCTATGTCTTTAAATATTTCTGATGCCTTTTTTGCTGACAGTATCTTGTGCTGTGCTGCTGCTGAAAACCCAGTAATTAGTTCAAAATAGATGAGTTCCTTGATGGAAAGCTGGTGTTGGCAGAAAGGAGACTGTGAGGATAGTATCTCCCCTGTAGTCTGCAGCCTGTATTGGCACTCTCTTATGCTAATCATGAGTTTGTGTTCTTTTGAATTTCATAGTTGACTTACAGAATAAATAATTTGGTGGGGAGGGTATTCTTCATGTAGTGAATGTCTTATTAAAATGAGAATCTCGTGCAGTTTGGGTTTTTATTCTGGAAACGTATGTTTTTGTTTTTTGTTTTTGTTTTTGTTTTTTTTTGTGATATATGACAGCTTCATGATTGCTTCAAAGTAAGTTTTGTGAATTAAGTTCTGTGATAATGTTGCTGCATAACCTAACTATTTTACAGAGACCTTTTGAGAGAAAAGTTAGGGAAAACTTGGCAAAGGCTTGAAAAGTGTGCACTAAGGAAAAAGATCCTGTTCCAGCTAGCTTTCAGATGTATGAAATGTAACACTTGAAGTTAAATAGTTAAATACTTGCTAGTTGTAAGCTTATGAAGTATTTAAGTACTTAAGTAGTGCTAATTAATTAACTGTAATGTGAATACACCAGTCATTCCCAAAATGCAACTAGTGGGCCTGTTAAAACTATTTAATTTTGTGTGTATATAAAAGGGTTGACTTACAGGGTTGATTGTTGTTTTGTTTTGTTTTGTGTTTTTTTTTGTTTGTTTTTTTTTTTGGGTTTTTTTTTTTTGGGTTTTTTTTTTGTTTATGTTGTTTTAACTAAGTAGTGGCATGACACATGCAATTTTGTTTTGTAAGCCTGCAGCCACTGAGAAAACCCTCAGGATCCCCCTTGAAGAGGCTTTTCTGAGATGGGGGCTGTTAAGACAGTCTTTGTTATTTGTAAAACAGATGTTCTCTTGCATGCACCTCTTAACTGCTGGTTTCAGGATACCCTGCAGCTGTAGGGGTTGTTCCTGTGCTTTGAAATTTAAAATTTCAATTCCATAATTCAAAGCATCAACCTTCGAGGATAAATAGTAGGTGCTTGTTCAGTAGGCTTCATGTGGTATTTGCTGTACGGGGTTAAAGCATGTTCCTTTTAAAAAGCAAAAAAAGTAAAATTGCTAAGTGTTTGAGTTTGGTAGTATGGGACTTTTTAGTTTTAACTCTAGTATTTTTTTCTGTACTACTTTTCCTGTCAACTTATTTTCTGTTAGCTTTTCCAGGTCCAGCCATGTCACTTGTTAGGTGTTTACAACCTAGTAATATTTTAGTAGTTGTTGTGTTGTATCTTTAAACCTAACTTCAGATTCAGGTATCTGTTTTCTCAGAGCCTGACATGGCATCTCATAGATAAGTCAGTCTCAGAAACTGATGCTGAAACTGCCCCTCTGTAATCACTTGACCTCTTTGTTTTGGCTGTCATCTGTCACTCCACCTGTGTCACACTGTGTCTTCACTGCAAAGCTTATCCAGGTTAGCAGAGCCATTGTATATTGTCTTTAAGACAGCTAAAGTCCTGTAACAGTTGTGTACATCTGGGCTGCCATGGAGGGACATATTTTTAGCACTCAGCCCTGCCAGTTTACCTGTTGTTCCAGTTTACTATGGTTGAACTTTTTGTTGTTTTCCAGGTGTTGAAGTTGTTCAATGGTACAAGAAGTTACTATTTTTAATTATTTATGGCTGTTTATCTACCACTGCTGCTGCTGGGCCGTAACACTATTGTTTATGTCCTCAGTCATTATAGCTATTGGCGTTGATGCAATATGTTTTTCTGAAGGTGGTGGCTGCTGTGGCAGTTGCTCAATGCTGCTGAAAATTGGAAGATAGAGGCTCTTAGTAGGCAAATTGGGAAGACAGCAACATTAAAACCAGATTTGCCCAGAAAGCCAACCGTGTCCTGGGCCGCATCAAAAGGAGCGTGACCAGCAGGTCGAGAGAGGTGGTCCTGCCCCTCTACTCTGCTGTCGTGAGACCTCACTTGGAGTATTGTGTGCAGTTCTTGTGTCCTCAACATAAAAAGGACATGGAACTGTTAGAACAAGTGCAGAGGAGGGCCACGAGGATGATCAGGGGACTGGAGCACCTCCCATATGAAGCTAGGCTGAGAAAATTGGGGCTGTTAAGCCTGGAGAAGAGAAGGCTGCGTGGAGACCTCATAGCAGCCTTTCAATACCTGAAGGGGGCCTATAGGGATGCTGTGGAGGGACTCTTCATAAGTGACTGTAGTGATAGGACAAGGGGTAATGGGTTCAAACTTAAACAGAGGAAGTTTAGATGGGATATGAGGAAGAAATTCTTTACTGTGAGGGTGGTGAGGCCCTGGAATGGGTTGCCCAGGGAAGTTGTGAATGCTTCATCCCTGGCTGCGTTCAAGTTGGGGTTGGACATAGCCTTGGATGGCATGGTTTAGTGTGAGGTGTCCCTGCCCATGGCAGAGGGGTTGGAACCAGATGATCTTAAGGTCCTTTCCAACCCTAACTATTCTATCATTCTATATGATTCTATGAATTACTCTAATACTCAGTTAACTGATTTGGAGCAGAACAACACGAAAAGCAGTGGAAATATATTGCTCTGCAAATGTGAAGTGGATTTCAGGAAAAAAGTTCCTGATTTAAAACAATTATTTACTATGTAGTGCAGTTATTCTGCAATGCGTAGTAGAGAAGGAATCTTTCTTTATTGGTGGTTGTAGATTATTCTACATATTGGTGGTATAGCATCATTGGCCAGTGTGATACACCTGAGAGAATAGATTTGGTTTTCTTTTGTAAAGAAACATTTTAAATAAAACTATGGCTTACTGTTTTCACTGATTAGTAGGTGTTCTTGGGGAGGCCAGTAAGATACTTAAAATGTGCTTCCCGCTTACCCACATGAATCTTTTCATCTATGCAGAAAGGTTTGGAGATCAACCAACAGCAGGCAAAACTTAGGGGAATGTGAGTTAAGTCAAGGTAGAGAAATGTATTTATTACATAATGATTTATAAAATTACCTATAGTCAGGAGCAACAGATGAGCAATGTCAGAATCTCTCATTTAAAATAGTCACATTTGGGTTGTGTAATCCAGCCTGACTAGTTGGCTCTCTAATATTAGTCTTGAAAGAATGCAGTGTGTACAAATCTATATTAATTTATTGCTGTACCACTTGTGTCCTCGTGTCTTACCTGAACCTGTCTATGTTTCACCATTCTGCTTTGAAATACTTTGGTGTGGTGTATTTTTTCTATCCTAAAACTGTTATTGCAGTGAATTTATACCCATCTTGGCATTGTACCAGCCAGGCGAGGCAATGAAATGAGTTGGTTTGTTTCACATGTTCAGGTAATTCAGGATATACCAAGTATAGTGGGAAGCTTCTGCAAAGTAATTATTTCTGAAGGGTTTCCTTGGTTTGTGACCAGCTTTCTCACATCCACATGGTAATTTGATGCTGATGGCCTCTTTCCCAGCAGTGGCTGTATCCTGTGTTTCTTTTGTCTACTAGACTCCAAACTCACTTGGACTCTCAAATCTTGAACGCACATTCTGTAGGCAGTCTCATTCCTGTCTTTGAAAAGGGAAACACAGCAGTTCTTAAACCTTGGTAAAATTCACCAGGACAATCAGGTGATGGTGCAGTGTTGAACACTTAGTTTAACTTTTGCATAACAGAAGGTTAATATACTTTAAGATGAAGTGCTTGTTATACAACACGCCTTTTATGGATTATATTATTTTTGAATTGTCCTTTCTGGTGGTAGCCTCTCAAGAGACTTTACAGCCATGTTACTACCTTCAACCATGTTACCAAAGATGCTGCACTTGATCAGCTTGCATAAAAACTCAGATTTAGCTCTCAGTGTGAAAGGTCAGTTATCTTGCACTCAGGTTTCAATGCTGCTTGACTTAAGATGAGCTTGGTCTTGTAACAAAAAGCTTGAAAGCTTGTCAGGTGTTTACAGAGATGTCACTTCTTTTGTGAAGGTGTGAAGCATGTCATGATATAGGAAAGTTTTTGGAAGTTGCTGAGACTCATATTCTGCTGTATATATATAAACTAATGTAATTGAAAAGCAATTGAGCCAGATTTATCTGAATCCATGTTAAAGAACTTTAGTAAAAAAAAAGAAACTGTTTAGTGCCGATAACTGTTGTGGGATTTTAACCTAGTGATGTTCACTTTCTCAAAACCTTTTGTTAAATGATATTTTCATTCATAGCAGAGCTGGCCTGTAGAAAGTGAAAGCCTCATGTAAGATTTTCAGATGCATCAATAGACTATACACTTGTAGTGGGATGTAAATGAAATCCCTTATGCTTGTGTGTCTAAGACAGCAAATACATCTCAGCTCTAGGGAAGAGGTATAGAAGAGCATGACACTGATGGGCATGTTTCTAGCGATCTTCATGGGAGCTCAATTTCCAATGCCAGGAGGTAGACCTGGAGAAGATGAATAGGATTATGATGGCTTTGATTACCAGAGTTAACCTCTGTGAAGATAACTTGCTTACTGCCTTCCAAGGTAAAATTCTAGAGTTTCTTCACTAAACTGGTGGCTCATCAGCATTATAGTTCACTGAGTTTTGTGGTTTCAAGCATGCAATGTCAGGGCATTCATACTGGACTGGTAGAGAACTAGGAATGCCTAGATTGGACTAACAGGTATGCATTCCCAAGAAGTATAGCTTGCTGGAAACTAAGACTTGATAATGAGAATGCTAAGTCTGTCCACTGTAGATGCCTGATTACACTAGTTGCAGGTTAAATTCCGTGAATACCTGCAGAGTCTTCATTGGTATTCAAGTATGTCAGATACATTTTTGAGACAGACAGTTTCAATTGCAAGGTGCCAATCCTAGTTAGTCTCACTGTGGATGCTTAATGTGCTTAATATGGCCTTTATACCAACCAGCACCATTAACTTGTTAAAATATTTCAGAATCCAGTGCTTCAGGGAGCTGCTTTGGTGGGTAAATGGTAAATAAAACTGAAACAAGCAGAAGAGTTATGGGAACACTCTACAAGAGTGTCTGAAAAGATGACTCTGTCCAACATGGATGCTTTCTTTGCGGTTTTGTGTTTGCAGACTGTACTGTTAGTGTACCAGAGATAGTGTGGGCTAGCTACTTCTAACACTATACTTTGGCAGTATATGCCTTTCAGATCATTCTTTAACCTAAGATCTTCCATTTTTTCTTTCACTTTCTTCTGACAATGAGAGAGCTTTTGCTAATAGCCTTGCCATGTGTTGAAGACACTTTTTTTAAAGTAGTCTGTAGTTGTTCTTTGATCCATTTTGGTGTTCTGAGGTATATCAAAGCCCAGGGTTGAAAAGCTGTTATAACTGCTACTGAAGAGAGACACTTTTAAAGAGATTTTTTTGTTTGTTTGTTTGTTTGTTTGTTTTTTTTGTTTTGTTTTCCAGAACAGATTCGTTTGGTCTGGAATTTAATTTTGTATTTCAGACTTCCATAGTTAATTTACAGTCATAGCAGTGATAGAACACTTCATGTTTTTTCAGCTAAGGGTTGTCAACCTGAGTTGCTAAGTGTTACATTGCACCTTAGCCTCATGTGTAAGACAGAGGGGTAGTAGGCCAGTAAGTAGCTCCTGAAGATTTCTGAACTGGACAGGAGCACTTCTTGAGAGCAGATGACATGTTTAGCTTTGGAATTCAGCAGAGCATTCTTACAGCAAGAGGAATTAAATTTTACTTCACATTTTCTCTGTGAACAGAAGAGTAGAATTTTAGTTGAATTTCTAACCAAAGCCACAGATAGAAGTCACTCAAAACACTATTACTCTGGGTTTTAGCATGCTTATTCCAAACATGGTATATTGATCTGTTTAATGTAGTGAATAGATAGTCAAGGCTTTGTGAAAATCAGCATCACCTGGCTTCATAGCGCTACACATATCCCTTGTCTTTACCATCAAGATGGTTACTTGTTGGAAACAAGGAAGTTGGCTTGTCACAAATGAGTTGCATCTCTGATGATTAAAACATGATTCTTTTTCTGTGAAATGGATGGGCAAGGACCTATCCTGCATGCAGTTCAGAGGATATAGTATAGGGAACAGCCCGCTTCATTAAATTTTGAGTCCTAATTCTGGGCTTATTTAAGAAATGGGGGGTAGGGGTCAGGGTCAGCTTTAATAAACATTAAACATTTTGGTACACTCATGAGGCAAGATGTGTTTTCTAAGACTGTCTGACTAATTCAAAGCTTTCTATGTCAGTGCTGTGATTTACCTGAAAGAGTAGGTAGGAGATGTGTTGGTTCATGTCAGTCGGTTTTAAACACAGAAATTAAGTAGCATAAGTTTATAAAGTCTTCATTTTATTTTAGCCAGATTTTGACTCAAATAGTTTAATTTCCAAAGTGTTTGCATGTACTGACTTCATTGTTTTGAGCAGACTTTTAATAGATCTGCCATGTGTGCAGCACTTCAAAACTAATTCTTTTTTGCCACTCTGTAGTTTGCCTTGATTCTGAGAGACAGATGCATTTTTACTTATAACAGTTGTTACCTCCTCACCCTCCCCTTGGTCCAGAACTATCTTAACTTGTTGGATATGTCTGTCCAAGAGGGTGGAAAAATTCAGTACTCCAAGGATAAGTCCTTCAGGGAAATATTTCTATAGTGTAAAATTTATTCTCAAAAGCATTTCCTTAGAGTGGAAGCATACCAGGGTTGAATTTTTTTTATTCTGTGTGAGGGTGGTGGTTCTGAATGTTTGAGAGGTTGCAGTAGAAATTAACAAAATCAAATCATGTTGGGAACTGAGCACCTATTTAAAGAACATGTGAAGGCTTTACCACAGTGTTGTGTTCCTCAGGAGGACAGAAAAACTTAAATCCATCTTTTAAGAGAAATCTCTTTTTTAAAGTCAGCATATGTGCGGAGACTGTGTGGTTGGTAATGGAGCCTGAAATTTTTCTGGTGTTAACACAAGGTTAGAAGTGTAGCAATAAGAGTTGCAGCTCTGAGAAACCTGTGGGCTTCTAATGAAGATTAGATGAAGTGGGGTGGAAAATGAAAATACATGAGTAGGAGCATTTGAAATATGCAATAGATTTTCAAAAGCAACTTGTAAATTTGAAGCTTGTAATTTATTTAATGTTAATGGGAATGGGCTAGAATGCTTGAGAGGCTTGGAGAAGAGATATACCCCAGAAGTCTGATAGTGATTTTTGGAAATGTTTTCTTAATATTGCAGCTGCACACACACGTGTGTTAATGATTAGAAGGTAAGTGAGAGAAGTATCTGAATGGTGTGGAGAGATAGGCTAGGACTGTGACTGTTCAGTTTACTCAAATGTGAGAATGAGGGGTGGTTATATATAGGACTGAAATTAAAACTGAAAGGTTTTTCATATAAGTGATTGTGGGTCTGAAACTCCTTGTCAAAAGACTTCATTGGTGTAAGAAATGCAGGCTTAAAGAGAAGCTAAAGTACTTGGAAGAAATCCATGAAGGCTACCAAAGAAACAAATTGCATAGGACTCAGGAAAACATGTGAAAATAGTTGGGGACTGGTGAACACTTCAGAGTGTCACGTTGTTTTCTGTTTATTTTTGGAGATCGTGCTAGAAGGAACTCATGTCATATTATGAAGGAGCAAGAATCTGAGCAGAGTTACAGCCAAAGGGAGGGAAAAGCCAATGGGTGACCAAAGTTGTCTCCCATTTTTAAATACAGAACTAGAGTGAAATGTTGTAAGCAATAATGAGAATAAGGAAAACATGCTTGATTTGGTTTTTGTATTTAGCATAAATATGGATAAAGAGGTATTAATTTGAGTAACTAAGTTTTCTAATTATTCTTGTTTATCACTCTCTTTATTAGCAAAACCAAGTAGGAAGCTGACGTTCCTGTACTTGGCCAATGATGTCATACAGAACAGCAAAAGGAAAGGACCAGAATTTACGAAAGATTTTGCTCCGGTAATAGTGGAGGCTTTTAAGCATGTTTCAAGGTACAGTATACTGTCATGTGCAGTGTCCTACATCACACCGTATTTGAGAGGTAGTAGAGAAGTCCTCAGTGCATCTCTCCTGACCCAGCTAGTCTTTGTATGCTATTTCTGTACTAGGAAGTCTTGTTAATTTAATCTATTCAGTGTTCTTTTGATCTCAGTCTCAATGGTATTGGATGAAGTTGCGTATTAAATTCATCTGCATTCAGTCCCTTTTGCCTTAGAAAGCTGCTAGCTGTGTCTTAAATTAAGACTTGTTTTCAGTCTGTATTTTATGTGCTGTTGTAGCTGTTTGGTGTGTTTCATTACTGGTGCTGTATGATTTGTTTTTCCCCAGCAGCTATTCATTTTGTTGCATGATGATTCCAGACTCTTAAATACAGAATTATTTTCACATGGTACACAGCTGTTGATGCAACACAAACCTATTTGCAGTGTTTGTGTACTGGGGCTACACACCTACAAATTCATGGGTCAAGCAAGCAAACAGAAAGAAAATTCGGTGCTGGCCCTTTTTTGTGCTTACTAAGACGTGTTGAGCTGGTCTTTGCTTTATTTTCATTGAAATGTGATTTTGCTATTTTCTGAGGTAGACTTCTCATACTTTGATATTGCTAAGGCATGTCACAGTCCTTCTGTGACATAATCCTACAGCAGTGCTGTTCTTTCACCTAGTGCTGATTTTTGCTTTTCTCCTTGTAACAGCGAGTCTGACGAGAGTTGTAAGAAGCACCTTGGCCGAGTGCTCTCTATCTGGGAAGAAAGGTCTGTTTATGAAAATGATGTGTTAGAACAACTTAGGCAAGCTTTGTGTAAGTATTTTATGTGTATGAAAATTCAGTCTTTTCTTTAGAATATTATTTCCCTGACTGCTGTGCTTGTTTTCATTTAGATGGAGACAGAAAGCTGAGGAAGCGCACATATGAACAGATAAAACTTGATGAAAATAACTGTTCGCCTCGAAGTTCTCCTTCTGACCCTCCTCAGGTAAAAGCATGTTTGTAAAATTTTGTCTGCGTATGTTTTGATACAGAATTTTTCAGTTATTCTTGTTTTTTAATGGTCTCTGCTTTTCTTTTTAATGAGGTAATGGTTTCTGAGCAAGGGTGACTAGACCTGAAACTCCTTCACAGTACTTCGGGTTACAGGTGAAGCATGCTAAGTCAGTTTGATAACTTGACCAGAGTGCATTAAGTAGATACTCAGCCTTGTTCACAGCAGGATTTCAGCATTAGCTTCTGCAATGTTTCAAGTTCTCATTTGTTTTCCAGAGTGGTAACAAGTAACATATGTATTAGAATAAGGTTATTATTGATTAAGCAGTAAAATATTTTTCAATGTTGTAATCAAGATGGTTGGGGAAAGTTCTTGTCTACCTTGCGTTGTTATGGCTTCTATAGTTCTTGTGGGGTTTGGTGTTTTTTTTGTTTTTTTGTTTTTAATGGTACTGCCCCACCTCAAAAGGCTTTTTGTTATGGCAAGAATGGCTTCCCTCAATCATTATTTAGTATGTTTCTCTGTAACAGACATCTGGGGCTTCTATGAACATCAGCCCTACTTCCAAAAGAAGTGCACTGATCTAGTCTGATGCAATAGTGAAACAAAACTACAAGAAAAATAATGTAGAAAATGTATAGTAAAATTAAAGGTACTGTAAAATTGCCACTAATGTTAAAAATAAGACTTAGAAGTAGTCTTACATCAATAATTTAAATGAAAAATCTATTTTAGGAATATGACCTTTAAAACTAGGAACACTGCAGTGTTCTGAGAAATAATGGCTTGACTTTGTTTTATTTTCAGTCTGAGAGGAAGTAAAATATTGCTATGCTGACATCATAAAAGCTGCTAAGATTACCATCGAATTTATTCCATAAGCTTATTGTGAAGTACTGTTTTATGCTAGGATCTGTTTATTTAAACTAGTTTTCGATCTTGCATGCTTCTTTCAGACCACAGATCTCATTAGAGCATTACAAGAACTAGAAAACGCTGCCTCTGGGGATGCAGCAGTTCATCAGAGAATAGCTTCTTTGCCTATAGAGGTCCAAGATGTGTCCCTGTTAGACAGAATAACAGGTGAGGGTTGGGGTCCCAGTAACTGAAATGCTGTTCTGAGAGCTTAACAGTATATAATGAAATCATGCTTTACTTGTTTTTCTCTGCTTGCTTTTTAGATAAGGAGTCTGGAGAACAACTTTCCAAAATGGTAGATGATGCATGCATGTTGCTGGCGGATTACAATGGCAGGTTGGCAGCTGAAATAGATGATAGAAAACAGCTAACTCGAATGTTGTCAGACTTTCTCCGATGTCAAAAAGAATTCCTTGCAGAGAAGGAACATAAGCTGGAAGTGCGTAATGTTCTGTTTTAGTCCATTCTTTGCTAAAGCTTGTTCTTGCAAATGTTTTTAGTTTGCCTAAACAACTTTTCTCTCCAAAAGTAAATATTTAATTGCCACTGTTAGGTCTTTGCTTCCAGCACATTATTAACAATGTTCTTGTGTTCCAAATCTTAAACCAGCTCAACATTAGGTAATATTACAGCTGTAATTACTTCAGTGTTTGTCTGTTTTTCTCAGCCTATTCAATTTTCGTTATACGTACAGGCTTAGTTTTAGTAGTGCAGATATAAAGTCTTATCCTAAAAGGTACAAGTTTGAGTTATTCATAGAGAAAAAATTTATTCTTTTCATTGTTGTAAGTCTTAGTTATGTATTACATTGTTTAATACTATCCTTTTAATGAATAGAATGATTTTTCTGGTAGTTGTAGGTTTGTGAAGTCACTTTAAAAGGGGAAGGATCTACTGATTTCAGCGCAACTTTTTTAACCTGACGCAGGTATCCGTTAAACCCAGTAAAATGTAATTTTAGCTTCTACAGCCTCTAATACAGCTGATTAGCAGCACTAGTACCATTGGGAGAGGACAAATCACTAATAAAAGGAGGATGCGGTGAACAGTTCATTATTGGCAAACAATCCCCTAAGTTACTTTGTTCTTCGCTATTAGTCATCTGTTTCCTTTCCTTGTGTATAATACTGTCAAGCCTCCTGTTGAACATCCCACATATTCTAAATAGTTCCATAATTTCATGTCCATTGCTTCCCAAATCCCTTGTCTCAGCTTTAAGACATAGGTTCCAGCACAAACTTGGATTTCAATAATAGAACTGAAGCTGTGTCCTTTTGCAAGTGGAGATAGCTGAACATTTGCAGTGCCCATGGTGCACAAACTAATTAATTCTCGAGTTTCATCATATAGAACTGTCAAGAACATTTTCTTGACTCCATGGTTTCTTTATGCTTTTGTAACTTCATAACTTGAGTTCAGATTTTGTGGTGCCTTTGTTCAGGAAAATGTTCATAATGTGTCTGAAGTGATCATTCAGATCAGTTGTGTCATTCCTAGACTACTCATTTCTTGACTGCCTTCCTTTGCTCTATGCCTCACAGAAAAGCAATTGATGAAGGTTCTTCCTATCAACTTCACTGCTTATCCTGTGGGAAGAGTATCAAGCAACTTTGTGTAAGGTAGATGTTATGCACGGTAGTGCTGATTACAGTAGCAACTGTCCAACTGGAAAATGGAACCTGGGGGATTAAAGAACAGGAAGTCTCAAGCTTTTCATCACCTGCCTTACCTTTCTGCTGTGTGTGTGTGCTTAATATGTTTGAAGGACAGGCTCCTCCAGTACCAGGGTAGGGCAGATTGTCTTGACACTCACTTCCTTTTGTCGATCGTTCCCAGCAATTAGACCCTGTTTAAATAGACCACTGTGATAGTGAGTTGCTCAAAAGTAGTGACTTAGTTATTCTGGCAGATTTATACTTCTGTAAAAACAAGAGAGCTTGTTTAATCAGAAAGTGCTAATGAGTGCGGCTGTGAACAGATAACATGCTAGTTAATTTTCAACAAATAAAAACCTGTTTAATTTTCCAGTGTTACTAGATCAAAAAGTTCAAACTCCAGGAGGAAGCAGTTGCTTAATTTGAGGCTGTCATGGTCCCTAAAACTGTGTTTCTTGGCTGAATTACTTAGGTGTTAAAGAATCTCATTCTAATACAGCACACTTTCTGGTCTGGACTGTTTTTAGAGGTCTTTATTGGAAAACAAGATATAGTACCTGTAGCAGTCTGCTTTAATGAGATGAAGTTCTAGGATGTTGAGGTAAACTGCAAGAAAGTTTTTAGGCTAATCAGTGTGGTATAAATGCAGGTTATTAGTAAAGAACTATGAGTCAAGGTGGAGTCACCCAGGGTACTAATAAAGAATTATGAACCAAGAAAGAACAAGAACCTTAAAATCAAGTTTCTAAACTTGTGTTAAGATAAGTAAAGTGGCTTTATGCTCATTAGCAGTAGTTCCTTTTGGTTTGGGAAGTTCAGGCTGATAAACATTCCAAAGTTTGGAAGTCTAAGATCAGGATGTCTTCATGGTATTGTCTATAGGGCCGGCTGACTTAGTTTGCCTTTTTTTTTTCTCCCCTTTTTTTTCTTTCTTTTTTTTTTCTCTTTTTTTTTTCTTTTTTTTTTCTTTTTATGTTAAAGAAATTGCTGTCTTCTGATGTAAACACGAAATTCCTGTAGCCAGATGCATTTGTTTTCTGAAGCAAGGACTCTGTTTTTACAGTCTTAGAAAATACCATACCTCAGATTGTGCCTTGCTTCTTGGCTTTTTATTTAAAATGGCACTGGGAAAGGAGCTGTCACCTCATTCTTTGAGACTCTGTTTCCTGTATTGTCTCTCCCTAGGTTTTGCTGTTGTAAGTTTAATTTCTTGTCAAATGAACTTGTTCTAGAAAAGCTTGTTTCATTTGTTAGACTTCTGTCAATTGACATTTTAGTGTAAAATGGTCTCTTGGTTGTATCAAGTCTTCATTTCTTTCTGAATTAATGTTGCTACTCTGTAACTACATTGCTGAGATCCTACCTATTTGTCAAATACCCAGGTATGGAAAGAAACAAGTGGTTATATTCTTAGCAGAACCTAGAAATGTTACCTGCTGTTGATCTGGTTTAACAATAGTAGAATTTGAGTTCCCAGAGAATTTTTGCGAACTTTAAACTTAAGATGGGAGCTTTAGACCTAAATTTGCAGATACTTTATCTTCTGAAGAAAAATATTTACAGGTAAGTAACTTTGAATGACCAATCTTTCCATAAGTATTTTTTTTATAATTTTCTCTGGCAGTTGTTTCTAAACAGAAGTGCATGTTTCCCATCAAAATCAAGGTAATGTATGCATTAAGTCTTGACCGAAAATTTTGACAACAGGTAAATATGAGCTATTATGTCTTCATCAATAACTAGCTGTACTTCTTAATTAGGTGACTTAAGTCTGCTCTGGGTAAGTAGTGTCATCTTTAACTCTTAAATGGTTTTCTTTAACATCTGTCTAGCTTCTGTTGCAGGTGATGGACACGGACCTATCTTCTAGTGATGTCATCATCCATTAGTACACACATCCTGCTAAAAATAAATTTAAGAATCAAAATCTCGTATTGTCTGTTGTTTTTGAAAATGGAACAGGAGCAATTCTCTAACTACTCATACCAGACCTCTGCAATTTTCACCTGTATTCTCACAAACATTACTGAGTTTATACCCAAGATGGATAAGTGTTTATCCAGTGTCATACTTTTTTAGAACTTTCACATGGTTATTCCTAAAACTCAAGTCCTTTCAGTTAGGTCATTTGAAATTCCAAATGCGGAAGTTTGGCTGTCACTTGCCTTGAAGCTGCCGTTACCAAAAGGAAAGACGTTTTCAGACTGTCACTTTGTAACTTACACTCTGGCTATTGGGTTTACATGAACGTCAAAAGTGAGAAGTGATGGATATAGGAATTGTCCTTCACAAGCACAATAAAGAACTTTCACTTTGTTAATGTCTATCTATTTTACATTTTAAGTAGGTAACAGGGAGGATGTATTTTGTAATTGCTCTTATGCCTGTTTAGAGCCCTCCTCGAATTTAGGATTGTGCTAAAGAGTATTTTCCCTTCACTTTAAAACTTAAAGCAGTATAAATATTTAAGGCTCACTGTACTCTAGCTTTATTTCAAAACTTGTATGGGATTTATAGGTAGATGTCATACTGTCAGAGAAAATGTAAATTTATGCAGAAAAATTTTTGTAGGAACCTTCTTTTTCTCAAAACACTGAGAACTAATATCCTGTTTTCTACTGCTTTGGCTGACTGGGCTTCCTTATTGTGTCACTCTCCCCCTGCCCGCCCCCTAGTTTTTTGAACAGAAGTGTTGGTTGATCTGTTGATCCGACTGAAGGCTGATGAAAAGACCTTTCTGTTATAAAGTTGGGGCTGTTCAGCCTGGAGAAGAGAAGGCTGTGTGGAGACCTCATAGCAGCCTTCCAATATCTGAAGGGGTCTATAGGGATGGTGGGGAGGGACTCTTCATTAGGGACTGTAGTGAGAGGACAAGGAGTAACAGGTTCAAACTTAAACAGGGGAAGTTTAGATTGGATATGAGGAAGAAATTATTTACTATAAAGGTGGTGAGGCCCTGGAATGGGTTGGCCAGGGAAGTTGTGAATGCTCCATCGCTGGCGGTGTTCAAGGCCAGGTTGGACAGAGCCTTGGGTGGTATGGTTTAGTGTGAGGTGTCCCTGCCCATGGCAGGGGGGTTGGAACTAGGTGATCTTAAGATCCTTTCCAACCCTTACTGTTCTATGATTCTATGCAGGCACAGAGGATTAGATACACATAAATGAATGTCCAGGTGTGTTCATCTTCTGTTGATACTGTCTGTAGGGATGACATGAATAACAGAAGTAACTGATTTACTGTTTTTTCCTGTTGCTTTGCTTTTGGCTCTTTCACAATCTCATTGATAACAGAGTAAGCAGATATACTAAATTTCAAATAAAAGCTTTGATAGTTTGAAGTCTTAAATGACTTGTTAATGAGTGTGGGCAGGGGATCATATGGCGTTTAGGAAAACAAGACTGCCTCTTTTCACCTTTATTTTGATGCTATGGAAAAATGTAGCATCACTACCCTTAGCATATACTGGATGACTCAATTTCCTTGCATAGTGTTTCTGTCAACTTACCACTTTAAATTGGTAAGCATCTTGTTAGTAAATCTAAATTTTTATGAAGAAAATGCTACTCTGGGAGGCCTTCTGTGTTTCAGCTGCTTGCATTTAATTAAGGCACTTTTATTGATGTTGCTGTCTTGCATTCCTGATTTTCTACAGCTGTATAACAATATTCATATTCTGACACTCTCACATCTGGTTATAATTGTGGTTTCTTAGCATATTGAGATAATATTATGTTCTGTGCACTTTTATTTCATAATTAAGCTTTGTAGCTCAGTATAGCTTGACTTGTCTTCCTGAAGGGTTTAATTTTGTCATGGGATTTTGTGGGTAAACAGCAAGCAGTTAGTTGTCCTGGTCTGTAGCTCTGGAGTCGAAGGCTTCTATATTTTTATTTTTTCCCCCCTGTTCTGGGTTAGTGGTTTCAAACACAGACAAAAATGTTAAGCAAAGAATTTGGGAATGACAGTACTATGACAGGCCTCTTGTATTTGGATTTTGTTTCTTGGTACAAGACTAGATAGATACTATTATCTGTTGTTTCCCCCCACCTTGGCCTTCGTATCGTCACAGGGTGTAGTGCTTTTCTTGCTGTTTTTTTTCCTTCAGACCCCTTACACTCACCTTTGTATGCCAGCTTCTTTCTTTCAGTGCCAGATGAACCTAGGGTATTAGATACAGTCATGCTTTGTACTTTTCAGGTCCACTTCAGATAATTTGGATTCATTTCTTTGTAATGCGGCTGAGCAGCTAAAGTATTTTGCTGATCTTTGATTAAAGTTGAGGAAGGTGATTTGTAGCATGAATTTTATGCTGCTTTTTGCTATGGGACAGAGTTTGCAGCACTGTAGGTGATTTATAACTCCCTAAATATGGAAGTACCACAGTAACTCAAATTAATCTTGAGTTAGAACTGAGCTGTGCTTTATCTGCTGCTAAGAGTGTAGTGA
Source organism: Amazona ochrocephala (assembly GCA_039720435.1). Classification (NCBI taxonomy): domain Eukaryota; kingdom Metazoa; phylum Chordata; class Aves; order Psittaciformes; family Psittacidae; genus Amazona; species Amazona ochrocephala. The sequence continues at coordinate 71,801,140 of CM077876.1, read as the reverse complement.
TTACAGAACTGGTAGCTGGGAAATACCAGGAAGTGGGAAATGAGGTTCATGTGTACTCCTAAGGACTATTTTAAGTATTTAAGATCTTCTGATACATGCTTGGCAGCAAAAGACTCTCTGTAGGTAGTGATACCAAACTGGCCATGTTGTATGGTCTCGTGGTGTTATGAATATGCACATAAATTTCTGCTCAGTATTAGATCTTCAGAAATCAGAGCTGGATTGACAGTGCTTCCAGTTCAGGGAGGATATGTCCTCTACTAAAAGAGGAGTTTGAATTGATACAGTTATTTTTGGGCTGATGGGGACATAACTTTGGATCCCTTGATAATAAAAAGAGGAGAGCCCTTGCCAGAATTATTTCCTTCCTTTTGTGAGCCAATTGTAAGTAACTTTTTTCAGAGAAGTGTATGTCACTTCAACCATCAGGAGTGAAATGTATGCGAAGTTCTCTAATGGATAGGTTCTCTTTATTCTAATTCTCCCCATCCTACCCTGTATGAAATGGAGTATGATTCAGAAACAGGCCTCTATGCTTAGATTTGTGTCGATTGTATCAAAGCCCTTGCTCATAGGTTGGCTTTGAATGACTATTTGAGATGCTTTGTGTAGTGTGAATGCCTATTCGTCTTAAAGTCAAGTTTCACTGGGGTATTTCTGTCTTATTAGAAAAGCACACAAACACACACACAAAACCCCCAAATAAACCCCACAAAACATAATCCCCCCCCAAAAAAAAACCCAAACCATCAAAATTGTAGTTTGGATTATTTGCCTGCAGATGATGGGCACAATTAAGCAATCACTGCAATACTTACCTCCTTAAGGTTTGTTAGGTTAGAAGTTAAAACGTGAGAGGATATTTAAAATGAGACACAGATTGCATCTTTTATCTGCAATAGAATTAGGCTTGCTAAGCATGCCAGTTTCCTAACCTGTCTTTTAAATGTGCGGGTTCTTTTGCATCTGTGAGCAGGTTTTTTTCAGTGGCAGGGATACAGTCAAAAAGATAAGTTTTGCAGAAGTAATTTGGTGGATTGGAGTGGAGAACAGCAGCCCTTACCTGAAAACACAGCAAAATCAAGTGGTCAGTGCATTTTGTTCCTTTGTGCTCCACCCATTTTATGGCTATACTGCTTGCTTGCCCCATTCCTTTCAACAAGTTTATAAGCTCTCTGTACTTGAGCAGTAAATAATAATTAAAATAAATTTTAATTGTGGTTTAACAACTGCAGCCTCGGCTGCCATGGGGCCCATAGTACAGTTTCTCAGTCCGTACCTGAAAGAGTATTAGGCTTCAGAACTCTGTTATTCAGAGCAACTGAAACACTTGAAGACTTACCCTTTCTAAATTGAATTACCAGGCACTTGAGTATAAATCCTGGCTTTTCTGACAGATAGGTCGGTTCTACTTTGCTCGTCCTTGTAAAATAAGGATCACCTTTTGCTTCAGTTCATCACATTTTAAAGTATCACTTCTCACATTGAAGATGCTCTGGCTTTGAAACAGGGTAATAAAAATGTTATTTTGTATTTCTAAACGTTTTACTGATTACACTCATTATTTTTGAAGGGTGGCTTTTTGTAATGTTCACACTGGAATTTACCCATTTCTTTCCATTTGTGAAGGGGATGGGAGGGAAGTACAAGATAACTGGGTACTTTAATAACCCTTCAGGCACCTTTTTAATTCCTTGTTATAAAAATACTGAGAGAAGAGACTAGTCTTCTTTAGGTAGGACTTGCTGTTGTTTGTGGGACTTTTGGATAGAATATTCCTGGCTGTTGCAGGCCAAAAACTTCACACTGTTAACCAAAACAAAAGGATCCGTTTGTGTCATCCTCAGAAGAGCAAGTTTTGCAGGTATGTAATGGATTCATTTTTTGTGCAAGCATCTGAGATGATGGGAAATGGAAAACAATCATCAGTGCTTTATCTAGAGCCTTTAAGTTTTTGAAGGTCAGCTGTAGATTGGCAGCTGACTTTGCTTTCTGCAGCAGATGTTCCCTTTGATCAGATGTTTGTTGGAAGGGGAAAAAACCCCTCGTATGACTGGATGTAAGAAATATCGAAACTGCAACACATTTTTATGTCAGTAGTAGCGATGCTTTTCAAGTTAAGGCTACACCTTTTGTACAAACTTTCATTTCCCATGGTAATATTGTTGGTGTTTATACTTTTTAAAATCTTGATGTTTTGTCCCTACACCTATTAAATTTTAAGAACATACTTTTTTTAATGTGTATTGTGGATACAGAGTCAGCAGAACTGTAAAGCCTGCTTGTATCCGTCCCACAACTAGAAACTTGCTTTTGGAATTGTTATTTGTCAAAGCAACTGTAAACTCTAAATAGAAATGTAAGACTACACTGGAATGACAGGTAGTAGCTACACAAAGTAATCATTGGACTTTACACGCAGTTTTGAGAGTTAACAAGGGAAGCAATCTAGTTTCAGTAAAGAATGTTGTGGATGGAAAGGAAAAAGGAAGGGAAGCTATTGCAAAGCTTTGCTCCACAATTTGAGGTGACTTGGACAAACAAACTGATTAGAAATCTGTTGCTTTAGCTAATGTCTTCTGGTAGTTTCCCTTAGCAGGAAAATAAGCCAAGGTGTATTAAAAGATAATTATGTTAGACTAAAATGCTGTGATCCTTAGTGTTTTCTTTAAACTGTGCCCTAATTAAAGCCTATGTTAGGCTAATAGCCAGAAGTTACACCTGGAAAAATTTTCTGCCATCGTTAGAATCTAGAATCCTTATTTTTTTTTTTTTTTTATTTTTTTTTTTGGTCTAACAAGCTTCTAGTTAAGAGGCAGCACCACACTCAAGTTACTCTTTACTATGACTTATACTGGTAGTTAGATTATTTTTCTTCTGCATTTCTGATCGTAACTTGTCTGGTTGGGTGGAAGGGCTGATCAGAAGTGCTCTTAGGAATCTCTGACAGAAGAAGAGAAATGGCTAGAATATCAGCTCACTTTTTCTCTCAGCTTTGCTGAAACAACTATCTCAGTTACAAACTTTTGATGCCTCCACTTAGAACTAGCATAGTGTTAGACAGAAAAGTGACTTGTGTAAAATCTGCTATAGAATATGGTAGCAGTCATGCATTTGTAGACAGGGCTGGTACCTTTTTGAAGAATTTGTGCACAGCAAGGAAACAGTCTACAGGTGGAGAAAAACTAGGTTTTTATGGGACAGCATTTAAAGAAAATTTGCATCCAGTGCAGTTACAGAAGCTCTTGGGAAGAGTGCTCCCATTTACCTCTGTCTTCACATATACGTAGGAAAATAATTCATCAGCTTGTGTGATAGGCTGAGGTGCAAATATTTTCAGAGTCTGTTAATGAAATAATAAAGTACATTTTGCTACTAGTTGTATTTTAATGGCAACGTAGGGAAAGTAAAGTTCTTACTGGAAGAAATGGTTGGTACCTGGCACTAACTGAATTAGTAAGTCTAGGTGATATTTTTATGACAAAACTTGTTTGTATTTTTTTTAAGTGTTTTTAGGATAAAATATTCCTGTTTTAAAATATTTCAGCATTTTGTGATGTGTAAAGGACAGTGCACTTTCCATGCTGGTTTGGGGATTTTTTTGACATGGAGAGCTTGAAATACATGAATAGATGAATTTCATTTATTGCTAAGTCCCTCAGTTATGGGTAAAAAGGTCACTAGAAATAGAACAACATTGAAGAATTCATGTGAATCTCTCATGACTGAAAGGGTAGTTTTTAGTTTTAATAATTCTGTTGTCAAAAAAAATTCTCTGAGTTCATCCAAAACCAAATGATTGAATTCATAGTTGAGCTTCTTTAATCACTCACTAAATTATTTTGTTTCCCTCGTTTAAATTCATGGTGTTCTTATGTAATGGTAATACTAAGCCAGTCACAAGGTTTTATCACGACCAGTTTAGACATATTTTATGGTATATGCTTTTTTGAAGTAGATATTGATGATCTGAAGGACACGTTTGGCTTTTCTGTTAATTATAAATTCTCTGTCTGCAGTTCTTAATAAAGGTGCAAGTAAATAGACAAAATGAGCCAACAGGTAGTTTTGACACATCACGGTAGTGATGTCTTTTTGTTTAACCAGTAGCTCTCCGATGTGCCCTTTTAAGTAAGCTCTGCTGACCATGTAAGTAGCAGATCATGGAAGTGAATAGCTTTCATCTGTCTTCAACTAAGGCTAAATATAGATCGTGGGAATACTGTTCAGTAGGACTCTAAACTGAATTTTATAGATGAAAAATACCACACACCAGTGTCTTAAGTATAGTAAACCTGGGTAATTTACTTCAAAAAATTAAGTTCAGGCATTTTATAACATCAGATACTCCTGGTTCTTAAAAGTAGTTTGAAGAATAGTGGGCAATTTCATGAAGCAGGAGGCCAAGAGAGCCAGCTGAGAAAAGGTTAAAACTTTTAAGGATAATAAGGCTTCTCTTAGCTGGGCTGTTGCTGAAAAATTCAATTCTTAAAAACTGTCTATCTGTTAAAGCATGCAGGTGAAATAGAGTTTTGAATAATGTTTCCTTTCAGCTAGTAGCAGCTTTAGTTTAGTTAATATATAATCCAGTAATATAATCCAATACCTGAAGGGGGCCTATAGGGATGCTGGGGAGGGACTCTTCATTAGGGACTGTGGTGAGAGGACAAGGGGTAATGGGTTTAAACTTAAACAGGGGAAGTTTAGATTGGATCTGAGGAAGAAATTCTTTACTGTGAAGGTGGTGGGGCCCTGGAATGGGTTGCCCAGGGAGGTTGTGAATGCTTCATCCCTGGCGGCGTTCAAGGTGGGGTTGGACATAGCCTTGGATGGCATGGTTTAGTGTGAGGTGTCCCTGCCCATGGCAGGGGGGTTGGAACTCGATGATCTTGAGGTCCTTTCCAACCCTTACTATCCTATGATTCTATGATTCTATGAATATTGGCTTGGTTATGAAAATTAATCTCCAAGAATAGTGATGGCTTTTTTCTCTTTAGAAGCCAAGCTGGAAGGCTTACCTCCATACTGAAATACATGTGTTTACACACACACGAGCACGCTGTGTGTGTACTCTAAAGTAGAATGTTAAGGGGGAATGGGAGGAAGAGAACTGCTAGGCTTTCACACCTTGCTGCAGCTACCTGGTGGAAGTCTTTATGCTTGTGTTGATTTTAATTGGAAGCTGAGATTTATGATCATGTATATATTTATACACACACAAAGCCTGTTGCTTTTTTCTAGCATGTTATTTCAGAGTGGTGTGTAGTACAGATGTCTGCAGGGGGAGAACAACTTGGAAGCTATGAATTAAAGCATGGTTAAGGACAGTGTGAAAACACTAGATCTCATTATTGACTTTCTCTTGAAGCCGTATATGTTAGGGTTTTTTGGGAGGGTGTAATGGAACAGCAAGAGAGCAATTGGGAGAGGTATTTCAGCAGCATTGAGAAAGCAATGTATTCCACATCTGTTGTGCTTGCCAAGAATTAGTTTCTTAGCTGGGGAGAAATGGAAGTTCTTTGTCACAGGAGCGCTCACCATCACCCGATATAGGTGTAAAATGGTCCTTACCACTTGCCTTTAATTCTAGACCAAAGGAATGGCCAGAGTACATTTACAGCTGCATTCAGTAGCCGTGTTTTTCAGTTCTGCCAGAAGTAAAAGAATACTGGCTTAGTCTACTTCAGAGTTATTTTTTTCTACTGCCACAATCTGGAATGCTTTGAACTAACAATGAAAATAAGGAGAAATAAAATGCAGGGAAACAACTCAGGATGATATATAAATCTTTTAAATAAACTAATTGTCTTGGAATCTCATTCTGCTAATACAGTATGATGATGCATCTCTGAGATAAAAAGTGAATTAAATTGATTACAGAGGGCAGATCATTTTTCTAACACTTCTCAGCTATTGCTGGCCATGATCAGTGGAAGAGGGGGTAGTGAACTGCTGTTACTGAAAGTTATAGGTATCGTGCTATTCTGATTTCTTGGGAGACTTGACTGTTGCAGTCGTGCTGTTAGTCTATCAGTTCTTATTTCATTTATCAGGGAAACAATCAGTTCCTTAGAATTCCTATAAAATTAATTTTTTGACTAAGTGGATAAAAGAGAGGCCGAAGTGAACGTTTCAGTAGCTCTTTTCCACTCAGTCTGCTTATCCGGTCAGCCTGTGTAGCGTGGAACCAGCCATAATCTCCATTGCTCTTTGACACAATAATAGCTGGGCAATATAGAAGGCATCAAGGGGTATTGGGATGGTGAGGGGAGAGATGGAGGGGGCAGACTGGATGGGAGATTCTGTCGGATGGAGAGTAAGACTAACTGGGATGGAGTCGAGATGTTTAGCCATTTCTTTACAAGAATCAAATGGCATCACCTTTCACTGAACACCGTTTTACCACTGTGCTGCCTCATCTTGAATAAATGGTTCTATGGAGGGTGTAAAATACTTGCATATGATAATAGGGTTGAAACAGTATTTCTCTGAAAGTATTAGAAAAGCCAATGCTTTCAGCTGTTCTCTCCAATATCACTAGCTGCTTTATTTTCTTGACTGATTCAGTATGAGAACTTGTTTATTCTTCACAAGGGCACCTTTCTGTTTAATTTTCGTCATCTGTGAAAGTACAGTGCTCCATCAAGAAAAAGAAGAAAAATCTTTCATAACATTTTTTCAAATTGAAGAAGAGCTTCAGTATTTGAAGTGGAATGGTACACATTTAAATGGAGATATTTGGAACATCCTGTTGTCTAAATGTCAAAAAGGAATTTTAGTTACTTGTTCTTCCACTTTTACACTACAATTTAAGAAAAAAACCCCAAAACAGCAGAACACATTTTAGGACCATGAGAATAATATCTTTGAGGGATATAGACGGGAGAGGAATGTACTGTGACATTTGTGGCAGAAAATTTAGAGAACATAAGAAACAAATGTTTTACTTTTTTGTTAACGGACAAGATAAGGACTCTGAGGAAATAAATTGCTGTTAGCAGTATTATTTGGCCACAGCCTTATCTCCCTGAATCAGGGTGGTTTCTCAGTGCAAGAGCTATCAGTTCTCTCTCCATAGCTGGTTTTCTTTGCTACAGCACATATATCATTTGTTAGTGGGGGTGAGGGAGGGAGCTGAGAAGTAGGAAGAATGGCACACGCTTTATTAAATAATTGTAGAAGTTACAGTGGATGTACACCAGAGAGTTGGAGTCTTAATTACTATTTTGTATGTTAGCACAAGTCCTCAAGTATTTGAAACTATTCTGCTGGTCTTTCAAGTGTAGGTCAGTGTTAACTAATAGAAATCACTGTAAAATTAAGTCTTTGATCTTCCTGCAAGTTTAATGTTTCACTCTGTGTTTTGAGTCTTGTGGGTTGTTCTTTTTTTTTTTTTTTTTTTTTTTTTTCCTTCTCCCCACCCATCCAAACTAGATTTTTGTGTGCTGCTTCATTTTGAGTCCCTGTAAACCAGATGTGGAGATCAGTTTCACAGTCAGCACATGCAGCGGTTTTAAAGCTCTGCTGCGTGCAGGATTTTGGGGTAGGAAATGTGTAATGACCATTAGTTACTACATATTGCAAGAGAGAGTAAAATTTTGAAACACACAGAATTGAAAGTTGGAGACTAAACATTTGAGCTTTGAGTTCCACCATTCAAAAGATTTTTGTTTTGAGGTCACTTCTGAAAATAGCACACTAACGATATGTTAAAAATAGCAATAAAACAATACGAAGAAGGCTGGAGAAGCGAGATTTATATCTGATTGTGGTCCTAGCAGTCAAGTAGATGCTTACTTTGCTCTAGTTGCTCAGATGCTGGGTTCTTACTACCCCTTTCCATTCTTAATTATGTATTTCTCTTCGTCCTTTGGTTCTCTTTAGTTAGTAGCATTCAGATAAGGTTCATTTTACTTCAGCGCAAATACTGCATTCATCAGACAGCAAAGGAGGTAGAAGGACAACATTGTTTGCAGAGTTGTGTCTGTGAAAAAGTTCTTGTTTCTGTGGAGTGCTGAGCTCCTTATAACTTCTTTAAAAACAAAGTTCAGCTGTCATGGTGTCAATAAATGTGAACCCTATGATTGTGGAGATGGTAGAAGGCAGAAGACTGAGCAGACGGTAAAACTCCCCCAAGTGTTAGACTTGGCAATATTTCAAGCGCACAGGGTTTTAACGCAACTTATTTCTAGGTTGCTAGTAACTGCCAGAATAGGAGTGATTCTGCAAGGGAGGTAGATGGCAAATCCGGCATTTCCTGCATCACATCCCAATTCGCTATTTGTAATCTCACACATCAGTTTATTTCTTTTTTTTGCACTATCACTTGCTCTGCTTTCTCAAACCACAGTCACTAAGAAAACACTGAGCACATTGCATCCGTATAGAATATCCTCTTTCTTTCCCTCCCTTCATCTTGTCTTTGTTATCTTACACATCAAGACTCAAAGGGAACCTGAATCTGGTGCTATTTTGTTGCCTAAGACTTCAGAATGTCAAGGTGAAACCTGCTTGAATTCTAGATGTGTTCTAGAAACATCATAAAATCTCCCATTTTAAGTTACCTGTTTTCTGATGGATATAATTAACATCCATCATCCATAGCAAACTGTGGTCAAAAGGTGGTGGCTCATTTAGAAAGTCAGTATATTTTGAGCAGATTATGCCATCATTGTACCGACTTTATTCTGGAGTATTTGACTTCCCAAATCCTGATAATCATTTGTCATCCAGAAAAAAAACAGGGGTTTAGTTTAACTGGTACTTCATCAGTAGTTTCCATCCGTATCTGTTTCAGACTTTCACTCTTCTACGATTCCACGATAACTACCGTAAGTGACATGTACTGTATGGGTGCCAGTAAATCATGTTTTTCTCTTTCCCTGTTTTCTGCCTTCTGCCCTAGGAAAACTTTTTTTGGTTGTTGTTGATTTTTTTGTTGCTGCTGTTGTTTTTAAACCAATGGTACATTAAACAACCTTTGGTTTCAGATAATTTTGATCTCGAAGCTGCACCACTGTAATTAGTATTGGAGGCACTGACTGTTTAGCAAAACAATTTAGCATACTGCGTTGAAAACCAGGCATTTCTTGTGCTGCTGTCACAGGTCATGTAGTGAATTGAGTGCCATTTCCAGTAGAGAAACCCTTCATTTGGCATAGGATGATATTAGATGAGCCTCTTTAGAGAGAATTTGGTTTCTGCCTATGTGCGTACCTATTAATTTGCTCTTCTGGCAATAACACAGTTACTGTGCTTAGCTTTGGCATTATCTGAAGGTGTAGAAGTGGGAAGTCCCTATATACAATATTCTTATCTGTGGAAGAAATCAGGTGTTCTTGCTCAGCAATGTTATCTCAAAGCCTTTTTATCCTGAGATTGTGGAATAAAGCACAAACAGCGAAGCAGGCACACACCCTAGCAGAAAGTACAGTCACTATGTGCTGGTTTTATTCTGGGGAACCTGTGTGAACTTTTTCAGACAGCACGTTCCTCTCAAAAACTGATAATTCCTGGTTTTCTGCATTTCTTCTTGTGCAACAGTGCTGTATTAGAACATAGCAGCAAGAAATTTAATGTGACTAGGCTATCTTACAGAAGGTAGTCTTTAAGCCACTACTCACTTAGGTTTCCCGGCTATCTTCTTGCTTGTAATTTATATGGATTGTCAATGCATTCTTCTCCTGCAGTGCCTGTAAGCCAAAGTCATCCTAATGGCATTGAAAATGTAATGGCCTGTTTCTTCTGCAACCATCTTGTACCCATGTTCTCAGCGTTTCTAGGAAGAAGCACCTTGAAAGTTCTTTTTTTACCTCCTGACTGATTAGTTCTTTCTGCGTTACTGGAAAGAAGAATCCAAGCCTGTTTCGTGAAACACTTGAGGTCTTCCTGTATTCTCAACCTACACTCTGGTAGAGCTGTTACATTTAGTGCTAATCCTTGAGTCATAGAGGGGTGTTCCTTTATTACTGGGCTAATCCGTGTTACTAAAATTGGACTCCAAAGGATCATACAACTGCTTTCAAGACAGGTAGTTGAAAATTCTTGTTTTGATGTATATGCAAAACATTATTATTAGCATTATTTTATTGGAGTTTCTTTTTTCAAATCTTATGGTTCAAGATAAAGAAGCTTGCTATCACTGTGCAGACTAGAAGCATCTCATGTATTCTATTCATGTCCTTGAAGCTATGCTGGATGTCAGTGGAAAATTAATGTACTTTTCATGCAATGTGATCAGAAAAATTGTACACACTCAATAAGATCTGTAGGTTTTAACTTTATGTTTTGGTTAAACAGTAAGCAGTAATTTTAAGGCTTTTTTGAGGAAGAGCCTTACTGTGAGTGGCTGAGCATTGGAATAGGTTGCCCAGGGAGGTTGCAGAGTCTCCTTCCCTGGAGATATTCAAGAGCCTTCTAGACACAATCCTGAGCAATATGCTGTAGGTAACCCTGCTTGAGCTGGGAGGTTGGACTTGATGACCCCCAGTAGTCCCTTCCAGGCTCAATCATTCTGTAATTCTGAGGATAATTCTGTATGTGGGCTGTAGAATAATCTTGATCACTTGGACTGCAGTTTTGGAGCTACCTGTAACTATTCTTTGTCTGAATAGCTAGCATCCAGTTAGGTAATAACTAAAAGAGCAAGAGAGTTTACAGAAGCTACTCTTAAAAATACCAAAAGTAGAAAAGACCGAGATGTATAATCTAGGTTTTAGCTATCTTCATTTATAAAATGCTGAGCGCAAACAAAAAGATTTGCATATTTTGATAAATCTTTAGCATTTAAATACGTATTTGTTAATTTAAGAAATCATAATTTTATTATGTGATTTAAGATTTAGAGTAAATTTATTTCCTCTGTGTTTGTATGAGTTGGTGCCCAAGTTTAATAGGAGAAAGTTGCAGAAAATACTGGATTTCATTAAAGCTCCAGTAAAAGCAAAGCTATTGGTGAAAAGTCTAAACACACAGATGAACTGTTATGAGGGACAGCAGGCAGGCTTTCTGTGTTGTAGTGGGAGAAAGGACACTGCAATTCTGACAACTGAGAGGTCCAAAGTTGCACTAAAACCATTTCTGCAGGAGACATGTTCTACACAGCCTGCAAAATGTTTAATGGCAGAAAAGCTTTCTCTTATACTGCTGCATATTTGTTAAAGCACGTTGCCCACCTTTTCATGGCACATGTGTTTAACAATACTTTTCCTTCCAACATTTGAGTACCTAAGCATGCTTTTATGCTACATCGCACAGCCTTTGCCATGGAGCACAATAAACTTTCTCCACCAAAGTTCAGTTGATCTGGAAATGCAGTGAAGTATGTCCTACACAGTTGCAGATTTCAACCTACCTTTGAATGATGGTAGCGAGGGGCTTTTGCTGGGTTTACTTGGCCCTGTTTCCTTGACTCTTCTTGATAATGTAGTTGCAAGCAAGTCCCTTTTCCTGAACAGTGGGAGAAGCATGGTTTTGTAGTTGGTTCTTTTTTTGCTGTGAAATAGGGGACGGTTGTGGTCTCTGCATCATCAGCAGTTACTTGCTCTCTCAGTGGAGGTTCCTCTTGCTATGTTGTAATATCAAGGACATGCTAGAGCTGACTGGGAGTCACTGGGATTCATTTGGGCTGCTAAGCTCCTTCAGCTTGCACTGCCTGGCTAGCTTGATTTAATTTCACTCACAGGTGGGTTTTTAGGGTGCCAGTAGAGAAGTTGCCTTTTGCTTTACAAGATGAGCCCTTTAAAAAAAAATAGAAATAGAAATGAATGCATGGTGACTTATGGCCATTTTTTAAAATGGTTTCTTTTTTTGGTGCAAGTCTTTATATTTCATTATAAGTCATGGTTAAGTCATAAACCATTTTTCGTAAGTGTACCTTGGATTTAGTGCTGTTTCCCCTTCTGCACGGGGGAATTGTTGCCCTTTTGCATGATGGTTCACTGCAGAGTGAAAGCGAAGTGGCATACTGAGGCCTAATACTTGAGACCTCTACCTCATTGCAGGCTGGAAACATAAACCCAGAGGGTATTATGTTGTTCATCATAAACGCTTAGTCTACCCTGCAACTGATCATGTCCAGCAGACCAGAAATCTCAAAGCATGTCCCAGCAGGCTGATTTTGCTGTGCCAACCAGTTCTTGCCTGAACTTCAGCTGCGGATTCAGACCTGCTGGTTTTGTTTCTCTTGGTGAAAGTCCCAGTTGTCAGATCTAGGCATAGCTTGTTTTTGTTTTCAAACTTCAGGATTGTAAGAGATCTGAAGGGATGATCTTATGGACAGACCAGTCTTAATGGTTTACTGAACAAGTAGAAACAAGATGGACAAGTATTTTAAAAGTTCTTAAATTGCCCAGCAAGCCATGTATATGCAATTTGTATTCAGTTCCATTTGCCACAATGATAAGCCATTTTGGGTAGCAAGAAAATTGTATGGGAATTTGCAGCAGCTCACTATCAAAATGAGACAGATATAATTATTCTGCAATTTGGACATCAAATCTGATAAAACCCACATGCTTCCCTGCTTTACTGAGGTATTGTAAGTAAAAACAGAATTTTAAGAGAACTTAAACTCCTATTTTAGCCTGTATAAATGGAAGTAGACCCTGAGTTTTTCTGTAGAACCTTTGATACAAATTTCAAACAGTATTAAGTGTAGGAGAGTAGATTTTATATGAATAAAAGAGAACTTTGGATTGTCTGTCATACAAAAAACCCCCAGGGTAGTGTACCTGGTTAAAATTTACATGAGTCACTTGCATACTGATATGCAGGAAGCATAGGGCAAAACACAGAATTTAAATGATTTACTACTTTGTATAATTCCATTTTCTTCAACACTATGGAAACACAAATAATTTAGAAAATACAGTAAAGGAACTGATGAAGAAAAGTAATTGTGTTTAGATACTTTATTATGCCTATTGAATAGCCAGAAATCTCAGTTGTTAGAATCTTTATCAGGAATATCTAAAATGCTGTACTGTGCAAACAATGATTCTTCCCTGTATTCTCCTCCATTCCAAAATTACATAATCTATTAAAAATTGATGAAAATTGAAATAATGAAAGAATTTTTTTACCTTATTTCTCCTAGAACACATCTACCGAATTACTCATTATTTCACTTATGAATACCTTGCTAATGAATTACTCTTCACAACCTTTAATTTACTATGTTCTCCTGATGATGTGATGATCTTCCAAGGTCATTTCATCTGTAATGGGGTAAAAATGCAGACCTACAAAACAGAAAACCCCACAGGTACTCTTAGAACTTACATATAAACCAGGATAATAATTTTAAAGACTTTTTTAATGAAGTAAAGATGGCTCGAAGGGGTGAAAGTTGCTTTAAAAAGCTAAGACATTTTACATAGAAATGATTGCTAACCTCTGAAACATGTTTTCTTTTATCAGTAGATCAGAGAAGGATGTGCATTTGCAGGGTTATTGCAAGCTGTAGGCTTTTGGAAGGAAAATTGTTCCTAGTGATAAAGCAAAGCAGGAAAAACACTGTAAATATCTTTCCTTGTTCTATATTCTGCTTTCTCTCTTGACTTTCTTCTCTGGTTGCATGTAATTTCTGCCGTGACAATCTCATTTACACCATTTTTATTATGAAGCTAGTTATTTGAGCAGTTCAATATTGCATAAATAATGTAAAGAAAGGGAAAGTGTGCAAAATTTCTACCTGAAATTGGTTTGGTAAGGGACTTTTACGTTGTGAATTTTTCTTGTGATTGCTTCATACTCTCTATTGGTATCACTTCCCCTATGCAAAAATTTCTCATCATAGTATTTTAATACTTAAGCTTGAGGGTAAACATAGTTTTTTAAATGGCAGAATTTGTATCTATGTGCATTGTTAGGAAATTAAGATTTTGCTCCTTTCTTCTTGGCTGTGGAAAGGTTGTGATTGTTTGCTTCATGCATGGTAGGGTTTTCATTGGAGATACTCCCACAGGACACAAGGGACAAGTTTCAAGAAGTTGGTCAGAATATCAACTGCTGCATAAGTCTTCCTTTCCAACTTTACTTTTCTCACACTCCCATCCCCATCACTGAACAGTGCATTTGGAATATGTATTTCACACTCAGAAGAGGAGAGAAAAACAAAATTACCATGCAGCATATCAACAGTTTCTCATTCTCATTAGTCATGTAAACCATAGTTCTCAAGTGACAGTGAGCACTTTCAACTACTATTAAATCAAATCAGGCTTGTGAATACTTATCTCTGAGCTGTTTTAAATCCTCTGGTTTTGAATTCATGTCTCTAAAATGAATGTTTCAACCTACTTAATGAAATTGTGAGAATGAGTTGACAAGTGTAATATGAAACTGCCTAACTGATACAATTTGTTAGAGTGTACACACATTGGATGATCCCCTGGCATTTCTTGGCTTATTTTGAGAACCATTCTTTAAAAATTTCTTTTAAGAAATAGCCGCATGCTCTTCAGGTAGGACTGTTCTGGAATTGTAAGGTGATTGTTCTTCACAGCTGTCTCTTCAGGTTGGATAAGGGTCACTTATGAACTGGGAAAATAAATAAATAAAAAATTAAAAAATAGTTTGAAGAGCTTGTTCAAAATGTCCAAGGCAGGTTTTGCACAGATAGGCCTGCACTGATAGATTACTTGAATGAACAAGGTCAACAGCCTGGGCTCACCTGTAGCATAAATTTGAGGACCTCCATCTGTATTACTTTTATTTATTTCACTTGAAACGTAGCTAATACCCAATCTCAGGTCAATAAAATACTTCTGATTCAAATGCTTCTCATTCCTTTCCTTTCTTGCTTACAGGTTAACACTGAGTGGCTCTACAGTGCAGTTGCAAAAGCTGTATACATTAGCCTGCTTTAAGTTCTCTATTGCTTGGATTAGACTGCTACTAGTACTTAGCCTTGCTATGACAAAACTAATTCTCATGCTTCTACTTTATGTAGATCTGTCTTTGACAAAATAAAAAGATCTGAAACAGTTGTCTCTTGGCAAGCTCTAGATAAATCCCCTACCTAGTGACCTGCAGTGGTACTTTCATTCTGAGATTCACTTTTCATCTTCAAGAGGTCTTGGCTTTACTGAATATTCACACTTTCAGATGTGTATTTGTCTGTGTTAAATGATAAATGTCAAAGTCCACTTTTTTGTGGTTCAATACCCACAGCATTAGCTTTAGAGAGATGAGTTGCACATGTGGAATTTAAAGTTGGAACTGAGACTGTTTTAATGGCCTGCAGGCAAGGGCTGCGTGAAATGAGAAATGTGTGTCTGACGTACACAATTTTTACAGTTCAGCTGTTAGGTACAGTAAATATTTGAGCCTGAAGACTTTACACAGCTGTTCTTAAATGCATTCTTCAAGTTGGGTTTTTTTATAATTGACCATCAAAATTCTTCTTTCATAGATTCCTTTAAAATTGAACCCTGATATCCTTTAATTTGTGTTTCCTTCAGATCGTTTGTGAATAGATGAAATTTTAAGCTATCTCTAAGCCTGCAGCTATTTAATTTTTTATTTTCTTATTTTCAAAACTGTTGTGCTTTATCCCTTGTTTGTCTGTATAGAGTATCGACTGAAATATCTGAGTGCAGTTGCTCAGAATTGTTCTCAAGTGCCTGATTGCTTATCATCAGAAGTTCTCCAAAACTTCATTCTGTCAGCCCAGATTTGAAACTTAAGAATTCAGTGTAATTTAAGTGTCTCTTGGAAGTGCATAGCCTTGAGTTTATTATGATGGCTAAATTTTCAACCAGATAAAAATGTTGTATCAGATAATAAAACACAAGAAGACCAAATTTAACCCCAAGCAGGCATCAGTTGTTTGAGCTGCTGCTCATATCTGCTATCCTGAAATCCTTTAAATGAAATCATCATCCTGTAGAGATTCTCTGATTCAATCAATATATTTTAAGTAATAATTTGTTTTATAAATTAATATTAAAAACTGTGCACCTTATATGATTTAATGTAAGTAAATATAGACTAAGTAAGCCTAGTAATACTCCCAGTAATTAAGCTTAAAAGTCCCTGTTTTCTTTTCTTGAACTTTCCCAAACATTGACCAACGTTTTGCCAACACAATCTTCAAGAATAAAGCTAAGGAAAAGTTTTGAATAATAAAACAATCTTTAAAAATTACTTTTTCTTTGAGATGATGTAATTCATGTTCTTTCTCAAAATATTCTGGAATGGGGAAATCCTTTCTGTCAGGAGCATGCATTTTTGATATAGTAATGAAAACCAACCTGAATTTAATGAAATTGCAAGCCTTTGGAAACAATCTTACTTTAAATATGCTCATGAGAGATGTCTTAAAACATTACTATCTTCCGTGAAGAGCTTCCCTCCTAGAGAGTTTTCCAGGTTGGGCTAAAGAAGACTTCTGCGATTGCAGATGTACACAGTTGTTCTCTGGGCCGACCATGGGCCAAGTAGCTGATAGAGCAGATAACTTCTTCCATGGGTGGGATGGCCATGGCTCCCATGAGTCTAAGCAATCAGGAGGTGGAAGCTGATGAGTCTGAATGCAAAAGTTGGACAAGTTCCCATGGAACTTGGCACCAGGGGCTAAAGAAGATAAAGGATCCAGAACTAGACATTACAGTAAAGAATGGAATAGATCAGCTGGCTGAGAAGAAAGGGAGTGACTGGCCAGAAAAGCGTAGTGTCATGTAGGACTAAAATGGGAGGAATTTGAATTCCTGTGATCTCAGAGAATGCAAGCAAAAACTGGTATGAGGTGTTAGAGAGATCTGATTGAGATCTGATGATACTACATAGACAGAGAAGAGAGACAAATTGAGTGTAGAACTGGGGAGAATTTTGACATAGCCAGAATGAAAGACAAAGTGCAGACCAGGATTGGAGAGAGAGGAATTCAGATATTGAGCCAGAAAGGAAGGAAATGGGGACAGGTAGGCAAAAAAAAAAAACACCCAAACTGCTGTGTTGTATTGCATGTGTGAATACAGACAACAGGAGTATGAGAGGCATTGAACAGCCTTGCTGGTTAAAGAGGTTGGTTCTAAGAACAGTGTTCAAGGAGTGGAGATAGAGGCCAGGAGTCAAGATTGGCGTGAGTGAGGTTGGAGACCTAGGTGTAGGCTGGAAGTAGCTGGACAAAGAAATTGCATTTTCAAGGAGTGGGAAGAATAGTTTGTGACCACTGTGAAGAGCTTCACATTTCGATAACCAGATAGGGAATGTCCTGGTGAAATGCTTTGTTCCTATTTACTGCTGCTGTACTCAGGAATATGTGATTTGAAGATATGCATTGTATTCCTGTCTGAACCAGAGCATAACAGTTGCTGGTGGACAAAATCACTTAATCAAGCTTTTTTATTGCTTTGCTGTACATTTTCTGCCATGCAGTATTTTAATGCATGCCATAGCCTTAATGATCAGATGAGATTTCAAAGTCATATTGATGTTGTAAGTGGAACACATGAATTTCCAAGTTGTTTAAGCTATAGCTCTACGGTAATTGCAGAAACTCTGTATTAAGATCTATTTAAGCCTATTTCAGTTGAAAGGGAAGCTATTCCCTGTAGTGTACAGCCTATTTTGCCTGCCCACATTTTTATTATTCATGATTATTATAGTGTCTAATCAAAAATAATTTGGCTTTTTTGCCTGGTACTCACTTGATAGAGAATACTGTTAATCTAGGTGTAAGTGCATATTTTATTAGCATTGCTTTCACAAAATATCCATATTCTATACTGTCAAGTAATGGAAACTGTAGTAATCAGTGGGATTCTAATGAGAAAAATAAGTTCTTCTAATTGGCTCATAAACCTACTGTTATGACTGGAAGTACAAAAAATTACTGCTGGAAGGTAGTGTTATCTTAGCCTGCTGAAGAAATTGAAGAGGCTTTTTATTCCGTACATCAGATTGCCCATATATCCCAAGAGTAAGTTTCTCCACAGGTAGCAAGCAATGCAAATTATGCTTGGTGTAGCAAAAGAAAACGTCGTACTCCCTGTCCTTTACTGTTTGAAGTAAATAGCTTGAATCTTGCCTCATTTACACAGAGGTAATTTGAAGGATATCTTAAAATCAACATAATGAAAATGAAATTGAGATTCTCCGTGAGGATTTCAGCAGTTTGAAGTGTCAACAATATGGTTAAATTGTTACTCGATTATGTAGTGTACAGTGTTTCTAATGGAGCAACAATATCAGAAATAACCCCGTTCCTGCTCCTCTGCTTTAATTGTCACCCTCTTGCCTTATATGCTGAGGAAAAAGGTTGTAGATACATGTTCATGCTATTATGATGAAGTAATAAAGGCTGTACATATAATGAGTATTGCTGATAATGAGTACTTGATACTTGTATTCCAACAGTCCAGGACTACTTAGGTAATGTCAGGACTATATTAGCAGCCTTGAAATACACAAGCAAACCCTTCCAGAAGTGACTAGTGATTTTAAATAAAATCAAACTGAAAAGCAGCCCCCTTGCAGGTACCTCAAAACTGCCAAGTCACTGTGCCTGAAAATCAGCTCTCTCTTGAATTTGCTCACCAGACATGAAAACTGGATTTCCAGTGATTTCTAGAATGGTCTTGGAAAATAAAGGTGCCCTGGATAAGGTAATAATATTTTTACTTGTGAGGGAGAATTGTCATGGACATCTAACCCCCAGCTGCAGATACTCACATATACTTTCAATTACCAAAAGTGTATTAAAATTGCATTCTGTAGCTTACCCTGCATTAATAATAAACTATAAAACATTACATGTTGGGTTTTTATTATTTAATCTAGTTTCACTGTAAAATCCTTGAGCAAACTTTCTGAGCTGCCTCTAACTCTGAGAAAGCTCAAGGAACAAATTTTGACTCGCTGAGAGTGTGCATTATGTTAAAGGTGCTGGTGAAAGGAAGATGACTTTATTAACATGGGAGACTTAATTTATAAGAATTTTCTCACTGAGAAAAATGAACCTGCTGTCAGTAATATTGATCAAGCTGATGCTCACTAGGCAACAAGTTCCAGGCAAAATTTATATGGAAAATGCTGCATGTCAGAAATGTAATATTATTATGGAAATTATTTATTATCAGCTAAAGGGAATTTTAATGGCACCAAGCAACTGGCAATCATATATTTGGAGTAAGGTCTTGAGAGTATGTATCTGCTAGGTGTGATCTATGTGTATTTGCCTAGCATCACACTTCAAGCTTCTGAAGGAATACTGATCTGTCATATTCTTCATTGACAGAACAAACCTAGTCAGGATTAAGCTGATTCAAACACCATTTACAAGAATTAACTGCTGGAATGATTTTATAGTTAATGTCTTTTACTGATCTGGAGCATTTTGAGTGTTTTAATTCTGCTTTAGTTCTACTCATTGTAGCAGTATGTCTTTCAAAATGGAGGCCAGAAGCTTGCCTGAAGCCCTCATTGCCCAGTGCTCAATCTCCAGCCATTCAGCTTCTGATAATAATGTGTCTGGTATATTGCCAAATTGATCTAACGAAACACTTTCCTCTTACATTAAAATCTATGCCCTATTATAATAGGAGCATATCTTTCTAATCTGGACTAAAATAGTGAAAATGGCAAGAGGTATTCTTTATTGGCTTTTTGCCTACTGGCAGAGGACTATGACTCTTGCACAGAATCAGCTCACTGAAGCCTCTGGATGCTGTTGTAGTATTAGATATGAAACAGTAAAATATTTGTGGTCTCTGGGCACTACTGTTAGGATACAGCATCAAGATACAGCCCTTCATTTCCACAGCTGTGTCCTGGAGTCACTTGCATCAGAGAGAATGTTTCTACCAAGTGTGAGCAGGTGGCAGTTTTTCTAAGACCAAGAGACTTGCTGTTGTAAGACTTTTTTGGTTATCTGCATCATAACAGGAACACTGCTTCACCCTGTCTGCTGTCACCAGGTGTTCACAGTTCTGCTGCCTAGGCATTTGTAGTACTTTCACTGTGTTTAGTATCTCATAAGACTCTGAACTGTACTTCGAAAGTGGTATTGAGGAATTGATGATCCTCATTCAGGGGCACCTTTTTCTCTCTTTCTATGTAAAGATTTAATTTTTTTTTTTTTTAAACTATGCATTACCTTTTCAGTAAGAATTTAAGATTAAGAACTTAAGAATTTAAGTTCTCTTACTGCCATTGGTGAGATGGCTACACTGCTGCTGATAGTTACAAACTTTGTTTTTGTGTGTGCTGGACCTTGTCCAGTAATCTTGATCATGCCTCTGGTATTTTACATTTGTACTACCATTTTGGATTCTGCTACCAAAAGGTCATTTCATTACCTTCCTTTTTACTCCGTGCTATTAACAGCACAGAAAAATGTTTAAAGCTACGTTTATACCTTGTAAATAGCATGATTATTACCTTTTATAGACATGTGCAAAGTGTTTTCATACTTGCTGGAACGTTCAAGTGTTTATTTTTGGCACTTCTACAAGATGTAGATTTTTTTCCCCACTATTTAGAAGTGGTTACAATCCTGAGATCTTTGTTATCGATGGGCTGATTATCTGAGTTGTTAAATATTTCTTGTTACTTCCAGCCATTCCGAGGCCACAGCAAAACCTACAGCCACACTAGAAAGCATCTGCATTTGATGTGTTGTGAACTGCAGTATATTTTCATGAAGTGCCTCTGTCTGCTAATGCTCTATCTCTTCTGCTCTCAAAAAAAAAATGTTTCCAAGTTTTTGAAATGTAAATATTTCTATAAATTGCACCCTATTCCTACATTTTGGAATAACTTTTCATTTTATACAAGCTGGTATTCTCTTCATTATGTCTCATATTCTAAATAAATAAGCACTAACTATATTCTAGTGCACTGATTTACGGTCTTGAATATTTTATCATGTATAATGTTGTTTCATGTGAAAAGTGCCTCATAATCATTAAATATATGAATTATGAGCGGTTTGACCTGTATTCCAACACAATGTGAAATCCTAAGTCCCCAATTAAAAAAAGTTTCTGTGAGTGATAGTAAAGTATGTGTATCTATTATTCTTAATAGTTTCTAAGAATAATACCATTCTACTAGTTGCATGGAGAAACACATGTAGTTGTGTTGACTGGGATTCTTTTCCTTGTTTAGCATTATATACTTACTTACAATTCAAAGCAAAATAATTCCACAGCTATACTTTCAAAGTCAGGTCCTAAGAAAATGCTGGAGCTGATGCCTCGGCCTCTCCTTCTCTGGCTTCTCACCTTTTAAAGGATGTTAAGTCATCTACCATTCAGAAGGAATGCTTTATTTGGAAAATATCAAGTACTGTAAGTAGTAGGGACAGTATTAGCAAAACAGTCTCATGTTGAATTCTTCTGCATTGCAGGAGTACAAACGCAAGCTAGCCAGAGTGTCCCAGGTACGGAAAGAACTCAGGTCACGCATCCAGAACCTGCCTGATCTTTCTCGACTTCCCAACGTCACAGGCAGCCACGTACACCTGCCATTTGCAGGAGACATCTACAGCGATGATTGATTACAAGAACATCCTTCCATAACCTCTACTTTTCTGTGAAATGAGGGGTAGGTCTGACTGATTGGTACTCTTGTAGTAGTATTTTTGTATATTGTTGCAGAGTGTCAGTAAAAATACTCTAATAATTTATAAAAAATGGTTTAAAAAGTTGATTTGTTTACTATTTTATTGGCAAAGGAACATAAGGGTACATTTATAAAAGTGGCATCTGTGTCTATTACATTGAAGAATGGATAATTATCTTATCTTTTGTAAAGATTTTAGTTGGGTGCCCTGTAAAAAAACCTGTTAAGATTTTTCGTATATACTCTGTATTTAATGTAGGTCAACATATAATCAACACATACTTCTAACTTGAGACATTTCAGTTGCTAGTGAGGGAGTTAAATGTGGAAATCACAAGGTTATATTTGCAAGAAGGTTGATGCAATTTAGTTGAAAGTTAAAAGTGATCTTATTGTCCATTACGTATAAATTACCCACTCACAAAACAAGTCAAGTGGGTTTTTTGAAGTAAAAGTTTGTAACCAATTTTGTATTGGAAAATATACATCATGTTACACTGAGCAGATCTTTAAATTGCTCAAAATACTTCAATATTTTAGTATCATTTAAAGCTCTGCATAAGAAACTGTACAACTGACCAGTTCAATTTTGTTTAGAAATTGTAACTATCTTTACAGCTGCTTAGTTTCTAAATTGAGGGACCATTCATTTGTACTCTGATCCCTTTCTGCAACATCCATCTCCATCTAAAAAGGTTAATCCCAGAAACATGAAGTCATTTTACAATTTTAATTAAATTGAAAGGTCATTCTCCAAACTGTCCCAATTGTTAAATGCCCATTATTAACATTTGACAGTGCTGTGTACTACATGCAGCCACACAATGATACAGCCATGCTATACATCATCTTTCACTGAGAAACCCTGGAGGCCTGTGTGGGCTTCCAGCCCCCACCTTGACCAGCTCTAGCAAACAGTTCTAGATCTTGATTATCTTTCGCACAGAACAGGAGAGACAGTTCAGGCCTGTGTATAAGTCACACAGTGGAAAATTATTTCCCAATGTCTGTTTTTAGAAGTCTTCTGCACGGCTGGTATTTATACAAACACCAAATGTGGTATTTATCTACAGGTGGCTGAATTTGTGTTGTTATACTGTGCACCAGCTTTTAATTCACTTAAAGATACAGACAGGAACCTAGCAGATTGACAGCAACTTTAGGTTTCTCAGTCAATTGGAATTAGGCATGTAATTGTTGAGGAGTGTTTTCTAAAAAAGCCTACCTGTACCGCTGGCATATAGATTATATCGTCTGAGTATTTAATGATTGCAGTTTGTTCATGGGTTTGCGCTTGGCAGGCATTATTTTTCATCAGCTATATTCACAGTTTATGAGTTTTAATACTCCTCCTCACATGAAAGCAGGGTTTTTTTAGAAAAATCTATTCTTCCTCTTCAAAAGTCACAACAATTCAAAATAATCCTGGAGCGATATTGTTGAAGATAGTGGTCTGTCACTTGTTATTGACTTCTGCAGGGCTATTCATTAGAATGCCTGTTGGATGTGAATGGAGAATAATCTTTCTGTTTAAAATAGATACACTTGGACATAAGCACCTCAGTCCAGTTATCTTTTCTCATGGAAGTTGCCATGAAATAGACCTCAGTTAAGCAGAACAAAACCACCAAAAGATAAAAACATGAGCTGTTGACTTAGCGTTCCATAGCATGCAATGTAGAATACTGATTTCATCAAAAAGTCTTACTGACAGGTAGGAATGCTGAAAATAGTTCATCCAAGCTCACTAGCTGTCCAAAGGATTTTAACTTCTGAGTGGCAATTTTCCACTCCAAAGGAAAAAAAGATCCAACACTGTATAGAAGTGTTGCTTCAGTTTAAGTCTAATGTGCAAAATTAAATAACACATGCAGGCATCTTTTCAGCATAGATTCTTGGTAAGAAAATGAATGTTCAGGTACAATTTTAATTTTTAAGTATTTCTGTTCTATTACTTTAAACTCCACTCATAAATTCCAAAATACACGTACGTGCATTACAGTTGCAGTTAAACCTCAGTCTTGCTAAAGAATAGAGCCAAATTTGTGATAAATATTAAAAGAGCATAATTTATTAGGAATTATAAAACAAGCAATAAGTCAAGAAGGATAAACAGTGAGTTCACAGTTGAATCCCATCCATAAAAAACTTACTTAATTTGTAGCCAGCAGTGGTTATAAATGCAGGGGCATGACTTGGCTAGAGTGTATACTTGGATACTCAAAACCATAGGGATTTGAGCTTAAACAGTCTTTTGGTACCATAATTAAAAATAATTGTAAGTTGAATGCTGAATTTCTTTGATCTCTCAAGAGTATTAAAAAAGACACGATGCTTCACTAGACTTGTTTTCCTATTCATAACTCTTAGTGATGATGTTGCTTATCTACAGATAATGTAGAACTGTTAAAAGAATGAGGAAAAATCTCAACTTCTTGATGTATATACAAGTTTTAATTTTGAGAGTGCTATTTTCTGGATATATTTTTCTTTATTTTACTGTGAAATTGTTTACTTCAAGGAGTATTTCATAGCTGGGATTTTGGAAATGATCTCTCACCATTTGTTTGGAAAAGAGGATTTGTGGAAGATAAAGATCACTCTTACAGCAAGTGTCATATATTAATGGCTAAATGGTACATTGTTTTTTATTTATATGGGAAAGGCATCAGGTATCAACTAGTTAGAAGATTTATATTGTAACTGTAATAGTATAGCAAGAGATAACATGGTACGATAAAAATGCAGCCCTGTAGTGTAAAAAAAATACCTCCAAATTCTCAGGTTACAAAGCTTAATGTTCGTACTTCTGATGTCTCAGGAAGAAAAGAGGCTGGGTGGGGAAAGGAGGGGTGCCTAGGAGCTGAAAAGGGGAGCGTGCTTGGGTGGAAATGAAAAGCAAAACAAATGTCAACTTTTGTCAAAACAGAAGTAACAGTGTGAAACTGGGCAGCACAGTAGTACTGCTCTGGGGCATTACCACCCTGGGAAAGAGAATGTGCGGGTGTTCCCTGCCTGTCTCTTCTAACTTGGTCTGGCAAACCAGAATGCCCACTTTACAAAAGGCACAATTGTAAAATAACTGAACATTTTTCATCTAATAATAAAAGCATAATAATGAGATTATTTGCTTCACTGTATTGCACTTTTATTGAGCATTCTCTGAAAAAAAAGCAGAGATTCCTGCAGCCCTTTACTATACAAGAATGCTTACATTGGAGGTCCCTAGGACTGCTTGTATATTCTAGTGTTTCCAGGCTCAAACTGTGTTTTTGCAGAATGTTTTGAAAGATATCAGGAACATTACCCCACTCCTGTGGTTTTAAAAATAAATGTGAAATCCTTAGTTACAGAAATTACCGTGCTTAGAAATGGTTTCATTTGAAAATTAAACTCCAGCCTGCAGTAACATTAGCTTGTCTGTTTCACTCTGTTAATGTTTGTATTAATATTTCAAAACACCTCCATAAAGCCATAGCAGCACAGCCCAAGCTATATGCCTATTGTGTTTTATCTGAGTAGTTTTCTGAATGTCAAATAGAGAGCTTTCATTGTGATAAAAATTACATTCCTGTTTACCTGGAGTTTAAAAAGACAGTGCATCAGGATTTCCACAGACTAATACTGCTCTCACGAGCCAGTGGTAACTCAGCCTGGTATTTACATGGTGACTCAAAATACAGACATAGGATGCGGCAGCCTTCTGTTCAGATGACCATGGAAGACATGGAAATCATCCATAGGCCCAACTGGCCCTCTGCAGAAGAGCTGGATTTCAACTTTTTCAAATGTAAGCGAATAGGCTCATAGGTGTGGGGTATTTTTTCAGTGGAAAACATAGTGAACTAGAAAACCAGCATGTCTAAAATTTGACTGACATTTCTAAATATTTAGGCCAGTTCTGCTCATTACTCATGCATATAATCACAGTAGCTATTCCTGCAAGTAGAGGAAGCAGACTCAAATGTAGTGTCTGAAGTGGAATTTTTTTTAATGAATGACCAATTTTGTCTCGGCTTCTACTTCAGTGTGTCATTTATCTTGATTAAATAGTAAACCTCTTCCATCTTGTTCTTTAGAAATCTAATTCTGATTTCATCTTTACAGTATTTAAAGTATCCTACTGAGCATGATGTTTTTGTGGGAATTTGCAAAAGTTCAATAGCACTCGTTACTTGTTTGCAACAGAAATAGACTCATTCGTTAAAAGCTAACAAGAAAAGTTTGAAATGTAAAGATGTTTCATTATTGTGCTTTTCTGACAGAATGTGTAATACTTGTGTAATTTATGTCCTCAGAATAACACCTGTATGTATGCTCTTTCGTATTTAATAGAATAAAAGGTTGTTGTAAAAACATCTTTGAAATCATTGTTTATTGTAAACAAATCAAAGTCTGGGTGAAATTCTGGCCTCATTGAGATCAGTGAGGCTGTTTCTTTTACCTAGAGTTGTCCTTTCAGCTTTTCAACCACAAACTGGTAATGCTGCATGGCAAAGGTTTGGTGGGGAGGCTCAGCCATAGCCGGTGGCAGCCAACAGTTAACCTTCACTGTTTCAGTGAGTACAGGGATGTGATACATTCCGAAGGGAAGAACGCATCACATGGGTATATGTGGGGTGTATATGTGTATATATGTGTACATACATGGATTTGATGTGTGTGTATGTATAGAATCATAGAATAGTTAGGGTTGGAAAGGATCTTAAGATCATCTGGTTCCAACCCCCCTGCCATGGGCAGGGACACCTCCCACTAAACCATGCCACCCAAGTCTCTGTCCAACCTGGCCTTGAACACCGCCAGCGATGAGCATTCACAACTTCCCTGGGCAACCCATTCCAGTGCCCCACCACCCTTATAGTAAAGAATTTCTTCCTCATATCCAATCTAAACTTCTCCTGTTTAAGTTTGAACCCGTTCCCCCTTGTCCTATCACTACAGTCCCTAATGAAGAGTCCCTCCCCACCATCCCTGTAGGCCCCCTTCAGATACTGGAAGGCTGCTATGAGGTCTCCACGCAGCCTTCTCTTCTCCAGGCTGAACACCCCAACTTTCTCATCCTATCTTCATACGGGAGGTGCTCCAGCCCCCTCATCATCCTAGTGGCCCTCCTCGGCACTTGTTCCAACAGTTCCATGTCCTTTTTATGTTGAGGACACCAGAACTGCACACAATACTCCAAGTGAGGTCTCACAAGAGGAGAGTAGAGGGGCAGGAGCACCTCCCTCGACCTGCTGGTCACGCTCCTCTTGATGCAGCCCAGGATACGGTTGGCTTTCTGTGCTGCGAGCGCACACTGCCGGCTCATGTTCATTTTTTCATCGACCAACACCCCTAAGTCCTTCACTGCAGGCCTGCTCTGAATCTCTTCTCTGCCCAACCTGTAGCTGTGCCTGGGATTGCTCCAACCCAGCTGTAGGACCTTGCACTTGGCATGGTTGGCATCAGCCCACCTCACAAGCATGTCTGGGTCCCTCTGGATGGCATTCCTTCCCTCCAGCATATAAATCAAACCATACAGCTTGGTGTCATCGGCAAACTTGCTGAGGGCACACTCAATCCCACTGTCCATGTCACCAACAGATGTTGAAGAAGACCGGTCCCAACACCCATCCCTGAGGGACACCACTCGTTACTGGTCTCCAGCTGGACATTGAGCCATTGAGCACTACTCTTTGCGTGCAGCCATTCAGCCAGTTCTTTATCCACCGAGTGGTCCACCTATCAAATTGATGTCTCTCCAATTTAGAGACAAGGATGTGATGTGGGACAGTGTGGAACGCTTTGCACAAGTCCAGATAGATGACATCAACTGCTCTACCCCTGTCCCTCAGTTCCGTAGCCCCTTCATAGAAGGCCACCAGATTGGTCAGGCAGGATTTTCCCTTAGTGAAGCCATGCTGGCTGTCACCAAGCACCTTGTTGTTTTTCATGTGCCTCAGCATGCCTTCCAGGAGAATCTGCTCCACAATTTTCCATATTCAATTAATAATCTGTATTTTAAAATTTATCAATGATTTTTTTTTAAATTCCCTTTGATCCTCTAATTTTAAGGGATATTGATATACCTATATACATCATATATAGATATGTATATACATAGATACCTATATGTGTGTATCTCTATACATGTTTTTCAATACACTGATTCTGTGAAAGTCTAGTAACAAAGACTGTATTAGAGGCTTAGGAATAAGACAAAAGCACTTCAGACAGAAAATACCAACACTGCTTCTGCCCAGCATTTTGAAGCACAATTGTAAACAAGGAATGGCACATACTGAATGGATTTCCCCCCCCTTTTTTTCACAGTAAAGTCTGCTAGCTTGCAATACTCTGATAGCAAGATACCTTATAACAACACATCTAGACATGTCTGACAGCTCTGGCAATTCCAAAGAAAAAGATGTTGTTTGGAGCATGACAAGACTCTGTCTGTGTTAACAAACAGCACTTTACAATGGTAATACACCTGGACTGCAGAATACCTGAAGCTCAGTGCCTGCCATCCACAGTACGCTTTTTTTGGAGCTGTGTACCTCAGAGGAGCTCTGTGGTCCTATGGATAGATGGTGCCTATTAGCATCTGCAGCACACTGGTTGTGTCCCATATCATGTAATTTGTCCATTAGCTGTAGTTTTAACCAAAAGGAATGTCACTCACGTACTCTGAGACCAGTCGGTATCGCATAAAAAGCACAGTAAACATGGACAACTGAGAGATCTGCTTAAAAAGCTTACTCTTCATTTGATCTAACACATTAATGTTGGGGCACCTTAAAACATAACAGATGCTCATGCTGGTTTCACGTAAGCCTCACAGGAAGCACAGCAGTAATGTGCGTACTTCTAACAGAAAAATTTACTGTAAAACTTGTTTTTTAAATACTTTTGTGTAATGCGTATTTTCCATCAACAAGATGATGGAAGTGTTTTTCCAGAAGGCTGCTTCACAAACATAGCAACAACAGGAGAATTAATGCCAAGTTCTACATTGGAAAAGGCGTAACTCCAAGGTCCGTATGTTGATCAAATGAGTTACTTCGATCCCACACGTACATAAGAAACAAATGACAGTGAACCTTTCAATGTTACTGTACAAGTGTACGGGAGATACAAAAAGGTTACATGCCAATCTTTGAGACTCTAAGTAGAATTTGCAGCAAACTCTTCTCCACTGCCCTGGATTGCTTTCAAGTCTGACAAGTTTTAATTTGCTGGTCCTATTTTGTAAGCAGTGTTCACTGAGTCTGGATACACTTAAAGGGACTATTCATTAGAATACAAAAAATTTTTCTTTTATTGATTCTCTTTTCAGAGGGAAAATCTGAACCACCATTTGCAGAACTGTCACTGCAGACTATAGGCTATAAACTCAGTCCTGAATGGTGAATTTCCCCTCTTCTTTCTCACCTTTGTGCCAAACTGAAAGTGTAAAATCTGGCAGTGGGGACTAGTTTAACCTTGACAATCATCTGTGCACATCAAAATACTTAGGTGCAATGAGATCGCTACTGTCCACGGTAAACCTGCTTGTCCAGATTGAAGCCCAGGAAGGAAGCAACTCTTATATTCAAGAAAGGTTCTCTCCTCAAGTCATTTCTGAACAAGACAGAACGGACCCATTTTGGTAGCACCAGAGTAACAGGAAAGGAAGCATCCCCTCTGTTTTTTGACTGTGCCACACTTGTATCAGTTTCACATGAGGGTGCCGATAGCAGCCTACCCCAGAGCACTCAGTCAGCATTGACAGCATCCCACATTAGGGTGTTGTTTTACAAGTTCTGCATTACTGTGGTCTGCAGTCCAAATCACAGGGAAAATCCTTAAGAAAATGGAGAAACTTAATCTGGTGACACACTGGTTTAGTGCTCTCTGTATGAGGGCTGTTTTAAAGAGTAGATTATTTTGGCACCTTTGTAAAGGCTGTGTTAAAGGCTGTGCTTAAATTACCACAGGTATCTAAAGACGGCAACACTACAGGACACTACGTTAGACCCTTGAAAATATTGTACCTGCAGAAAGTGCCAGTGAAAGTGGTGTTGTTTTACTCAAACCTCCAAAGCAGGGATGAGATCTAAATTCTGCTATGATGCATTACCTCAAAAACAGCCGGAAAGTGAGGCGGAGCAAATTGCAACCTCCCCAGCCCCAAACTGCTTTCAAGTCTGGCAATGGATGTGCTGGTTCTGATGGATCCAATATTGCCAGTTTCCCCAAATGACAGATTCTGGCTTTCAATTCTTGGGCCATTAGAGACTGCAAAACATATTCAAGATTCCCGAGTGTATCAGACTGGCTATTTTCTTACCTCCTCCTTGCAGTCAACCAGTCCTCTCAGAGACAGAGCTTGCTTTTAAAATACACGGCCTACCCTTTCTCAGCGTACATGCTGTTAGCTCCTTTGTTGATTTACTAAAACTGAAACAATGTTATTGCTGTAATCTTTATTACTTTGAAATAACTTGTAACTAAAGTAAAGTCAAGAAGGTTTTCAAATCTGCCTTCTGGCTTTTGTCTTTTTCTTCTAGGTCAAGCATCCGTTTCAGTTTAGAAAAGTGAAATTTGGAGTTTCGGGGAGTCCTGGAAGCAGAGCTGGAAGCAGAGCTGGTTGCTGCCTGTCCAGATATACATGTTCTGAAAAACAAGACTCAAATGTTTTAGAGATGAGGAATAAGAATTAGCACAAAGTAACTATGAAAGCGCACATATATAATTTGGAAAAAAATGAACCTAAATAGTGTATTTTCATGTGAAAGTCAGCAATCAGAAGCATAACTTTTTAATGCCAATTTTAAGCCAAACATTTCACATTCACGCCAAAACCAGAATTAGACATTCTTT
The DNA here is from genome assembly GCA_039720435.1 of Amazona ochrocephala. Classification (NCBI taxonomy): domain Eukaryota; kingdom Metazoa; phylum Chordata; class Aves; order Psittaciformes; family Psittacidae; genus Amazona; species Amazona ochrocephala. Next base: position 71,770,723 of record CM077876.1, on the reverse strand, counting down.
GCACACAGTCGTTTTTCATTAGAATCTTCGATTTTAAAGGTCGGAAAGTTAAAACTGATCTCCTTAATCAGGCCACTGAAGAAAAACAGTTATCAATTTAAAGTTTATTAAGTGACTGATCTGAAATCAGTACCTGACACTCATTCCCACAAGACATAACTAACACACTCTACTCAGCAAAGCGCCCCTTTAAATAGGAGAGAAACAGGTACCTGGGAAATGATGACGGACTGTTCCCTTTAGATCCCAACCTACTGCAGTTTACAGGTGTCACTTTGTTTGCAGACTGAGTTTTTACACCTGGTGTCCTCAGGGTAGATTTAATACTTGGAGTACCAGAATTTTGTGTCATGGTAGCCAGAAAATCCCTGCCTTTACCATAATGCCTTGTTGTTTTGTTGCATGATTTGCAAGTAACCAGCTACGGAGAGAAGAAAGAAAGTATCAACTATTCTTTCAGCCTTCCACCTTTATGTTACAAAGCCATTGTGAGAATTACCCAAACTATTCTCCAAATACCATGACACAAATTAAATATTAGCTTGAGTGAAACATGAACTATTAAAAAGCAATGCATACTCCACACCTAGCATTTTCATTCAGGCTTTGTAAGTCAAACACATCCTATGGGCTTATCTAGAAATGACTCCAAGTCCCTAGCAACTAATGTCAGGAGACCCGTACATCTGAATGGAATGTTGTACAGTGAAATACAAAAAACAATCCTGTCAAAATAGAAAGATTATACAGCACCTGAACTGGATATAGGGTGTCTTAAGTATACATTAAGGGTATTCATATTTTTCTAAAAACCTGTGATATCCAGTGTGATCTAAATTCATTAGCGTATTCTACCACTGATGAAGTTATATTACACACTTGCCAGCGAGTCTTAAGATAAAATACTTAAATTACCAAACTCTCAAAACCAGTCATCCACAACTAATAGCAGCAAACCTTAGTGAATAAATGACTCTTGAGTTACATTCTGAGTCCCTTTCTGTTTGCAGTGCAAAAATACTTGCTATAACAAAGATCCTAAACAAAGGGCACTTTCTCTTCTCTCTGTTTGAACTTCTAGGCTGCAGGGGACTTTGAGCAGCTCAGTAAATTGCAGAGGTGCATCAGAAGAGATAATGTCAGACAGCCACAGAGACCATCAGATATTCCTAACGTCTATTACAGCCATGGCAACTACTCTTACAAAGAGACATGACAGTAATACAGTGAGACAACTTTCTAAGGCATATAATTACACTGACTGAAAACCACAGTTACATGGTGTTTCTTGTTAAATTAACGTATTCCAAAGAAAGTCACAAAAACATCTAAGCAGTTCTGAAAACATCTATACCAAATCATTCTTCATTTCAGAGTGTGTATATTTCCCTAAATCCAGATTGCTTAGAAAGATTTACATCTAAAAATGCCAAAATTAAATGTTTTCAGTTGTGTTGTGACTGTCTCTAGATGTTATTTAGTCAGCCTAACAAACTGAAAAAGAGAAAGATCATTAACTTATGGCTCAGGTACTGATGTATTTTTCAGTTCTAAATGAAATTCAGATGGAAAAAACCAAACAAAACAGCATCACATGATGATTTAGCACCCCACAGAATATAAATGAAGGTGAGCACCTCACAAAACAGGAATTGATGGACTAATCATAGCACCGTACAGCTAGTTTCCATTCCCTGAACTGCATATGCAGTTACCTCCAACAATTTTTAACAGCTCTGAAGTAGTTCCTTTGTTATATGCCTTTTCACGGCAGAAGCATTCTCAAATCAAGTTCCACTTGCTAAGAAAGGTATCAGAGGCACAACCTGTCACATTGTTGCTAGGTTTAAGTTTTTGACCACACTCCAGATTTTCATTTTTGCAAGCCTCAGGTATTAGATTACAGGGATATACACTGCGGATTTTGAAAGCTGCCAGTTACCGACAGTGTTTTAAATACTTCAGACCGTAAACACTTAAATCATAACCCACAACATAAACGGAAGCAGAACTGAGCAGAACACAAGTTTAGCAAACTGTAATTACATCCCAAGATTAGAGCATTACCCATAGATTAAACAGAATCTATTTAAAACTGCTTTTTAAACTACTTACATCAATGCTCAGCATGTCCTACAAACTTCTCCAGCTACGGAATAAATCCGAGAACCCATTGTAATTCCACAGGACAATGTTCATCAGTTGTCTAAAGAGTCAGTTTTTAATGTATGATAAACGTCTGTGATCCCAGAAATATAAAGCAAAGATTCCAGCTTCTCAGATACCCTTTCTGCTGCTCAACAATGACCTGTAATTTGCAGAGAGCAGTAGCAAAGGGGCCTTTCTGGAGCACCTGATTCAGCCCTGACATCTCAGAACCTCTGTGATATTTCCCCAGTTTACTTTTATGTTATTCACTCTAACAATTCTGGGTTTCAGAACTTTTACTCCCCAAACCAGCAGACTCTCATCTGAGAAAATGCCAAGTGTGCCAGCCAGCAACTGCCAGGCACAATATGGCACTGTCCCATTTCTCAAAAAATGCATTCATATAACCTGTTTTAATAGTAGTGCATAGAGATTTAATACTACATTAACTGTATATTATTATTCCTCAAATAATAGTAGTTAGTATTAAAAATAGTAATTAAATCTTACATTCTGGAGTGATTTTAGGAAACAGAACTGAAACCTCAGGAGCAACATTAACTTGTTTAAATTACCTGCGTGGTTTGGTTTTGAAAGACTTCCTATAAAGAGTAATATTCAGACAAATGTAAAAAACTCAGTTCGCACAGAAGGCAACAATAATCTGATGTAGCTGTGACAGTCTACTGAAATAAATGAAGTAAAGCTCATTGAGCCAAAATATTTTTACACAACTGATAAACTGGGAAGAAAATTACAACCTATGAGCCACTCAAGCCCTTTAGAGCTGAAACAAAGGCAGTAAATGTCAAGCTATGTCTATTGGCAGAACCAGCCTGACTTCAATCAATGGCATGTTTTTCTTCTTAGGTATGTTTTGGGGTATTCAGGGCAATGGATTTCTAAGGATTCTAATGGATTTTAGGATGTACATTTGCTGTATTAAGGCTCTGCATCTTGCAGAGTTGAAAATTCATAGAAATTCAATAGAATTCATAGGAAAAAAAAAAAGCAACAGGCAAAAACCTGGAACTTCTGCCATTTTTTGCAGTTATGCTGATGGTGTAAGCCAACTGCTTCCTGACAGGAAAATATTACTTAATTTTCAGCAAGATGTCAGATATCTGCACAGACTCCCCACGCTGCTGCTAAAGAGATCACAGGGAGGGCAGAGCTGTTTGTGTAGCTTTTCTGACATGCAGAGTTGGCTTGGTTTTGTGGGGAGGGGAAGCTTCCTGTTCTTGTCACTGTGCTCATGATCTCTCTATTGTAGAGGGGAGATTCTAAGAATTTTGATTGTGAAGTTATCCCAAAAGAAGAGTTACACGCTCCTGAAAAAAAGAGAGAGATGTGTAGGTGGGCCCTCCTTTCCTAAGCAAAGGATTTCCATATCTTCTTTTCTATGCCACTTCAGGTTTCAGGGAAATATCAGGTATTTGGCAGTTCCAAGTAAATAGCCTTACCAGAACACTTCTTGACTCCCTGTACTTTTTCAGAAGCTTTGTCTGTCTCATATTAAGTTTGTGGTTCTTCGCCTCTCGTTTCAGAATCTTCTCTATCTGTGGGGTCGCTTTCATCTTTGGTTTGAGACGCACCCGGTGGCTATCAGGAACCAGGAACTGGAAGCAGTAAGGACACACCCTTTCTAATCCATGTTCCTTATCTATGGATTAATAAAGGTAGACTTAAATTTACATGAAACAATTATGGTTTACAGGCAAACATTAAAATGGTACATTTCTATTTTAACAGTATCTAGGTTGATATGTTTTTATGTTTCAGGTACAACTAGAATGCAAGAGCACCAGCATAGGCACCAATATGCGCTCAGCTGAGCACAAGTCATTCCAAGTTTAAGTTTACACAACACGTAATTGCCAATTTTCCTGGGAAAAGATGCAACTCCTTCCTAAAAATCTTTAACAACAAAGGCTCACAATTCTGCAAGGAGCTCCAGGCATGCACACTCTCCTGTCAAATCAGTGACACCAAAACCTCATAAAGCTGTCTGCCCATTTTAAGTGCAAGAAAAGGACAGCGCCTCAGCCTGGGTTGGAGAAACACTCTGGGACAAATTTCAGACCTAACAGAATCATAGAATAGTTAGGATCAGAAAGGACCTTAAGATCATCTAGTTCCATGGACAGTGACACCTTCCACTAGACCATGATGCCCAACGCTCTGTCCAACCTGGCCTTGAACACTGCCCGGGATGGAGCATTCACCACTTCTTTGGGCAACCTGTTCCAGTGCCTCACTACCCTCACAGCAAAGAACTTCTTCCTTATATCTAATAATAAGTGGCATGCTCCTCATTCACCATACTACTTCCTCCTTCCAGAGCTGTCCACTCGAGTATCACTCTCCAAACCCAGGAGGAATCACCCGGACCCTGCTGCCTAGCACACTTGCCGCTCCCGCCAGCAGCCCTGAAGACCACGCTGGCACAGGGGGAAGGGAGAGATGCAGAAGAAAGGCAAGCCTGCGCTCTGCAGACCATGCTGTCCCCCCGCGGCACACCAGGGCAGCCCCTCTCCTCCGCTGCGGCCGGACCCCTCACTCGCCTCGAGAGTTGCGGATCGTCCACCTGCGCGGGAAAAAACAACGCACAGCGCCACGTCACGTCACGGTCAGCGGCCACGCGGCGGCGCGCCACGGCAGGCGCGAGGACACGGGGCGGGGCTACCCACGTGCGTCACCGGTTACCTCTGTTCCCACCCCCTCCAGCCTCGTTCCCTCGCCGCTTCGCTTTCGCCCTCCCATCCCATCCCATCCCTCTCCTCCCCGCGGGCTGCCGCGTCACGCCGCGGGGTGCTTACAGCAGGAACCGCGCTTGTCCCGGGCAGGTGCCCGCCAGGCCCTCCGCTGCCACCTCTCGGAACCGCCGCTGCCGCACCATGCCGCCGAATGCCTGCCGCGCCGGAAGCCGCCGCCAGACAGGTCCGGCAGGCGGGGACGGGAAACGGGGAGGAAGGGGGGGTGGGGGGTGTGTGTGTGCAGCGTTTCGCCGAGGCCCGGCGGGTACTGCGGCCGCAGCACCATCGTTCCGGTCTCGGGTGGGCCGGGTGACGGGAAAGGGGCGCGGGCCCTGCTGCTGGGCGACCCGGGAGGCGGTGGGGCAGCCGGGGGTGGGTTTCGCGCCCGGCAGTGGAGCTTCGCTAGGGCTTGTGCTGCCGGCGTCCGTTTGGCTGTGAGGGACGGGGCGCGGGCGGCCTCGATGATTTGGAAAGCGGCGGAGGAGTAGGGAGGGGAAAGAGGCGCCCGCCCCGTTGGCGTTGCCGCCCGGCGAGAAACAGTACCCGTGTAGCTGAGCCGGTCGTGTCTTCGGGTAGGAAAAGTTGTTTGGGTTTTTTCTGTCGGAAAGAAAACTTTTACCTCAGGAATAAAAAATTGGCTGTCTTGTCAGGAGTTGTGAAAAACTCCATCCCGCAGCATCGGAACGCCGCTCGATGTTCAAAAGTGCCGAACTTCACTGATCTCCTGCTCTATTTAAATGCCCTCTGATGGATTTTGGCAACTCCATGCTGATACTCGACTTGCTTGGACCATAAAGGGTTAATCTTTATGCCCTGGGCTAAGCCTGACAATGAATTGAGCTGTCTCCTATACATTCTGTGCTCAGTTTAGCAGGAGTAGAATAGGTGTCCCTGTGAACAAAACAGAAGGGTGTTGGCCTTGGCCCCGTTGAGCAAACTGGTAAAACTTAGGTAAAAGAGAAACGTTATCCATGAGTTTCAATAAATTATTTAAATATATATATACAACTTTTCCGGGAAATGTTATGAATATGTGTGTATTACTGTGGTATAATGCCTGCTTCTGAAAACAGCAGGCAGGCACGTTTGGTGGAAGGATCCCGTGTCTCCAGTGCTGCAGTAAAGAATGCCTGCTTTCTCAGATTTGAAAGTGTTATTGGCCGACTTTTACGGTATCAATGCTTTGCTTTATTATTCTGGAAATGTGCTCCTATTAAAAAGAAAAAAACCCCTCAGCTTTTCAATGTTTGATGTGTGTTTTAATTCCCTTGGCCCCATTCATTTGCAAGACATTCTTCTTCTTTGATCTGTTGGTAATGGTGCTCATTTAGAAGAGGTATTCATCTGAGCAGGCTTCAATATTCCATCAAGGAATTTGAATAAAAATAATTATTTCTTATTTTCTAACATGGAGTAGCTGAGGGCATCAGGAGTAGAAAAGCATGCGAAGAATTGAATTTCTGGACTTCCTTTAATAAGAGAGCATTACAGTACAGTCAATAAATCTGGGCTTATTAATGAAATGTTCATAATAGCTACAGTTAGAGCCTCTGCTGACTTTATTTTTGAGCTAAAAATGAATTTTCCAAGGGACCCTCCAATGTCATGTTTTTTGTTGCCAAGTTGCTGGCATTGTTGATGATGGGGTTTGCGTGAACTCTGCCTTTCCTGAGTGGGAGAGCAGAGATGTCACTTAACAGCTATTTAAAACACAACCAGTGTTCATCAGTCAGCAGAATTTTGGCAAATGAAATATTCCCATTTACTAATACCAGTGGGGGAAAAAACAAATGTGTTTTTTTGCATACAAGTAAGCGGCAATAATTAGGCCACTTTTTTTGGGGGGTAGGCCTGTTTCTATTGTTTCTTAACTTACGTTTTCCCCATAGGAGAGTTGGTTGTAGAGGAGGAGGAATGGCGAGGCAGGATAGTGCCAGGTACTCTCCCAGCAAAAGAAAAACATAGCGGGGATTTTAGTATTGTTTGGAGCTGGGACCTGACTTCTCCCTGCCCCTGGAGTGGTGCAGGTGGGCCACAGCACTTGCACCAGCACCTTGGGATAATTTACTTTTTGTGAGAGCAAGTGCCAGAGTGACTTGGTTAACAAGCACTGTACTGTGCTAATTAAGAAGTGACTAATACAAGATAAACGATGCGGTTTTATTTCTTTCCTTCCCCCCCCCCCCCCCCAACCTGTTCTTACAGTCATTTTACCACTGGTTTTCTTTTCCCCACAGTCTCTTCCAGTCCGTCTGAATGCTTATGCGTTTTTTCTCTTCTGCTCCTGGAACTGTGCTGGGCAGGTCTTTATGTTAGATCACTGGTTTCTCTGTGCATTATAAGTTATTTTTGTCCAGCAAGCAGTGCACACAACACCTCTCAGTGCCATTTGTATACAGTGTGTCATGTGTGCTGTCCCAGTACCTGTGTCATGAGACAGGAAAGGCAGGAGCCGTGTTTCTCGTTTTACATGTGGTGCTGAATGTATGACGCCAATAAAACTCTAGAGACAGAGGGAAAATGAACAAGAAACTGTGGTCACTGATTCATGGCTCCATACGAGCCCCCTTCTGCAAAACTGCCATTAAAAGTCAGTATTTCTGTGCATCCAGTGCTGGCAGGACCAGTCCTTTAAAACCAGATAATCCTCAGCTTCCTGGTACAGTATTTATGGCACCGGTGGGGTGGCTTTGCCCACATTTCAAGGCAGAATGTGTTCGTCTCTACTTTTTCCTGGCTTTTATTCACTAAAAAAACCACATTAGCAGACCCATGTTACTAACTGCTTCCTGCTTCTGTTGCTTAGTGTTTTGTAGCTACCACGGCTGGCCAACAAGCCGTAAATCTTGCCTGGTGTTTTGTAAAAAGGAAAAAATAGAATGATTTGTGTTGACTTTTGGTCGTCGTGTATCATTATTGATTTGAGGGCGGGCGATGGAGGAAAGCATACTGTGTTATTTGCTGCTCGCCAATTCTCCGGGAAGGCGTTGTTAGCAGGCAGTCAGTAGAGGGCAATAGAGAAATACAGTTTGTGGTACCTAAAGGATTTGAAGCACGGATTATGTGTTTACAGAAAAGAAAAAGAAGAAGAGCCAGGAGGATAGGTTGTTCAGTTTACTACCGGAGACCTGATGGTGACAGACCACCAAGAGCACAGAATTTTAAAAGAGAGCAAAGACAACCTTCTGCAGCATCCGTGACTCTCTCCTGTTTTCTTCAGAGTTACGCAGGATAACTTAGCCAGAACTTACTGATGACTGCATATTCAGTGGACTCAGGAATGAACTGGGAGATGCGGGAAGGCACTCTTTGGAAGGAACAGAAGAGGAGGCATTTCAAAGATCCTGCAGGTGAATGAGGTGAGCAAACTCACAGCTTCTCTTTCAGATGGGATAATAGGTGTTCAGTCAGCTGTAGAAAAGTCATGAGCAAACTGAGCAAGTGATTGAAATTATATGAGAATTCTGCTTTTTCAGGCATGCTGGTGCAAGACTAATTTTATCCTGGGGAAAAAAAAAAAAACCAAACAAAACAAGAAAGAGGATTGTGATGCTACAAGGATAAGCATTTCTAAGCATATGTTATTTTGGAGACAGGCTAAAGCTGGTGACTTGGGTTATATGTAGTATTTTATATTAGAACTGTTTGAAACATGCTCATCATTTTAGAAGATTTATGTGCTATAGCTTTGAGACTCTACAGATAAATATATAACGAAGATGTGACTAGTGTTGTTCCTTTCTTAGAGGGGGATTTTTGCTAAGTTATTTGACAAATGTGACTTAGAGGTTTGTAGAAATTTATTAAGAGATTTTGGATGCATGGTGGGAATGCCCTGAGATTCTTCAAAGGCTTTATTATCAGAGAGATACTGAGAAGTGAAAACAAAGAATATAGCAATAAGAAAAGGAGTTAAGCCACAGAAATCAAGGGACTGACAGAGGGTTGGGAAAGCAGAAAAAAACCCCAAGAGACTAAGTTAGGAAATGAGCATACGAAACACTTTTCTATTGCCAAGATTTCAGCTGGTGTCACCATAACACTTAGAAAATATCCTCAGGATGCTGGGAACCATTAAAGCAGTACAGATTATCAGAGGATAAACTTCCACTTCAGCTGTCACTGGTGCCAGGGGTGACCAATAAGAAATGTTTGGGAAATGAAAGATGAAGATTGAAGCATTGACATTCAGGGGATATCACAGAGAAAGTGCAAGGGTATCTAGAGGTCAGTCAGACAGTACCCATCTGAAACAAGGCAGGCTGATAAATAAAAAGAATAAATCATATTCTAAAAAATACAATAGCTTTGAAAAGCTAATTAAAGGGAAAGTTATCTAGTGTTCCTCTTGAGCCTGGTTTTATTTTGTAAGTGGCATGATAGATAAGACCACTACACATTGAATTTTCTGTGCTTTGAGTGCCCAAATATATGAAAGATTAATGTGATGATTGTTTAGACATTGTTTAGAACACAACTTCCTTGCAGTATGTACCCGAGGGAAGTGAAAGATGATATATATAAAGCATGTCACCATTTTCCATGGGTTGGCAACATCCATCTGACAGGGAAGGAACTCAATGAATGTCAGAACCTCTTTGAGCTTGAAAGCTGCAAGTTCTAGTTCCAGTCTCTAATTTTTATTTCCTTTCATTCCCTTTCCAGTGCTCCATACCATGTATACCCACAAAGCAATTCTCTCAAAATATAATAGAAATTAAAGGTAGTATTGAGTAAAACCCTCAGAATTGTGCCTGCAGTTTAAGGAAATACATACTTGAGTATCAACTCCTCTTTAAAGTGATCTCTGGTAGAAATTATTAGTTCTTTATCTGAAATGTGAAGCTCTAGGGCAGTAAACATTCTCTTATAGCTGATGCTTGTTTTCAGTGAAATTAGCATGATTGCTTTTTCATGTTTGTTAAATTGTTTCCTCACAGATTATCTCTCTACAGATATAATCAAAGGGATTTTTGTAATGGGGAACCACACAAGTCAGACGCTGGAGCTGAGAAATGGGAGCTACTGCTTGTTCAAGTCCAGGCTTTGCTCTGCCTCTGTGTGCCTTTGTGGTACTGTAGGCCTTTTATGGTCACCGTATGAAGTGGCCAGCCTGGCATCTTGCCTATGCTATGGACTAGGTTTTGAGTGGCAGGCTGCAGATGTACAAGGAAGCCCTCTTTGCATAGAAATTCTGGGAAAAGCCATAGTCTAGTTGCAGCGTCCCCCAGTACATAGACCAGTCTACTCCTATGGCAGTGCTGGATATGAGTCCTTGTCAACTTGAGTTATAGGAAACTATTCTTTCTTTTTCACTCATGAAACAGTTGTCTAAAAATGTTGAAATCTCATGCCAAAGTTCCACCTGTGAAAAAGATGCTGCTAATTAATGTGTTAATTGTCATGTAAACCTCTGACTTAATGAGATGTGAAATAACGCCTACTGTTAGGAATATCAATGTGTGCAGGAGTTTGCGCCAAGCGCTTGGGGTCGTTTATTGCTGTGCTGCAGCACAACCCAGGGCTGCTGTTTCAGCCTCTTGCCAAAATAAGAACATTCACTTTCTGATGAGTCATCTGGGTTTCACTTCGATCTCGATCTCACAAGGTTCCCCCACCCTGTTGTTCTTTGCTGTGTATTCCAGGCCCTGCCCTGGAGGCCTTGCTTTCCCAGCCCAAAGATGGGGTGGAACCCTCTTCAGCAGCTGTCCACTCCGTCCTGTAATTAACTCGGAGGGGACTGCTAATGAATGATACCGAGCATTTTCTCTGTCACTGAAGCCGAACGTGCAGCATTCCTGGCCTTTTCTGGCCTGGAGAGTGGCCAAGCAGTGTTGGCAACTGAGTCAGTGTTTGCCACACACTGTGCTAAATGTTACCTGTGTCAAGACAGAAAGTGAACAAGGTCAACCAAGGGAGGCATCTGTAGATATTTTCCATATCGGTCTTATTTACTTATGAGCAACACAGAAGAGCTATATACTTCATGAAAACTTCTCTTGCTTTTGTTTTTTACTTATGAGCAACACAGAAGAGCTATATACTTCATGAAAACTTCTCTTGCTTTTGTTTTTTCCTTCTGGTGCAAAAAGGGGACGGGGAAGTCTTGGTTTTTTTTATTTATTTTTGTCTCAAATTCTTTTCTTTTAATTCTGAATGACCTGTTCTCAGGTGGCACTGGGTTAAGCATGAGGTTGGACTAGATGACCTCTAGAGGTTTTCTGACCTTACCCTGTAATTTTCAATATTCATGCTGTTATTTTGGATTCTTCCTGACTCCAAATTACCTAGGAGAAAAAAAAAAAAAAAAAAGAAAAGCTACATTACTATTTTAAGATAATTTTCTTTTTCCCCTAAGTTGTTATTTTAATTCATTTGAAAATGGACCATAGAGAATAAACCCCAGGTACGTCCAATAAATGTGTCACGGAATAGTTCTTTGCAATTGCTGGTTTCAGAGTTTTGTGTTCCTGGGTTTTGCCATAAAATGCTTTAGCTGTCATGTTCAGGCTGCTTAACAGAATTGCTGTTATGCAGAAAATTAGGCAGCTGAGGGCTGAACCATTGGAGGGCTGTGCACCCTGCTGCAATCAAAAAGTGGCTTCTCACTAGTTATAGTATCCAAAGTTGGTATCGCATCTGAGAAGCTGGCATCATTGCTGATTCTTCCAGTTTTATGCTTGGTAAGTCAGATGGCAAGAAGGGGTGGAATATTTATTGCTAAAGTATGTGAAATAATATGAACTTGAAAGATTCTTATCCTTTTTTTCAGTAATCAATTTTGGATAAATTAATTCAAAATTAAACTGCTCAGCTGACATCCTTAATTCATCACCCTTGCCAAGACTGAGCTCTTCAAGGCCATTTCTAACAGCTAAACAAACGTATCTTCCATTAGCTTTGATTGTAAAGCCTGAATAAATGCTGAAGATCTGAATCTTTAGAGATGACAGTGATGGATATAATCTAGACACAAGAGAGGTAACAGAGTTGAACTGATGCTTAGTGTGAACTTTACGCCAGTTTCACAGTTGTATATGGGTAGGTGGTGCAGCACTTCTTATCTGCTTCAGAACTGCTGCTGAGGCATTGTAGTAGCACAGCATACCTGCGCTGGGAAGACAGTACTCGAGTCTTCACTGTTGGTAATGTGGCATTGTCCCCAGAACTTAGTCTTTTAAAGGTACAACTGGAATGGAGGGGAAGTAACTACTTCATAATCTGAAGCACCCACAGTAAAGAGGAAAGACTTCACATGACAGTAATTTGACTCCAGTATTATTGCCTTGACTAGTGATGGAAAACAGGAAGCTTCTTCCGTGAGGTTTGTATTATAGCTGCATAATTCCCCAATACTGAGAGAGGCTAGCCTTTCTAAAGTTGTCCTGCATGCAAGGCCCTCAGCTTTCCTCTCCTCCTCAGAGATGTTGTACAGAAAACAAAACAGCAAGGGGTAGATGATTCAACAGAATGTTTTGTTTTTTTCCTTAAAACCCCAGAGGTCTCTGCTTAAACATCTCAAGCCAGAAGAAGCTCAAAGAAGTTATATGCACCTGTGTTAAACAAACATCATCAGAGTTGTCATTAACTTGTGCCTGAAGTGTGGGGAGGAGGGGATGGTGCAATCTCCAGGCTTTTTACAGAAGATCTGTAGCCATAGATTTTTATGTATTCTTTTCATTATTATCAGTAATGCTAAAAGCAGTGTTCATATATGGTCTGTATCAGTGTCTTGAAATGTCATTTTGGCCCTTAGTGAGGAAAGGACTTGTTTTCCCTCTTCAGAAAAGTCATTTCAAAGTGGCCAGACTGATGGCATGGCAAACATAACAAAATTTGTCAATTCATAGTCAATTTGTGTAAATGAAAAATACGTTTTTCCTTACTGTGTCTTCAAGCTGTATTTTCCTGATGAAAATATTCATGGGATTGGTTGTTGCTGTTTGGGTGGTTTTTCTATTAATCTCGCCCTTCTCTCGAGGCCAGTTTGAGGTCTCTGCATCCGTTAGCACTGTTTGAAAAAAAGATCTGATTCTCATAAGAGCATGGTTGAAAGTTAGGGCAGTGGAAAGCCTGAAGGAGTAAAGGTCTAGATAGAAATGTACTGGCAGGTGTAGGAAGAGCTTGTCAGGGTGCCTGTTGGCTCTGTGCTACTGTTTCATTTGCTCTGCTGGTTAATCATTTGCTTGAGTGCTCAGGTACCATGGTGATGGACACACTACCAGTGCCACAGACCCTGCATGCTGCATATTCATTCAAACATTATTTTTGAAAGGAAACCCGAAATAAATGCAACTTTTGAAAATCCTTAGCATAGCAAACATTGCTGTTTACTTTCCTCTCTAACAATATAAATTAGCATGGTAGGATGTAGGCTTTTTCCTAGCATTTTAGGTTTTTTGTTCTGCTGTTGATATCCACAGCTTTCTCATGATAACATAAGTGATTTGAAAGGCTTCAGACTTGTTCTATATGTTGAGTAGGGCATGTTTATGCATCAGCCTTTCTGTGCATTGAGGCGTTTGTTTCGTTGTCATCAATATTAAAATCAGGGAAAGGGCCTTGGAATAAAGGCGAAATGCATCTTTGGTCTGTTAAGTCCCAACAGTTTGCTAGTGTGACCTTCATGAAACTAAGAGTATAACATGCAACTTTCAAAAGCTTGGCCAGCAACTAACCTCTGGAATGCCAATTGGCTAATTGTTCTTCCTTCTTCTCCAAATACAAAGTCTTCTGCCAGAGTAGTTTCAATGCAGCATCTTTTCTGCAGTGTCACATTGTGAGATCTGATCCTCATGCCATTGTTACTGTTTATAGTGCAGTGCTATATATGTATAGTGGCCGCCACTGGAAAGTTACCACTTAAGCAATCTGTTACCCACAGAGGGCATTACTGTTCTAGTATCCCTTCAAGATAACTTCACAGAATGCAGAAACAAATGCTCTCTTTATCATGACTACCTTATGAGTTTGCTCCTGGTTTTGGTATCTTGGTTTGCTTCACAGCACTGCTCTGAACAGTGGTACCTGGAGCAGATTGAACTAGACTACTGGCAGCCTGTGAACCCCCAGCACATGACATGCCCAACAGGCAAACTGAACCACAGAGTAGGGAATCAGATAGAGCTAGATGTAAGGTGTGCATCCACAGGAGCTGGATAATTGTTCCTCAGACACCACTGATCATAAAAGCTTGCTTTAACTTTTGTTGCATCCCTCAGGAAATGGAAGAGACATCCTTTCCCTCTTGCATTTCCCTCGCATGATAAAAAAGCAATGACTTTTTTATTTTATTATGTTTTTTTCAGGCCTATCTTACCATCTGCTCTGACAGCAATTAGCTCACCAATTGGTGTGGGCCGAGTTCCATTAATATATGGTAAAAGCATGCAGAAAAACTCAAAGCTCAGACAGTGATGCAGAGATGCTCTTTATGTCTCTCTGGCATGAGGTAGGAAGCACCTGTGATGCACTGCTTCCCAGAAGTCAGAGACACTTACAAGCAGTGTGAAGACAAAGCAACACAATTTGATCTCCCATATTACTGGATTTAAAAAAATAGAATAAAATATAGTAAAACCACTAAATATGGCATTCTTGTTAACATTTCTGAGCAAAGCGTGACTGAGATTTATGGGACTTGTGGGTCAGGAGAGTCCCTAGCCTTCTTCCTGTAAGATCTGAGCTGATGTTGTTGCAGGGGGGTGGGAAAGAAACCAGGACTTACCCTTTAAGGATTTAATGTGGAAGGCATTGGAAGCAGGATCCCTTTTTCTCTATCCTGCTGCAGTATTGGACTGTCCAGCTTGGCATCATCTGGGCCTTGAACTCTCTAGGGTCCACCAATCCTGTAAAACGAACAGGTACAGCAGCTCTTCTCTGTTCTGATGTTTTACTGGAGAGAAAGAACAGCTCTTGAGGAAAGTGGAAAATGCCTCATGTGACTCCAGGAGCCAGTGTAGGTGGAGTCACACCCCTCTTCCAGGTGGAAGTCAGGCTAGACTGCAGAGGAAGGCAGCAAACAGGGTTCAGGTTAGTATTGTGTGGTATCAAAGTAATACCATGACAATTCTGTCACAAAACTGGGCTGTGGCATCATAAGATACGCTACTACAGGGATGGCAAACATCTACAGTGCAGAATCTATGAATTGTCCTTTAAAATGCTTTTGTTGCTGTGATGTTGCAGGTGATTCAGACAACCCTTCCAACCATTTCATTTTTTCATTAATCTGCAGTAATTTCTTTGCTGTTCCTTTGCATTAAATCAGAGGGGTATTCATAGAATCATAGAATAATTAGGGTTGGAAGGGACCTTAAGATCGTCTAGTTCCAACCCTCCTGCCATGGGCAGGGACACCTCCCACTAAACCATGCTACCCAAGGCTCTGGCATTCACAGGTACGGTTCAATTAAACCCCTCATCCTTCTTTTCCCAAGGGTGTTCCATTTTTGAGAACCACCCTAGGAACATGTGTGAGTTGAGCATGGATAGAGGCATCTCCTGCCAGCAGATCTCTACGCTTGTTTTTTAACATGGACTATTGTCTGGAACTTGGCAAGCCTTTGGAATCTTTCCTGGATGAGCAGTTCTGGAGTATTAACAAATTTTTTTGTGAGCTGAAGTGAAAATAAACATGAGCTTAGGACTCTGAGCTCAAACTCAAACCTGGGTTTCCCAATTAAGCCCAGATCTGAGAGTTTTAATTTGGCCATTTGTGTATTGTGATCCAGTGACAGAATTAGGTTTTCAATCTGAATGGCATCCAGGTTCTGTGATACTTATGTAAACACACTAGCTTAGTGCTTGCCGTATGTTTACAGCCTGCTATTAATTTCTAACTAGTGGTGGTTTTGGCTGCAGTGGGAGAAGCCATGGGCTTTACTGTTGGTATTGGGTTTGGTACCTTCTGATGGTAACAAAATCTGCAGATGTACAAGCATGATAAATGCTCAGATATGAGGGTCAGAAGTGAGTCCATTTCTAAACAGTCTTAACGTCTGTTGGAATGGGCAGAGAAAGAGTTTATGTAGGTTGCTCATGTGCAGCCATTGACCGTTCACTTTCAGAAAATCAGATGCTGGATTTTTCTGTCCTTAAACACGTGGTAATTTCGGTTTAAAGCAATAGTCCCAAATCCAAACTGAGTTCAAGTTTTCAAAGTGTCTGATTAGCAACAGGTATTGGTGCACCAGGAAAGTAATCACCTCGTGTTGTGTTGAAAGGGTTAATGAGGAATTAAGGAGAGGAAGAAAAGGCTGCTAGAGTTGTGTTTAATTTTTATCTCTTTGCTGTCTGCCAATCCTTTACATGAGTGCTAAAAATTTCATAAAAAAATTAAAAATATATTTTAAAGGCCAATTTAAGAAACTAAACATGCAATACTAACTTTGGAAAATTGCAGCTCTACTTTCTGCCACAATTTTACATTTGTGACTAAGGGAAAACTCGATTATTTCAGTGGATTGCTGGAGAAGTAGATGGGAATCTCACTTTATCCATTCTCACCTTAACAGATTAACTTGGAAACCTTCCTTTTCAAAGAAGATAAAGGTGTCAGAGTGAGTTCATATGGAACAGATGGGTTTGCTGGAAGAAGCCTTCAGTTTGATAAACTTCCAGAAAACATTCACATGACTGGCAGGAGACAAAGTACCTTTGTTGTGAATGTTTGCTGGTCATCCTGAAATTGATTCTACCTTGAGAATTGACTTCAAATGAGATTAGGACTTTGGTTATAGACTGGTGTGAGTGTTAAGGGTGAAGACACTGATCATTAAAGCTGTGTCAGCTTCTCAGCAATGAATTGATGTTCTCTTTGACTTAAGTTCAATGTTCTTCGAGTGAGAGCCCTTGATTTACAGTAAGTGTTTCTCAACTATTCTTGTGGGGGTATTAAGCTGATGTCATGCTACTGTTTGTGGAGCCACCAAAGAAACAAACAAAAATCAGAGAAATCCCACAGAAAATAGATTAGTGACTTTCGTTGAATGAGCTTTTTCTTCCCTCTTGCAGCTGTAGAACATACTGGCATTGCAGGTAGGTCGTCCGATAGCTTCCTTTCAGACCTTTGCCAATCCTGCTTCATGGATCAGCCAACAACTGCCTCCTGAACTGCGCTTGCACCTGTTTCCTCTTCTGGAATAAACACTTTTGTCTGAAAAGAGCATTGACAAAGGCTAAAGTTGCACATCCAGCCTGGCCTGATATAAAGGAAATAATATTTTCTTGGTAGCTGTAGAATGAAAGTGGCAGCTGTTACCATGGAAATCGTCAATTTATGAAAGAAGAGATTTTGAGGAGGCTGAACATCGCCACTAATCTAAGAGATTGCAGTCAAGACAAAAGGTTAAAGTTGGAGATGTGCTGATTAGGAAATAGCCACATTTTTGATTATGTGAGGATGAATACAAAGGAATTCTGTTTGATAAAAAAACTGTTGTCCTGGCTAATCCCTTGAACCTATTATTTTGGATACACAACATGGATTAGATTAATCCCTAGTATAAATCCACTGATTTGTGTTCAGACACATGTAAACCTAATAGGTATAAACAGGTACTGTGTCCTGGAAAGGTTCTTTCATATACTTTCTTAAGATGTATTTTAAGAGTTATTTTTTTTGCATTCCCTTCTTGAAGACATTTTCCTGGGGTTTGTTTTGTATTTTGCAAGTACGAATGTCTTCTCTGTCCAGCACATTTTCTGGGGTGTGGAAATTACCATGCTTCTTCACATTTCTCCTTAAATGTGCTAAAAATGTTACAGGCAAATAGAGAAAAGGCTTTGTTATTTCCACTGCACTTCCTCTGTTGATTGACTGTGCAAAGACAAAGTGAATGAAATATCATCTGCAAACAGGAGTGTTTTGGGCAGATCCTCTCTACTCATTCAAAGTGCCAAACCTTCACTCTCTTCGGGAGAAATGCATCTCTCCACAAGTTCTGAAAATATAGCAACATACTATTTCTTTTAAATTTCTCAGCTTTAGAGCACTGAAACCCCATCTGCCAAACTTCATCTGAGCAGCTAATAGCAATTCCGAAACAATTCCCCAGTTTGCCCTGGATTATTTCACAAAAGACTTAATTATTCTTAATTAAAGCTCCTGTTGATTGTGTTTTTGTAAGCCTTAGCTATTCAAGTAATCTTGGGCCCTACAGTCTTCTGTTTATTTATTTTCACTTACAAGTAGCCTGCATTATCACAAAAGCCTTTATCCATGTAATTAGTTTTACATGGATTTTGTAATGAAGACTGTATGTGAAAAATGGAATGGTAAATGTTTTTGGATATGTCCCCCAAGATGGCACCTGTTATGTCAAAGCAGTAAAAATATCACCACTACAGTATTCATGGAAGAGCTGAAGGGTCTGCTCTCTTGAGACCTCACTTGGAGTATTGTGTGCAGTTCTGGTGTCCTCAACATAAAAAGGACATGGAACTGTTAGAACAAGTGCAGAGGAGGGCCATGAGGATGATCAGGGGACTGGAGCACCTCTCGTATGAAGATAGGCTGAGAAAATTGGGGCTGTTCAGCCTGGAGAAGAGAAGGCTGCGTGGAGACCTCATAGCAGCCTTCCAATACCTGAAGGGGGCCTATAGGGATGCTGGGGAGGGACTCTTCATTAGGGATTGTAGTGAGAGGACAAGGGGTAATGGGTTTAAACTTAAACAGGGGAGGTTTAGATTGGATATGAGGAAGAAATTCTTTACTGTGAGGGTGGTGAGGCCCTGGAATGGGTTGCCCAGGGAAGTTGTGGATGCTTCATCCCTGGCGGCGTTCAAGGTGGGGTTGGACATAGCCTTGGGTGGCATGGTTTAGTGGGAGGTGTCCCTGCCCATGGCAGGGGGGTTGGAACTCGATGATCTGAAGGTCCTTTCCAACCCTAACTATTCTATGATTCTATGACATTCTGGGACCAGCAGACACAAACAACAGGTCCAGGCAATTGTAAAGAGCATTATGGCATGTGATACTAACAACCGCATATAGTTTTGCCTTAACTTTTCTATCTGGGAGACTGTTTAAGAAACTCATAGGCTTATTGTTAGGTCCTTTCTGTATAGCCTAAAGGAAAGTGTGGCATGTGTACTGCCTGCCCCCCTCAGCTCCCACCTCCCCACCTCCTCCCCCCACAGTTGTTGCTCTTTAACGTAAATATCACTTCTCTCACCTGGAGGCATCTTTCTCCAGGCATTTCTAGGCAGCAGTTCTATTCTTACTTAGATCTTCTATTGCTAGGCTTAACAACTTAGCTCTGTTAGGGTCTTTGCAGGGAGGATCTCCATTTCTTCACTCATTTTAGAAGCTACTCTGCACTTTTCCCCATTTGAGTTCATCTTAATTGAATGTATATAGGATTTCAGGTGAAGCACAGCCAGCACTGAAGCACAGCCAGCACTTTGGGCATGATCGCAGATGTCTCCCAGGTTCTACTGAAAATCTCCATCCTCATGTCCTACAGTCTTACTTGCCTTTTTCATCATGTTACCTGTTTAGTCATCCTCTCATTGGCAGCTATGGTCCTCATTTGTGTCTACCTGGTTACCTCCAGGTGGCATTTGAATTTTTTGCACATAGCCTTTCTGCTTACCCCATTTCTACGGCTCTTGGCTTGAAGCTGCTTTATTTGTGTAGTTCCACTGCTCTTCTGGATTGACAGTATAGGAGTGCTCAGGCACTCTTCTGCCTGGGTCACAATGATCAAGAGCTATGGAAGGATAGCAGAAGCACCAGGATGGATCCTGATGACCTTCACTGTTAATCTCAATTGATTTGACTCCTCCCTCCTTAATGGCACTTATCCGTTACTACTTCTTTAGCTGTTTTTAACCACTGAAAAAGTCTTCTGCTTAGTCCTTAGATTTCTTAACAACGTATAGCATAGGGTCAAATTCCTTCCTAAGGTTCTGAAAGATGAGATCTATTACACTTTTATCAGTTCAGAAAATTACTTACCTTGTCTAAGAAAATTATATGGATAGTTTGTATGTTGTCCCTTGCTGCATTTCATTCAATTTTTCATTTCTCTCCTGTCTTTATATATTGTCTCCCTTAAAATGTGTTTTAAGGCATTTCATACTAATGAGGTCAAATGAAATAGTTCGTCATTTCCCAGCTGCCTTCTCCTCTTATATTTCTTCACAGATTTATTTATTTATTTAAGTAAAGAAACCATATTTATTACTTTACAGTTTCACTCCTAACTTGATGGTGCTATTAAAAATATTTGTCACTGAACCAGCATTACACATGTTGGAAGATTTTAAAAGTCAGAGGTAGTGATAAACCAGACCCCAAGACTGATGCATTTAAATTTTTTGAGTCGAGCTTTTAGCTGTGGTAAGTTCTATTTGCGTATCCACGTTCTTGTTATTCACCCTGTCATTGTCTCTAAATTCAACTGAAACCTTCTGATTAAAGACTGTGGCAAAATACGTATTTGAGGCCTTTCTTTGTGTTGTCTTTAATCTCTACTCCATCTGTCCTCCACAGTGGCACAGCATTTTTCCTTGTCTATTTATTTTTTTATTTATACCACCAAAGAGCCTTTTACTATTTATTTTCATGTTCTTTGCAAGATGCAACTCAGTTGTTGCGTTCTTGGCAGTTCAGACTTTATGACTTCTTAGATGTTTCTAGTTTGTGGACGCTGCCTTTTGGCATTCTGTGTGGACTCTGCTTATTTCCAGTACCTTTGGTTTTGACACTGTTACTCATTCAGGTTAGACCTGGGATCTCTTCTTACAATGTCCCACTAGTTGCTGGCTGCAGCTTTGTAAAAGCTACTTGTTCAATTTACTGTCCTTTTTCTAAACTACAGAGTAGACATAACTTGAGAGAGATTAAATGCCATTTGTATCGACGTTTTACAATACTTTACTATGTTAGTGCAATTCTTAAGTTCCTATGCCTACCTTGCTTCTCTCTTATATAAATAATCCTACTCATGTCATAATAAAAGCTGTGAAGATTATTCGTGTGGAGGAGGGTTGCAGATCAGGGTCTACCTTCCTGAAAGTACTTTTACCAGGTGCAGCGTTTTAACACAATGGTGCCTTTTTAGCTGAACTGTAAAAGCTGTTTAAGAGATACATGTGCAGTATCAAAGAAGTGCTTGGAAACTGAGGGATGCAGGGATTTGTCCAGATGCCCAGTATTTCTTCAATAGCCTTTTTGCCACTTGACTGAGGTTTTATTTCTGTTTTTTAAGTATTAATAGATTTTAATTTGGCACCCTGGTGATTTGCAGATGTACAAGTACTGTACTGAGTGCACAGGAAAATGGTCTTTCACAGAACTAAATTTTTGCATGGAAGGAGTTTCTTGGTAACTGTTATTACTTGGATTTTTGTCTGTTCTCAAGTTACATCATGGCTGTGTTGCATTAACACTGGGAAAGCATATTCAGCAGCAGACACTGCCCCAAAGAACTTGCAACTGAAGTACATACAATACATTTGGGCCAAAGGAAGCAATCATCTTTCTATGATCACTGTGAAATGTGGGGAATAAGCCAGTATCACCCTCTAGGGTATGACCAGTAGCTGAACCCAGTCTCCTTGGCTCTCTCCCTATCAGTTGCAGGGAGATTTTTCGTATTTCCACCCACTACAGTCATTAGTAGAAGGAAATATCAGTAGGATATTGGGAATGAAAAGAGACAAAATTTCATTTTGTTTTCTTGCTGTTTCACTTATTTTAATAATCTGTCACTACATGACAAAGTAGTTGGTAGAAGGAGAAAGCATAGTATGCTCTCTGCATAGTGTTTTTTAGCCAGTCTGGTAACAGAGTATATGTTAGCTATTAATCTGTTACGAGGAGAAGGCAGCGGATGGGTCAAAACCTGATCTGGCTGTTAATTTACAAATTTTGAACAATAGCATGAAATGACTGAGAAAAGAAGTAATTGACAATGTAGAAAATATTTTTGGTACATGAAAAGCTTCCTTTTAGATTAAGCCTATTCATAAGTAATATGGCACACAATTCTGAGATGATATTAGGGAGTCTCTGTACATGTAGATTTTCAGATTAGCTGGTGAGCTGCACAAATGTGACCTGAATTATGACTCTCCTGTGGTTTCTACTTACAAATCCTTCTTCTACTACAAGTAAATTATGAAATACATTTAAAGTAATGAGGTCATGAAAAAAGAACGTTGGGTTGTTTTTTTTTAAAACCTAATGGACACAGCTACTTCGAATAGTGTTATGGTTTTGGTTTTTCTTTTGGCTGTGGAATAAAAAAAATCAAACAACCCTTCAGGTCTCTTTCATGTATAAGTGCATCCATTTACTTCAGCAGCATCTCAGTGAATCTAAGTTTGACCAATAAAACTTACCTGGAGTGTCACTCCTGTGTGGTCAGAAAGATTCAGGGATGATGAGTGAGGAATCTGGATGTGATTCAGTACTTAACACTGTGTCAGCTTCGCAGCAAGGCAGGATCCTGGGTCATAGGAAAGAAAAGGGAATCAAATTCTGTTTTGAAGAGTGTAATTTCATGTATGTACAAAGCTATTACTTCCCTCTCTGGCTGTGAAACTACATATTATATTTACCAGAAGAACAGCAACGAATCTCATAGAAGTGCTCAAATAATGGTATATTAAGGATTTTCAAAGAAATTCTGATCAAGAAGGTACTCAGGCTATGAATACCTACGGAATTGTCAGGTACCAGCACAGTGTTGTAAAGAGCACTACAAGAGGGTTTCCGCTGGCACAAGTGTTGCAGTTACTCACCCAACAAATCTTTTGCTCAGTAATTCCTCTCAACAACAACAAAAAAACCTAAATAATTTTACCACTGGTAATGTTCTTTCCCTGGTCTCTGTTCTAAACTAGCCAACATAAATCTGTTCTGTTCTCTTTTTCTGATTTTTGGGGTTTGGGTTTTTTTAGGGAAGAAGTTGGTGTCTGAACAATTACAAACTTTTCCATCAAGAATATGGAGGGAATAGGTTAAATGGGGATGATCAATCATGATAATAAAAAGCTGCCTCTACCAGTATATGTGCTGACTTTCTGAGCAAGATTTTCAGAAAACTGGATCTTAGCCTTAGTATTTTTACTCCTCCATGAACTTCCCAGGAAAGCAATTCTATTAACATTAAGGACACTCCCTCTGTTAACAGCCTGTTATAGTGATGGGTGTTGATTGAAAACCAAAGAGGCAAAAATAACTGGTTTAATTTTCAGATGTGTGAAATGTACAGATCACTAGTTGAGAAAGCATGTAATTTCTTGTAATGCTTATTTGTTAAAATAATATATATTTTTGACCTAGCTTATATGTTGTTTTTTCTTAGCTCTGGAGAAAAAGCTGCAACATAAATAATGTGGCATAGCTATTTACTCAGCAGTCTGTCCAAACAGACTGACCTGATTAAGGTGAAACTTTTTCATTGCAGCAGTTTCATATTTGTGTATTAGGAGATTTGTAGTGAAAGGTATGTTCTTTTTTCAGGTTTCAGGTTTATTTCAATGAAAACGAAGCCCATCTCAAAACCCAAATATTCAACCACAAAATCATGTTATTTTTAATTCCAAAAAGGTTCCATAATACCTTCTGAGTATTACAATTTAGGTGCTTCTTACTCCTGTTCTACTTCAGGGCCTGTTTTCCTGTCTGGACCTAATCTTCCGTGACGTGCTGCTATCTCTGCTTTATGGCTATGGACATAATCTATTCTCTGATGAATTGAGGGAAATACAGTGTAATAACGTAGCTACATGAGGGAATGAGAATATGAGTCACTCAAAATTTAATATCTGTGAGGGCCAAAAGCTTGTATTTAAAGCTCCCCTGGAAAATTGAATTCTCTGAAAAGGGAAAAAAAAAACCCCACAAATATTTTTAATTATCTCTAGACACCTAGTTCTCATTTACTATTGAATAGGTATGGTGACTTCAGTAACATTAGTTCACAGGAAATGAGCTTAGAATTTGAGCTGTGCGGAAACCTCATGATGCGTGTGAAATGAAAGGCTCAGTCTGAATTTATAGACAAATGACTTAAACTGATAGGCAGAAGAGAAGGGTAATGGTGAGTTAAGAGCATGTTGGGCTATGGGTATTTTTCAGTCATACTCTATTTGTACAGAGAACATTATTGCTGATGGCTCTGTTAATCCTTTCAGTTTTTAGCATTTGAGGCAAAAAGCACAAGTGGTGTGCATTTGGCATGGCCCACACAACTGAAATTCATCTTTGAACTACAGTGTCAGCTTGACATCTATTACTGTCCGAGGGTCTGGGATAGGCATCTTTAAGCATCAAATAACAAGCAGAAGTTGTATTTCAAAGCCTTGAAACTAGCTGCCAGTCTGAAAGCTTTCCAATTTGGATAGAACATTCTCAGCTTGGATTGCTTAATCAATGCTCTGTTTTCACTTCATCGGCAAAAAATAATACAAAAATAAAGCTTCTCTATTAGCAAATTGTTTGTCATTTCCAAGCTGGCTGCAGAGGTCTGTGCAGTCATCTCTACTGAGTCACTAAATCTTTTATGCCTCCTCCTCTTTGGAGAGTCATTAAGCTTAAAAGCATTAGCCTCTATAGGGCTGATCAGGATGGCTTGTTTTAAAACAGATCAAAACTGTTGGCCAGCACCTTGTTGAAAACTTCCACATTATGGATCATTCTGATTGACTGAGCATAAATTAGTGCCAGTTCTGTTGTTATTTTTAACACAAGTTGCAAAGATCTTCATAATTGAGCCTTTAGGCTGGGGTTGGCTCAGGTATTTAGTGCATGTGAGCTCTTCCAATTTTTCTTTTTATTAGCCCAAAATCTTTTATATAGTCTGTCTATTAATTAGAAAGCTGAGTAACTGTTATTCAGTGCACCTACTGTTGAGACTGTTGAGAAACTGGATTTCAGAAAGGCTGTTTGCCCACTTCTTCATTAGTTTTAGCTCAAGTCAACAGTGTCACTGCTTCTGAAGCTTGGATTTGTACAGGGTACACCACAACTCTGTAGTTAACTTATAGTTCTGCAGTAAACTGTTCACTACAAGTCAGCTCTGCAGACCAGCAATTCAGACAAAACATGTTTGCCAGAGATTCCTGTCCACACATACAGCAGATGACAAGTGTGCATAGATTTGAAGGGGGCATGCAGCAGATGCATTTTTCAGCTGACATGCCTCTGACAAAGTGCAAGTGCGGACAGCCTTTTGAAAACCTCTGTGCTAGAATTCACTTGAGCTTGTTCCTTTGGTGAGTACAAGGGGTGGAAGAGAGGAGGGCGACTATCCTCTTTTCCTCCCTTGTATTTCGGGGGGATTAGCTCCTATCAGGAAGACAGGAGGAACAGTCGTTGCCCACAGGAAGAGCTTTGTATGCACCATGCGAGGGTGTGAGCGTGTCTTTCCTCTCGTCCCCTCCGTTGTCTCACAGACTCTCCTATAACTAGATTTTCAGAGCTCATCAGCAAAGGTGCAGGTCCACATTTTGCCAGAATATGACTTGACATTTTGTTAGCGCCAGAGAGAATTGGACTCTAGTATCCAAAGGCAGATTTTAGGTCTTTTTTTTTGAAGACTACACTCCAAATTTAATCATTTTGCTGTCTGACCAGTTCATAGGGACAAATTACATCTCTGTTTCCTGTCTTGTATGCTATAAATACAAATTGAGCGTTATTATATTTATTATACTTTGAACTTTAAGTATTTCCTGCAGGTTCAAGGAAAACTTCATTTAAAAAAGCACTAAGCTACTGACCATGATGTAGAAATGATTTAGCAATTATTTTTAGTAATAGAGAAAGTCCAGAGAAAAAAAATTCATAGCCTACTGGGACAATTTATAAGGAAGAAAAAATAGGATAAAAATCATCAGATAAATGACATCATATCATTCATTGTGGCCTAATTTGTGACTTTCAGGTTTTGAACATTTCTTAATTTGATTTGCAGGTGGTGATCTGTTCTCAGAATGAATAAATCTTAGAAAGTGCTGAGGCTGCTCAGGCATTTGCTGTGCTATCACTCCCACATGAGGAACCTGTATTATCATCTTTCTTCAAGTATCTTCTCTCCTGTGGTAAGTTTTTCAGACATAAAATCTTCCTTCTGTGTCAGGAGTTTTAAGAAGAGGGAGTGAGGCAAGTTCTGGTCCTTGACTATCTTGGTAGAACTGGAAGCTACAGTCAGTAAACCTAGTTGTACTCATGTTGAACACATGTAAGGCTCTGGAGTGCAGCAAATACCACAGAACTAGATTACAGGTGTCACCAAGTGTAGTTTGTATTTTCTTTGTCCCCATTAAGTGGATCATCACATTTGCACAGTGTGTAAGGTTTCTCTACTTGTCTTATTATTTGAAATTATCTTTTTTTGAATACTGGCATCCGTATTTGTGACTTACGACTTTCAAAGTGATGGCCGTCCCTCTAAATAATTAAAAAAGAGCCTGTCATCCAGTATTAAAAACAAACAAACAAAAATCCATGAATAATTCTGACAACTAGCCTTTGGAATGGAGACCTAATTAGTTCTTACTGAGCTGGGTCCAAAGATCATCAAAGTAATTTGGAGTCTTTCCATTAAAGTTAATTGATTTCAGAGCAAAGTTCTTTCTTAGACACATTGGCTTAGCCACACAATCACCCTGCTACCCATCAGCAGCACCACCCACAGACAGGGTGTGTTAGGTGTTCTATTTGACATTGTTTCTGGTAAAGATGATGCCTAAGTTGATGATGCCCCTATAGAGGACGTGGAAAAACTTTGTGCCCTGAGTACCTGTTTATTTGGCAGTCACCAAAGCCCGCAGCTTTCACTCATTCCAGGTTCACTGTGGAGCTTTCATCAGAAGTGTCAACATTAACAAGATTTTAAACTGCAGGCGAGTATAGAACATCGTTTGATCCTGGCAAAGAACTGTTTGCCTCAGCACTTGTGGGATAATGTAGAGTAAGCAGCAAATCATTGATGAATCTGTAATGCTACACCAGTCCCAGGAGGGCTCAGGCAAAATTGCTGCAAAGAAGAAGGAAAGACACCAAAAGTGATTAAATGTGGCGGTAGATTCAGACCTTGAGAGACCTCTAGGGAGACTCTTCTTTTTAAAAAAAGAAAACCAGAAACGAGAAAAGGAAAAGGGGTACAGAATTATGTGCTTAACCCTTTCATTCTGGCTTAGTAAAAACCAAAAGGAAAGCACAGATGCTAAATGTTTGCTGAACTTTACTTGGCCTGGAATCATCCTTGCAGTTGACTTCTGGCCATTATCCACAAGTTTCTAGTGAAACTTTTGCATGTGCTATGAGGCCATTAATTCTCATCACT
Source organism: Amazona ochrocephala (assembly GCA_039720435.1). Lineage (NCBI taxonomy): Eukaryota > Metazoa > Chordata > Aves > Psittaciformes > Psittacidae > Amazona > Amazona ochrocephala. The sequence goes on along the minus strand of CM077876.1, from coordinate 71,743,512 downwards.
GTTATTTGCTTTTGCTGTCCGTGGAGATAAATAATAAGCGTAGAATAAAATCTGTACAACACTAATAGATCAAAGTATTTAATCTTTCTTTGTGTTTTTAAAACATGGCAAATTCACTAACAATAATCAATACTTGAATGGTGATGAGAGAACATCAGTGGAATTGCACTGTCAAAATGGTCACATCTATCAATGCAGACAGTTGGTCCTCAGACTAGCATTTCAGTGGGTGCTTACTTGCTCTCCATCACTGTTTTGTTTTGTATCTGGCTGACATAGTATAGGTCCAGTGGGGTAAGTGGAGGTTCTTCTGTAGTCATGTCTGGGACTTGTGCTTCAGACCTCAGCACCTGGGAGATCCCTGCTCAGTTTCCATCCCTGTTGTGTATTTGCTCTGGGAAAATAGGTAAGTTGCACTTGGGCCAGTCATACTGTGGTTTACAGAGCTTCATTCTTTCTTACACCCTGGCTTCTTGGATAGTCTGCTTCATGACAGGGCTTTGTTTCCTAGCATGTTTCTGTGCCTAGGGAGTAGGGCTCCAGTTTCATTTGGTGCCCCAGGTTACGTAGCAAACAAATTTAATTTAGTCAGTTTCAAATAATGACATCAAGGTAAAAAAACTCCCTATCACATCAGTTATCCTCAGAGTATTCCACTCCCTTTGCAAATTTATTTTGGAGACTAAGAAAGGTTATACTGCAGTATTAAATACAGTCATCTGTTTGAATGAAAGTGCTTTCAGAGTTCTGGCTGATACTCATATGAAGTTTAGATTAGAGCATACATTCCACCTACTGATACCAAAAATACCAAGTTAATATACCAAAAATAAACATTCATTTGAAGAAAACACAGTTTTTAAGTGATTATTCTGAAAATTTCAATGACATTTTGCAGTCATTTGTGTTGCATGATTTGCGCTTGAAATATTGTTTCTTACTTTCTCTTAAATATACTTCTCTATTGTTTAAAATGAAGATGCCTTTTATTTTGCACCGGCTGTTGGTTCTGGAGGCAGATGGGGATGATTGTTAGTCTTTCATAGTTTGCAGCAGTGGGGATATCACTTCAGACTATATCGGGCTTCGATGATGTAAGGATTTTTAGTTTCACGCTAGTGGGCATGCTTCCAGGCCAATGCACATCCAAAAGAATTTTAGTCTCTAAGGTACAATCAGAAGAATGTTGGCATCCTGGATGGGCAAAACAGCCCCTAAATGGGCAATGTAGGTCTGCATGTTCCATGACAAAAGGGCCTGAGGAGGCTTTTCAAATCTATCATAAAGCACATGCTCAAGGGATTAGGCAGGTTTTAAGAAGAGAATCTACAAAAAGGAATCATTATCTCTCAGACATAACCAAGATGGAAGTCCGTGTCTTGCTGTCAGAGAAACATATATGGAGCACCATGATTAGTTGGGAGTGTTTGTACTTGTTTCCTGAGAAATATGTAGAGCCTCTTGATAATGCTAGATGATAGCAATCTGCCCTGTGGGCAGATGTGCACATAATAGGTGCTGCCTAAGGCACATTTGCCTGCATTTGGTGAATCCTCCTTTTGTGTATGTTACTATATGGTTTAGTTCTATTATGTTAACTGTTGAGAACAGTATCTCCCTGATGTCAGAAATCAATACCCTATTTATAAGTATCCGGATTTAATAATGCAATAGCAGTAATGATTTTTTTTTTTCTAAGTGTATGGTAAATATAGTGTATTGTTATTTTCCTGTGGTTGAAGATACTTTAAAATTGGTGGACTGGTCATACAGATTTTGAAATAATCTATTTTTGCTGTTGTTCCAGATGATGTAAATTCATGGAAAATGGTTACAGAATCTGCCTAGGCAATGCTCTTGCTTATTTGAGAGTCTATGCACTATGTTTAAGAGTCTTGCTCTATAGTCTCAGCTGAGATTAGAAGAGATCATTTTCTCTGAAGTTTTGTTGTTAAGGTTCCAGATCAATACAGGACTTATGTTTGCATGTATTCAAGTACACAAGTAGTCTTTCTGGAATCACTGAATAAAGATCTGACTGCGTTGATGTCAATGTCAAAACTCCCACTCTTGTCAGTGAGGCTAATTGTGTTTTTCAATGGAATAGTTCTGGGACAGGGAAAAGGAGGATTGTTCTATTTTTTACCAGTGAATGAAGGGTAGTTAATGTTTTAAGATTTTATGACAACATGGTGCAGATATCCGTGGTGAACTGTCAGAAATAATTATTTCAGTTTTGTAAAATCTTCTGGTTTAATAATGCCATTTCTTTATCTTGTCCTGACTTCTACATTATATATTGTTAAATGTATTGCTATGGTGACATGAAATGTAATCTAAAGTGGTTTAGATAGCATTTAGGTACAATTGATGTAAAGCTTACTACATCAAACTAAAATCATTCAATCATATGCAAATAAATAGTTTTGTTATTATCAAAATGCTCTTGTTTTAGATTCATGAATCTCTTCAAGACATTTGTTTAGTGGGAAATCCTGAAGTTGTAGCATTCGTTCTGATTTAGAGCATAATCAGATTCTGGAGGGTCGTGATTTCCTGCAGAACAGAAATTTCCATTTTGACCGTCTCTCGATGCACAAGTACTTAATTCACTGTGACTGTTTGCCAAGTCAGTGACAAGCTGGATACTAAAGTGCTGTGCAGATTTGGAGGTTAGCAGGTTAATGTTATTCCTGATCAAAATGACATGAACATATGATTGTACCGCTGGTCAAATACATTGTGATGCCTTGATTTTTCAATGATAATGTCAGAAGATAGTGACTTGTTATGATTGTTCTTAGTCAGACACTCCTCCCCATTTCTGGTTGACAAGATTTTTTTTAATAGAACCAAGCTGTTATAGAAAATATCATGTTTCTTTTACCTTCCATCTGCTCTCAGAGGGCAACTTCGTGACCTATAGTCAGAAATAAGTTGTGGTCGCAGGTAGATAAGTTGTAATTTTAATGTTAAAACTTTTGCAATAGATAGATGTGCAATATAGTCTCTTTTATGGACCCTTTTTTCACTTCTGCTTATTTCTTAATTTCTTGGTCGTCTTCATGTCTTGGCAGAGCACAATATACTAACAATAACTCTTTACCCACCTACCTGCTAACTTTATCTACAGAAGCACAGCGTTGTTTTTATTTTGGCGTAATGATGACTGGCTGCGCTTGACTCAGTCTTTCTGTTATTTTATACAAATATAGTGCCCTCAGTTTAAGTGACACACACTCCAATTTATACATGTGGCTGCAAAACGAACTTCTGGACATTTCATCATGTATTGAAGGTGCTGAACTCTTGGGTAATACAAATGCTTGGCTGGTAGTACAATCCTTAAAAGGTTTCTGCTTGTTTCCTAAACAGCTGCATTTTCAGAAGTTTTGTTCACAGTCGTAGAGTCCTTTGTTCAAACAGGGCTGACTGTGGTTTAATAACTATCTCCAGCTGTTTGAAGGGAACCTTTCACATACAGGCTGGAGGACATAAACCTTCCTACACTGTTGTAATGGCTCTTGGAAATCTGTTAAGCCCAGGAGGACAAGGGAGGCAGGATGTAAAAAGTAATATTAACATATCATAAGCGGAAGCAAACATAGCGAGAGTTTTGCATTAAATGAAATTTGATATACTCACAGGAAGCATCATCTAGTGCTTAAAGTATAGAATTGGGAGCTGAGTGATGCTGCTTCTATTCTTGGCCATGCTGCTATAGGTTTTGTTCCAAATAGAGAAGAGCAGAGGTCAGAAATGTACCTGTATAAAAGAGCTTTCCATTTTTAATAATAGCATGAGATAAGACCATATCTCAGAGCATTAAAGAGAATCAGAACTTTGATTGTAGATAAGATTTTTATGAAAACCAGCTCAGAATTTAAAAAAGGGACAGATCAGATTTAAATGAAAATGGGTATGAGAGGAAAGTCATATTCAGTCTGAAATCATGTGAAGAGAGGTATGTACATACAGTCTGGGGTCACCAAATGTAGAAAGCACCAAGGGTAGTAATGGCACAATAATTAGTTAAGGGGTCATAAAATGTGGTTATCTCATACACCCATGAAATTTTAATAGCTGCCTAGCAAAGGATATTAAAAGCCTCCTTTCGTAATAATGTAAAATGACTTATATAGAGAAATTTGTATGAAATTCATGGTAGAAATCATGGTCTCCACAGGGTTTGTGCCTGCAGTCGAATGGGAATGGATTCTGACAAGTTCAAGTCCAACTGTGCTCAGCTGCACAGGTAATGCCCACATGTGAAACTGCCATATGATAAAAACAGAAGCTGAACTGAGAGAGTTTGGAAAGTTTGACCCCAGGTATAGCATAACAGAATTATAGAATGGTTAGGGTTGGAAAGGACCTATGCAGAGCTTTGTCCTCATTTTCTGTCTCCTAGCCTTCATGTCATCACTAGGTTCTCTGTGTATCTGTAGTATCTAGAATTTTATTGAGCAGTTTAGATATTAATTTACAAAGCCCAAATTAATATACCCAAGATTTCTCTTCTGCAAACAGCCTGCTGCTTTATGTTCTAGATTTGGAAGCTGGTGGTGCTTGGACATGCTGGAAGTGTGAAGTTACATATTTTCAATATAAGAATATATAACAGTCTTTGCAATCACATGTGTGCAGAACCACTTTGCTCTGAATATCAGGTGTAGTCTGCCTAACGTTAAGATGTTCCTAATGTGCCTGAAGTCTTCTCTACATGCCCAGTGTTTCCAGCTTTGACACTGGTGAGCTGTTCAGCGTGTCTTGCACTGCAGACCTGTTAGGATTTCAGGCTTAGAAATGGATGGCTCATCTGCAGGATCCAATTTTGTAGACATTCTTCAAGCATGGTATTGACACCCTCAGTCTGATCTAGTGGCATTCATCAAGTAGTTGGGAGATCCCACTTCCAATACCACATCTGCCGGAGTAGGTATGAATTTGCATTTTCTGCCTCACAAGGGAAGCAGCTTAAACACCAAGCTATAGAGTAAGTTTTGAGAAAGGGTAGCGAGACATGGAATCATGATTGTCCTTCCCTCAGTTGAAGCTCCTCCAATTTTTAATAAGTGAATAAGTGTTCATTGGTTTGGAGGGCCAGAAAGACAATGGATGAACTGTACCAAGGACCAAGGGATAGAGGAGAAGGGGCCAAACACCTTCAGATATTTCAAGGACTTGAAGCTGGAGTTTGAGATCCCAAGTGAGAGCTCCAAGTAGGTTGGAGAGGATCTTGTCTCTGTTTTGTGAGAAAGGGATGGCTTAAGTGGCCGTCTTCAGAAGAGTGTTCACTGTGAACTGCAGAAGTGCCAGCTGCAGCTTAGGATAGCAGCTATGTTGGGAAGGAGGGAGGAAAGAGACTGGCACCTCCATCTTCAGCAGTGCCACTTGGCTAGCCTCAGGAGGTTGGCCTACCATATGTCCCATGCTGAAGCACCTAACTGTCCCCATGAACTATGTAGCAGCACGTCAGTATTTAAGTAAGGATATGAATTGTAAAGTGTCAGAGCATCAAGGAATATTTGTCTTTGTGAGAATGTAGTCCATTATACATCAGGAATCCTAGTGATATCTGAGCCCAGGACATCTCTTTTAAAATCTCCAAATGAAAAATGAAGTAGCAGTAGTTTTTTGTATTCCAAATGGATTAAAAATCTAAGAGAGGCAAGGTTTTAAAGGAAAGGTTATCTTTCCTTAGATCATCTGCTATACTTGGAAGAAGCAGGCCAGCTTTCAGGCATAAATCTCTTTATTGTAATGTTTGTCACTGCTCATTACCAGAGGGTTTTGCAAAGTCAACCTCTTGGTTTGTCTCTGTCTCTGTATATCTTCCTGGTCTTATTTCAGGAAGTTATTTTTTCCTTTCTCTTGCTGATTTTGTGATTATTCCTGTTAGTCATCTTGCCTGAAGTATGATTTTCAGAAGCTGGACTGCATTACCTTTTACAGCTCCTGGGACTTCTTTGCAGCAGCAAAATACCCATCTGCTGTGTTCCATCTGCTTTCCACTTCTGTCTCTGCCACCTGAATGCAGAGAGCCAGAGAAGTGGGCACAGCATTTTATATTTAGCATGCACGCAAGCAGGAAGTGTATTTAACGATTAAATATTTAATAGTTAATTAATAAATTTTTTAAAATGGAGCTCTAAAAAGCACAGCTGGTGATTAATTTGGTGAAATTAAGTTACCCCAGTGCACTTGGGCTCATGGTTAAAAAGCCCTAGGTCTTTGAGGGTTAAAAAGAAGAAAAAGCTGAGGACAGAGAGGAAAAATAATGCCATCAGTTTTTTTCTGTATTTCCAAATGACTGTCAGCTTTTAGCAGAAAGTCAGCCTGCAGTACTAATCTTGCCCTTCTTTGACTTCAGAGATTCTAGTCTGGCATTCACTAGTTTCTGCAAATGCTCTGCAGAGGTGACAGGACCTGCTTGTTTTCTGGTTTCTCTTTAAAATCATCAGACTTTCAGAATTTATACATGGATATGCATTAATGGGAAAGCAGAAGCTGGGTAAAAAAATAAAGTAGGTTTTCAGTGAAGTTTGGATGTAGCATTTATTCCCAGTAAACTAAACACGCTGTTGTGCTCTATCTAAAGATGTCCCCAGGACCCAGTTCAGTTTTGCATCTGCCCAAATTCAAGGGGTTCTGAGAGAAGAATTTTTTTCTCAAGCCAAATCCTCAGGCTGGAGTTCAGCTGCTCAAGTGCTAATGTTCCTGTGTATTTTTACCTTATAGACAGCTTTCCTAAAGTTTTGGCTGATTTATTTCTCCCAGTCCCCAAGGGTTCATGAATACACTGGTTATATCCATATGAGGCTGAACTGTGACAAGCTAACACCTGTACTTTACACTGTGAGTTCAGTGAATTATTTATGGAGCAAAGCATTGTTCGTAGATATGAATAAGGTAATGACAGACTGGCCTTTTCTCTTCCCGGTTTCTTCCTGGTCCTCCTAATAAGTATAAGAAATATAAGGAGGTCTTCAGGAAACTCGACTTAATGGGAGGAGTCAAAATTAAGAATTGTGATGATACAACCTGAAAATTGCCACTGTGAATAACAGGACATAAAAAGTCAATTACTTGCGAGGCATTGGGAGCTTAGGAAGAAAGTATCATAACAATATCATGTAGTGGCACCATTATAACACTATAGATGCTTTGCAGAGCCACATTAATGAGCTCCTCTAAGACTTTGGGGAAGGTTAAACTAGTCTAAAGTCACTTGCTACCTTGGTCTAATTTTGGCATACGTTAATGTCTTTACCATCCCTTGATGTTGGGTGGTGGAAGGAAATCTGCTATAATCCACTAAATATGCTGTCGTGTTAACAAAACTATCAGAATTAATAAAATACTCTAAATACGTCACAAAATGAGTATAAATTCCAAATAAATTAAAATACAGTAAAGCAAAATAATAGCAAATGCAAATAAGCGAATGATAAGGTGGAATATTACATTTAAAAGATACTGAAACAGGAACATTTTACATTGGTTTTTTTTTAGAAGTTACAAAAATGATTATTTAGGATTTGATGCAAGATTTATTGGCCAAGAATTGTTTCTGGAATAAGGCATTGCTGCTTGTTCTAACATCAGTAAATTCATTACAAAGAAGCATGAGTGTACAAAATTTCTTGGTATTGCAGAGTGCTCTGAGCGCAGATGGTATTACCAGTGGAGTCCTCTCCACCCATTCTTCCATCTCCACTCCTTTCAGCATTATAGATATGCTTCTGTATGTCACCAGGACATTAAAATGTAACACATTTTTTAAAAGCTATTCAGTTACATCTCTTTTACGCAGGTGCATGAAAAATGCTTTTGTTGGCTCAGCATCGATAAAGTAATAGCAATTTCTGCCACCTTAAGTATTCAATTTCATTATTTATTTGGAGAAATTTCATGGAATAGGTCAGGGGGAGTGGAACTGAGGGAAATTTATTGCAACTTAGCGTTTAAAGAATTTGGTAATCAGCATGAAATAAGCAAGAGAAAATAGAACTTTCCTGTATTTAGTTACTGGCAAGGTTTTGGGTTTTTTTCATGTGAACGTCGTTTCCTTCCACTCCAGCAGATGTTTTTTAATGTATGACCCATACCTATCTGAGATTATGACCACCGCTCGCTCCTAAGGTGTCTGTAGAGCTTTGCTAAGAAAATAAAGTCTATTATGTAAATTTTAAGGAGTTGCAAGCAAAAAAAGGTTGAAAACTAATGCTATATGATAGTATCAGTAAGTATCAGTAAAAGCTTAATCATAATTAAGCTCTTAAGATCTTATTTGAAAAACGTGGAATTCAATAGGAAAACTTTACTGACTTCCAGGGACTTAGGATCAGAATCTCAATTTATTGTAGTTTTGTTTGTCTTTAATGTCTAAAATGTGTGTAAGAAGATGCTCAAATCGCAGTCATTAGAATTTTCTAACTTGGTCATACAGCAGATAAGGGTAGGTTGCTAGAGATTTACACTACTCTTGTATTGATGCTTTTCTATTGACTGTCTGTTTGACCTTTGCACGCTGACTTGCCCCTTCAGCCCACAGTTAATTTATTGTGAAGAGCCAGAAAATATGAAGAAACCATTTTTTCCATTTCAGAATCCAGCAGCTGTGAAATTTGAAATGAAGTGTCTTCAGGGGTTCTTGGACAGGGAAGGAGACAGAATGCCCGAAGGCAGCAAAGCAGAGGTTTCTGTGCCTGCAGACTGATCCACAGTGGTTGGTAGCCAAAAAGAGGAAAAAAAATTGCATGTGGAGATACCTAGACAAAAAGATATTTCCTCATAATAATATATTCTTCCAGGTATAATGGAGTATAGAATAAGTCCACTGAAGATGATGCTGTTACTGAAGAAAAGAGCTGAGTTTGGTCCATGAGGAGCAGGGCTCTTTCCTCTTTTTCCTTGTGGAAACTGCCATTCACAGGAAGAAGTAGGGAAGAAAGGAGAATGGAGGAAAAAGAAAGTTATAGGAGTGGGAGGCTGCCATGGTAATGACCAGCCTTCCGCTGCTTTAAGTCCTGTATTACATTGTGTGTTCTGGGTTTAATTATGGTGCTGGAGTGTAGTGCTGATAAAGCTGCACAGGTTTGTCTTCTCGCTCTCTCTGAGGCAGAGCTAATTAAAATAGACATTAATTAATATGCGCTTTGAGGTCCCTGAACTTTAGGTGATTAAAATATTATACATAATATATTTTGACTTATGGCATGTGGATCACTATGAAAGAGCTTGGTGTCACTGACTGTAAAATGTGACTAACCTTTAATGCCCTGCATAGCAAGGAACAGAGCAGTTTGAGGTGACCACCTACATCTCCATGTCCCTGAAAGAGGTCAGTTTAGCTGTCAGTCCCTGGGCTCCCTTCTCAAGCCAGCCATGGGGTACGTTAATGGCAGAAACTTTCCGTCTTCAATCTCACTACCTTTTTCTGAAGCAAAGACTTTGGCTTTTAGTCAGGTGCTTAACAGGCTATTGCTGGTTTTGTATGTGCTCTAAGGAAGTTGCAGGTTTTGAGTAAGGCATTTTTTTATGGCTTTATTGTTTTAGTTCTCTAGTTATCCCTCAACATCTTTGTTCTCTTGTGGGTGACACATAGGAGATATTTAATTAAATATTGAAAACATTTTTACCAGCTTCACAATGGCTCTTGAAAGTTTTCTGTTTGCATCCATTGCTGACTTTTTATGATTACTATGATCAAGCATGTGTGCACTGTCAGCAGACAAGACCTCTTTGTCTAGAATACTTATTTAGAGTATAAATTCAGTGGGCAGTAAATGTAGCAATGAATGTGAATACACTCTGTTAAGACTTTGTATATGCAAGAGTCAAGACTACCTTAGTGCTAAATAGGGAGGTCCTGGTCAAATGGGACAGCTTTAAAATGATTGGCACAGTGGCGCCACCTTAGGGATGACAATGCCTTCTCCTTCACACCCCTGCTTAGAAGAAGAGGTTCACCTCCCTGTTAGGAGTGATCTCCTTTAGATCTCCCTCAGACAGTAAGTTAGACACTCCTCTCAGTTTCAGGAAAAGGGTTAGAGATCAGCTTTTCAAAATGACCTCTCTGGTGCAGCTTTCCGCCCCCTCCATATGTAAGTTAGAAAAGGACTCAGATCAAATACCCTGGCTACTGAGAATTTTGAATCCGTACCCAGATTTCTAGGCTACTGTTTGGTGCCGATTTCTTTTTATAATCACCATGGCAGCAACACTTAACTCATTCTGTTAAAAAAAGAAGCTTTTTAGGTGCTTTGTCTATGAAGCGCCATGCCAAAAAGAAGGGAGGGGGGAAGGGGGATGATAATTTTTGTAATTTATTATATGACAACACAAAATTGGAAGGCTGAATCAGTGGGAAGTAAAAGCTTTCAAAAATAAAGCACCAGGTGGTAAGTTAAAATTGCCGGTTGTCACATCTATCCTACAGCTTTTATCCATAACTGCTCTGTTCCTTATGTAAAAGCCTGGCTTTATTAGCACCCAGTGGAGGCCTTCATATAAGCCCTGTGGCTTATAAGCCCTGTTCATATAAGCCCTGTGGTTTATAAGCGCTGTTCGTATAAGCCCGGTGGCTCCCAGGTTAATGACTGGTATTAATTACTATCAACAAAAAATTTCTAAGGCCACATACCAGTTGCTGTTTTATCTCTGGTGCATGTAAAAATCCAGTCTCTAACTTGATGTAATGTCACTGGCTTCAGCACTGTTACTCTAAGAAAAGGCCATTTACAGGTGCCATGAATAGCTGTATTTGTATTTGGCTGTTAAAGGTTCAGAGCTCATTGCAGCAAAATGGGCCTTCACACAGGTTTCAAGGGGAAAAAGGGAGCTGCTGGTTTGGTCCAGCCTTCTCTGTGAATGCACAGTCATTCCAGATCTTGCAAAAATGGAGGAACAAGATGACTGATCACTTACATAAAGGATAAGGAATAAAAGTACAACTTTCCAGACATCTTCCTGGCCTACCAGTATCTGTCTTGCCTTGTATTTGAAATTCTGCCCAACACTATATTGGTCCTCCTAAGCCCATCTTCAGTACTATGTTCACAGAACCACCCATTCTGGAAAGGTCTGAAGCAGCCATAGGTACCGTCTTCCTGCAAGTAACCCAATACATTGTTCCAGCCTATAGGCCATCTTCCATGGTTTCTAATGTTTGCAGAGAGGCACTCATAGAATCATAGAATCATAGAATAGTAAGGGTTGGAAAGGACCTCAAGATCATCGAGTTCCACCCCCCTGCCATGGGCAGGGACACCTCACACTAAACCGTGCCATCCAAGGCTATGTCCAACCCCACCTTGAACGCCGCCAGGGATGAAGCATTCACAACCTCCCTGGGCAACCCATTCCAGGGCCTCACCACCCTCACAGTAAAGAATTTCTTCCTCAGATCCAATCTAAACCTCCCCTGTTTAAGTTTAAACCCATTACCCCTTGTCCTCTCACCACAGTCCCTAATGAAGAGTCCCTCCCCAGCATCCCTATAGGCCCCCTCCAGGTATTGGAAGGCTGCTATGAGGTCTCCACGCAGCCTTCTCTTCTCCAGGCTGAACAGCCCCAATTTTCTCAGCCTGTCTTCATACGAGAGGTGCTCCAGTCCCCTGATCATTTTTGTGGCCCTCCTCTGCACTTGTTCTAACAGTTCCATGTCCTTTTTATGTTGAGGACACCAGAACTGCACACAATACTCCAAGTGAGGTCTCACGAGAGCAGAGTAGAGGGGCAGGAGCACCTCCCTCGATCTGCTGGTCACACTCCTTTTGATGCAGCCCAAGATACCATTGGCCTTCTGGGCTGCAAGCGCACACTGCCGGCTCATGTTCATTTTTTCATCAACCCACACCCCCAAGTCCTTCTCCGCAGGGCTGCTCTGAATCTCCTCCGTGCTTTCTCCTCTGATATCCCTCATGTGGGGAGCTTACTCTCTGCCAATACCCATCAACATCTACTACTTCATCATCACACTTCAAAACTATTTTCCTCTGTAGTTCCATTTATAAGTTACCAACAGAGCACATGACAACACTGACAGTCAGTGGTCTGACACCATAACTTCCCACCGGCTAGGGGTGTCTCATTCTGTTCTTGCCATGACAGACAGATGACTTGTGAAACTCCTTGCCAAAGGATAGGTAGATACTAAAGATTTACAAGGCATGACTGAAGCTCACGAGTATTGCAAAATACATAAAGTATGAGAAGCTAAAACCCACTATTGGGTTTAGGTATTTTGTCCAGTGCAGTACTACCAGTAGAAATTTAATAGAATCATTTTCTGCCTTTGAAAGACCAGATTCCGTATTGATCTTTCTCTTTTAAATGCTGTTATTATGGATTTTGATGCCTCCCTGCTTATAACAAGATGCATGTTGTAAAGCATGTTTCTGTATATGTTTTGTAAATGAGCATAATTTTGAGTGATGGAGATTGCTTTTCTTTCTCACTTGGGTTTGAGCTAGAAAAACAATATTTATAGGAGGAAGAATTTTTTGTACTTTTGAACCCCCGAGAAGGCTTTTATTTAGTAGTTAATTTCTCCTTTACCTGCATTCTTTTATGTAGGACTACAAAGGTGATCTGTCTGAATACTAGAACACCTGCAGGGGCTAATTTTACCTCTCTGTGGCCTCTTAAGGAGAAATAAAAGTCCTCATTTACTGAATACTAGTATTCCCTTTACTGTGGGGTTTTTGTGTTGCTTATAAAATATATTATTTTACTAATTTCCCAGTCTGCCATCTTCTCCCACTTCTATAAGCAGTATTTCCCAAGCTGAAGATGAAGACTTCCGTGTGTGGACTGACGGATGACAGCAGTGACACTGTTTCTACACACAAATCCTCAAAGATAATTTAAGCACATATTCTTCTGTTGAAGTTGACAAGAGGCTGGTGCCTGGTGGAGTTTAGCCCTGCTGCACTGGACTGCTGGCAAAAAACTGAAGCAGGATAGCTCACCCCCAGCTCCATCCCAAGGGTCAGCTTTCAACATCACATTCCATTGCTGTATTATCATACACACCCACAATCTCATGCTACTTCTCACACACAGACACTCCAGACTACTGCAGATGTCTCCCTGAAAACTACCAGTTACTCTTGCTGTCTCTCATATATGCACAGCTGTAAACCTCCAGATCTGTCCTCTCATCTGACTGTAGAAAATGTATAGAGCTCCAAACTACTGCAGGTGTCTCCCTGAAAACTACCAGTTACTCTTGCTGTCTCTCATATATGCACAGCTGTAAACCTCCAGATCTATCCTCTCATCTGACTGTAGAAAATGTATAGAGCTCCAAGTTCGCTTTGCATCCAACTAAAAACTTCTCTGCTGTCTCTTGGCATCCAGCTCAACTGCAGTGGTTATCACTGGACAGCGTCTGCTCTGGAGCTCAGCCCACACTGAGCCAAGTATTCTTAGCATGCTCTGGTCAGCATTTACTGTCTTTAAATTAATTTAGAGCCAATTCACTTGAATTAAAATCAGACCACATGCCCTAATCTAGATTTACTCCAAGACACTTTACACAGATGGCACATTCATTCTCTGTAAATGTATGATCCTGATTAATTTAAGCCATTTTAATTAACTTAAATGCAAAGTCCAACCAAAGTATTTTTTGTTGCAGCTGGTTTTTATTAACAACATTGCAGAAGAGCTAGTGGCATCTATAGCTACCAAAAGCTATACTGCTGAATGATTCCCTTAAGAAATGTATAGGGACTTGATTCCTTTGTTTTCTGATTCCGTTTTCCCATTTTCATTTCCATGGCTATCTTTGGGAACCTTGTATTCTGTTTATTTCATTCCCAATATTGAATGTGATGCCCCCAAAATTGCCCAAAATTTGAAGTTTTCCACTCAAAGCACCTTTGACTCTGGGAAATGGGGAAAGCATTGAATGATATACAGGAGAACAGGTTCAGTGTCTTTGATCTATCTGCAGCACTTTGAAAAGGTTGTCTACAGAGTAGGTGCAAGGGTGATGTCTTTTGCCTTGTCTTCACCTCCTTACACGTGGCTGTCTTGGGGGCAGGCAGCAGGCTGTGAAAGCCATGCACTAATGTGCTGGTCTTGCTAGAGCACATGTTCTGGAGGGCATTTCCCAGCTGTACCAGCAAATGTGCTTCCAGGCTTACACCTCTACAGAGGATGTATTTAGTTTTGGGAATGTTTAAGCTTTGATACTTCCCTTGCCAGACACTGTAGGCACAGCCTCTGTGCCCTCAGACTAGTTACTTACTATTTTGCATGTCTCTTCTTCTTCTTTTGCAGCTAGCTGCAAGAGTAGTCATCGAAGTGTATGAAGGGCTCAAATACTCTACTTCAATAGTCTGAACTTCAAAAGATGCCTCATATGTTATCCCTTCCTTGAGTGGGTGCATTTGTTCTCTGAGAGGGCTGGATAACAGAAGGACATCAGTGGACAGAATGGTAACATAGTCTTTTATGTTTTTAAGAACTGGAGTGGACATGCTTGTGCTCGGTCAGAGTCAGAAGGACATTGCACAAAAATTTCATTGAATTAATCAATGACATGGAGAATACAGCAGGGTGAGTCTCTGGTAGCTCATTTCATCAGACTGTATCTGCCTACATCCTTCACTACCAAGCAAATGCAATAAAACAGGAGTTCTGTGCTGAGCAGTCAGGTATCACTCATGTCCAGTGCTGTTTGCTACTGACTTTGACCCTTCTCCAACATGGTACGGATCAAAAGCAGATCCCGTAGTCAACCGTAGTGAAGACACATTAGTAAATGGCTATGCCTGAGTGCATGACTTAGTACTAGTTATAGCCTAACATGCCTAAGCAGCAACCACTCTAGAGCTAATGTGTGCCCTGTGGGTAGGATTTCAGGTGCAATACTTGTATAGTGTAATAATTTAGTATAATTTTCTGTGTTCCATAACTTGTTATATTGCCACACAGTTCAGCATGGCTGGCATGAGTAGAAAACAGAAGGACGTGAGCTAATGGTGCTCGATGCTATTGGACTGAATTTGGTAGCAGATATCCACATGGGTTTGCCATAGCATTGCTGGCAAGTCATTGTGTAAGCAACAATTACCAGCAGGGATTTTGTTCTTAATTGTATTGATTCATACATGGATAAACACACAGCCACAATCCGAGATGTAGCTGTATATAGGTTGGACAGGTCTAGGGTGAGGCATGTCAGGGGGGTTGGAACTAGATGATCTTAAGGTCCTTTCCAGCACAAACCATTCTATGATTCTAAGAATCTACTGTAGTGGAAAAAGAGGATGGGAACATATATGCAGCAGATCCTCTCCTTGATGGGACATTTCCAGCTGATAGGCATTCCGTAATCCTAATCACACTTTCCAGACTGGTGAACGAAGCAGAGCTTAGAGAATGGAGTTAGCCTTTTTTTTTTTTTTGATCGTCTTTTTCCCTTATTTGTGCATTACTGCAAGAAAAGTATTTGCAGTCCCAAGTTTTGGAATGGATCCAGCTTTCAAAGTTCAGTGGTATAGTGGCAACTAACTACTTTAATTCAGTTTGAAGTTAGAGTAATTTAGCAAGAAGGGAATGTATCACAAAGAGCTATTCAATCCCACACATACATTAGACAGCAAATGGACTGTACATTATTATTATATCATTTCAAATTTCTGTCAGTTGTGCTGTGGGAACAATTTTTTCATATAGAGTATTTAATTCTGGAAGCAGTAGTCAGTGCTTAGTACTGGAAGGAAGTAGCAGTGGACAAAACCACCTACAGACCAGCAAATTTAGATCATCTCTAAATTCATCATCGGCTCCATTATTCACCATGTTTCAATTACATACCACAGACAACACTGACAGGGGCTTAACAGTGAATATGGAAATCAGTTCCTGGGGAGGTGAAGTTTGCAGGCGTTATTTGCACTTCGGATGTAAGGGCTGGCTGGGAGGAGCTACTTGGCAATTGCTGCATGGGACTGATAGCCCCTGGGAGGCTCGTTGTTATATGTTAGCGTAGCACAACAGGCATGCTGTGTCCGGCCCTATTTTGTGGTGCCCTCTGGACACCAGCTCACAACCTGCAGAGGATTTTTACATCTCCCAGCAGATGCCTGTTCAGTCCCAGCTTTAAAATCGTATATTTTCACTGCTGATTCTGCCCTACATTGTCTGTATAAGCTTAGGTATGCTAGTAAAACATCCGTAATAGGTGCCCAGTTCTCAAGGAAGCAGCATTCAGTGGCATGTCTCCAGAGATGTCATGTGGAGATGTTTGTCTGAGGGTCTCTGTGTCAGGGAAGAGTACCACTAGATGGGACTTTTACATCAGTCCACGATCATAGTCACATGCTTTTCCTCAGTCCTATTTCGTTTAATGAATTAGATTGGTTTTAGTAAGTGGCTGCCTAACTTGGCTTTGTAAGTTGCTTCCCAGAAAGCAATGGAAAGACTGTGTTAAGTACACACAAGCAGGACAAGGATGCTGTTACACAAGCACATTTCTGTGGGAGAAGGACAGCTCAAATCACAGCTGAGTAAAAAGTGAGAAAAAAAATTATGGCCTGTCATAATGACAATGACAGTCTCCTCATGCATCCTCATGCTGGAGGAACAAGGAGACAAAGGAGCCTGAACCATGCAAGCCACAGCATGCCCATGGGAATGTGCGCACATGTGGCAGCAGGCACATGCTGGTGGCTTTCCAGCAAGGAGAGCATGGCCAAGTAGAGCAAGCCCATGGCAGGACAACACTGCCTGACAAGACAGGGCTTGTGATAACAGCCTTTCTCCCAGACTCTGATCCTGGCATCAGTTTGGCCGGATCTTCTTCTGCAGTGAGTGGAAATGCTGGGCCTGCTTCCCCTCTCTTTTGCTTGAGTTAGGAAGGAGACACTTTTAGTTTAGAAATTAATGCTTGGCTCAGTTTTGGTTTTGTCTGTGGACATTGGCTTTCTCTGTGCTACCTGAGCTGCTGGATAATGAACTGCAACCTCCTCACAGCATAAAACAGCTCTGCCTAAGGAGGGAATGCTTGCATAGGGACAGATTTGCTAAGTACTGATGCTGGACAATCACTAGGACAGACATTTTTACCTGGACCCAATGCTCCACCCTTCTGGACTCCTGAAATAGCTGTGATCTTGACTAATTCATGCATTTTATGCATGTTTGCTGTACAGCTGGAAAGCAAGTAACAGAGCTTTTAACTTTCAGACTTTCTTTGGAGGTTGATGCAGAATTTGGACAGATTTTCCAGAAACACAGTGGCCAGGGTGATTGAATGCATCAAGCATAACAACACAAAGAGATATCATGGGGATATGATGCAGACTTTCTCAGTTCAGTGATGAGGGCTGTCAGCAGAAGCCTCAAAATAAACACTTGATTTGTTGAGACTGTGGGCTTTTTTTGGGCCTCTTTCCAGGACTGAACATATACAATGGAAATAGTCAAGCAACCCCCAAAACTTTGCAAAGTCACGATGTGTGAACTAATGGGAAAGAATGGGAAGGCTGACTTCATGGAAGACATAATGGATGCAGGAAAGTAAAAGTCTTTCCCAGATGAGAATATGTCTAAATAAGCATAAAACAAGCATTAGCGTTTAGTATCTTGTCTGGTAGTGCATCAGCTCGTCAGAGTGTAAACCATGACAACCCATCCATGGCAACTGCAGGCCATCTCTGTATCACAATTTGTATGTTCTAGTAGGGACAAGGCTCGGTATCTCCCAAGTTAACACTGTACTGCAACTCTAGCGTAATCGCAGTGTTCAGCAAAAGATATCGAGTATAAAGCACAAAGGGAAGGAAGCTCCTTAAAATAAAGGCCAGATGAGACACTTACCCTAAAGCTGCAAGAGCCATTGAAATAATTGCTAGCTCCTTAACCTTTCAAGAAAAAAATTACCTGAACTGTAAAAAATGAAGAATTAAAAAGTGAGGTGGGGGGGGGAGAGAGAAAACTAGGAAGAGAAAGACTCTTTTAATTTGCAACCTGCTCTCTTCATCGGAATTACTTCAGGATAATCAAGCAGATGCGGATGTTTCTTGGAAGGTAATGCTTGAGTGATGAAGGTAGAATGCAATGGTTGGATAAAACATGCTTGCAAATTTGACAGGTTACATTATCTTTTATTGACATCAGAACAGAACTGCCAGACTCTGAAGGCTTTATTTTTGCATCAACCTCTTTTTTTATGGCATCTGCCATCTTAAGAAATTAAACAAACTTTTTATTGCTGAGTTTTAGCAGATTATCGCAAGCAGTCTTGACTGCTTCTTGGTAAAAGACTGTGATGTGTGATGTGCTTCTGACTTTAACCTGCATTTTTTTCTCCTTTCTTTTTTTTTTTTGCTGTAAAATCATTCAAAATAATTTATGAAATTCACTCTGTGTTATAATCTACCTTTCATCTGTGGAGACAATACCAAGGTGAAATAGAAAAAGATGGATTATAGTTCCTACGTTAATAGACTTGCATGAAAAAAACCCTTACACTTTATGAAACGAGAAAGATAAGAACATGAATTAATAATGCTTTAACAGTGGTGGCACAAAATCCTTGAACGGTAATGCTCCAAAACTACTCATATTGATTTAAAATCTATATTTAAGACAGTTAGGTCTAGAAGGCCCCCTTCAGCCACATCAGAAATAGATTTTCAATTTACAGGATTATTTTAAATTGGAGTCTTTAATTCAGAAAATATCATGTAAAGCCCTCCGTGTTTAAAAGTAAGTGCCTTCCTTTTACTCTCTCAGGTTATGCTAGTTAAACAGTCACCATTGATGAACGCTTGTTTGTGACCATGCCAAGGAGAACTGCCACATGTGCTGCAGATGCCTTGTCCCAGGTTGCATGGTTATAAAGCTTTGGAGTCTGGAATGAGGGAGATTTCACCGTGAACACAGAATTGAAGGAGATTGAGCTCATGGAGAGCATAAGGTCACTGAAGGCCAAATTCTGCCTGAGCTGATGTGTACCTATTGAGTACAACAAGAGTTTGTGCTCATGCAGGAGCAGAGTTTGTCAAACATGTTTTACTAATAATAAACAGAGATTGATGTTCTTAAAAATAAAGTTAGACACTCCTTTGTGTTGTATCGAAGTAGCAGCAACAGGAGACTTGATTATTGCTTTCTTGCATTCCAAAACAGTTCTTGAGGACTTTACTGGAAGTGTGCACTGTTCATTCAAAGGAAAATTATTACAGCCTGCAGCTACATTAATGTGCTAATATGTAATTAGTATATTGTCCCCTTAAACAGCAAATTAATTCACAGTGGTTAGGTAAATTATAACACATTCTCACATTTATTTTTCTATAAAATGACTGAATTTTTTAGTGTGCCCCAGCAAGACTGTCCTTCCAAAGAATAAGGTGAACTGGTATTGAACAGATGTGAAATTTAATTAGAAGAACAAAAGGGTATTTATCACAAACTCAAAAATTGTAACAAAGAATGGGGCTGGGAAACAAAACTGATTCCAGCAATGGCAAGAAATGTCTCCCTTAACTAACAATTGTAATCGGCAGAGAAGGCAGATCCGAAGGAAAGTGCTATTTTACGTTTAATGGCTGGAAGATGAGGACAAATCACTCTGGCTCGAATTCAGATTCACATTCTGTGGCTTCAGCATCCCTGTGATGTATTTCTGGAACTGGAAAATAATCCCCTTCCCATTTTGGGTCTAGCCGCACCACCAGATTTTAAGGGTGAGTTTGGTTGTGGAAATCAGAATTCCTCTCAAACCTCCAGTTTAGAGTTTGATTTGATGGCTGGGTCTGGAATAGCAGCTCCTTACCTTGGGGAAGGACCCCTTGTACATGTCTATAGTCATAAGAGCGTATTACATCTGTTCTTGTTCTTTATGCAAACTGTAGAAGTAATGACTGTCTGGTTAATAATATCGCCACTGATTTTTCTCACTGTGAAGATCACACTGACCAACTCAGCTGAGAGGCTATATTTCAATGATTATTCACTGCAGCTTGCTGTACCAGCTTCCCACTCATGTCAGGGAAGAGGGGAGTGAAGTGCCACCCAAGAGGTGATTTGTAAAGCTCTCCCTCACCCTCCATCCCATCAGTATTCATTCATGAGTCAAAGTTTATAACCGTGGCGTGAAAGATGATTGTACGGTCAGACTAGGGAAATGAATCCTGCGGAATGAGCAGATTTCCCATTTATCCATAAATCGACTCACCTCTGTTGATAATATAAAGCAGGTAAAAGGATGCATTATAGATGCATTACAGAGCAGGCTGGAGTGTGAATGCATGCTGCTTCCTATTTGGGACGTCACATGAAGCAGGCAATGAGACTGTTCCAGAGCGGTTTTTGAACTCAGAGTAAACTCCTCTTGGAAAAGCCTTTAGTGAACAAAACCAAGGAGACACAAAAGAAGGAAATGTAGACTAAATTAAGCAGAATCTTCTCTAACCCAAATTATTTTCATGCTTTTTCCACAGGGCATCAGCAAATCTTTAAGGATACAATTTCAGCTCAAACCTTGAATTTCCTTGATGTAATAGGGATGCAGTGAATCTTTTAGCTTTATCTGAACGTATTTTTTCGGTAAAAAGCAGATTAATTCTGGGTCCCAAGTTTCTAGTGCATTGTGTTTTGATTTGCTTTTAGTGCCTATATAGGCACGGTTCAGGGAGTTGGTAAGACAGATGGAGCTTGGCATGATTTTTTTCATGCTGAATGTAAAAATGGTTGGTTTTTTTTTTGCTGTGCAGCTGAGATAAGAAAGGCAGGTGGCTGGAAATAACTGATTTCTATATAAACTGTATAATTTATGGCAAAAATCTCAGAATACATACGCATAATGATTTGGGGGTCCTGCAAGTTGCAGACTAATGTCTGAAAACTGTTGTTGCAGTGATCATTAGACAACTTTAAGAGCCATGTTACTGTGCAGAACACTGAGAACATTCCTTTTGATGTGCTTGTATGGAGAGATCTTTTAATTCATAGCTTTGTCCTTTGCCTAATACGAGCTCGGACTGGTCAAATGTGCTTTCTTCCTTGCAAGATAAGTCAGGAAATGAGCAAAGCTGATAGCTGTGTGTTTTATTTGAAGTAGATAGGAAAGTAAAAAAAAAAAAAAAAAAAAAAGTAAATTAAAAATCTTTTGAAAAGAAGTTTGACATTTTAGAGCAAACAGCTTATATAATTTACCAAATTATATTAATGTGAGTACTTATCATGAGGGTGTCTGAACAGGCCTTCCTTGGGTCATCTTCGTAAAAATAGCAGCTAAGTACACCTCATTTTCTCTCCTGTTTCTTTGAGTTTGTTTGAAGAAGCAAAAGTAGCAAACAAAGTAGTGACAGCATAAAAATGATATGTAGAGAGTCAGGAACAAAAGAACAATAAATCTGCCAAGGATATTTTGAACACAGCGATAATCTGTCTTGTGTACCTGGCTCCAAATTGCTGATCTTTCTTGTAATGCACAGCAAAGTACAATACTGGATAGACATTTATATATATATATATATATATTTTATATATATATATATATAAGTCTTTTCAAGCTCTGCCTTTCAAAGCATTTCAGTTGGGAATGATTTGTAAGTCTGGAGGGAAAAGAACACATACAAGTAAATACTGTGCTTATAAGATATTCAACAACAGCTCTGAATATTTTCATTAGCATTAATTTATGATTTGAGTTGCGCAAACAGTAAAAAAAACATACTGTCTTGTGAATATCCACTTGGGTTCATAAGTGAATTTCAATTTAGCTTTTTGAACCATTTCTAGGCCTTGTTTTCTGTGAATATTTGGCGTGGAGATTTGTTAGCAGGAACTATTCTCAACAGGGCCCATTTTAAATTCAAAAGTTTGAATGTTTACCAAAAGTGCTTTCTTGACCACAGTGCCAGTTAATTAGACAACTAACCTCATCAGGAATAAGTTTTACATGGTTTATATAATTAAGAAATGCAGTGCAATTTGCAGATGTTCACAGCTCCTTAGGAGTGATCTGCAGACCTGGAATTATTAATTGTGAAGGCATTCATAAATAATTCTGCATAACAAATTTGGAAATGTTGTGATCTCTGTAAGGGCAATTTGCAAACAAGAAACAAAAAGCAGAAGTTTTTTTATGCATGAACAGTTGCTAATTCTTTGCTTGGGTTTATCTGCCATTGAAAGATTAGGTGCTGGCAAACTTGTCAAAGAAATGGTTTCAGTCTCCCAGGTTCTGGAGATCATGCTGGAAAGGCAGTAGGGTTAATTCAAGCCGCTGTGAGCTGGCATGTCTTTGTTGAGGTCAGGCAAATGACAGCTTTTAACTCCAACTCTGAACTTGACCTTTCTGCCCCACCTTGGCAGCTATTTGGGTTGTTTTTCCATTTGCAATGTTGACAGTGGCAGTAGCACACAGTGTTATCTGCATGCTGTCCACAACCACCTGATTTCCATTCTTCTCCCCTTCTTTTTCACAGATTGACACATAGGTTGAATTCAAAAGTGCAGGAAAAGAGCTCTGCCTGCGAAAGGAGCCTGCACTCCAGAGGGTTTGCGCTAAACTATTGTGAGACCTCCGGCTACAACACAGGACATGGGAGCTTTTCTGAACCCTCGTGTCTTGTGTTGCAGCCAGAGGGGCACATCTTTTCAGCCGAGTCTGAGACAAATAGAAGAAACCAACATGAAAGCAGTGTAAAGAGAGAGTGAGAGACGGGTACAGGCATGGGACTTCACTGAACATCTGAGAGAAGCAGACTCGGGAATGAACGTGATCCTTGGCATTAGCCACTGAAGCTTTCTGCTAGATCCAAAGATGTCAGGTTTCTGCCTGTTCTTAAATGCAGATTGAAAGAATCAGGTGGTAAAAGTTACTGTGCTTACAATGCCACTGGCACTGGTCCTTTGGTTTCTCCCTGCAAATTCGACTAGAATCGCTGAATTAAACACTAAATTGTTTGCAAGTATCTCATGATCTGCCTTTTTGAAATTCATCAGTTTTGTTTCTGTACTTCAGCAGTTGTAGGTGTGAGTTTTCAGTAGAAATAGAATGAAGCAGCCTCGCGTATTTTGAGCAGAAAATATGCCTATGGTTAGCATTGATTTTTATTTATTTTTCCACTGGGACAAATTTTTCACTTCTGCAGCAGCTGACTTCAGGGTGAACCTCAGCTTCAGTAGGAGCTGCAACACGATTTCTTTGTTTTGGCTTTACTTTGCCACGTGTTTAAAACATTGCATGCCAGCATGTGCCATCTAATAAAGTATTGAAGTATACTCAGCTGAAATCTTCCTCTTTAATACTGCATTAGGCTGGATATACTGGGATATAATGTTTTGAATGTCTCCATTAAAAAAATGTGTGTGCCACTGAAACACTCAGAAGAGGACTCTGGATTTTTAGTTTGAGTTGTTAAAATAACATGGGTGATTTTAAATGTTCTAATTCTGATCCTTTCATTTTAACTTATTTTAGGAAGCTGCAAACACATGTCTCCTTGTGTGGCAATAAACACGGTTAAATTCTGGGGTAAGATTTGAATAATTTAGACTATGTTTCCAAACCGTCTGTGATTATTCAGACTTTGACCCATTCTGTGTTCATTGATTTCAGAGGCAATACACACAAAACAAAGCTCAGTTTAAAGGATTAAGATTAGCAGGAGCCGGTTCTTGGGTCATCACAAGACAGATTTTTGTTGCAGATTCCCTTACCTGATAAATACTGTGGGTTTATAGTCCATTTTAGATTGCTATTTCCCATGGGAAAAATAAACAGGTAGTTATAAGAAAGGTGAGTAAATAC
Organism: Amazona ochrocephala; assembly: GCA_039720435.1. Taxonomy (NCBI): domain Eukaryota; kingdom Metazoa; phylum Chordata; class Aves; order Psittaciformes; family Psittacidae; genus Amazona; species Amazona ochrocephala. The sequence continues at coordinate 71,719,721 of CM077876.1, read as the reverse complement.
TCTCACCTTCACTTCTCTTATCACGCTCAGTTTTTCCTGCACACTTGGTGTAGCTGTCATGTAAATGAGAGTTCTTTCATTCAGAAAATGGCCTTCTGGGTCAGTACACCTGGCTTAGTTTTCAATGCCATTTACGCTATTCCATTTGGCCTCCCAGTCTTTGGTGCAAGTCAGCGGAAAGAAGTAGCAAAATAGCCCAGGAGACGGATGCTCCAGCGCCACCCATTGTCCTGTTAATTCCCATTGGGTCGGTTGCATCTCTGTTTGTGCATGTCTCCACCTCCAGCATCTCTTTCAATTCCAGGAGCACAAAACCTGATAATTGGAAAATTCTTGCTAGAAAAGCTCCGTCTCCCAGTATTCTCACATACAAGTCATGTTCAGATATTTTCTAAGTGAAAAGGGATGAGAAAAACTTCCCAGTCACAGTGGAAGACCTTGGAAGGGACAGCACTTCATGAGAAAATGCTTGTACAGAAGAGTGAAGGTCTGGATATAAATCTCTGCAGTTTACGCCAGCCTAAGCATTTTACATAGCAATTTTCCCCTTTCTTAAGTATCCCATATGGGCTAGTAAAAATTACAAGATCTTTCTAAAATACTGTATGTTAAGGATGTACTTGGGGTTTTTTTTTAAGTGATCTTTATTAAAATTCCTTGCTTGCTATCGCATACATTAAGTTTTGTACAAGAAAAACAAAGCAAATGCTTCAGCATAAAAATATGTCTGTACTGTGGGTGAGGGGTGTTTTTTTGCTCTGGAATCTACCAGCTAGACTGTACCAATTGGGAAGATCTTTGCAAGTAGTTAGGCATCAGACTGTAGCCAAACCCCTACTTTAAAGAAAAAGGCCCTCAGCAGTTAAGTGTAGTTTAATTGTATTTTTTTTTCCAGGAAGTATTGTCATTATAAACTGTAATTAGTGGTTTTAACTCAGCAATATTTCATTTCTGTTACAGGAGAAAAAGCTTCCTAGCTGAGCATCTTTGTTAGAACTGTCAGTGTCTGCATTCATAAAAGGAAAAGAGCTGTGATCAAAAATGGGTAATTTCTTGGCAGTTTAGATGCACACCCAGCCAATCAAGAAAGCCAATGCCTCCTAATGATATTAAAATAACAGAAAATGGAATTTTGTCAAACATTCAGGTGTTTTTCGGAGAACCCATTTGCTCAAGTGAGAAGTTTATTTGTTGGTGAAGGCTGAATACTTAATTGCAGTAGCTGTGCTAAATATCACTGCTGCTGCTTGAGATATATTTAAATTCAGCTCCCTCTGTCTCAGAAAACACAGCAATTAAAATGCAGCACTGTAACATAACGCAACTGATAATAGGTATAGGGCTGGGGAAGGTTTAAGATGTTGCCAAATCTGCTATGGAAACCATAGATGAAGCGTGAAAACTGTGGGAGCTTTTTCTTCCTGTGCTAGTCAGAGCTCTTACTGCTCTCCATCAGTGCAACATACATCAGCACAAGGATTTTCAGGGGAATCTGAAGGAGTTTGGTGCCTTTGACAGTAATAATCATTACAGCATTAGTCTTGCTGTCTATAATTATCTGCTTCAGGAGATTTGCTTCAAATAATGGGCCAAAGCTTAGTCCTGAACAGTCCTAAAGTATTCCTTTAAAAGGCTCTTTTCTCTCTCCTCTCTGTTCACATGAGGTGTACACATCTTTTTGGTCCTGAGTCGGAGCTTGTGATTCCCACCTGGTCTGGTTTCTTGCACAGATCAGTGCAAGTCGATGCGATGCTCTCCTCAAAGGGGCTCTGATTTCATCTTGTGCTTCCAGATGGTGATAGAGAAGAAGATTGAGTATGGGATACAAAATCTAAAAGTTTATCCCAGGCATGCCAGAACCTTTTGTGATTTCATCTGTTTTCTGCTTCACCTTTCTCTGAGCAACCTCAGCCCCCTCTGACTAAATGAGCACTTAGGTTGTTGAGCCCTATTAGGGCTCAGATCCTCAGACAGTCCTAGCAAAGAGCTTGTAGCAGAATTCAAGCTCTAATATGTAATTCCTGACTGTATTTTTAACACCGTGTGCTATATGCAGAAGCTTGGACACAGTGCATCTTGAAGGACAAAATAGGAAGGCATTGTCTGCTTGGCACATTCTGTTTGACTTTGCTGGAGAAAACGTGCTTTGCAACATGCATGGAAAAAGCGTACACTCTTGCAGGCTCTGAACTTTCCAGGAGTTGCATTAACTTTGACAAAGAGATGCAATAAAGAACTATCCTTGTCCTCATTTAAGCTCTGTTTATGCTTTGAAAGTCCTAAGTAGCTCACTGAGTTTCTCCATCCCTCTTCAAAACATGAACTTATTGTCAAAGCTCCATATGGACAAGCACTATATAAGTTACTTCAGCCAGTGAGTTGCTTGGAAAGCAAAGGGGCTGTTCATATTTGCAGGCTGATTCAGTCTGTGATCACTGTGTAGAGCATGCAAACAAAAGTGGCAATTCAGTCAAGCCACAAAAAATTCTTATTTCTTATCTGTCATTTACAGCACCATTCTTTAAAGCTCCTTTCTTTCAGTATGTTTTCTAAATTGAATTATTATATGTATGGTGTACATGGTTTTGTTTCACTGCGAATTTAATTGACAAAAAACTCATTTTTGACTGAAAAAGACAGCTTTGCTGGGAGCATAATAATCCATGCACCATTAGCCTTGATTATAGTCAAAAAGGAACAGTAAAAATGTCACCTTCTAGCTCAGGTCAGCTTCCTGAGTAGATCACAGGTGGTGTTTGTTCACTTTACTGACTAAAATAAATCTTATTTCTCTTGGCTGCGAGAACAATGCAGTTAATGGAGATTGAGGTGGGCTTCAGGCTGTGTCGCATATATTCAGCAGAGATTAATTTAGTACTTTAATGAGGAATGTTTATCAGTAGTCATGATGCAGCGGAAACATTCATTAAGAGCCTTGGGTGAACTTCCAGTAGTCAGGAAATAGAGTATCCATGTAAATTAAGCTGAGGCAAAGCAGCATGGTGAGCACGAGGGTCCCCGTAGTGATCCTTGAATGGGGCCAGGCTGGGCAAGACAGGATAGCCAGGGGACATTTCTTCTCCCTGCAGTTGAAGCAAGGGAGCAAGGCAAGATCTGGCAGAGCCATCCTGTCACTCTGACATAGGGTTGACTCAAAATCCCAGTGGGAGTGACAGCATGAGTCAGATTGGTGCCTGTGGCTGCAGAAAAGCAGAGAGATTTCTTCCCTCTTCTCACTGGCCTGCAAAGCTATAGCTAGCTGTGGGAGGACATTTTTCCCCACTGCACTTCTGGTGTTTTTCTTTCCTGCTTCTGTTCTCCGAAGACAAGGTAGAGCAGCCAGCAGCAGGGAGATCGGTAGGATTTCCTCTGTGATGCCATTGGTAAATCTTTTCCTCACCATCACCATGCCAGAGAAGAGGTGTGAGACACATGGGGCCAGAGGGGGTCTGTATGTCATGCAGTGCAGCTGGAGCAGGAGGGGAGTGTGCCGGTATTAGGGCATCTGCAGCATGGGAGGGGGCAAAGGCCCTCAGTACATGTTATACTGCTCTAACAGGGCTGGGATTAGGGCATCCACAGCATGGGAGTGGGCAAAGGCCCTCAGCACAGGTTATACTGCTCTAACAGGGCTGGGAGGGAGGGAAGTAGGGAAGGAGGGAGGAAGAGTCAGGGACTGAGGGAAAGAGGGAGGAAGAGGAGGGGACCCAGACTCACAGCCTCCAGGACTGCATTGCTTCCTCCTCCAAGAGGTTTTGCAGTTTGTACTTGTACCAAGCTACTATTTCAGTATCAACTTTACTGTTGTTTGGAATGTCATTACCCCTCAGCATTTGACACAGAAATGCAAAACCACCATCTCTGCTGTAATTAGAGACGGAGGCTGGGACTGTTTTGAATTTTGAAGCTATGACAATCAAAAAAGGTTTGGAAAGGAGAATGGTGCAGAAAAGGAGACTAAAACAGTGCGTGTGTGGGTGTGTGCAGGTGTACTCTGTAGATCACGGCCTGAGGAGAGAAGAGGTGCAAACATTTGGGAGCTGATGCTATAGATGCCTGTTACCCTGGTGTTCATCCAGAGCAACTCCATCAACTTCTGCTGAGCCACCTGGCTTCCCATTTGAGTAATAGGTCATGAAAGTTTGTTCCCAGTCTTACGTGATCTGTTTGAGTTTTTCAGAGGAGTTGCAAACTGGAAAGCTGAATTCGAATGTCACTCACAAAAGCTGTCCCCTGTACTTCTTCCTCCTGTGGTGTGTTGCACCATGTTACTCAGGCAGTGCTACAGTTCAGTGCTCTCCATTTGAATTTGATATTACCACCACTAGAGGCAAACATGTTTCCTCCCTCTCTGTTAGCGGGAGAATAGAAAGGAGTAGAAAATGTGTGGAAGTGAAAGACGTAACTGCACATGGAACACATCCATCAGCTGATGGACAAACAATACCCAGAATAGATGGAAAATACTTTCAACACTGTGGCAGGGCAGGCTTCTCACACATGGTGTGCAGTTACAACTGTGGCTGCCATGGGCATCCTGAAGAAACATCAAATCCAGCTGGCAGAAGATTCAAAACTTTCCGTGGTGTCAACCTCCCAAGAATGACTCCATTGTACATACTGGGGCAGCACCAGGCAGAGAGCTGCAGGGCTCCCATGACAGCCCTCCAGCTGAGTATTGAGCTGAGTATCCACTGGACCCTGGCACACTGCAGCACACCATCCTGCAAGGTAGCAGATTTCAAGGCCCAGTTGGTGATAGTGATGTCCTCCCTATGCACTCCCTGCCAGCAAAAGCCCTTGTGTTCTGGGACCACTGCCTAGTTACTCTGCAGCCTGCATCTCTCTTCTGCTGGTGCGAGGTAGGGGATTGGGGTGAAAGGAGAATTGGTTATCACTGCCAGCAGGTTGTCACTACCCAAACCACTGCTCCCAAAGGGCTACCCATCTGTGCAGGTGCTTCTGCCCTCTGTGAGGAGTGGGAATCCTCACAGATGCTGGGGAAACTGGGTTGAGTGGAAGCGGCTACCTTTGAAGGGTTTGTGGAAATTAAATGCTGTGTGTCTCTGTCAGGCTGTCTCCAAAGCCCTCTCCCCAGGCTTTTTTTACTTGTGGATTACCCTAACCACCCCCCCCACACACACAAGTATATGGATTCATGCAATAGAAATTAACACTAATGTGGCCATTTTTAATCTAATCTCGTCCTTTTACTTGATTTTGTCAATGTTGTAAAAAGAAAAAATAAATTTGCTTTCTTCCTGGGCCTTGTATGGGCTCTGTCCATAGCAGGAGGCCTGTGCTGAGGAAGCAGCTAGAGGATGCTGGGTCTTTTGCTCATTGTTTAGCAGTTGACTCCAATATAACCAAGTTAATTGGCCAAACATTTTAACAGCAGTCTACACTGTTGCACAGGCTAGATAATATAGTAAGGCCTGAATATAGTAAGGGCTAAGAAAGGGCTTACAAACTGTTTAAAGGGAGAGTCAATAATTCTTGTTACATGCTGCCTCCTTCTCTGCAGCAGATCCATCCACGCATATTACAAGAAGAGCTGAATCACCTCATTATAAATAGACTCACTACATATTTTTTTCTCCCTGAAAATTATTTCAAACTGAACATGCCTACTCTATTCACTTTGAATTACTGCTTCTAAGAAAAGAGAAGGAGAGGACATTTTCTAACTCTACTTTCCCTATTAGTAGTCTGACTGTTAAAAAACCTAGACTATCAGCCTCTGGGATGCAAACCTGCTCCCATTTAAGTCAATAGGAGTTTTATCATTGACTTAATTGGAAGTGAGACTGAGCCATTGGGCATGTGAGTGCCTTTGTGTAGAGCTCAGAAAAAAATAATAAAGGGGACTGAGGCAAAATGTAGTGGCAGTTTTTTAATCACAGCAATAACCCAGCTTTGCCCAGCCTGCCCATAGTCATGCTGAAAGGGAAGCCTAGCCTGAAAGGAAGTGCTCATAATATTATAGCTTAATTAGTTTATGGGGGAAAGTGCTGAAGGGGAGTGAAGCTCGTGTTGTTAAATGTTTTACCATTGCAACACTGACTAATGTTGTCTGCCAGACACTAGCCAGAGTCCTTGCCCTGTTCCACAGCAGCCTGCCCATGTTTCTGTGCTGCCTCCTTAAGCCTCAATTTTGGTTTAATAACAGTCATTCTGGGTACTTCTAAAAGAACAGAAAACATTTCTGTGTATCCAATTTGCCCATTATTAACATTATCCTCAATCTTTTAAGTAGCTGATTATTAAGCAAAGAAATAGCAATGAAGCAAGGAAAAAATGTGATAGGGAGATTTACTGTGTGGGAGGCAGAGATAAAATTAGATTTCTTTAAGCTATGTAGTACAGTTATTAGGAACTTAGGCTAATTTTTCAAGGAGCTGTCACTTAAATAACCTCATCTTATTATTCATGCTGAGGTATTTACTACAGAAATTCTTTCCCTCAGGTCATCATTTTTTTCCAGCAGCAGAAGTTGGGAACTCAACAATTGTTTGCATGCCCAAATAATGCAATGCCATGTTATGGTAATGCAAATAATAGATTATTAAAGGACACGATTTAAAACGCACTCTGCTGGTTCTAATGGAATTTGTTTGTTTGGCCTCTTTTAGTATTTTCACCATCTCTCTCCAAGTTTTCCATCCACAATCTCTCAGAAGAAAGAGCAGTAAATTTTTTCCACCTTGATTTGTTCTTAATGCTGTTTCTCATTACCCGCTGCCTTTTCAAAGCGTGCCCCATCATCAATCGCACTGACTGCTAGTGGCACCCAGTATCTCCACTGCCACAGAGCTCTGAAGTGTATTTTCTGTTGATTGCTTTCTTTTTTCCCCAGCTCTATTTGTTGCTTCCACCCCCCTGTTGCTCCAAATACTGGCCAGTGTATGAATTAATCAGAATGACTTTTAGGCTAAACTATGGGCTCTTAGGAGCATGTGTAGCTCTTAACACAGACTACTTTTTTCTAAGCAATGAACTGAGAGGTAGTCTCAAATTGTTTGTGTTTGGCAGTGCCACACTGGTTGGCAAAAATTTCCACTTACGCTCCTTTTGACTGTGTGTTTCCAGCTCTACTCTTCTGTTTTGTTTAGCTTTACAGGACTACCTCAGCATGTACTTCTAACTCCAGGTTGCTGGCACACCACCCTGAGTATTCCTGCTGGCATTCCCAGTGAGCCAGGAGACGTCTGCATAAACCCATGTGACTCTTCGCTGTAGAGTCAACCTCTCAAACCTCAAGGGAACTTTAAGTCTTCTACAAATGAGGAAGCTGATGGACAGCAGCAGGTTATTGTTTTTTGTAACAGAAAACATAATGAAAGTATTGAGGAGGGAAACAAAACGTGTACTTTTGTCATGCTTCCATTATTTACAGCCTCAGCATAATCTCTTGCAGCTTGTGGTTTGCCAGTAAAATGGGTCCTTCATTTTTTAGAGGACACTTTTTAATCATTGCTCTCTGCTGTGTGGTTGGCCAAGTGTGACCTCACATGCCAAATGCTCAAGGTTTGCAAAAACAGCCAGCCCACTATTCAGAGCTGTGCTAGCTGTGTTAGGCTGCTCACAGCATGCGTGGTGCAATTTGAGCACAGGGAAACATATGATACTGAAATGAAGATCATCTATAGTCCCTCAAAAATAGCTAAGATCTGGGAACTTCCTGAAAGTTGCAAATCTGTATGAGTCCAAGACCTCTCCAGCTTAGGCAGGGAAGAGATACTCTTGTTTCCACAGGGTACTGGCTGCTGCTGTCTGCCTCAGAGTGCATATTCCTCTAGGAGAAGTTTGGAGAGGTTGGGGCTACCACAGATCTCAATTTTCAAGAGAAATGCTTGCAGTTTAAAATGAGGTAGATATGAACATGAAGGTGAGCAAAATGTGTCTTTAAAACATGGACTCTATTCTACTAGGGGAAAAGGAAGATCCTAACTAGCAACTGAGGTCATTATCTCCAAAACAGCAGCATGTGGGAAAAATCAGCCTTTAAAGCAACCACTCTGATTGGTGAAAATAGGTGTAAAAAATGCTGAGGAAGCTCTGAGATAAGAAGAAAAAAAGATTAATATGGATTGGTTGAGGCTGGGTGGGAGGTGGTGCATTTTTGAAAATGCTGAGACTAAGACTAAATGAAAATAGGGTTATTCGGAGATGTATTTGTCTCTGAAACTTGAGAGACTATGCAGCATTTAAGCAGCACCAGGGGACTTATTTTCAAGGCAGGTTCAGAACTGGTGGAGTGCGGAGACATGGACAGTGTGTTGGTGATGTATATACAGTTCTCATCTCTGCTGCTAACCCTTTGTGCTGCTCTTGGTCCATGTTTCCTCCCTTCCTGTCTTTGCATCTCTCCTCTCCTTTTTTATTAGAGCTGATAGGTTGGGAAACAAAGGTTCAATCTGCGTGGCAAATTTGCATGCCAAATTCACAAGGCCATCAGGCTCTTCTCATTCTCAGAAGTATCTGTCCTTACAAATACTTGTAACAGAAATGATGCTGTGTCCCCAGTGGGTGAATGAAGTTTTTACAAGTTTTCAGTAAGCGCATCAGCATTTAGTCAATTGTTTTCTTAGCCCGACTATGGCATTGCTCTTCTGGTAACAATAAATATTACATTAGTTTTGTTCTTTTATAGGAAAAGAAAAGCGGGAACTATATAAGGAACTATAACATGCAACTGCGAGTACAGGCAGGAAGAGTGTTAACTGGGACATGGATTCAAGGCAGAATGTTTTGAAAACCTGTCAGATTTGTTTTCCTTTGTCTTGGTGACCTTATCCAATTCCTTTAGTTTTCTTTTCCTGCAGTACATATGACTGCAGGATATCAAGACAAACTCCCTTCTCCACCATTTAAGAACAAGAGACACTTCCTCCCAGTCTCCAACACTCATATGCATGCATCCCTGCACTGGACTCTATGTTGCATCAACACCAATATGTGCATGTGTGCCAGATCACAGGCCTGCTGTGACTTGGTTTGGTTGCTGCATGCAGGTGATGCAAGTCATTTTTGACATATGGGTTCTAGTGGGGTTTGTACTGTGACTGCCTTACCAGGGCTAACACCCGCTGATGGGTGTCCCTTTCTTGTGTCCCCTTCATCGAGTGGCACCTTCTCATCCCAGCCTCTCGGCTGCGGGAATGGGGATGACTCTGGTTTTTCTCCAGTCAAGCCCAGCCTCATGAGGCTTGGTGAAAAACCCTGAATTTGGAGCACACAGTTTAGGACTTGGCAAACACCCATCAGTGTTTCAAGTGACTGTTCATTTCCAGTCTCCTTCTCCTTTGTCTGTCTCTTGTGGTCCTTCAAGTGCTGTGGGATTCCTTCCCCTGCCCCAGATTTTCCTTTGTGTCCCTACACAACTCCTGAATGCCAGAGGTTCAGAACTTTGGGCCAAACTGTTTTGGTTTTGTCTGAACCCTCTGTGAAATATGCTTAAGCACGTATTTACCTAGCTGAGAGGCACATTGTAAGGCCTTATGAATGGCTCCACAGTACCTGGTATGATGTAAAAGCCTAGAAGAGCCTGGTAAAGAGGTGAGTTTTGCTTAATTATGTTAACCTTCAGATTAATAGAGCTGCTTTCTAAAAAATGCAATGTGAGAGCACTCAGCTCCTCCAGGGCTCTAATTCTGCAGGGCTCTAGTCTCATTTGTGGGGCTGCACTCAACAGAAACAGCCAAACGCAGTATCTGTCAGAGGGTATGTACATTGCTGGGGGAGCATGCTGGTCCTCCCTGCTTATTTATGCTTTACAAAGTATAAATTTCAGAAATAAACAGTTGATGCACTTTGTGTGCAAGGAAACTTTGCCCAAGGCTGAGCTAGCTAGCGATGTTTTTTCCTGTGTGTCTGCTTGCTCCTTTGGATGATGCCCACATGCTGCTATTTCAGTTCCTAACCTAGCAATTATCCAGCTACATGTATGTGCAGCAAGCGCACTGAACATAGCTGCCTCCCCAGTGAGTTCAAAGAAACTTAGGTGTTTCTTTCCCTCCTTTTATTGAATTGACCCTTTGCATGTTATCCTGTAATTCTTTTTGTCTAGCAATGTATAGCTGTAAAGGTATATCGTTTTAAACCTCTCTTTCTTATCTTGACAGATTACAGTTCTGGTTTTTTAAAGACTAATTAACCAGGGGCTTTGTGGATTAGCTGTTGGCTTTAGTGCCTCACTTCAGGGGCCCTTCCCATTAAGTATAAAAGACAGAGAGGTCACCATAGCATCGCTCAGCACAAATCCCCCTCCCATTGGAAATCTGCCATTCCCCTTTTGACATGAAAAAAGGAAGAAAAGAAGCAATATGTTGGAGAATCTCTGTGGTGTGTTGTCTGGCAGTCTGATGTGTTAATGTTTCTTTTGCTGGGAAACAGCTGAAAAGAGAAGGGGCTTGCTGACTTGCTTCTCTTGCCGTCCACAGTCAAGCAGAAGCAGCTGCTGAGTTGAAAACTAGAGCTTGTGCAGCCAATATGCCATGCAGAAGCAGCCAGAAGTCCCCTGTCAAGGTACAGATGAAGCTCAGTCAGCAGAAAGTTCTCAGGAAATGCTGAATACCAGCCTTGGTGGAAGAAGACAGAGGACAAACAGTGTCACCCAGTGGAGGTGGGGCAGAGGGGAAAGCCCTTAATGATAGGGGTGTAATATGGGGCCTCCAAAGTTCCTCAGCACAGGACCAAGAACACTTCTGAACAGGGAACTGCAACAAGAGCCCCTGCTGAGTCTCTGCTAACTGAGACTGCTGGGAACTTCCTCAAGACTGCATAGCAGTGTCTCTTGGAGGGGGTTCTTTTGTCTTCCTGGTATGAGAAAGGAGAATGGAGCCAGGGCGATTCTAGACAGTGGTACCTAGTGTCATCAGGAGCTGCTTCACATGTTAAAACTGTTTAAGCGTATTGAGTGACCAATAGCTTAAACATTAGTTGAAGACAGTTAACAAAAATTACTGGCTTTTTTTCCCTGTGAAAAAACAGAATTCCAAGAAATGATGAAGGCTTGCTTGAGAGTTGATTTGAGTATCTCTGGCTTTGGGTGATCTAGTGAATTTCAGAAAATATTATGGTCTTTGAAAACCCAAGCAGATGTAAAATGGAAAAGTATTTTACCTTTAAAGGAAAGATCTGTAGTTTAGTCTTGCACAACACTAATTTATGTATGCATATCTTTATGAATTTAAAGATTATTGCTTTCAGTTCATGTTCATCGTGCTTGTAAGATGTATTTCAGGGGACAGAAAACATGTAAGCAAGGAAATAAACTTAAGTCATTTCTTATTTGTTGCTTTTGATCACTTCAGCTAGGAGGAAGAGTGCTTAGGAAGAAATCTACCAGAAATATTTGCAGGGGCACGGATAACACTACACAGCCTGGGGTTTGGCTCAGGCGGTGAGATAGCCAGACAAATCACTTTTTCTTACTGGAGTAAAAAAAGTGCATTAAAAGGTGTCATTTAATGCATACTGTAGTGGTAGAAATGTGGATTTTGGGGGGGGGAGGGAACCACTGATTTATTTTCTTAAAGCCAATATACATCACTGCAAGCCACCCTGCCTGTTTTGTTCTGTGTATCTGTCTATACAGCCATTTCCTATTCTAATTCAATTTCAAGAAGCTGAACTTCCATAAAGAGATTTATTATGGGTGTGATGATTTCAGACTTTAAAAAGGAGCCACAGGTGATTTTAAAAGATAAGATAAACTTTCAAATACATGAAATGTCTCATTGGATGAAAGATTAAGATGAGCTTGATTTTGTCTGGATTTTCGGCATATGCCCAAATTAGCTTTCAGACTGTCTGAAGAGAAGTAGAGACCTGGGGTTTGCATTTGCAGATCTGAAGGATGAGGCTGGCTATCGCTTGGTGTCTGAATGGGAAACGGGATTTTTTTGACCTTGTATGCAGACCAGATTTCTCTACAAATATGCTCTTTTCAACTGAGGAATTTTGTCCACACACAGTTTGGAGACTTTGGCTGTTTGTCAGGAGTTTGAATGCTAAACAAGGCTTGCCAGGGTACAACACTGCACCTTGTGGTGCTTCACAGCTGGCGTGGGGGTCTGGGGCTTGTTGGGATTTTGCTGCATGTGTGCCCAGGCAGCAGGCTATGAGCCTCACCTTAACCTCTGCTTGGAGGCTGTCTCTTGAAGTCACACTAGCTGGGACTGGACCCTCTTTCCCATTGCCTGTTCAAGTGTATGGATGGCTACGAATGCCTGCGTGGGAAATATCCATGCTCCCCACACAAAGAAGCTTTCTGTTCACATTTCTAGCCAAGATTAATTGACAGTGTCACACACAACTGCAAAAGGAAAGGGTCCAGGAGGGAGTATGTGGTTTGTTGCTCCCACCTCAGTTCTCTGCTGCTAAATCAAAGCTATCTCTGGGAAAAAAAAACAGGCTACCAAGAACTTAAAGTGAAAATCTTATTCCCTACTTGCTAGTGCTTGTCACTTAGTGGTAAGGTTTATGATCTCTGATCTTTTCTCCAGTGACCCAGTTCCTTGAGTCACACAGCTTGGAGAGAATTGTTTTCTCATATGTTAATTTCTAGAGAAAAGCCTGAAGACATGACCAGAGTCATCCTTCTACAATGAGAAGTGAAAAGAAAAATGGTCAAACTTTTTGTCCTCAGCAGGCATTTTAAAATTTCGATCTTTTCTGAGATCTAGCTTGTAATTTTTTTAAAGCCTAGCTGTGACAAGAGTATGTTATGATTATCCAGCACAGTGTAACGATGCTCAGGGCTTCCTACTACCATTACTACCTCCTTCCCTTGCTAAAACTGACAAATCCTTTCTGCTTCTCCATCTCCTTCCTCCTGGAAGCCCCTGGGTCCCCTCTTCCTTGCCTCTTCCAGACTTTCCTCCCTCCTCATCACCTCCCTGTGCTCTTCTAGTCACTGCGAGCACCCGGTGAGCATCAACACAGCTTTAGTCCCTTGGTCCCCTTCTTGTGGCACCTTTCTCACCCCAGGCTCCTGGTAGCTTTCAGGGGTGGTGAAGACAGCATGGTAACTCAGTGCTTGCTGCCTCATTCAAGCCAAACGCAGACCTGGCAGAGGGCAGTTTTGATGCTGAGGGTTTGGTGATTCTGACAGATACTGTTCCTAGTATTATATTGTGTCCCTTTAGAGTGTTCCACCTGTGTGATGTTTTAACGCCATATTGCCCTTTCACTATGTCATGTATTGAACCATGATTTACAGCATTTTCCACATAGCATGTAAGAGTTATTGTGAATAATCACAAAATACCAACACGTGTTTGGGTTTCAAATATCAGGTTTGTGTCATTGTCTGTTTAATAGCAAGGCGGCTTATCTGTAATAACACAATCGCTATTGATTTTCTGATTGATGATTTAATTGAAACAGGTGGGCATTTCTGGGGAAGCATTACCAAAAACTTTAACAGCAGCAGGATAATGTATTTTACTTTCATCTTCAAGGAGACTGCAACACAAAAAAATTGTAAAGCAGACTTTGGTCTTGGTGGGGTTTTCCAGACAGGTCACCCTATTAGAAAGAAGAAAAGCCCACTGTGCACTAGTTCTGTGTTTTGCACCACTGTTATCAGTAGCTTCCCGAGTGGGCCACAAGGTTTAGTTAGAGTCATAGGCACAATTCCAATTTCGGGTAAATTCACCATAACAGGCTGCCCTGGCCGTAATACCATCAGATATTTTCTTTCATTAGAAGGTGGAGCATCAGTTTCAGTTTTTGCAAAGAATGCTCAGGTCACAGCACTCCCAGTGGCTCCATTCCAATTATTCAAGTGTTGAAGTACTTTGGAAAGTAGAGTATCCCAGTGTCTTAAGGCTCTTTTTCAATAATGCACTACCTCTTTCTATCATCTCAGTTGACTGGGGCTAATAGGGGATGTGGAACACACATTGAATTTCTTCTTGGTTTGCCCATTCTTATACCTCCTTGCAAAATAACTGTGAGCCATTATCACTTTGGATGGTATTAGGAGTTAGGTAGACTGGAGAACCAAGATGAGAGCCCTCATACTGTATTTTGTCCATCAGGCCTTTCAGCATTTAGTTGCCATAAGTAAGCCAGAGACTATTGCTACTCCTGTGAGGATGTATCAATATCCCACAGAGGGTTTGAATGACATGATATAATCAATTTGCCATGTAGACCAGAAGGTTTTTCCTTGGTTGATATGTAGGGGCGGTGCTTTGGCAGAGTGACTTTTGTGTAATTCTTATCTACATTGAGGATATTTTGTGAGAATAATTTCACAAGTTTTCCTGTTTAGGGGCCAACCCTTGCTTTATGCAGCAAAATAAATTTCTTCTTTACCTATTTAACCTAATTTTTGTTGTAGCCATTCTCCCAACTACTACCACTCAGGATTTAAGGAGCTCCATGTTTTTTTATCTTCCTAATTTTAATCAATTCGTCCACCTTTTGATTCCAGTTTGTGGCTGTCTTATTGTCCTTCATGTGAGCTTTCACCCATCTCATCTTGAATGGCGTTATTCTGGCTGTATTTAATAATAATTGCCAATCTTGAGTTCTCCAAACTGGAGATCTATTTGCTTCCCAGTTCAGGGATTCCTATTGACAGAGCCATTGTGTGGCACCAGGACACGGAGCCTTGGAGTCCACATATATGATTTTTGCTCCAATCTAAAACAACTGCTTGTAATTGTCCTACTTGTGTGCTACCTTCACCTTCTTCTATTATTTGTTTGCCAGTGGTAATGTTTAATGCAGCAGCCTGGTATTACCATTTATCATTTATCCTTTTTGCTGAGGCATCAGTGAACCAAATACCTTCTATTGGTGTTCGCTCAGTGAGGGAGGTACATTTAAAATTGGTGGGGGTCTAAAAGGTTGCTGTAATGCTATAGTGTGTCCTCTGGTTAATTTAAATTCCTCTGCAATTCCTGTCAAGTAGGTATGCCATTTTCTGACCATAGGTTTTTGTGCAAATCCCTCTGGGTGAGCAGTTCCCTTTACAGCTGTTTCTAGCAAATTGAATGGTCCTCTGGTTTGCACAGGCTGTTCCTGGTATATTTTCTCAACTTGTTTTACTGTTCAGACTAGGACAAAAGTCCCTTTTCCCACCAGAGTATCTCTGTTCTGTCTCTTTAAATGCAGTCGAGCTGAATAATAAAGATCTCTTTGGTCCCCCTAGGCCAGTTTGAAATAAGTTACAGTAAGTACCACGTTCAACAACACCCCATTCTGCTATAATAGGGTCGTGAGGGTGTACTGGTCCCAATGACTGATATGTTTTTAACTCCTGTATTAGTGTTGACTGCCTCCTCATGTTCTGGGTTACATCTCCATGGTTTTCGCTTTCGTAAGAGTGAGTACAGTGGGCGAGCAATGACAAAAAAGCCAGGTACGTGTTTCCTCCAATATCCTAAAGTTCCCTTTAACTGTTGTAATTGTTTCCTAAATTAGGACATCTGCAGCTGTTCTATTTTTCTTAAGGTATCAGGAGAAATCACCACACTGCCTGCTATCCATCAAGTACCCCCAAATTTGACTTCCCTTCTTGGTCCCTGACATTTCTCAGATGAGATCTCAACTTCTGCTTTGTGCAGTGCTTGCCACACTGCTGTTGATTCTTCCCCTATCTTTTTAAGGGAATCTCCTCCAATTAGAATATTATCTACATATTGGTGCAGTTTCACATTCTGAGGAAGTGCGACTGTTAGAAAAAGTTCAGCAAGCACAGAATGAGCAATTGTGATGAACTCGCTGTGGGAGTCTGTTAAAGGTACATTGTATACTGTCCCACATAAAAGCAAATTTCTTTTTATCCTCCTTTTGTAAGGGGAACATAAAGAACATGTCCTTTACATCTAGTACTGCTATCTAGGGGCACGCAGCTGCTTGCAGTGGCTGTTAGGGTTGCAATAGCGGGTTCTGCAGCTGTTAGTGGGGCTGTGTTGGCATTTAAGCACCAGTAATAAATCGTTAGTTGCCATTTCCCTTCTGGTTTTTGGACTGGCCAGACTGGTGAATTACATGGGGAGTGGGCTCTGGAGATGATTCATCATTTCTCTATATCAGTTATGACTTCAGAAATTCACTTTCCTGCAGCAGCAGCAGAAATCGAGTGTTGTGGTATATTAGTAATCTTTGAATCAGGGAGTGCAGGTGCTATGTGGAGTGCATGCACTGTAGCCTCCCAATTTCTATTAGGATTAGGGTCAATATTTTAAGCAAAGGACCACATGCCGCTGTCCAGCACATACCAGGTTTGGCCATTCAGAGCATCATAGTGGAAAATGTTTTCACTGTGATCTTTAACTGCAAAGAGAGTAGACAGCATGTGCTTCTCGCCCAGGAGCCATAAATTAACTTTTGCAGTTTGGCAAATAGCACTTGCTCCATTTTCACTCCAGTGACTTTAAGTCTTCACTGTCTGGGTCATACATCTCGTTGCATTAATACTGAAATTTGTGCTCTGGTACCTATTAGACATTTCATCAGTTGTCATCAAGGACCACTGGACTCAAAATATATGGGCCATCATTATCTATCCATTGAGAGAATTCCACTTGTCTGACAGAGAAACCCAGTTGCTGTCTTGGCATTACTTGCTGTTTGGCCTCGTGCTTTGCAATTCTTCCTTAAGGGGGAGGAAAGGGTTATTGCTCTTTGTTGGAGCAGGTGATACCACTGGAGTATTTGGGGCATGCTCCCTCCATTTGCCATCATTGTGTTTCTCAAACACTGGAATTAGATTTAGGATAATGCCAGCAGGCTGTCTCTGAATCCCATCCCTGGGAATGCCTAGTGCGAGTGCTTTATTCCACAGTTCATTTAGGCATGTTCTCCCTTGGTCTAGCTCCAGCTGTTGCACTTGATGATCTTCTGTTTGGAGTTTTGGGTTTGATTTTCTGGCTAGCAGATCATCCTACCCCATTTCACATGCATGGGTTATAATGCCGTGCATTAATTCTGCCCAGCTAGGGAGTTGGTTATGTAGATCATCATTGCCTGATCCCTCATTGTGTTCTGTATCTCTTTTAATTTCATTCCATCTTGCAATTAAGTAGGGTTTAAGAACTGCTGGGGCTTCTCTAAGTGGGGGATTTAGCACTGTATAATCAATTGCAGCAGATATTGGAATATCATTGGATTCTCATTTATGCATGGCTTGTAGAGGTGTCCCAGCTCAAGATTCTTCTGGAAGGCATGCTAAGGCACATGAAAAACAGCAAGGTGCTTGGTGACAACCAGCATGGCTTCACTAAGGGGAAATCCTGCCTGACCAATCTGGTGGCCTTCTATGATGGGGCTACGGAACTGATGGACAGGGGTAGAGCAGCTGATGTCATCTACCTGGACTTGTGCAAAGTGTTCGGCACTGTCCCACATGACATCCTTGTCTCTAAGTTGGAGAGACATCAATTTGATAGATGGACCACTCGGTGGATAAAGAGCTGGCTGGATGGCCGCATGCAAACAGTTGTGCTCAATGGCTCAATGTCCAGCTGAAGAGCAGTAATGAGTGGTGTCCCTCACGGATGGGTGTTGGGACCGGTCTTGTTCAACATCTTTGTGGGTGACATGGACAGTGGGATTGAGTGCGCCCTCAGCAAATTTGCCGATGACACCAAGCTGTGTGTTTTGGTTGATATGTTGGAGGGAAGGAATATCCAGAGGGACCTTGACACGCTTGTGGGGTGGGCTGATGCCAACCTGATGAAGTTTAACCATGCCAAGTGCAAGGTCCTACACCTGGGTGGGAGCAATCCCAGGCACAGCTACAGGCTGGGCAGAGAAGAGATTGAGAGCAGCCCTGCGGAGAAGGACTTGGGGATGTGGGTTGATGAGAAAATGAACATGAACCGGCTTCAGTGTGTTCTCGCAGGCCAGAAACCCAACCATATCCTGGGCTGCATCAAAAGGAGTGTGACCAGCAGGTCGAGGGAGGTGATCCTGCCCCTCTACTCTGCTCTCGTGGGACCTCACTTGGAGTACTGTGTACAGGTTGGACATAGCCTTGGATGGCAGGATTCAGTGGGAGGTGTCCCTGCCCATGGCAGGGGGATTGGAACTAGATGATCTTAAAGTCCTTTCCAACCCTAACTATTCTATGATTCTATGATTCTATGTATGCAGGCAGCTTTTGTGATGGCTGTGAGGAGCTTGTTTAGAGATCTGACTGGAGTTGCAAAGGGTTGGCCTCGCTCCACAACATTATTCCCCCTGCCCAGTAAGCTACCCTGCTGGTGATAGAATGGGATGCATTTGCCATGTCTGGTCCTAGATTTAAGAAAGCTCCTGGACCACAAAAGGTGTTTGCTTCATTTCTGCTCTGTGTTATTCAATCACCACCGCTTAGGCAGGCTTGCCACAAATACTCTGTTTCAGTTTCACCTGGCTTTCTGTTAAAGCTTTCCTGTAAATTGCCAATTGTAACAGATGCCAGTGAGTGACCTGTACAATATATTGAGGGGCAGCACCCCGAGGTCCTTCAGATTGTTCTGCTTTAATGATGGGTCTAGGCTCATATTCAGGGGGATTTGGGGGAGACAAAATCATCTTCCCCCAGTTCGCTATTGTCAGGGTTACCCCAAATGTTTCCATCACATTCTTTAGGGGATGCAATTAATTTCCTAATCCACAGAAGCATAATATCAACCTTTTCTCCAACTTCTTTTCCTTTTTTTTTTTTTTTTTTTTGCTTCTCTTCCTGTGTTTCTGCAGCTGCTCACTTTTCAGACAAGATTAATTCAGCTGCCTTTCTGCCTTCTATTTCTTCCTTTAGGTCCTGTTCCTTTTTATTGTTATTCTGCCTAAACTGTCAAAGAGCTTCTAGGAAGGTGCCTAGCATTTTGTAAATAATTCCTTTCCTTTGCCATCCTTTATATGTCCCCTTGGCACCTTTCTCTGTTCTTCCATGACTTTCCATCCTGCCAACTACGCCAATTTGTCATGAACCCTGATTTGGGATCCTCAGAGAATCACCATCAAAGGTATTAGCAAGAGTGGTTTTAATATGAATTTATAAAAGTGTGACTTTTATAAATTGCTAGTTTGATGGCAAGGTTCACTCTATTACTTACTACATGAATGAAACACACAAAGGAAAATCAAGGTGGAATCAAGCTAAAATGATTCGCACAGAGACCAAAGACGCAAAGTGATAAGGGACACCCTCCTATTCAGTCATAGGGTTCAGAGCAGTCCCTCCCTTGTTTTCTATATTCCTGATGTAGTATCCACTTCTAGGTGTGACTACATCCAATCTTAGTCTCAGACTTGGACCACAGTGTATGTCTAAAGGAATTAACTACAAGGATTTGTCCTCAGCATAAAAAGGACATGGAACTGTTAGAACAAGTGCAGAGGAGGGCCACGAGGATGATCAGGGGACTGGAGCACCTCTCGTATGAAGATAGGCTGAGAAAATTGGGGCTGTTCAGCCTGGAGAAGAGAAGGCTGCGTGGAGACCTCATAGCAGCCTTCCAATACCTGAAGGGGGCCTATAGGGATGCTGGGGAGGGACTCTTCATTAGGGACTGTGGTGAGAGGACAAGGGGTAATGGGTTTAAACTAAAACAGGGGAGGTTTAGATTGGATCTGAGGAAGAAATTCTTTACTGTGAGGGTGGTGAGGCCCTGGAATGGGTTGCCCAGATAGCCTTGGATGGCATGGTTTAGTGGGAGGTGTCCCTGCCCATGGCAGGGGGGTTGGAACTCGATGATCTTGAGGTCCTTTCCAACCCTTACTATTCTATGATTCTATGATTTCACTATTTAGCATACTATAACAACTTGCCGAGGATCTGTTGCGATTACTTCGGTTACAAGGGGTTTCCTCCACCTTGGGTAAGGAAGGATCTCTCAGTCTCAGGTAAGGGATCTCAAACCTTGAGAGGCATCCCAGCTCAAGGGGAAAGTCACTGTGGCATGCAGTCCACCTGCAGTTCAGAAAGAACTCGAATTGGACTCATCCAAAGATCTGTTGTTAGTAGAAAGGTCTCTCTGCCTTGAGGAGCAACCGTGAGAGATGTCCCAGCTCAAGGGGAGATCGCCAGCATGCAACCACTCAGCCTAGCAGGGAGAGCTCAAAGAAGGCTCACTTACATAGGCTGTCATCTGGCCTTATATTTATGGGATAAAATGGTTGGCTTATAGTCAAATTGCTTACAATGGAAAAGGTATGCATGAGACTCCTTGTACCCACAACTTTCTTTGTTCCTTGATAAATGAGTTTTAGAAAAACCACGTGCTATCCATGTGTTAACTGCATGATTGGTGTTCCAAGCTCATATGCATCAATGATTATTGGGTCATTCTGCTTCTTTGTGGGTTTCCTGGAGAAGTTCTTGGCCTGGTTATGGCTCAAGCCTTTGTGTTGTTTGGAGTGCATACCAAGCTACTGCTGGTTTGGTTAAGGAGGTTGAATGCATCCATCACACTCAGCAAGCAAGAAGATACAGGAGAAACAGATGGTGCTGGTGGTTTATAAAAGGAACAGAAATGGGGGGGGGGGGGGGAGGGAGGAGAAAATGGTTGGATTTTAGACCTTATGTTTTATAGTGTTTTACAATTTAGGCTTCATTTTTTTTATCCGGTCAGTCTGTGGGACTGTAATTGCTGCCTGCCGAATGGAAGCTAAGTGAGGCAGCAGCACAGGGAAACTTCTGTCCATGGTGACCTGTTTCCCTGGGGTCCCTTGGCATTCAGTGGAAAAAGCTGAACTCCTCTGCAGGGCAATTCAAACGGGAAAAATAACTCCATGTTCTCCTTTTTCCATCCAATGCCAAAGTTCACCTTTCTGAATAATGCCCTTCCTGCTTCACTTAACATGTTGCTTTGTTGGATTAAATGGGACTCAGCATGTGAATTGACCTGGACGACTGTTGGCAAACGTGTATAAAAGCTACACCTGCAAGGAACAATTGCAAGGAGCACTGTCGTGCAGCTCCATAGGCTGCTCTGGCTCGGATTAGAGGAGGATTGGCAGTAAAGAGTGATGGCTTTATTTGTACACAAGCTTCAGATGTAAACAACAACTGCTTGATGCAAAACCTTCTGTCTATAAAGCTTTTCTCTGGCTTACAGAGCCATTTAGCAATCACTAAACCCCGTTCAGGTGCAGATGCTGTTTTTATTCTGAAGATATATGTATCTATTTCTTGTTGATACCTTACTGTTCCTACTAGCAGCTATCACCAACATCTGCTTGAAATAACTCTTCTGGCCTATTTCTCTCCCCTGCTCTACATGTTTTCAATCCTACTGAATTTCCATGTAACCACGGGCAGCGTTGGCTTGTGGTGCTATACTAACTGTGAGTCAAGCGTGGAAATGTGCCTGTACACAGACAAGTAACAGTCACGTACACCATCAGGTGCAGCTGTAGGGGAAGATTAGCTCTGTGTGTCACCAGCACAGGAGAGCCTCTGCTAATACTCAGGTGTAACTCCCAGAGGTTGCTGAGGTGAAGTACTGATCATCTTTAGTTTCCAGGAATTCCTGTGGCTTGTGAGTGCAGGAGGCTTCATTCCCCAGTGGAAGCTTTACCCTTTGTACTACCCTGCTCCCCCAATCCTCTTCTATGCAACTTTCGCAAATCACTCTGAGCCATAGACAACAGCTCCAAAGGGGCACCCACTGGTGTGCAAACACTGCAGGGCTTAATAACCCTATTATGAGGGCACGAGTTTGCATTTCCTTTATGCATGCAAGAAGTACCACCTCCACCAAGGCCTATTAAGGTTTTCCTGTCTCCAGCTGATGCTAAATCTGTCATTTAGAGTAAAGGTGACCCTCTCAAAAATGCAGTTTATGTCCTGGGTAATTTCTGTAAGTGGCAGCACAAAGCCCCTGGAGAACAGCCTTCCAGTTGCTTACAAATCTTCCTCACAGCAATGCATAAGGCCAGGAAAAAAAGATTCCCAAGCTCTGCAGAGGTATGCGCATGCTTATAGGCATTACCAAGGGATTCCAAAGCTAGACACAGGCTATACAAATTATGGTGGGAGAATGAGGGCAACTCAGCTGCATGCTGGGAGCCCTGTGTTCATTTACCAATTCGGAGTTGAGTTCAGCTTGCTTTGGAGGAGGAATGGAACCCACCTCCATACTGAGGCATCCCAGCTACCAGCCTATTTGAGAATCTCCAGATCACATTTATTCACACCATCCTCCTTTGAGCACATGAGGAAAAGCTTGCAAGGGCATTCCTACTGTTCCAGAGAGTGAGCTGATTATCCAATTGGCTTCTCTTTCTGGCTGTCCCAGACAAGACAGAGGAAGGGTCAGGGTTCGTTCAGCTCTGAGCAGCAGGTTTTTGAGGACTTTTCCCCATGCCGCCTCACTCCTCCTTGATTTAGGGGTCCATGCCTGGAGCTTTGCATTCCCATATGTGGTCAGTGGCCACTGCATGGAATGGAGCTGTGGCCAGATGGCGCTGGCAGAGACTCATTTGGTAAACCCCTGCAGTGAGAGGCTATTACCAGCCTTCTCCCCCTTTTTTCTTCCCCTGGCCCTGCCCCCAACGCCATTTGCTATTAGCAGGCTGCTGTTGTCCCTGCAGCAAAACCAGCACGGTGCACCTGAACACCTCCCAGTACAAGGTGGCACAGCACTTAAACTATGATGTAAGCAACAATGTGGGTGGGGAGTGGATGCTCCATACCCTTTTTTGATTCTCTGAAGGTGAAGTTAACCACTAGCTGAGGATGGTTGGGGGGAAGTAGCATCTTACATGATCGCAGTTTTAAGCTAAGTGGATAGGACGTAAAGCCCTACATATCTCTGGGGTTTAAGCTTAAAGTGTTTTTTTCATGCTCCTGTGAAACCAATTTTATGTTGCTGTTGGCAAGTTTTATAGGTAAGGTTTTAATCCTTGTTCTGTTAACGAGTCAGCTAATGCACAGAGGGTGTGATCTTCCCCTCTGTTGTATGATGTACCACCAACCATGCAAAATGTCCCCAGACCAGAATGGCAGTGTCTTATCTGCACCTCTGGGGATGGTGCACGCACAGCAAGACATTTGGCGGTGGATAACAAAGTCCAGAGAGATCCAAAGGTTCCAGGGACTGCACAAATTCCTGCTCATTTTTTTTGGCATGGGGGGCATTCAGGAGTGATCTGCCTGGGGCCAATCTGTGCAACTCTGAAACACATGACCCTAACTCAGGTCTCTGAGCCCTGCTTCTGTGTTTGGACTGGGTTCTGCTTCCCTTAGCACACCCAAGGAAGCATAACAGGCTCCGTTATTCCATTTCCCCATGAACCACAAAGTTAATGCTGGAAATGCTCTTTTTGGAAACATTTGTAATTGGCAGCTCCTGCCAATTATTAGCAGGCCAGTAAAATCTTTCTACATAAATTGTGTTGTAATTAGCGTGATTTGTTTAATGTCACCTTGTCTGGCTGGCTGAGAAACTGTCTCAAAATGTAAAAGCACCGCACTTTTCAGTTGAGGGAGTGGAGTCTGATTGCACCAAGACATTTTATTTCTCTGTATTATTTTACAGTGGCCTTTTCAAATCACTCAGGTTGGTGAACTTAAGCCAAGTTAGTCAAGAATTCCCAGGTGAGGAAAATTACAGACATAAGACATAGTAAAGAGAAGCATGAAAATAAAGGTAATATGCTAATAATAATTAATGGATATTGTAGTCAGTACACAAGGCAACACAGTAAAAACTCCCTAAAACCCCCAAAATACTTGGCACATGTGCAAATAAGCCATTTTAGGGGGAAGCGATGGAAAGGGTGAGAGGACGAAGTAGTTTCTTGCTGGAAAAAGGTATTAGGAGCTGACTAGCTTCCTTGGTGTCCTTCAGCTCCCTGAGAGTCACACCCAGGTCTGAAAGGCAAACATGAGTGAGTGATGGCAGTTTTCCTGCTAGGTGGAATAAAGGGGAGTAACAGGAAAGCAGTCAAGGGGCACCGACAAGACCAGAGTGCAACAGGGGAGCTGCACTGTGCTTCCCTGTGGACTCCAGTACATTAAATAATGCCACAGCTTGAATGTGGTCCCATCATTGTCCATTAGTGCCCAGAAAACACTCATGACAGGCACAGCAGGAGGAAAACCAGTCAGGTCTTGCACACGCCCGGGTGTTGCAACCCGATAAAATGACTTTTATCTTCCCCATCCCATGAACAGCAGCAGCAATCTGAGAAACAGAAAGAGACAAGGAAAAAAAAAGATCAGGGAGTCTTTTCAAGCATAAGAAATGGTTTGGAGTGAGAAAGGTGCAGAAGGAGCACTGGATGCCCAGCTCACCACCAGCATTTTTCACCTTTAATCTTCCTTCCAAATATTCCTTTTATTCCAACTAATTGAACAAATGTCTTAAAATTCATAACACAAACTGAATTTGATTAAATCTAACTTGGTTCATATGATAAAGCGCTGCAGTTAGAATGCAGCTAGAAAAATACATTATGCTAGGACAAATAAGTATGGTTAACTTCAATAAGAGGAGAGGTAAATTGCTTTCTGTGTGAAATGTGCAATATCACCTCAGTACAGCTTTAATCAAAGTAAAATATTATAGGACACGGGGGAAAAAAACCCTCACAATGTAACGTTTTGTCTGCTAACCACTCAGTAAGATTGAAGGTAAAAATTGCTAAATAAAGCCAATGCTGTATGCTTTATCTCCCCAGTTAGTATGTAAACAATTAAGGCAATATCTGGCTATAAACTAATTCATATTTATAACAGATCAAAACTCAGTGGTAGTCAATGTGAATGCAAGCTGTTCTTCAGAAGCTTGTCTGACATCAAAAGTTTCACTGGAAGGGGAAGAATGGAACTAAATGTAATTATTTAATGGAATTTGCATTTAAATTTATGTCAGTGTTTTCACTCTTTTGTCTTTGCTCTTCAGTGTCCATGGTTGATGTTATGTTATTTACACTGAGTGCTTCAAATTCCCACTTATGGCTTGTTGCAACCTACCTTCTATTTGGAGAAGACCTGCTCTCTTTTGAGGGGCCAACATTAGTATGCTGCTACCATTCCCTGCTTTGGCTGTATGGATGCCTTCTTGTGGCAGAGTGGGGTCACATGTAGCCCCTTTCTCATGGGACCATAGCTGAAGTTGTAGCACCGTTTGGGACACAGCAGGAGGCTGGGGTAGCTCTGACACATTGCAGTGCAGCCCAGATGCTGGAAAAAAGCTTGATCTTTGATTGCATCTGGGCCTTCTCTGTGTCCAGGATGGGAAGACAAGGCAGGTTCCAACAAAGCCTCAAAAGGGTTTCATGATCCCATATTTCTTTGTGCTGTGGGAATGTACTGCCTAACATGTAGTCAAGAGGACACCCACACTCTCCAAGGTGACACCTGACTATATTAAAAATGGAAGCCACGGAAGACACAGGCTTCCTTGTTCATTGCAAGACTCCTTTGGCTCCAGCACACCCTCTCTTTGAAAGTTTCCTCCTTCGCTTGCCAGCTGGGCACCACAACCAGCCAGTGTAACTGTAGAAGAGAAAACAATGCTGGACAGTAGGAGTCATCAAACCTTGTGCTGGTGAATGAGCAAGCTGCAGGCTTCTGAGACCAAAAAAAACCTCCCAGACAAACCCTGCACATCTGTCTGCCTTGGAGGAAACGGAGGGAAGTTCCGTGTCACAGTTTATGATCTGTATCATGCTGCCTGTGGACTTCCTGACTGCATAGGGAGAGGTGACTTAGCTCAGACCTGAATGTGAACAGAGATTGTGCAAGGATCAGAGGTGCCTGCTGCCCTTGTCACTGTGGTCAGTGTAACTCCCCTGACCCCCAGCCCCCAGTCCAACCGAGGCAGGGCAGAGGAGCTGTGTTTTGGCCACCAGTTCTGGAAGCATCTGCACTGTGGGTGACGCAGCAACCTGGAGAGACATCAGAAATGCCTTGAAAAAACTAATAAGGTAGTTCTTCTCCACACCGTGTCATCTGGAGTACAAATCAACTAAAGCAAATGTGTAAAGCCTCAAGTTCAGTTAAATGTTTGGTAGAGGCAGAGATGAGAGTTCATTATATAGAAGACAGCATGGGCGTTCAAGGTGGGGTTGGACATAGCCTTGGATGGCATGGTTTAGTGGGAGGTGTCCCTGCCCATGGCAGGGGGGTTGGAACTCGATGGTCTTGAGGTCCTTTCCAACCCTTACTATTCTATGATTCTATGATTCTATGACAGTTTAGCACCACGTACGACATATAGTCATTACTCAGAAGACATAAGGGGTTTGTTGCCTCATCATTCAGCATGCTTTTTAATGATTATACAACCAAAACCATCTTAGCTCAAATATTCTGTGAGAATTTTAGCTTCTTGGAGGCAAGAAAAGGGCGGACATGACACTCTCTAGTCTCTGCAAGTTCAAAACTGTTTTGCACTGAAACTAATTCGAATGTGACGGAAAAGTGATGTGTGCTCTCAGGTATCCTTTACACCGAATGCAGAGCTCAAAGGAGACCTTCGTGTGGCCTAACTTTGAGTACCTAGCTTTAAGCTTGGGATGTAAGGCTGGATTGACTGTGGAGAGATACAGTCACTTCCTTCCAGCACCAAGGGCAGGGTCCTGTGCTGGGTCGGTTGACAGCCAGAAACTCCAGCCTGGGAATCCGGCACCCTCCCCAGCAGGTAGAAGATATGGAGATGTGAACAAATTAGTGCCTCCCATTGCATGGAGAGGGCCTCCTCACCAGCTGGTGTAAACCAGGGCTCACAATCTTGCCAACAGACTACTGAATCTCCTTTATGGCTAGACCTGGCAAAAAAAGCGTAGGGGAAATGTGACCAGCAGTCTCTTTGCAGAGGTAGGTGAACAGCTCCAGTTACCTCTTACCATCCCTTAAAGCTGTGGCATAGGTCTGGGGACCCTGGAAACTAAGCCCACTTCAGTGGTGGCCTGAGATGAGGTCATAGCCCACCTGAGAAGATAGGAGAGCACTGAGGGTAAACAGCCCATTTCTGCTTTGGAGGAGACTCTCTCCATCCTTTGAAATGGACGGAATGCCTCTTCATATGACCATGTGCCCCGATTTCGTAGGGAGTCCTGGATCAGTTCGCATGAGGGCAATGGCATTTTCTCCGCCTTCCTTCTCCTCTTTCCTGTGGCCACATCCCTGACACATTGTGAAGCACAACCCCTGCCACTCTATGTGAGAACTCCAATAGGGGGAAGAGGCAGGAGCTGCAGGAAAAGCATGGTCTTCTGGTGCTCCTGGGATACAGACTGAGCACATCAGACTGACCATGACCCTTTGGGCATGATCTTGGCTACCTTTACCTGGCCAGTACTTTGCCTTGAGGCATGAATTCATCCCTTGATGAGGGAAGCATTTTTGCGCAAGGACTTGGATTCATGCTTTAACATCCCACCTTGCTTCTGCTATTTTTGGAGACTCTCTAAAATAGTGAAGCATGTGACTCCAGCTGAAATTCAGCAAATCTCACTAGTCTTCAGAAAACGTGCCTTGGTGCCTATGTTATAATTTTTAATCCACCACATCTAATGACTCAGATGCTTCTCATGTCAGGACCAAGAGGTCTTGAGTTCAGAGATTAATGTTCTCTTCTGTGTAGCACCTCTGTGTAGCACCTCCCTTCTTCATCCTCAGCCACCTTCCTTCAGCAAAGGATCTACCATCTCTGTCTCTTGGGGATCCACCGAGGTTTTCTGCTCCACGTTTTTAGCTGTGATTTAATTCACATCCTTCCTCTTAGACACAGAAAGTAAATTTTTCTCTTTCCAGCCGCTTAGTTTTATTGGTGCACAAAGATTGCACAGAGCCTTGCAAGTGATGTGATTTAACTGGGAGCATTTCACCTGGCCAGATCAGAATCTACCTTTTCTTGACTGCACACAGGTCAGTGCCTCAAAATGCAATACTTCATGTAATTTTGATTCTGTCAGTAAAGGCTGCACTGAAAATCTCATCTGGGTTTGTTGACTTAAAATACCAGTTTAAAAGAGGGTAGGAAAAAGAAGGAAGAAATACTCTAATCTCCCAATGAAAGCTAGTCCTTTCAAGAGAGAATGAGAAATTTGGGGAATGGAAGTAATTTCAGTCCAAGGGAGATGGATATTGTGTATTTCAACAAGCCAACATACTAGTTGTGGATACCCCATCCCTGGGAGTGTTCAAGGCCAAGTTGGACGGGGCTTTGAGCAACATGGCCTAGTGGAAGATGTCCCTGCCCGTGGCAGGGGGTTGGAACTGGATAAGCTTTAAAGTCCCTTCCAGCACAAACCATTCCATGATTCTGTGATTTCTGGATTAAGCAGTGGTATAAGTATTCAGTTTTTAGTAGGTGGTGTTACACCACAGTAGGTGTAGTTCAGGCCACAGTCTGAAACCACATCAGTAAAAACTGATCACTTACCTTAAGCCAGGTCTTTGCTGCATCTCCCAAACAGTTTAAGCTATGCCAATTGTAAAACAACTTAGATAATTTCCCCAGTGCAGGCAGGCTTGAAGAATCATAGAGTCGTAGAAGAAAAGAGTCTATTGCATTTCATGTAAGTGAAAACCATATAACATTAAGTTGCTCACCAGAGCCATTGCTAAATGAATAATGGATAAAAAATGTCAGTTATCCCCATGCCCTTAACTCAGGCACAAGAAAAACCACCAGTGGTTGAAGATTTCATTCAGCCTGGTGTGAAACTTCCCAACAGGAGTCCCAGGAAGAAAAAGGTATCTGCCGCTGCTTTGTATGTAGATTACTTTCCCCATGACCACTCACTCCACTGTAAATTTCTTCTGCTCTGTGGATTTATACGCTAAAAATATGAAATGGGGAAGGAATATAAACCCTCACTTTGTAGTATCGCTGGCTTGCATATTGCAGCTCAGCAGTCACGGACAGCATCTGGCATTAATGCTCAAAGGGAGCTGCCATATTTATGACTTCTCCAGCCTCACAAGGGCAGGGAAGGCTGGCGAACGGTGACTGAAGCGCAGCTGAATGAAATGCATAATATAAAGAGGGCAAAAGTCAAATATGTTTTGAATCTGAATTCCTAAAGAAGTGCAGTTTATGCAGCCCTGGGTGAGGGGGTGTGTGTGGCAGGTTGCTCCTTCCACAAGCCCCACACCAGAGTTTGGTCCTGCTGACCTGCTGATGATAACTTTTGACAGAGGGGTCAGCAGTCTTTGAAGCAATTCAGTTTGTCCATGCTGGATGGAAACAGATGCTTATGCCTCACAGGTGGAAAGGCTAATAAACTCACCCTTTGTCAGGCATCAGATTATGAAGAGAGGGCAGAGGCTTTTGAAAAAATTACCCACTTGTTCTGCAGCCCACAGAAATTCCCCTCCATGGCTTAAACTGGCTATTGCCAGGACGAAAAATATCTCTGCATGTATTTATGATGTGTTTGCCAGGTTCCTCATTAAAAACAAACATTTCTGATGTGCAGGTCACCTGGGAAGAGGTGGCTGCAGCCGGAGTCTGATTCTGCCACCCGTTGGCTTCTGTGAAATTATTGTAGATACAAAATGATCATCCATGGAAGCAAGGCCGCCATCACCCAGCCCATGCTTTGCTAAGGGCATTATATATCACATGGGGTAATAGTCTCTTTTCTGACCAGATGATGCAGGCAGCACTTGGTGTGCTCTGCTTCTTCTGAATTACACCAGTTCCTGTGGAATGTGAAGTGGGTGCTTGACTCTCAGGTGTCTGTTCTTTCATTTGTGGTGGTGAAGTTCAGGCTCCTCAGTAAGTAAGTGGAGAAAGTGAACATTGCTGCATCTGCAAAGTGAATAAATAGCATTGGAAAGATTTTGTGAGCCATGCTCTGCCACACAGTGAAAGATGTTTGCATTTTGGGTTGTCCACATTGGGTTTTAGGAGGGGGAATTTTTTTCCAAAATCTGCAGTTAAAGTTTTGCAAGATCTATGATTTGACACATATACAAATAGCACTGCTTCCATGAAGATCCCCAGATATACTGATTTCCACAGTAGGCAAAGAAATTCATAATAATCATAGAATCATAGAATAGTTAGGGTTGGAAAGGACCTTAAGATCATCTGGTTCCAACCCCCCTGCCATGGGCAGGGACACCTCCCACTAAACCATGCCATCCAAGGCTATGTCCAACCCCGCCTTGAACACCGCCAGCGATGGAGCATTCACAACTTCCCTGGGCAACCCATTCCAGTGCCTCACCACCCTCACAGTAATGAATTTCTTCCTCCTATCCAATCTAAACTTCCCCTGTTTGAGTTTGAACCCGTTACCCCTTTTCCTATCACTACAGTCCCTAATGAAGAGTCCCTCCCCAGCATCCCTATAGGCCCCCTTCAGATACTGGAAGGCTGCTATGAGGTCTCCATGTAACGACATCAAAGACAGTCAATAATCTGTGTTTATAGCTAATGTATTTATGTTGCAGCAGTGGTAAGTGGATATTCGCTGCTTCTTATTTCAAATGATAGCAGAGCTTAGGTTTTTGCATCTATGTTCATAACATAGCAAGAGGGGACAATTTTCCAGACAGTGGCTAATATCAAATGCCTCTATCCAGAGAAGGCTGTGAGCACATTGTCTGATGTTCAGAGGTGAAAAAGCACCAGCAGCTTTCATTTTATCACTTTGAAAATCAGATCACTAGCTCTGCGGCTGCTGTGATTGATAATGTCAGTACTTGCTTCAGAAATGTCCATGCTCACACCTCTGAAGAATATCCAGAACAGAAGTCCAGGACTATGAAAGAAGTTTTGGCCTACAGTGCATCTGGACAAAGCAAAGCTCGCACTGGGGTACTGATTATTTCAAGTCTGTGGGATGGAAACAAGTCCTCTCTCCCTGCACGTGGTATCAGCCTCCACTCAAAAAACCTCCCAAACAGTAAAAACTTTTGACTTGATTGCAACCACTAAAGCAAGATTAAACGTATAACCAGTGCATAAACCGAGATCCGTCTGACTCTGAAGAGAGCCCGAAGCAGTGATTACATGAACTTTCAACTTCAGCTCTTTCAGGGACGTGGGCTCTCAATTGCGAAGCTGTGTTTTTTAAAGGGTGCTTTTTCTCTCTCTGTCTTCTTTTCTTTTAGCTAAAGGGTTCATTATTTTGCAGAGGATGGGTCTTTCTGCCCTACAGGGATCTATCTATCACTGCTGACTCTCTGCATCTTCTCCACATGGAAGAAGTAATTGGATTATACTTTCTGCACATGATCAGAGCTGTAGGCCGGAGAACTAAGCTGTCTAGAGGGTAGGAAACCATATGATGCCTAAGAAAACTAAATGTCTGAGTCTAACTGCAAGACCTTTCCTTTCTTTCCATAGAAGAGCTGGAACATGCTGAAATGCACTCACCAAACTGCACTAGAACTTTGGGAAGGTCTGTGAAACCTTCAGGAAGCAGAGGAAAACATAACCACCCAAATAATCTCAAGGGCATTAAATGTCAGTAGATATATAACACAATAAGCCATACTATGGAACGTGAACAGCTAGGGACATTTCTTAAAAATAAAAAAGCATTGCTGCAAAATGCAATGGTGTTTTCGTAATGTTAGAGCCTCCATGTGCTATCACATAGCTGGGGTATTTGATTACGTAGGAGCAACTGCAACCCTTCAAAAATGCATTTCATATTTCCTATATATCCAGATAGGGTCATATTTATTGCTATTCTGTTACCAAGTGTAATGCTGTAGCCTTAAGCGTTGTGCTGTTTCTCTGTTCTTAAAGACACCAGAATCCTGACATCATCACATTCCTTGGAGTGATTTGGGGAAAGTGACAACATTGCCAAGACTTTATGCTGTAAGTCTTTAAGCACTTAGTTGATTTATACTTTTCCTTCAAACGAGTGCCTGCTTGCAACTGTCAGCCCTCCACTCTTCATCCCCGTCTCCACCCCCTTAGATCCAAGCTTAAAAAAGAAGCTGTTTGGAGCCTGATGTATTGCTTGTAGCTATGTTAGAGCAACTGTACTATTCTGGGAGCAGTCATGCTTCTCCAAACAGCTTCTCCAGCTGTAACATCATACATGGTTTTCATCTCAGCCATAAGAACTTTCATTGGTCTCCTACCAAGCCCCACCCGCCAAAACCCAAGTGCTGGGTGATCGTCTGCAAGGCCTAAGGAATGTATGTGTACATGTGTGAGTGTGTGCACATGGGTGTATGCACACACACTCATTTATTCATGTGAAGGAGAGGTTTGATGGTCAGCTTTGATACTACCCCAACCCTGTTGCAGCAAGATTCATCCTGCTGGTCTGACTTAGACCAGTGGCTGGCTTGCTCTAACGTACAGCACTGACATGGGTTTGCAGACCTGAACAAACCACTGATGAAAGACATACCAATGGGATGTGTTGCTTTGCTCTGGACAAGCCATCATTTCCCTCTGTCCCTGCAGTGGAGGCAGAGGAGGGTGTTACATGTCCATATGAAGGTCTGTGCATCGGGAGATCCCCTAAGTAGGCTGTGCCATGTTAGATTAACATGAGGACTGCTTAGCAAAGGGAAGGGACTGTGTTACGCCAGAATGGCACCCCAAAACCTGTGCTCAGCAGCAGCAGCAGGGTTTCTTATGCAGGCTGATTTTTGCATTTCTTCTCAATAAATATTTGTATCAACCTTGACTGGAATAAAAGCATTGACACACAGGGAAAACTGTTTGCTATTATTTTCTATTTATAAAGAACACAAATCTGCAAGATGAACCCAATTCTCCTACTGCAAAGATTATTTGTTACATGAAACAGCTAAAGTAGAATGGCTGAAAGAAGCCATTCCTGAAATTTACGAGGAAAAAGATTGTTCTTTACAGCCACAAAACACCCCATTGTCGCACTCAGTGTATTAACATTCACAGTAGAAGATGGCAGTTGCAAAAATGTGGCAGAGTAGGATCAAATCAGTATTTCTTAAATGGTTTTGGAGCGTGCAAACTGATGTTTTGGAATAATAACAGAGAGCGTGCAATGTTCTGAGTTGTCAGTGTTTCTGAGGGGTTAGATTCTAAGGTCTACCTCACTTAATGCCTTCCAAACTCCAGCTGAATGGAAGCTGTTCCAATGGGACAGCACAGGGTGTTGTACTTACAGGTTGGATGAGTTATCTTTTATTTTCTTTTTTATTTTTAAGCAAATGCATAATTTAATTGGTGCTGTGATGGAAAACTAAAATTATGCAGTCCTATACACTAATCTGCTGCAGATATAGTATGAGTTGGTGCATATGTGCATGCCTGTATTTGTTCTGTAATTTAAAACATAACATCATCCCTAGCTAAAAAGGTTTAGAGACTTTCTCTGAGAGAAAATCTTTTCACTTCAGAAAGAGGACCCAGGATAATGAACATCAGCATGGCAGCCACAAACAGCACTTGAACTTTTAGCAGCAAGAGATGGCAAAGAAGTTAAATAGATCTCTCTGCCTTCCATCCCAAACATCACTGCACTAAGTCCAGCCTCTCTTTCTCTGTGCTGACAACTACAGTGTTTATTGTCCCCACCAGCATATACAGCATGCTTGCTTTGAGACCACCCCCTTCACCTCCATGTGTCTGAGCTGCAGTAGGTTTGGATTAACAGGAGCAGGATTTTGCATGGGCCATGGTGCTGTGAGATACAATGAAAACAAAGAAACACAGGCCTTTAGCTCATGAGAAGCAGCAGACACCAGGATTTCAGTATGCAGTATGGCTGAGGCTAAACTTGGTATCATAACAAAACATGGGTCTAAATAAAAACTGCCTTAAGCTCCCAGGAGGCTTGCTTCTTCTATGCAATGACAGTTGTTACAGAGTAGCTCTCCTACAGAAACCACCATGCCAAATATAGCGTACTGGAGTAAAAGCGAGACTGGAATGCTGGAAGTAAACTGAAGATGCTTTCCTTACTGCCTTAATGCAACCCTGTTTCTGCATGGGTCATATATGTCATGAGGTAACTAGCCCTCTAGCTGTATGGTTCCCTCAATTATTAATACAACATAGCCAATCTCTGAAGCTCTAGGTCTTTCTTGAGGCCATGGTCTGAGTTGGGATACTCCTTTATGCACCAGCCCCAGGGAAGCTGGTGAGCAACTTCTTCTCCTGGTTGACTGCCAACTGCTTTGAAGGGAGGCCACTGGGAGACCCTATGTATGTCACCTTCTCTGCTGGTCTGCTGTTGATCAGTTGCATAGCTAGTCTTGATTTAGGTGCAGGCAGCAAGATGCAACTAAGGAAAGGAAGAAACCAAACACAGATATTTGCCCACTTTATCGCATTCGTGTATTTTCTGGCAATTTCTGTGCTGCCTCCCTCCTCCTGCTCTGCACCTGGTGGTGTGTGGGTCCCTCATGCAGCTGCTGTGACCTGCAGGAATTTTGCATGCATGCACAAGCTGCAGGACCTGGAAGACAGAAAAGTGATGACCTTGCCTGGAAACTTACATACACCAAAGGCAAAGCTTCCCCTTTCCTCAGAAGGCCTGGATTTCCAAGCATCAGCAGCACTTGCAAGAATGCTTCGAAGATTCATTCCGTGACTTTTTATTCCACAAAGGCTTCCTCCTCTGCATCTTCTTTCTGATTGTATATTTTAATGTTGTTGTGTTTGTAGCTGCTTGAGCTTCAGCACACAAAGGAGAACTCCACAAAACCCCTTGTATGTAAGTTCAAAACCCAAGCTACAAATGCTTTTCATTGAAGCCGGGCCAGCTTTCACCTGCCTCATCCATAGCCCTTTCAGCTACCCTTAGGAGCAATCTTGTGGGAAAATGCTGCAACATGATGAGCCTAACGTGGCTTCTTGGCAGGTCAGATGAAAACACAGCCACGCTGCTAAGTGCTGCTGCTGGGCTGTGTGAGGGATGAGATGTCCGAGCACTTTGTGTCCCCACATTGTGTTACCATACTGCAAAATGGGGGTCTTGCTTGCTATGGGGCCAGGACAGAAACTGCTGCCTGAGTGAGAAATACCTTCCCTAATGATCCCTGCTATAAAATTCCCCTATGTGTGCCAGTGGGAGTTTTGCCTAAATAAAAGCTAGACTTTGGGCTGCTACAAAATGGGAGGTGTCCTAGGGGAGTTTGCATGTCTCTAAGTGATGGCTGGGCAGCCCATGTAGCCTGTGCCTGCCAGTGCTGTGGAGCTCGCCTGATACTTAAAACATAATCAACAGTCCAGGCTATAAGCCCGCACCATTTAATTTTAAAATTAAAGTCATTTTCTGAGTAATAAGAGCACATTTGTGCTTGGAAAACATCGAGCACTTAGCATCTTGTTTGATTTCAGTGCTAGAAGAAAGAAGGGGGCACAGAGCCAGGAAATATTTTTTCTTGGCTGAACTCTTGTAGACCAAATTTTAGTCCAGAGTGGGGTTTTTATTGTGACTCAGTGGTAAATTTCTGAACAAAGAGCTTAATGATGTAGAGGCAATACTGTAAAAAGCATTTAACTCTAGCTGTGCTGGAGGTGGTTTTGGTAACTCCTGGCATCTCTTCCTTCCTTCTCAGGGCAGTGTGAGAATACTTGTAAGTAAGTGGATTGAAACCTTCCTTGGGGATTTCTGTAACAAAGTAAAAATTTAAGTGCTTTGTAATCTCTGTGGGAAGACTGAGTATCAGGTAGACTAGATAATTTGAATTACTTAGAGGAATCACGCTTTTGAAAGCTTTACTTCATTGTTGCAAAAAATTGTTTGCAGCAAAATTACCTCCCAAAAGCTTCTTTACATGCTCCCCTAATGAAGTTCTGATTTACGTGTAGTTTGTAGATATGACTTCTCTTCACTAATGTAGTTTTCTTCCATTTATTCAAGGCAGATTTCTGGTTTAAGGGGAAATATTATGTAGTGTGAATAGCTGCTGTTGGAGGAATTACTGCAAATATCTCATTTGTAGCACTTACGTTCTTCCACTCAGAAATCCCACACCTCACTCCTCCATGGAGGATAGGATGTTGTGTTTGAGTTATTACAAAGCCTAAAGCATTCTTAACATTGACTGCAACTAGTGACATATATTTTACATGCCTTCTCATTTTGGAAATGTTATGACTCTTCAACATGGGAGAGGTGCTTCCTACTTCAAAATCTATTTAACCTCTATTTTTTCCCCCCAAAAAGGTCTGGGCCTGTGCTCTCTCATCAGCATGCCCATTAATGTCACTAAGACTAAGGACATGAAGTATATCCTAATGAAGTTTAACCATGCTAAATGCAAAGTCCTACACCTGGGTCAGAGCAATGCCAGGCACAGCTACAGGTTGGGCAGGGAGGAGATTCAGAGCATCCCTGCGGAGAAGGACTTGGGGGTGTGGGTTGATGAGAAGACGAACATGAGCTGGCAGTGTGCGCTTGCAGCCCAGAAGGCCAACTGTATCCTGGGCTGCATCAAAAGGAGTGTGACCAGCAGATCGAGGGAGGTGGTCCTGCCCCTCTACTCTGCTCTCGTGAGACCTCACTTGGAGTATTGTGTGCAGTTCTGGTGTCCTCAACATAAAAAGGACATGGAACTGTTAGAACAAGTGCAGAGGAGGGCCACAAAGATGATCAGGGGACTGGAGCACCTCTCGTATGAAGATAGGCTGAGAAAATTTGGGCTGTTCAGCCTGGAGAAGAGAAGGCTGCGTGGAGACCTCATAGCAGCCTTCCAGTGTCTGAAGGGGGACTATAGGGATGCTGGGGAGGGACTCTTCATTAGGGACTGTGGTGAGGGGACAAGGGGTAATGGGTTTAAACTTAAACAGGGGAAGTTTAGATTGGATCTGAGGAATTCTTTACTGTGAGGGTGGTGGGGCCCTGGAATGGGTTGCCCAGGGAGGTTGTGAATGCTTCATCCCTGGCGGCGTTCAAGGTGGGGTTGGACATAGCCTTGGATGGCATGGTTTAGTGTGAGGTGTCCCTGCCCATGGCAGGGGGGTTGGAACTCGATGATCTTAAGGTCCTTTCCAACCCTAACTATTCTATGATTCTATGATATGAGACCTCCAGTGACTAACAGTGAACACATGGTAGTGCAAGGGTAGAAACCAAAAGTGACCAGACTTCAAAGAGTGAGCAGAGAAGCTGCTGAGATCTCCACATAGGTGTCTGACATCAGTCCCACCAAGGCAGATGTGAAACTGTCTCACAGCTCAGCCTCTTCTCCTCACTCTCTGAGGATGCAGCTTCCACCACAGCACATCCCATCTTTGCCTCTCCAGGTAAGACTGGGACGTTAGTATGAGAGTTGTGTAATTTTTGTTGTCTTTTGACATACAGTAATTTTGCTATTTTTTCCATTCTGGTTTGGGTTCTTTTGTTTTGGTTTGGTTTGGGTTTGTTTTGTCATGACTGCAAATATCTATGATACAACTTATTTGTGTAGTGTTTTCAGATTATACAGGACTAGGGGCAGGCATGGGTATCTTATTAAAGGATAATGCTGAAGAAAGGGACATCAGATACTGGGCTGTGGTTTAGAAAACTGACCACTAATCCAAAATTATTTTCCAATGAGCTACTCTGAGTTACAGGATAGAATAAAAGTGGTCTCAAAAAAAGAAGTGAAATAAACTTGTGCTTCAGGGTGTAAACAAGCTTCGTAAAAGGTTGGGATAGGAATAACATCCCCTTCTGACGCATTACTTTATAATTACAGAATATGGGACTGCTTGCAGCTTTCTCTGAGGGGTCTGGTGCTGGCACTTTTGCACACTAGGTAGGTAATTTTTAAAATGTATGGACCCTTCAATGTCTTTCAATGGAAATACAGGCTTTCAAGGACATTTTATAGAGGTCAATTGCTGCATAGAGACCAAGAACTTCATTTCCTCAATCACATTTCATGACCGCATTAGAGGTAGTCCACAGATGCCCAGGGACCGATGAACCACTTGATGAAAACCACAAGACAGCTCAGACCAGGAATCAGATTTTGTCTGGCAGTTTTCTAACACTTCATGTATCTAAATCATGGATGGATTTTTTTTGTTTAGTTTTTCCCTTGCAGAAGTCATGCTTCAGTTCAGCTGGAATATATGAGGAGAGAACTTAGAAGTTTGTGGCAAGCCTCTAAGGGCTGATGTGCAACATGATTTTAATGTTTAATTCTAGACTGAAAAATCAATGAATCTGCAAAGTTCCATATTTCTAAGAAAACAAAGACATAA
This sequence comes from Amazona ochrocephala, assembly GCA_039720435.1. Lineage (NCBI taxonomy): Eukaryota > Metazoa > Chordata > Aves > Psittaciformes > Psittacidae > Amazona > Amazona ochrocephala. The sequence goes on along the minus strand of CM077876.1, from coordinate 71,681,643 downwards.
ATCTACAGCCATGTTAGCAAATGATGTGCAGGCTTCTGGGGAATGTCTGCAAAGAAGTCCCACATCCTGGGAAGGGTGTTTCTGGGATGATGGTACTTATGCGTATCACAAAGGATGTACATCTCCTTCACTGATGACGGTTTTTGATGATTGCATGCCATTTATTCTACAACATTTAATTGCTGAGTAACTCGAGAGTTCTTCACGTGGTTTGAGGTTGATGGCGCGCACGAGTAATGCAGAGACCTTTCTTTCCTGCGGGAAATTAGGAAAATAATTCATTCTTTCACTCAGTTACTCAACTGAATCCAATCTGGGTTCATTCTTTTAGGAAATGTGTTTGGCTAATTCTGTTAAATTAAAATATGAAAGGAAAAACATCAATAATATTGACCATCTTAACATCATGATTCATAGTTCTTCCATACCAGTCTTCCTCTACTGAACATTTAATTTTGCAGAGGGGGAAACTAGCATAAAGTCTTAGAATGATTAAGTCGCATCTTCAATTTCTGCATATTACTAACACTAGCATGTATATATGTACATGAAAGAAACCCTCAGCAATACACGTTTCTTGTTGATTTGGCTTTTTAGTTTCATCTGTGAGCTTTTATTTTGGTTGTTTTCCTTACATTTACATTAGTGTCAATTTGCCGGATGTGTTGTATGCACAGAAAAAGGCCTAATAAGAGAGTGGGAGTGTCAGCTGCACTCTGTATCCTTAAGAGACAAAGAACAAATATTTGGAAATTCGTACAGTACAGAGCCCTCCCAGCAGCTCCTGATCTCATTCCCATCCCTCACATATGGTTGTTAACACATGAACACATAAGGGAACAGCCAAGGACTGGAGAGGCCAAGACCAAAGTGACTATTGATTCCCTTCTTCCTCGGTAGTACTGGCTGCTTAGAAAACATTGATCACTTCAGCAGCCTTGAGAGCAGGCTGAATGAATTCATGGAAGAGGAAAGCTGCTGAGAGCTACTAAAAACACAGAAGACGAGTCTGGCTCAGGATGTGTCCGGGCTACAGATGGTTGCAAAGAACTTGGAGGAGAGGGGATGTGCTGCTTGTGCCTGTCTGGTCTCATGCTCCTCCCTTCAATATCAGTTTTTGGGTGTTGGCAGTAGCTTTTCTTACTTCATTATGCTTTCATTTACTGTTGGAAGGAGGTGAGGACTGGAAGCTGCCCAGGATGCTGTCTGCAGCCCTCCAGGGGACCCCTCTTTTCCCAGGGCTGGCTGCAGCACAGAGTATTGACTGGCATTGCAGCGAGCTTCATTAACCAGAACACATTTTTCAGAGTGCCTAAATAGCTTGAAAGTGCAGGTTCTGCAGGCAAAGCTCGAGTGACTTGCACATATTGGGAAACTGCTATCAGTTAGTTTTCTCTCTTTTTGTCTCTTTCCCTGTGCTTGCACATTTCCAGTTATGCAGAAACATGCCATTAAGCTCAGCTTCTCTTTATTTAAGCAGGTGAGGAGCAGCGAGCTTCAAAATTCTACAGAACTTCACAATACCTTGTGTTATTTTAGCTCAAGCCACTTTTTCTCTGACAGAAAAGCACATATTTCCTTGTTAATTCTCAGAGTCACATTAACTGGTGATCATCTGTCCCCATAAGCATAGCACACTTGATGGATAGACTGCAGCAAAATGAGTTACTTGTTGCATTTAGAAGCAAGTATCACCTTTAAAAAACTTACCTGCCTGCCAAAACTTAGCAAAACAAGAAAGCAAGTTCAGCTCAAGTCATGGAGTAGTTCCTTGCTGCCTGACTCTCCTCTTGGCTGCTGGGAATGCCTGGGATGTCAGGTAACACATGGTGAGCAACAGCCAAAAAGTATTTCATTGCTTGTAAAAATGAAACAAGCTCCTTGTTGAAAAAAGCTATTTTCTGAGGTACTGCAACTGTGGATGACATGCAGACATGCTGCTCAGCCATCACACAGAGGGCAGGTGCCTGCCAGAGGCCAGGTTTAAGCAGTGTCAGTAGATATGTGTGTAACAGGGACCTCTGCAATCCCCAGGAGAGGTCCGGCTGCCTTGTGACTGAGCATCCTACAAACATCTTTCCTCACATCTTTGTTACCCAAAAAAATGTTAACAACAAACAGTAACAAAAACAAGTATTAAGAAAATCTACCTATGTAATTGTTCACAGCCCTGGAACACCCTGTGCTGTTTTGACCTCCAGTTCTTCCCTGAGTCATCAGCTACTCTATTGTTGGTGACTCTTTCCATTTTGGCTCTGCCCTGCTGGTAGCATCCACAGCACAGATGCTGTTCTCTGCTGGTTGGACTGCAGCTGGCTACCCCCTCATGAGGAAGAGTACTGATTTTTCTAGGCTGTGATGATCTGGTCTTCCAGGTGCTGTGCAGTCTCAGACAGGAGGTCGCAAATAGCGAAGTCTCCTGTCTGTTCAAGACCTTCCCAGCGCAATCTCTTTACAATCTTCTCCTCTGGGACTTGAAGGTAGCATCAGCTGCTTGGGCTCTTCCATGTGGCATCTGGCCAATGCCATGGGTTATAACAGTAAACAATACTGCTTATAACAAACATGTCCAGGGTTTTCTTGGACTTTTCAATCTAAATGGTTCTCAGGCTTCCTGCATCCTGTATCTGTCTATACCACCTTAGAAATTACAGTTCTGGTGATTTTGGCATTGAGGATTCCTGTAAGGCTGGTGCAGAGGCTGCTAAGAGCTGCCCTAACCCTCTAAGCCAGGAGCATCACATCTCTGTGTTTGGACCAAAACTGAAGAGGCTTTAGAAGGGTCAGACAGACATTCGTATGATCCGATTTCCTCTTTGTCTCATGGGACTTTGTGAACAACTAACAATTATAGATGTACACCTAAAACTCACACCAAGCTTCTGACCCGTTGTCTCACACTATTTTATGTAGCATATCATACCAACATGACTGTAATCTGTTTTCTGTTTTACTCAGACTCAGCTCTGCCTCCTGCTGTTTTAACTCCCCTTCCAGCAATTTCTGCTAGACAGACTTTTCTTTCCATTCTTCAAGCTCAAATCATATTTCATCACTGTTTTGCCCCAGAACAAAACCTGCAACCTCACTCCCTTTGCCCCTATAGCTGCTAGAAGGCTATTTTGAGGCAGCTGGTCTTTGCAGAGCTGAGGCAATGAGTGCAGTGGCTGTACATGTTCTTTTTATTAAAAGCAATCAGACCTATCCAGTCATTGTTTTGTGTTGTTTGTTTTTTCCAGGGTTCAGGCTATGCTGCCTCCCTGCCAGCTCACTCTTTTTTCTGTCTGACAGTGTTCACCATGGGCACTCATGCTTGGCCAGAGGATATGCTCCATGGGTCTGCTCAGGCAAACCTGTCTCCCACTTGTTTGGTGTATGTTGGTGAAAAGATGTCAGATCGTTGCTGAAACTACTGCATGGCTATTGAAGAAAAACGCTGAGAGTTAGGACAGGCACATCCTGCAGTGCTCATCATGGTCAGTAAGTTATAGGAATTGCTGGAGCTTCCCTTCTGGGCTGTAAAGGTTTTGCAAACAGACATTTGTGTGGTACTCTGCACAGCATGCCCTGCTTGGTGTACTGCCAGAGACGTTGCTGGGCAGTACCCTGTCCTCACCTGTGAGCTTTGGAGTCCCAGTGACATGTGTTATAGTTGTCTGAGCACTCAGTGGTGACTTCTCTGTGATGCTGGCTAATTTCTCTAGGGCTGGATCTGTTTTTCTCTGTAATTTCACTTGCAGGCTGGAATCCCACAAGCAGCTCTATTTTTAATTAGGGGCTCCATAAATGTCTTCAAAGATGTGCATAGTGTCAGAAATCTTACATCTGAAACATAAGGCTTTATTGCCCTTTATTTTTATTCTCAGTTTCAAGCACAATTACCATATCCCTCTATGGTCTTATTCTGTCCAGGTCAAGTCTTCAAATAACTTTCTCAGTGGTTCAATTGTTCCAAGTGTTATTTTGAAAATAGTCCCTCTCAGGTCACTTCTTGTCCTCCTTGCTCAGTGAGACAGTAAAAAGTTTAACTTCCAGGATTTCTCACTGTCTTTCATGGCTAACTCCATGTATCAATTCAGTTCTTCCCTCTGCTTAATCCATGCTCACATGAAGGCTTCAAACTGGCTATTTGAGCACTCAGTGACCTGAGTCCCTTCTGGCAGCTTGCCTGCTCTATTTCCTGCCTATCTTTTTTGCCTGGACCATGGAGCAGTTCACCAGTGAGGCTGCTACTGCAGTGATGCGCATACCACACTGGCTGATAACATAAGCTCTGTCCCATATCTTATAAAGGGACAATTTATCTCCAGCTGCAGGTCATCCTCTTGCTCTGTGTATCCTGATGCCATCTCCAAGGGCTTCCTGCATAGACCCTGTGCCTGGCGCTTCCTCCTCCAGAACTAAGCATATAGGCATAATTGAGTAAAAGAACTCAAAAGGAGTTTCTACCATCCTTTATCGAGTATCGCTGCTACTGGTCTTCATAAGAGAGAAGTCCTGCTAGGGCCTGTAGCAAATATCCCTCAGGTAGCTGTGGCAAATTGGAAGCATTTAAAGATGGTCTATGTTCTAATACAATCTTTTGGAAAGGACTTTATGTTCCATATATTTTGTGTTATTGCCATGAAAGACTAAATGAGGAAGCACACTACCAGCTGAAGCGCTTATGGAAATTAAATCCATGTTTAAATGAATTTAATTTTTTTAAGGTGAAATTCAGCAGCCAGAAATTTTGCACCAACTTCTACTTAATTAAAATGAATAAGGTCTCAAAGATTTTTAGTTGGGATAGACCAGGAAAGAATTTGTCTTTAAATGTGTAATTAAAATACAATTACATTGGAAGGAAGTCATTACTGAGGTTGTACCTCAAAAGCATACCTAATGAGCTATCAGGCAGAAAGGTACACCAGATATATGATATAAAAGGATGTAGTCACTGAGAGAAAGAGATCTTAATGAGATCATTTTGGTAGATAGTAACAGTTCTTTTATGGTCAAATCGTTCTGGCTATATTCAGCAAGCTATCTGCTCCATCTTAGTTGCGGATGCACAAGGCACCTCCAACAAGTTTTCCTTCTGACACATCTAGTTGTTTCCCATCCCTCTCCTGGGAATGTGAGCAAGGAAATCATCTTTCAAATAGGCATCTCTGGATGAGGGAAACCTTAGCACAGACAGAGCTCAGTTGCCCGATTTTGGGAACAATTTGACAGAGATATATTCAAAATATATTCGTTCAAAGGGCCTAATCCAACCCTGGTTAAAACCAGGGAGGGAGCTCTTCTCTTGGTCCCTGCGCCAGCCTGTATGAAGCCCTGAGCGTAGCACTCGGAAATATGGTGTTAGAGTAATGCACATCTCTGCATTCTTCAGTTTTGCTTTTCGCTTTATTCCTATGGCAGGCCTATAAAAACGGAGTTTAAGAAATATGACATTCCACAGGGTGCCTAAAACAGACAGGTTTGGGAAGTTGGTGAAAGTTTGAGCATAAAACTGAAGCCACTTTGTGCTCTCTGGAGCCAGAGCAACCAGTCATTCCTTTGATTGTTTTGTTTTGTTATGTTTAGGTTTGGTTCTGGTTTTTTTTGGGATGTGGTATGTTTTGGTTCAAAGTCCACTGAAGTCAGTGGTGAGGTTCGTGTTGACTATGCTGAGGTTTGGGCTAGGTTCATAGCAATAAATGCATTAACTTTTGTAATAAACCATATAGGTAGTCAAAGATGGAAAGTTCACAATCCCATTGGGATCAGCTCTATTTCAAAGGTTCAGAGTCACAGATTGATTTGAACGATCTGTAACACCTGGATGTAACCTTGAATTCAAATTGCATCAAGAGAATTTGCTTGCAAGCTTTTGATTTAACCTCGGCTCTTCAGATAACTTCCTGAGGTTTTTGACTGAGATTTTTACAAGTACAGTAACTCTTGTAAGAGAAATGTGGGAGAGGAAATGTGAATCTGCTGAGCAGTGTCCCCTTTGATACAGTACAAAAAATGGTCTAAGTAGCCTCATGTTTTAATGAGCAGAAGTATGTTCCTGACAAGGAGGTGAATTCAGCCCATAGTGGAATGCACCCTGCTGAACTGGTGACATTCAGTTCATAATCAAAGTTTTATTGTTAAAGAGAAATTGCGGTCACACCCTTGGTATTGAAGATTTAGTTCAATAAAATAAAATCCTGTGACAGTAATTTCTCTATACCCTTAGATTCCCTACAGCAATGCTTGTTAAATGGATAAGAAACATGCAGAGCTTGACCCAGCCTTTCTGACATGGAAGTCAGATGTCTTCACTAATTCTCAGCAAGGATGTTTTCAAGCAACTTGTTTCATTTTTAATGTGATACCAACAGTGTGTGATTGTCAGCGTTTTGGTACTTCATCTAAACCAGTTTCCTTATCAGACCTCCCAATGAAGCCTGTGAAGGGGTGTTTCATATACAACATTAGCAGCACTTGTCAAGAGGGCACGCCTGAGTGAAGTCACCCTTCTGTAGCTGTAATAGCACAAGTACTTCTTTCCCTTGAACAGTTTCTTTCTTTCCCCCCAGGGTCTTGTATTAACTCACACCTGAAAAAGCATCCTTTATATCTTCCTCAAGGTAATTAAAATACAGATTCAAACAGATGAGCAATGCAATCTTTCTAAAGTGTCCATTTGTTAGCTTGTCAGTCTCTGAGGAATTTCCTGTTTCAGTCGTGACTGGAGTAAGTGGCAGCAGAGTACTTAGCCATGGAAACCACAGCTGGAAGAAGCCTCACCCCTTGAAATCACAGAACTCATGAGGATTGACATGGGGTGACATTAACTAGCAGGATCAAACAAATGGAGTGGAAACGTGCTCCCAATCACAAAGGTTACTGAAAAGCCACACTTCTGGCTTATGTGAGTTTTGCCTTTTTGTACCAATATGAAGTGGGTTTTTTAATGCTTTATGGGTGGATGGTGAAACTTAGCAGAGAAACTAATGGCTTGAAGTATACAGCTGAGACAAGGGGCACTGCTTCCGTCCACACACTATCAATATCAACATATTGTGAGTGTGACTTTTACCCCTGCAAGCCACCACCACTGCTCCTCTCCATCCAGAGGCACTGGCCAGACAGGTGCTGTCAAACAGAGAACATCATGATGGCTGAATCCCATGAGGTATGGACAGAGGCTGGATGAGGCCATTCAATCCTTTTTACTTGTATTTTACACTAGGTTTGGAACAATATAGCTATTCACTGGCTGACATCTGTGCTATTCAACTCGCAGTGTTGCCCAGGTCCTTTTGATTTATATTTTGTATCCTGTACACAGCTTTAAAGATGTATCTTCTGTCTAGGGCATTAATTTGTAAGCCGTGTAACTAGAATGCATGAGGGGCTTATGTCCAAGAATTTCAGGATCTGCCATCACTTTTGAATAGGGACATGGGGTGACGCCCACTTAATTTTTCTTTTTTTTTTTTTTTCTTTTAGCTGTTAACAGCAAAACACAAATCTGTGTGTTTTAAAGCAGCTCTGAAATTGCATGGCCATGTAATTGCAATCTATTGGACTAAAAATTAAATCTAATATTAGACATAAAACCCACAACATTACCAGTCCTGGATTTAAAGCTTATAGTGCTCTGAATTTCTAGGAAAATAATTAAGACTCAATTTAAATGCTAATGGACTGGTTTGCCATAAAGCTAGATAGTAGTCTATGCAGTAGTCAATGACTGCATCAGAGCCATAGCATTGCTCTTTCCTTCGTCGGACTTCACTTGTGACATTGTGTACATAAATTCACAAGTGTTGCTGTGTATCATGGACCTCTGTACAACACTGCAGCAAAAAGGGTCTTCCCAGAAAACCTGCAGAAGCCAAGTTCTCAAAAACTGCTTGTAGAGCCAATCGTGGAAACCTGAGGAAGGATCAAAGGCAGGAGTACTTGTCTCTATCCCTCAGTACTTGGTGGCTTGCTGTGTTCCCCAGCTTTGCCTATAGGATGCGCCCTATAGTTTGGAGACTTTGAAACAGTCATTCTCAGACCCCTCTGCCGGCTTTGTGCAGCCCTTTTGGGTTGTACTTCTCTGGGGACCACAGGTGCTTCCCACTGTTGCTGGTGGTGGGATATAGTCCATTAGAGATTCTATGATTGTGTGATTTCCATTTAGATTGGGGACAGCTTCATTATCACCTCTGAAAGGCACCAGGACTGGGCCCTAGACCAGGTGATAGAGGTGATGATGAGGCTGCCTCTTTGCCCAGCACACAACCAGTGGCTTCGTTACACATTTGAAGTGAAGGCCTGGGAATAGCACTTTCCCACACATTTTCTGAAGCAGTCTATATGGTACTGTACAAGCAAATGGCCCTGCACCAGGCCATCCACACAGACTTAGAGCCTCTGTGCCATTCAGCCAGTCACTACCAACTTATTCATGAACTGATGAAATATAGTTTGTTGTGGAGTTGTGTCCTGTGGCCAGGCTATTTGGTGTCAGAAGAAGGCTTGGTCCAGATCCTGGCTGTCTTCTATCTGTTCATCTCTGTTCAATTTGCAGGCATTTCCACTTGGTTACATCCATCCTGAAAAACTAATTCATGTTCATGGGCACACTGTCACCTACACAGTCCAGAGGTGATGATGATCCCTTGCTCCATTCTGGCCTGCACTGACCAGCATGATATAGAGTCGGACCCAGAACCATTCCCAATACACAGAGTGGGGAAAACAATGTTTAATAACATGGGCAAGAACTGTTCTATGCGAGGGAACAGCTCCAGATGCATTTAATTCTTTGCTGTATTTATAGCATTTGAAGCCACTTCCATTTGATCAAACTTGTTTGGAAACTACCTAGCAAATCCCAAAGTTAATTCAGGGAGCTGGCAAGGAAGAAAAGAGGGAATGAAGAAGCAAATAAACACATCTTCCAGTAGTATTTTTTTGCTAAATAACTGAGCTGAAAAAGAAAAAATAAACCAGAAAATGGTAGTACCATGACATGTGTTGTGCAGTGAGAGAAGAAAGCTTCCTTCCTTGCATATATGGATTGGGCCAAACTAGGGGAACCAACTGCATATTTATTATCTACAAAATGTGCAAGGGAAGAGAGGACTCAGGGAGGACAAGTTGAAGGAGAATGAGAAGGTTGTCCCAGTGGAACTGTTGATGGAGGAAAGATGTTCATGGTGTGTCTTCACATAGCAGAATGCTTTCACTGAGCCTACTGAAATGCCACTTGGTCTTCTGCCAGAGGTGAAACATGATTTGAGATGCAGTCCAGCCTGAATGAAGATGAAGAGGGATGACAAAGACTCAAACCCTTGTTAATCTGGAGGAAATATAACCTGTAAAACAAAGAAAATAGGACAGTTCTGAGAACCAGGCACTTTACAATCCCAGCAGCTGTGCAAGGCACAATAGCATCTTGTTTATTCTGTATTTCTTCTGAGGTCATGTCCAAGAGTGCTACATCATGGATGTGGCTTCCCTGTGCTAAGTTTCCAAACGCAGCAGGGAAATGTGGTTCCTGCCAAGGGGCACTCCTGCCAGGGAGCAGAAACATCTCTGCTCCCCTTCCGTGGGCAGAGGGAGGGATGAGGCATAATGGCAGTTCCCCCTTCAAATGTCTTGGTGAGCTGAACAACCTCAGATGGGACTGAGATGTGGGGACATCTGCCTGCACCACTTGTGAACAATTGGAAGCTCATTTTCATCACATCGATCGTTCATCATGTTGATTGTTAGTGGCTTTGGAATTTAAATATTAAAGGACAGCCTCAGAATTAAATAGGCAGAAACCCCAGTCCTTTTTCATTAAGAAAACACCTGGGGGCTTTTTTTCCCTCTCCCCTGAACAACGTTTGAAAAGACAAGTTATCCTCATGAAGTCTTATAAACGCCAACGAGACAATTTTGCTTTGAAGTATCAATGTGACAGGGCAAAAGCAGAACAATTTGATACTAATGATTTCAGTCACCATCCTAATGCTTCATGTTTTAAAGATCATTTTGCAATAAAGACATCATGATTTTACAGTCACATTAGAATAATAAACCATAGCACTTATGGAGTACTTTTCCTCTAAAACATGAAATAAACTAGAGCAATAAGTGTTTTTCTCATTTTAGGGTTGGAGAAACTGAGGCCCAAGGATGTGACCTTCTCACAGTGCAGTCTGGGAGAACTTCACCTGCCTCCTGGTTGTGGGGCTGCCCTTTGGGCCATGATGTCCCTCACCTGCTAGTCCAGACAAGATGACTGATGACAACTCGGCAGGCGAGAGCAGATGCAGATTGATGTTTTTACTTCCTTCCTTGTAACTTCAGGCACTTCACTAAGACATCTCAAATAGCAGTGTTGAAACTCCTATCAGGAAAAAAGTTAAAGCAGAAAGAAGTGACAAGATCTATTCACAGTAGGCAAGATGAATACAATTCACCAGACCTGCTGATAATCTCTGGAGGGAGGTAGGGTGGCCACAGAGTCACCTTTCCCCATCATTTTTGCTAGCACATTCTCTGCCCTTTCTTCTGCATGAGAGAAGCAGCAATGTCATCCCTAATCCAGGTGGCTGCATGTCACCCTGGTCCAGTGAGAGGCTCCATTGCTGGCATTATGGTCACCACACAGCGGCTAGTGAGTATCCCTTTGAGTGCAGGGAGCACGAAGATGAGAGGCAGCCGATATGTCAGTTTCTAATTAAGATTCACCAGCCTCCAGCCTGGCTCGATTCATTATTCATCCGGAAATTTTCTTCCCTAACTTTTTTCTGTTCTTCCGCTGTCATCACTGAGCAAAGGTGTGCGTTTCCCTCCTGGAAGCTCCATCGATACCTCTGCAGCTCTTGGATTGAGACAGAAGAGAAAGAACCGGTTACAGACCAAGTTCTGGAGCACTCATCAATATTTACAGGCATCTGACAATGACTTATCTTAGACCATCTACATTTAAACTACAGAAATGCAAACGAGGTGCTGTTTGCATTCTGAGTAGTGAGGATGGGATATTCTCACATACCACTTTGCGAGTAGAAGGCTGTTCCTCCTCCAGAAATGTTTCCTTTCAGTGCTGTCCTGGCACGTCATTGTAGCATATAGTCAGGAAGTCAGTCAGGAAAGGCATTAAAAGAGACAGAGTGGGTTTCCTAGCTCAGAGACTGGTGTACATTGCTTAAAATTTTGGCAGAGGAAAGAGGAGAAGAAAAACTCTTTGCAGCAATCATTCACCACCAGAGCCTCTGCTGCTCTCTTTCATGGCAGTCACCCAGCGAGGTGTAAGCACCAAGCTAATCTAAAAGACTGATTCAGATAAAGCATGTGAGGGTTCACATGATTAGAAATGCAGGATTTGAAATGAACATTTCAACCTCCACCCTCCTTCTCCAAAACACAATCCCATGTGTTGCACACTGAGGGTGCGGTGGGAGGGGAGGCTGAAAACAGAAAGCAAAATCCTAAACTGAAGCGTTCAGAGAGAGCTCTCATCCTGAGACTTCAGAGGAAAGTAAGCTCGTACTGATGGGGATGTGATCTCTGATGTGAGGCTTCATTGCAGGGTGCACGCTGGGGAGGAAGAGCACTGCCTGCCTCCCTGCTGCCCTGGGCAAGGACCCACGGGTGCTTTTGCTGTGATAGTTGTGCTCCCTCACCACGGCAGCCTGGCCCTGGGACACTTGTTGAAAGCCATCCAGAGCATCAGATGGCACATCAGAGAGCAGAAAGCAATTTCAGCCATGGCATTGCTTCTGGCAGCAGTGCTCATTGCCAGTTCAAGGTTGTCAGCTTCCCAGACTGATTTTTACTCTCTCCCAGGCAAGTTTTTTAATTTATTTCTTTTTAACCACAGCAATCTTTATGCTAGGCACCATTTGCAGAATTAGCCGGAAAGATATAGATCATCATTTCATCAATTTGTCTTCACATGACTCAGGAATGCACTCCATCTGGGAGTAGTCTACCCTCAGGAATAAGGAAAAGTCCCATGGGTGTAGAGATAATTTCACTACATCTTGGATGTGTGAGATGTGGGAGGACAGCCCCCCTCTTTTTTGCCACTTGCTTATGATGCTGTGTATGAAAAATTATTTCCAAATGATGAAAGTGTTTGCCAGGAGTAGACATGTTATTATGAATGGCATTGCCTTTGAATTCAGCTTATAATTAGCCTTCCTTCTTGTGCACTTTTCCCTCTCTTTTTTTTACTTTTTATTTTTAGGGCCCATATCTAGTACATTTCTTTCCCTTATGTGAAAGACTTAATAGTCCATTGCTTGATTTCCATGTTAATTTAGCACGTGGTTTCTCTCAATAACTGCCACATCCTTGACTACTGAATATGTACTTTTATACCCTTAGCAATGATCTGATAACACTATCAGAGCAAAATACATAGAACAAGAAACCATGGGGATTAGATATCAAGGAAGATACTATAGGGACTGTGTTAATTGAGGCGATCAGCAAGATTAAGATAAGTCTTGCTGCTTCCTTATATTGGTCTTAATAACACAATGCAGACCCCAGAGCACTTTACCTGCTGTACAATGTGGTTAAGTCACTTTCTTCCCTAGGGTGTGTAATCTAATCTTCTAGATAAAACACTTAGCAGAGTGAAACCAGCTGGTGTTAAAAGCTGTATTTCTAAGATACAGCACCTGTGTAAGGTTTTAAAAACTACTAAAAATAGTGAAGGCCAATAAAAGTTGTAATTTGGTGTGTATGTACATACATACAGAGATAGACAGAAATGTGTGTTTGTTTGTGTTGTGTGAGTGCACAAGCTGGCCTGAGCTAGGTTGATGCTGCTCCAGTTTCAAGAGGGAGGTTTGCCCAGGTGGTCTCCAGAGGTCTCTAAACAATATTTCCCTGATTTTCTGATAGACTCTATGGGAGTAGTGGTGCTATAATTTAACGTTATCATTTTTTAAAAGATTATTCCTGCTTTAAGAATATTAACTTTTTTCTTTTTTCCTTTTTTTTTTTCTTTTTAAGACGTCTCTCTGCAATTAAAATGAAGACACCTCTGCAGGAACTGATTTTACATAAATAGAGTTTGAATAATGGAGCGGTTGTCAAGAAAGGAAAAAAAAAGGCACTACCCAAAGCTTTTTCAAATCAGTTCTTGACAGAGTCCTTCAAATAGAGATAAACATTGCTGGTGTAATGACTTGCCACATGACCTTGCACTTGAAGCAAAGTGAAAAATAACACACTCAAACAAGAAAAAGTGCTGATTTTGATTCCCAAAATAATATTTTTCTAGATGAAACTATTTCTGCTATGGGCTAGCATGCACATACAGAGAGAAAGTTGAGATTTTCCTTCAGCAGTATCTGACATTTCTCTCTCAACTAGATAACTGAGAGGCTATTTGGGTTCACTAAAAACACTTCTGCACATCTGGGAGCACTACAGCTCAAAAGCAATTTGGGAGGAAGGATAAGTCTTGCAGTCAAGGCAGAGGATTAAGGACAGTTCAGTTCAACTCTGCCCTGTCTGACCTCTGAGTCAGCCTCTTCCTCCCCTCAAGCATCCCATTCTCACAGGGTTATGTGGATCAGGAGCTTTCCCTTGGCTGGAGACCCTCTCGTACCTTCTGTGTCACCAGAGCACTTGTTTTCCAGTGGTTTATATACCAACATGAGGAGTTTGGGAAAAAAGGAGGAGGAGCTGAAAGTAATTACTGATGGGAAGAAATTCAATATAACCGGCCTACTGAAACCTCCTGGAAGGCTTTGTACAATGGCAGTCTTAAGAGCACTGGCTAAAACTCACCTAGGCAGGGCACAGGCTGTAAAAGGGGAGGTGGCACACTCTTCACCATTACTGGTTTGAAGATGGCAGGCATCTCAGAGGCAGTAAACCTCCTCTGCCTGTGTATCAGGGAACTGCTTCGTAAACTGCACCCACCTATGAAACCAAACTGGTGTCCTTCAGAGGAGTGAGACCCTTTGCAGCCTGTATCTGGGTGCAGACTGGTGTCCTCCTTTGGCATTGGGCTGTGTGTCAAGGAAAATTGTGCTGAAGCAGAAAGCACAGGCTGCCTCAGGAAAGCTGCTATTACTACCCTGACAAGCTGTGTGACTCCAGGTACCACATACACTTGGTACTTAAAGACACTAGTTTCCCAAACTGAGGAAAGTTACAGGTGAAACTGAGTGTAAAAGTTATTAGGAAGAATCACATACTAAATGTCCAAAAAGCTATTACTTCATGGTAAAGGAGCTGAATAATATTGGTGAAAAGCCCATTCTCTTTCACCGGAAGAATGGAGGCAGGAATAATGAATTAAAAAGCAATACGCAACATATGGATAAAAGGGGGTGGTAATAAAAATTCATATAAATAAGAGTTTATGAAGTGTAGAAAATTGATAAAGAATACTAAAGACATTAGAAAAAAGTCTGTGGTTGCTCAGGCTTTGTTTAAGATTTAGAGTTTCTAGAAAAACTTAAGAATAATAGCAGAAAAACTGTCAACGCCGTAGTCTCATTGCTAGTTGGAGACAGCCTAGTCGTTAAAAGCAACGAAGAAAAACCTAAAGTTGTTCAACAATTATTTCTGCTTTCCATTTGGAAAAATGTATTTTCTGACCTATTACTAATGAAGAAACATATTGAACAACCTGCAGTAGTGATATGATATCACAATACAGTATCTCTCCTGAGCATGTGAAATTGACTCATTGCATGCTGGGCTTGAATCCACTTTTCAGACAACACTAGGGCTAATCGTCTTTGAAATCTGAAGGTCCACAAAAGTGGTCTCCAAGATTCAATGCAGGACACTTTTAGCTTGTGTGTGTAAATTTTTAATAAGTCATGAAATAATGGGAAAATTCTTAAAGGTTAATGTCAATATTGAGCAAGAATTCTAAGACAAATGAAACCACAGGTAAATATAGTCCATCTTACTTGGTACCAACCCCAGGCAAAGTGAGGGAGCAATTAATGGAACATTTAATTAAAGAATGACTGATCACCTGAGATGGGAAATGCAATTTTTTAACGTGCAAGGGTCAAGTGTGCAGAACACCCAGGACCAAGGCACTAAAGACAAAAGCACCTCTTTCCCTTGATGGCCAAGAGAGATGCCATTATTTGCCCCTTCAGCTGTCCTTCAGCTGTCCCGTAATCCTGCAAGGGATGGGTAGCCGCCACAGCTGAGGCCATGCAGTGACGGGAGGCACAAAGGAAAAGGAGAACCAAGGGTAAGGAGTCTGAAACATCCCAGGAGGGTCAGACATAGAGGAGCCTGGTGGCTCCTTGTGGTAGAGGTGGCCTAAATGGCCACACTAGTAGATGCAGGGCTGGGGCTGTAACAAAATGAAGGACAGTGAGATAGGGACAGGGGGTTATAGAATCATGGAATCAGCTAAGTTGGAAAAGGCCTTTAAGATCAAGTCCAGCCATTACCCCAGCATTGCCAAGTCCACCACTAAACCATGTCACTGAGGGCCTCATCTACACGGTTTGTGAACACTTCCAGGGATGGTGATTCTGCCACCATCCTGGGAAGCCTGTTCCAATTCCAATTCTCCTGTGAAGAATTTTTTCCTAATATCCTTTCTAAACATCCCCTGGCACAGCTTGAGGCCATTTCCTCTTGTCCTATCACTTGTTACTTGGGAAAATTTACCAGTCACCTCTTTTCTCTGTCTTCCTTTCAGATAGTTGTAGAGAGCAAAGTTGGTGGGGCAGGAGGCAGGGGTGAAAGCAAGAGACAGCAGAAAGGCAGCTGGACAGGGAGCTTAGAGGTGGAATAAGGAACATCTGATTTTGGCAGTAAAATAACCTTTCTATAAGAGCTGTATCCTGAGCAAGGGATGAAGCAGGGTTCCATGGAAAAAAGAGTCTGCTGTTGTGCTTTGGCCTATTGCACTGTTATGTGCATGTAATTCATCCAAAAGGTAAACATTGAACTTTGACCATTGATTTTTGCAATCAAATGGCTTTTCTGGTTTGATTTGTTGTTCAGAAACAACAGAAAGTCATTCAGATAAATAAACAAGGTGATTATGCAGCAACCTGCAAAGAAATAAATTCAGTGGGGGCAGGAAATAGGGTGGCATAGACTGCTCCAGAAGTGAGGGGAGCAACTGAGCTGTGTCTTCAGCTGGCAAAGAAACAAAGGATGAAAACGAGAGAAGGAAAGGGTCATGCAGTATAGACTTTAGAGGCTTCATCAGATGTCCTTAACCAGCTTTCATGAAATGAGTGTGTGACTGAACTACCCTCCTAAAGGAGTGCTCCACCAGATTAGCGCGGAATACAATGAAGGATCATTTTTCTCTTGCAGCTGTTGAATTCCTTTTATTGAATCAGTGAATTGCAGATTTTGCTTATCAAAAGTCCAAGTTCCTTTGAAGCTGTTTGATGTTGAGCCATATTCTGCCTTGACTTCCATCCCAGGCATCCCCACCAAGTTCAATGGCAGCTCGTGGAGAGTAAAGCAGGACAGACTTTAGCTTGATGTTTTTAACAGTGTTGTGACTGCTAATGAAGCATGATTTGATCTGCTAAATTTTCAGAGACTGTTGCCAGTGTCTGCAGCGGAATAGACTGTCTATAATGTGAAGATGCAATTGATTTGTCAGTATGTCATGTATACAGGAAAGTACAACAATTATTCTGTTTGATTTTGCTCCTGTTGAGAAGGAACTCAGATAAAACACACAAGAAATAGCATGGGCATTTTTGGCAATGAAAAGGTTTTCTTTTTGCCAGCCCTTGCCCACCCAAAAGTAATGGAGCTGTCTAGCTTGATAGATAGCATGGGCAAGTTTTAAGACTTCCATTATAAAATAAAAGGAATTTTGCTTTTATAAGGCAGAATTGCAGAATTGGAAATGATCCATATTTGGGACATAAATGCAAGCTGTTATGCAGATCAAAGTATCTATTTGGAGCTGAATTACTCAACAGCATCTATCTATGCCTCTTCAACACCTGCAGATTAGCAATGTAATCTTGTGGACGTTGCTATAGCTACATCTCTAGAGCAGGTGGAGTTCTTCGTCTCTTGGAGCATTATGTTCATTCTTTGCAAATAAACCATATAAGAGTGTATTTAAAATGTCACCCTAGCAGCGTCAGCCCCTCTCTCTAGCTGACACTGTCACGTCAGATCTGTCCTTATCCTATTAGTCCTGATTGTTTTCACTATAAACAGTGCCATTTCCATCTGAGCATCATGCCTTCACCAAAACCTACATGTGAGTGGGCACCAAGGTCATAAAGCAAGAACCTGAGATTAAGCTGTGAAGAACTGTTCATCCAGCAGAAATGTAGTCTTGCCTTGGGGTTGATGGCATGTAAGACTGTGAGCTGAACACACAATAAAACTGCCAGCCTTTGGCTACAACACTTTCCAAGGTCTGACCAACTGTTCAGACAGTGGGAGTGCTGCTTCTGATGGTTTTCAAGCTGGTTGTTTGCCTAAGTCTTTCCTAAGGGAAATATTGCATCAAATACTTCAGCCTGCTTGTTTGGGCTCCTCCACTGTTTACTACAGCAAAGGGTTGCTCAGATGACCCTTCCTTCTAGCTGTCTGCCTGCATGACTGGCATATCTGTAACCCTTAACCCTCTGCCAGTCAAGCCCACAACATGCTAACCTGTGTGAAAACTCAGTAGCAATCCCTGTACAAAAAGCCGATAGCCTAAAAGAAGAGCCCTGACAAGTAGAAAAAAATAGACAAGAAGGGAAAGTACCAAAGAGTAGATAAACAGTAGATAAACAAATCAGGATGCTTTGACTTGCCTAATTTTGTTATTTTGCTCTAGCTCTGCAAGCTTTCCATTGCCCAATGAGGGCAGGTGAGGAAAGACTTCTTACTAAAAATTGTCAACAGCACCAACAACAGAGGATATTTTGGCTCCCTGGCAAATTCCAATTTATGCACTAGAAAGCTGAATATCAGAAAATGGTCCAAACATAGTTATACTTCAGTAGCTTTTCAATGGAAAGCTTCAGTTCTCCCCAGAAAGCAGATGCTTTTGAAAGGGTGTTCAGCAAAAAAGCAGAAAAAAATGCCAAGCAAAGTAGAATCTCCAAGTTCATCCTTAGCACTGTTTTCACTTATTCTGTATCATTCCTGTTTGGTTTTGTCCCGTAAGTTGTGTCTCTGATACAGACTCTCTAGCTTTTTCCAAATTCCCAAAATATGTGTGCTCCTTGGAGCCTGCTAACTTTTGTCTGCCCTGGAAAACAGTGCCTTAAAATTTATTTCCATAAATTCAGGCAGATAAGAATATGTCATGTTTCCCTGAGACAAATCCATCTTCCCATCAATTGGCGCATTATATGTCATGGAATCATAGCATCATTTAGGGTGAAAAAGACCTTTATTTTTCACTGTCTTCAGACTGTTACCTTTCAGGCAGTTTCTTCTGTATGTTCCCCCGGCTGCTGGTACAGATGACAATAATGAAGAGGCCACTCAGTAGAAGAGAAGCTTTTTAGTCACCGGTCTTTCCCTTTATTCTGGGAATGGCTGTTGAAAAAGGTGAGCTAGACAAAGGCAGTATGGAGGAAATCACATCAGCCTTGCCTTTCTTCCAATGCAGTTTTGGTCATAGCTGGCAACCAAAATGTTGCACAGAAATGGAGCCAGCTGCAGCCCTGTGTGCTGCAAGAAATGGCTCCTCCTATCCAGATGCCAAATTCCCATCAGCACTGAGTCACAAGAGAGGAGTCTTGGTAAATGTGCAGCTTGGGGAAGGTGTACCCAATAGAAAGCCATGAAAACCAATTGATTTGTTTTTTCAAGCTTCAAGTCCAGAATAGGACAGAATAGGGTGTTTTTTTTTTTGCTCTTTGAGATGTTTGGTTTTATTCTCCAAGGTTTATTATAACTTGTAAACCATTGATTTTGTACACCAAATTAAGAGTAACAGTTGTTCATGATTTAGCTGCTAGGAACTTCAGTTTGCTTTTTGTAGCCTGCCTGGCAAACAAAAGGTGCAAGCAGATTTGCTATAATCATTAGGAACTGACAACTTCCAGAAAGGTGAGCGCATTGACAGGGTTTTTTTTCATCCTGTTGTTCATGAATCATCCTGTCACACAATAACCATGACCAAGGTTTTCAAAAGCAGCTGGCAATGTGGGAGACTGTGGTCCCCCACCTTGAGGCTCCTACAGTGGGCTTACTTCCCTGAAAGCAACCCTTCCTGAAGACATCTCCAATCAAGCAAATAAAATTTCAGATATACCCCATAACATTAGGAACTTTTGAAGCAAGCAACCTTAACCATTAGAAATTAAGAACGTGGTCTTAGTGATTGCCAGTGTGATCCTGTTGCCCAAGGCATCTGCAGAGCTTTTTCTGAAGGGTGAAAAATCTTGCTTGGAAGTCTCCTGGGTGATTCTATTATAGAGAAAATAAAAGCAAGTCAGTCCTTTTGAAGTGATAGAACGTAGGCTGAGGTATGATCTTTTTTCTTGCCTAAAAGGAATGCAAAGGGAAGAGAAAAGACTACAAAATATGGCATCTGCTTCTGTCTTTGGCTGGCCAAGGTGGGGGAGGAAGCTGATATCCATCTCACAGTATAGCACCATTCTGGCAGCCCCCAGGCTTGACAATGGACACAGCCTGTCCCATGCCCTGCCATGGGGGACCATCGGTGGGAGAGCAGTCCCATGTTAACCTGGCACATCCACCACCGGCTGCTGGAGGGAGCCTCGCGCACTTGCACCTCACTGCTGGCAATTCAGATGCTGAGTATTTGTGAAGTGTCACCCACAATTCACAACACTGCTTCCAGTCTATTCCCATTGCTATGGAAATTGTTTCTTGAGGCAGCCCTGATTTTCCTTTCATCAATCAATTAGGGGCAGGCTTAGCACTGGGTTGTCTGTTCCCCGGCACTGCTCCATTTGATATTATTTTCTCCATGACAAATTAACCACAGCTGGACTAGAAGAAAAAAGGGGAAAAAAAGAAGACATAGTAAGCACGAGAAGCAGGAATTAAGAGATATTTTGAAGGGGGAGGAGTGAAAAGAGCAGGGACTTTACAGCTGCCCAGAGAAGAGGATGTTCTCTGGTTGCCCATATGGTCAGTCACGCCATCTCCCGGGGTCAGGAAGGCTAACAGTGTGGTGCAAAATCCATAGCTCCTGGGTGTATTAGTGGTGATACTCCTTGTTATGCTGAGCTGTGTTAGCAGCTGGGAGCTCTGGGGAAAAATCTGGTAATGAGGCTCTCCTTTATCCCTTTACCACAGACTCAGTCAAACCAAGACTCCCATGTTCTACATAGGGATACGTTCTCTCAGGGAATAAAGTAAAAAAAAACCAGAAAAAGTTCTATTTTTTTGCTACGGTAACAATCTGATATCAGGAGCTTTGAAATTCTCCCATCTTGTGCTCCTTTAGTTCAAACAAACTTACTTTACATTTTCACTCTGCTTTCCCCCGCCTTCTACGCTTCATTGCTGCAACAGTTTCCCATAACACATTAACAGATTAAAAACAACCTTCTGCCACCCTTCATCTACTTTGGCCAATTTAAAACTAGGCAAACTACCCTAGGCACTGCAGAGTACAGAAAGCAATGTGTGCATATGGGCTCTGACCTAAAGGGAACAATTCCAATAGAAAGAGGCAAGAGGTTATTTGTATTTCCAAGATTTCTGATTTCGTATCCCCCCTTTTCTGCTGCTTTTTTTTTTTCTTTTTTCCCATTCTGCTAAAACAATCAGCCAGAGGTCCAGAACAGTAATAATTACAGTTACTGTTTGATAGAAACAATGATTCACGAGCAACAGGACACAAGAAAATCCCATCAATGTGATCTTTCCGAAGTGATAGGGTCCTAAAGACTAGAGCTGAGCGAGCAGCAGGGAGAGTGATGCATGGAGAGCAGAGCTGTGTTTTGAATTGACCCTGAGTGCAGATGTTTCTTGAATAGCTCTTGGGCTACTAATTGACAATTTGAGCCGCATTTTGGGAGGACCTTTGGCTCACGGACGTTATCGAGGAGTGAGCACAGCATCATGTTCAATAGCAGGTATGGCCTGAAGCAATTACAAACTGTGTGCTGGCAATACCTGCCTGCAAGGAAAGGTGTAAGGAATCCGAGGAATACAAGGTCTTGGAAATACATCTTAATATCACAGATGTTCATGACAAATTAACTGCAATGACTGTATGAGAGGAGAATGTTGGACAGGAGCAAAAAACCTGTGGGGTGTGGGAAAAAAAGGGGCTGGGAGATGCATCCTCTGCCCACCCAATGGCTGATAGCTTAGGGTGCCCGAAGTCTGGCCATGCAGTGGGCAGAGGAGAAAAACTAGACAAGAGCAACCCTAGCACCCCACAGGTACACAACACTCACCTGTAGAAAGGGCTACGTAGCTGGGCCACATAGCTGAGCAATTGCCGGTCCAGCTCACAGCCACCACTGTTTTCTGCTATGATACATCTCAGTCTTCACACAAAATGTTTTGTGAAGCAACTTCAAATACAAATCCCTTTAGCAAGAAGGTGGAGCAGGTTTTTCCTCAATGATTAATTATTTGGTTTAAAGATCACTTGTCCTGGCTATCAAGCAATGTTAACCAGGTTCAATCAATCTGGTGACTGGGCTGGATGGTAAATTATAGAAATTTCTGGGTAACCTGGGCTGACATAAAATCTGTTTCCTCATTGTGCTCCCTTGAGCACGTGCAAAAGTCAATAGCTCAGGAAGCACTTCAACGCCTCTGTCCCCATGTGAACTCCATTTTTTTCCCCAGCTGCTACTCATTTACCTACCAAGGCAGCCAGATGCTTTCCTGAGGGTTGCTGCCAATGTTGCATCATCAAAGGTGAACTGATGTCAAGACACTGCAGAATACATGCTGAGAGACTGAGCTTATTCAGAAACCATTGTTTGCTTCCCCAGATCTTCACACACATCTGTACTTATTCACCCATGCACATAATGCTTAGAAGAGCAGCTGTTATGGGGAGAACCGTCTCAAACAGATGCACCCTGTCTGATTCCCCCAGCCCACACCTTCTGCCTCCCTCCCTCTGTGAGATGCACCAAATTTCAAAGAAGACCAAAAAATCCTACTTGTTTGGACCTATCCAGGAACTGAACTTGATCAAAAAGGCATCCTTGCCAAAACAATAAAGCAAGGAAAGTCTGGAAGATTGCTATCTCCTGTGACTTGATATAGAGCTGTTCATCGCGTGTGGAAAAATATAACATCTTGTTAGACAAGTCCTGGAGCACTGTACTCTCTCGTGTTGCTGCATGGCTTCATGTCTGGCATAAATCAAGGACCCTAAGCTGATCTAATTTCTCTTCTACTTAATATGCAGAGTTTTTAATGATATGTTTAGGATTGTTTGTTGTTGTTTTTTCTCCTTCATCTGAATTTGAAAACAGTTTCTGGCAATGGAGTATTGAACAAAAACTTTGAGATTGATGGATTTGGTTGGTTTCGGGGGAGTGGGGGGGGGAGGTAAAAGATGTGTCAGATCTGACAGTTGCACTTTAGATCCCTACTAAGTAGGCAATTTTCTTTAAGATTCAAATACTCTCCAGGATGGAATTAAAATTGTACTTTTACAATTTAGTGCACATTAGGACTTGTAAATTCTCTGGTGGTACAATAGCCTGGGGACAATGTCCATTAATATCTGTTATTTTCTTGCTATCATAATTCTTAAGGCTTGTTCCACAAATACTTTGCATAAATGCTTAGTGGCAATTCCCTCAGAGCACTTAGGATCATTAGAGTGGCAACAGAAAACAGTTATAGCCTTGGCTTTTTTTATTTGCTCTGCCAAATCATTTAGCAAAAAATATCAGCATCAAGACGGGAACAGTCATCTCCCATTCACCTGCTCTGCAGCTCTGAACCGAGAGCTCCCATGTTTTCTGCTTTGGGACCAATTATTTTGTGTTATTATACATTCCTTTAAAATTCAGCCTTTCTTTCATGCATGAGAATTTCAACATGGTATTTCTCAGCTTTCAGCATTACTGAACAGCAACAAGGGTTCCTGGCCACACTGATTTGCGCCGCCCTGCTTGCGTGGGGATGATGCTCCCTACTCAGTACTGCCTCTCTCAGGGGAGAAGTGGCTGTTGTGGGTGGGTGTGTGGAGAAGGCATGCACACTGTCCCACTGCTTTCCTGTGCAGGTAAAGCCTTCAGCTTGACTGGAGTCAATGGAAACCTGGTCTCCATGCCCGCACGAATCACACTGCAGTCTTGGGGTTTAATTCTGGATAAATCAGAGGGTTTCTCCTTGAGGCACCCTTATGCTCTCCTTCTTCAGTAACCAGCCTCAGTTCAGGAACCTTTCTGCACTGGGTGGGTGTCAACTGATTGGTATTGGGGTTCTGGAGGCCTGGATGGTGAAATGCCTGATCCATGGCTGTCCACAGTCTCGTGCTGCTTCCTCTCTGCAAAAAATGCTCCAGCACTGACATTCACTTGCTTATCTAACTACAGGCTAACTTTTTGTCTGTTTTCTCTGAGCTGCTGTGGGTTTTGTTTCCAGTAGGCGTATTACTTGATTAATGAGCTCTCTTAACACTTGCTCATATTCCATATGGAATCTTCTTGGGTTATCTAAATGCACAAATACTTGCAACAACCTTTTCTCTTTTTTCTCAGCTCAACTGTTTTCAGTAGCACAATATATTTCTCCCCCCTCAACAGAAAAAAGAGCATTTTCTAGCTTGTCCAAACTCACATTGAACATTACTTGTGATTCATGTTGTCACCTAGTGCAGTATTCCAAGAAAACAGCATGGACAGGCTCTGTCAGGAAGGGTTTTATAATGTATTTGTCATTTCTCTTCTGTCTAGATTAAGGGCTAAATTTTGAGATGGTAGATGAATTTGTAGACCCCATCTCTCTGAAATCACACCATCTATTCAAAAGAGGGATGCTGCTTTTCTTTCAGCCAATGATAATAGCACTTTCCTGGATGTAAGTCGAAAAATATTTACATCAGTATAAATAAGCAGTGTGTAACTATAAATAAAAAGCATGGGTAATAAAGTGTTATCATTGAAGCTGAAATTAAAATTGAATCCTGCCAAGCCCTAAACATAGATCATGACAGAAAAATCCAATACACTTTTTTTTTGGAGGTGCTGTAATTATAGACTAGGTAAAGGAAAAAAGATTATACAGCAGACATAATTTGTAATGATTTCAGAACTTTTCTGATGTAATGCCATGAAAAGAATGACTTCTTGTGCATAGCATCTGCACATGCTTCTACATGCCATTGCTGAGAGCTGTCATCCGCAGCATTTACCTTTTAACACAAGCGATGCCATGGGCTGTATGACCATGGGCTGTATGACCATGGGCTGTATGACCACGGGCTGTATGACCACATGCCTGTTTCTCAAGAGGATACACTGGGACCTGCCAGGGCTGTTCCTGAACCTGGCCCCCTCAGCGTGATCCTTCAACTCAGGGAAGCCCCCAGAAACAAATTGGGAAGAAGTTTCCAAACCTCTGGAGAAGAGCCATGTAACCAACAGCGGGGTGACAGCATGCTGACTGCGATGTCATGTGGTTGTGGCATGGGGCCACCCCTCCTTGGAGTTCTGCCTGCTGCCCATGAATGCCCACAGCTAAGAGATTCCTCTTCCCCCACCACAGGCTGTCCTGGGGTCCTTGCTCTCAGCACAGGTCATGCTTGCCCTCCCTGTTTCTCCTTTCTTGCAGGTAGCTAACTGCTTGCTGCCTAGTGGTTTTGCGAAGGGAGATAAATCAAGCTCTAGGGCGGAAGGGTATGTATGTTGTCTACACTTAAACCCAGGCCTTTTATCTCAAAGAGTTACTTCTTTATCTCAAGGGCTTGGTCTGAGCTTTGTGCCCTTCACTGGCAGAGCAGGAAAAGATTTGTATCCTCTGGGAGCATGGACTGGGGTGGAAAAGCACAGGTGGGCTCAGAAACACCCCCAGAGCTGTTGACACCAAAGTGGAAAGCATTCTCTTTAAGTTATCAGGAGTGGAGTCTCTTGTCACCTCTCTGGAAAGCAAGGCTTGAGGCCAAAAGCAATTTCTTGTACTTCAATAGCTGAAAATAAAGCTTTAAAAAATAAGAACATGTCAGGAAATTAAATGAGAACCACAATTTAGCTGGGCTAGTGATTGCCCAGGAGAATATTGAGGAAAACTGTATAGAAAAGAGGAGTTTTGAGGCACAGTTAAGTGAATTACTGGTCCTGTCCGTAACATTCATTATAGTCCTGGCTGCTGGATATTCACTTTCAAAGAAATCAGCTTCAACTACTGTCTGTTAAGGAACCCTCAATCATATGTGCAAATGCAATTACTGAAAATGAATCTGTCAGATCAAATCTCACATAATGAAGGAGTCCTGTTTGGGCTTGTCTTCTGAGCTTATTTTACCTCAGGGATAACCTAAACCAATGTTCCTCAAACCCACTGGGAATGAGCAACACAGGTAGAAGGCTGACTTACTAAGAAGGTTAATGAAACTCCAAAATACTTGCCATGAGCTGATAATGACATCTGGGAGTCAGCCCTCCACAGGGAACATCATATGGTGTTATCTTAGGATCTCTATACAAAAATCAGGATTAGTTTAGTGCCAAACAGCAGACATAGCCTGATGCCATTTCAGAAGCACAAGCAGCCCTTGCCAGCCAACATATGCCCAGAGGTCCTTGCACCTTCATGCAGTACTTGACTTGACAGGGCTTCGGTGCATAGCGCATGACATGATTTGTAAAGTGAATACAGCTGAGGAATGGGCATGAGATCTTCATTTGCTCCTCTGAGCTAAACACATTGACTTGGATCTCTGAGGTCTTTCTTCATTTAACAAGACCTCTATTTAGTTGTGCCGCCTTATTATACATGGGATTGCCCGCAAATTGTCTTTTCTCTTTGATCTATGCAAATTTCCATAGAAAATTTTGCATAAATATATCAAAAGCTATTTGACAATGTTGAGAAAAGAATATGCTGATTTTTTGGGGCTTCAGACATATTTTGGAGGTTTTAGGTTTTCTGTTACTGTTGTTTTGGTTTTTTTTAAATAAAACTTTGCTCAAGGAACTGCTGTTGACTGAGGCTCCGCAGCATGTGCTTACTGCAGTCCCTGCTCCACACAGCAAAGACACATGGAAGCCCACTGAGCCACAACTGCTGATTAACTTGTGTGCAGTTCTGGTGTCCTCAACATAAAAAGGACATGGAACTGTTGGAACAAGTCCAGAGGAGGGCCACGAGGCTGATCAGGGAACTGGAGCACCTCCTGTATGAAGATAGGATGAGAAAGTTGGGGCTGTTCAGCCTGCAGAAGAGAAGGCTGTGTGGAGACCTCATAGCAGCCTTCCAGTATCTGAAGGGGGCCTATTGGTTTGCTGGGAAGGGACTCTTTGTTAGGGACTGTAGTGATAGGAAAAGGGGTAACGGGTTCAAACTTAAACAGGGGAAGTTTAGATTGGATCTGAGGAAGAAATTCTTTACTGTGAGGGTGGTGAGGCACTGGAATGGGTTGCCCAGGGAAGTTGTGAATGCTCGTCGCTGGCGGTGTTCAAGGCGGGGTTGGACATAGCCTTGGATGGCATGGTTTAGTGTGAGATGTCCCTGCCCATGGCAGGGGGGTTGGAACTCGATGATCTTAAGGTCCTTTCCAACTCTAACTATTCTATGTTTCTATGATTCTAACTTCAGGCAAATGTTTCAGAGTTCTCCTGAAAGAAGATGAACTGTTTTTCAGAGCAATGATTTCTGCATTTCAGAAAACAAGGCAGGTATTGCCTCCTCACAGCCTTTGTTAGAATTACTCAGAACACCTTTACCCCCAAAGGCTGTATAGCTCAGATGAAAATGCCCACATCAAAGTTTAGATTTCACAGAGACTGCCAACTTTGTTAAAAAAAAAAAAAAAAAAAGAAAAAAGAAGGTATTAGGATTTGTTTCTTTACATTCTCTCTTTTTAATCAAGTTTGGGCAAGAGGGAAAATTTTAGATACGAGTCATATTTCAGGAAAAAAAAGATTGTATTTTTCTTGCTTCTCTAAAAAGAAAATAAATCCTACTTTCAATTATTCATCCTAATGTTTTCATTCCCCTCTGTACTCTGGACATTTGAACTGTATGAGGCAACTATGTGTTTAACCTTGCTAACACTGAAAGCAATAAAATATGAAAAGAATAGGTGAAAAGGGATAGTAAATCCCTACTGCAGAATTATCTGGCTGGTGTCAAGTCACAGGAGCATGTCAACAAAATAAAATATATTTAATATTAATGAATGTGACAGTAATGCACCTGGAGAGAAATAACAATCAACACAGACATTTAGAAAACATTAATATAGGAAAAGACCTTGAGGTTACAGTGGGTAATCAAAAACATAAGAGCTCACATTGTGAGGAGAACAATTATATCCCACGGTGTATAGAGTAAAGAGGGACCTGTTGTGTGACAAAAAGGGAGAGATGAGTGCGACATTATGCAGTCTGGGTAAGGCTGGAGCTGGAGCACAGCAAGCATTTTTAAGCTCCGCTTTCTAAAAAGGACACTGAAAAGTGGCAGAGGACTTAAGGATGAGCAGTGGGAATGGTGAAGGGAACTGCAGGTGATGGCTGTGATGGAACGCAACTCACAGGGAGGGCTGGAGCCCCAGGTAGGACTGGAACAAGAACTAATATTTGTGTGCCATTAAGATGCACCTTCCCTGCAGCAGAGATGGTAAAAGGACCCTGTATTAAAAGTGAAACAATCCCATTTAGATACAACAGAAATGACTTAATAATAGGGCTGCTACACAGGTAACAGAATAAGCTGTCTGGTGAGAAACTGAACGGGAGTCACTGTTGGTTAAATGTTTCTGAGGTGAGACTGGAAAACATAGCAGAGGGGTTACTGTAGAAGAGGTCTCTCAGCATTGTTTGAGCACAGCTGATCTAAAAGGTCCTTTGCTGTCATTTTCCTCTGCGACTCTGGGAATGCAAAAAGTGACTTTACACGCAACAGGAGAGGTGATACACTCATTTTATTAATTAAATCCATCTGCCACACATGATAAGCCTGCACCATGATAGGGACAAAAGGTCTAGCCCTGCAAGCCTCACCCCAGCTGTCCCATCTGCTCTACAAGTGCTTGTAAGTGCAGGTCCAGGAGCCAGAGATGCCGTTTTCAGTCATCTGCAGAGGTGGCTTTTACCACATGCATTTGCAGAGGAAGCTGACACAGCTCCTGTCTATTTTGAAATATTTGCTTCTGGAATTTGCAATGCTTGTACAAACTAAATACTGAATTATCATAAAAGTAATTTACATGTTTCCCAAATAAGGGAGTGTGAGTGGAGAAGAGGTTTTTTGAACGTTTGTAGTTCCAAATTAAAGGAATGTAAATGAGCCTGCTGTTCAATTCAGTGTGTAATGTGTTATTTCACGGTTGTCTCCTTGATATTACAGGCCCCTTTTACATTAGACAATGTCACATCCCACCCAAATCACCATAAGATAAAGATGTTCCCCTTTAATGTAATAAAGGACAACAACAATATTCCAACAGAGAAAACAGCATGCATACAGATTTGGTACAAATGCACCATCTCCTGCTGGAAATACTCCATCGTTTCCCCTCCACCACAACATGCAGTGTGACGTAGCACCTTTCGTCGAAAGGCCCTTCATGGCAAGGCTCCCATTGACTCCCAATCCCTTCCTCCAGCTTCCTGAAGAAGCAGCTTCTTCAGCTTTCCATGAAGCGGTCTGTGTCCTGACAGCATGGGTGTGATGCTTGGAGCACAGCTCAGCCTGCTTCTTGACAGAGGATTTTTGCTCTGCTTGTTTTTATCATGTCCTTATAACCAAGCAGAGAAAAATTATAGGGTGGCTCAAAATTCATTCATTAGGGGCTGCTGACAACTGTTCCCTCCCATCCTGGTTATCTTTAAAGGAAAAGCAGGCGCTGTGTGTAGTGTGGTTAAAAGGCCAGTGGGAGGAGAGCAAGGGAATGATTTATGAGACTTTAAGTCAATCATAGCTCAGTCTGGACAACCATAAAACATCTTTACTTCTACCAATAGGCGAAATTTATAGGGCTGTTCACTGCAAAGCGAAATTCTCCCACAGGGTGAGGGGAAGTATCGAGAGTTTCCTATTCATTTAAGGGGAAACGTGTTGCTCCTTGCTCTTCTCTCCCCAGTTTTACTTTCCAGCAGACAGCCCCATAAATCTGTTTCAGTGACAGCCCTTTGGTGGTGTAGTGAAGCAGAGGAAGGAACAGCCCATTAGGGATCAGGCAGAGCTCACACCCAGCTGCTCATGCAAAGGCCAGTCCTGCAAGGCAGTTCAAGTCCCTGCCACAGTCTCAGGGTTTATCTGGGTGGCTGAGGACAGCCCAGGAATCTGCTCTGACCACTTCCTCACTTCTCTGAGCTGCTGGACCTCTTGGGGTGCCCACAGTGCCAACGGCATTGCAGCTGCCCCCTGCTTGTCCCCAGTATGCCATGGCCACCTTTATGCAGGGGCTTGAGGAAAGTGGGAGAGGAGCTTCAGGTTCCATTTGTATTACAGTTACTGACTCCCACTGTTTCTCCTTCTGGACCCACTGTCCTCCACTCTCAGCTGGGCAAGGGGTACTCAGCTGGGCAAGGATGCACATGTCCTCCTCAAAGGGACTGACCCAGCGCACTGCGCCCTCATGCCCTCCAGAGAGTTGTCACGTTTTGGGGAGGAGGGTGGCTTCCTCACCCAGGAGTGTGAAGAGCATCCAAAGCATGATTCTGTCACCCCAGGGAACATCAGAAAGTCCTGCACCATTTCCTTCAGCTCCTGACACCACAGGTAAGCTGCTTGAGGCATTTTCTTGGAGGGAAATAAGTGACCTCCCATTGGCTTCCAGCTGGACAAGAACCTCCTGCTGCCCCCAGGAGCTTTTGAACTGAACTGATGGAGGAGTGACAGTTTGGAGGAACTGACCCTGTGCCTTAGTAGGAGCCAGCTCAGGACAAAATGATCCTGTTATCCTGGGTCCCTTTCACTTTCTAACTTTTGCCTTAGCTGTGTGAGTATGTCTTTACACAAACACAACTCCTGTGTGTGATTTTCCCATCTTCCTTTGACCATATCAACAGCTAAATGATGGGGACTGCAAGGGGCACATCCTGCAGAGAGGCAAAACTGCATGACACAACACAGGCCAAATTATGACTGGGTGACCCTGATGTAAATGCAACCCCATGACACTTATATTCATGTATCTTCCAGAGCCACATCATTATCTCTGAAAACACCCACTGCTTTTAATACTGCAATTTCTCCCCACAGACAAGGAAGGGTAAGGCAATGTGCTGAAAGCACTATACACTGAGCACTTGTGTCTTACCCCCAGCTCTGCCGCTAATTTCACATTAGCTTATGATGTCTTGTCTTTCCTATCTGAGAAGATGATGCTAAGGTGCTGACTTAATTGGCTGGTTGGTAAAATAATTTATTCTGGCTGTAAAAGGGGATATGACATAACGAGTCTTTCCTAGGAATGTAACTGTCATAACAATTTCTGTGTAGCAGGCAAGTTTCTTTGGTCCACAGGGAGATGTCCCATTCCATCAGAGCAAATAGTCTGATCAGCTGTGGAGGAGTAAGTGAAAACAACTGCTTGGTGGTCCATGCACAGCAGCAGGGAGTTGGCACATGTTGTAATTCACAAAGGAGGAGCAGGTGAAGATCATCTGTTCTCCACAATGTCACTGGGATGGGTGAAGGGGCAGCATATCATCTCACAGAAGATGGCAGACCCAGATCAAGCCTGCACGAGCCAAAAGAGGGATTCAGAAGTGCATCTTCCATCTTCCAGCCAACTGCTGGGCCATAAACCCACAGAACTCCTATCGTCTAATCAGTACGAGCATCTCTCTGGGCAAGAGCAAAATGACTGCAAGCAATGCAGGAGTTAGGGTACATTTAAATGCAGGGCCTACTTTGGGCTGGAAGGCAAATCCCCCTCAGCTTGGATATTCTTAACATATGGTGTGCTAATGGTCTTCCAGATTTTATTAGCATTTTTGAAAGGCTGGATTTTATCCTGCTCCAGAATGGAAAAACCCTGGATTTTGTTTTAATGAACCTATGTGTGGCTAGCCCTCATTCTGATCAGCATAAAATGCTTTGCAAGTTATCAATGCAGAGCACTATTTAAGAGGTGTTATTCCTTGAGTGTCCTGGAAGATTTAACATTTACTCTGTATGCTCTAAAGTGTCATTAGTTTGCAAATACAAAACACCAACTATTTCAGGCAGAACAAAGGCAGTCCTCTTCAGCAAGTACTAATTTCACAGGAAGTTTTAACTTCCAAGATTCATCCATATTTTAGCATAAGTTTCATTTGCAGTTATTTCATGCAGTTTTCTGCTTGAAAAAACAGTGTTAGCTTTAGGAGATAGTATATCTATCTTGTCAGCCTTCATAATGCAAAAAAACAGTTAAAGCTATTACTTGGCTTAAACGCTTGGGAAGAGAATTTCTCCTCAAAGAAGTTTTTGCAAACTTGAAAGAAAAATGGGAACTGAAGCTCAGAATGGAAATAATTTTGCAGACTGAATTGCAATGGAGGTGAACGATATGGGCTGGAACATAAAATCCTTATTTCTGCTATTGCAATGCTGGGAGGCAGACGTTATTCACCAGAAAAGAAGAACATCATAAGCTCCAGCCAGTCGAAAACTAAAAAAGCTGGTTTCTGGAAGGGGGTTCTCTTCTATAAACAGTACTATCATAGCAAAGTTATTCTGTAGTGCTGATAGACTGAGGCTCACAATTGCTGCATTCTGTATGGCAGCACAAACGCTGTCGGACGATCAGGTTTAAGTGAGCAATTGCAAATTTAACCCATGTGCTACCATTAGCAGCAGTTCCCAATGCAGCGGAACCACCTTGAAAGTCTTCCTCCTGCTCTTGCGAAGCAGCAGCAGTCCAAAATGGATTGAATCAGCTGCCTCTCATTGTTCTGACAAAATTGAAATAAAGGTATCCAAACAGAAGAGTGTCCCAGATCAATGACTCCTGCTTTGAAAATAAACATTCCAGCTTTCCTTCTGTATTCACTGAATTTGCCACTTATGAAGCAGCAGGAGACCATTATCCTGTGACAATGTTCTGCTCTACTGACATTACCTCTTAATTATATCTTCATTAAAACCAAATTAGAAAGCGGTCAGGAAAGTTAAGCCAACTGAATTGCTCATTTGGCTGAACATCGCAACACCTTTTTTTAGAGAAGTGATGTTGGCTCACGCTACAAAATGTTTAATGATCCACCTCGCTGCTGGGAAGTGTTTATTTTCACTTTAAATGGTGAACTCGCTGCTCAGTCACACTGCACTCACTCTGAAAGGATCATGCTTAGTTAAACACCAGCATGGTCTTATAGCTGGTTTTGCCCATACTTGCAAGGTGGTGATGTTAGATTGTGTTTGCCACTGTTACCTCTTTACATCATTTCTTCATTAAAGCTGAAATAACCTATGCCTGATGAGTATGGAAAGAACTAGGTAACTGCACTCCCCAGCAACAGAGAAATTGTGTTCCCCCACAGCAGAGCCGGCACCTCCCCTTTGCCCTTCCCTCCCCTGCACTGTGAGGACAGTTACAGGCGGATGCCAGGACAGACATCAGCTGAGTCAGCCAGCTGTTGGAAACCTCTCCTCCTCCTGAAGGGCAGAGGGCAGGGCTGTCTGCCAGGCCAGCTGCAGAGGTGCTCCCTGCAGCCCACCCACAGGAGAATGTGTCACACACTGCCAACAACTGGCTCCTATGGCAGCCTTTTGGGCAGCCCTCTGTCCCCTGTCTGTGTGGACAACCCCTATTGTCCTTCATGTACTGTGGGAGTTGAGTGAGAGTGACCCACTCCTCACGCCCAGGACTGGACAGACTTGTGTGACCAACATGGGAGGCCTCAGACATCCAGTCCTTCAGCTTTAACGTCTTCCAAGTCTTGTGTCTTGCTCCTCAACCCGTGCGGCAGCGTCCCTTAACAAAGATTTCTCCATAGCCTACAACAGTCAGACTCTTTGGGAACAAATTGCAGCATTCAAACCTATCAGCTCAGGTATTACCTGTCAAGTGCATCCACAAGACATCTCATAAATATTGTGCACCAGATGAACCTCTCTCCACCAGGAATACAGAGATAACCTCCATGAACCTATAGATTTGAAGTGCCACAATTGCCAGTGTTTGGCAGCACAGGGACATGCTCCCTATTACCCAGTATTCTTGTCATCACACTTAGCTAAATTTAAGGGAACAATCAATTAATAGTTAAGTATAATATGGGGAAAAATACTTACAGAGGAATAGTGGTTTTTGAGGACCTATTCTACATAAAGCTACATAGGAGAGAAAAAGAAATGTTTCACTTTGAACAGATAACAGAAATCAGACCCCTTATAACACAGGTCTTCAAGTGAAGAGAGTTCGCATAGTTTTAGTGAAGAAAGCCAGAGGCAAAGTCTACCTGTAAACCTGGACAGCTCAGCATCGTTCATGCTTAGCAGCTTTGACAGCCAGAACGGTACAGGGAGACAGGAATTCTAAAATCATGGATTCCTTGGTTCCAGTGGTGTGCAGCTGCAGTTTAAGTAAGGGAAAAGATACATTTTTGGTCTGAAAATTGACAGCAAAAGAAAGAAGAAGGGGTACTAGCTCCTTTATGTTCAGTTTAGAGTAGAGAAATTTGTAGTTATATTACATGGATGCTACAAGTCAGACTATAGGGGAAAACAGCACTCAGCTCCCCATTACACCTTTGAAGGCTGACTTTATACGGAATTTCCAAAGACAATCAGTGCTGGCACTAATGCTGGCAAATGTACCACACACTTACAATGTCGGACATA
Organism: Amazona ochrocephala; assembly: GCA_039720435.1. Lineage (NCBI taxonomy): Eukaryota > Metazoa > Chordata > Aves > Psittaciformes > Psittacidae > Amazona > Amazona ochrocephala. The sequence continues at coordinate 71,647,800 of CM077876.1, read as the reverse complement.
CAAAAAGAGAAATTTTGACAGTTTGGAGCGCTTGGTCCAATCCTGCTTGTCCCTCCATCTCTCAGTTGCATAGCTGCAAGGAAATGACTTCACCCATCGTGAAGTGCAGTAGGGAAGTATTTCTTAAAAGATGATGACCTGCCCAGGGTGTAGTGGATGGATTGTGTTGCATTTGGGGTGAAGAAGATAACCAGAAGAAAAATGAGCACAAGGAAAATGATACAAACCTATCAGTCAAGGAGTTATAAAGAATCTCTTTGGTTTGTGTAAACTAATGCAAAGGAGAAACATTGTGTGTTCAGCCAGGCTATTGTTTCTGTAAAGGCTCATGTACCTTACGTTTGTAGCTGTATTTTATAGATAATCTATGATGCTTCATTTCAGTTCAAAATAAACATGAATTAGAAGGAAAAAAGGCAGAGAGATGGAGAGCGAGAACATGCAGCACAAATGAAGCTGATGCAATCATTTCCAACTCTAAAACAGAGCAGGTAAGATGAGGATGTGTCTGGTTTAGTGATCACTGTAATCAGCAGAATTGACTGCTTACAGATGACTAATTTTCAGTTCTAGGGAAGTAAATTGAGACTTATATATTTCAGCTTTATCCTAGCACTACAGGTAATGTAAGACAAACGGTCTGTGAATTCCTAATACCAAAGATATTTGTGGATTATAAAAGAGCACAGAATGTAGACACAGGGTAAAGTTATGGAAATACAGATTTGGATTCAGATGAAATTTAAAACAAGCCTTGAGGTGAATTTTCTTTCAGTTTAATTATTCCTTGGATCCATTCAGACCCATTTGTATGTTAATCAAAAGTGATCATAACGGTTTTGTCGGTAAATAGAAAATGGATCTCGATAGATGCTCATTATACCTAATTTTGTTAACAGCTGAAGAATCAACACGAGGAATGAACTTGCTACAGCAAGAAATGAGGTTCTGAAAAAGGGGAATGAAGAGCAAGATAGAAAATTATTAAATTAAAGAACTAAAGCTGTGCTGGACATCCTAATTAAAACATACAGAGAAATGATGGAGCAGGGGGCATATGAGGACCGACAGATGTTGATAAACAGCAGAGGAGGAGAGCATGGGAAGTTATCCTAGGAAAAGAAGGGTAAGACAGGACACAAAGACAAGGTGCCTGGACAGAATGTGTTTCTTCTGTCTAACAACAAGGACAATGATGCAGGGAACAGAAGATACGGGACAGGGTGCAAGCTATGGAAGTGTGACCCCAAAAGCAAAGGGATAGATGGCAGCTTTCAGCCAGAATGAAGCAGGTGGGAGGTAGGTCAATGCACTGGCAGCAGCTTGCAGAGTCCTCTGACTAAAATAAACCACCACTGCTATTTTGCTCTCACTCCACACTGACATTACAGCCCTCTGACTAGAAGGGGTGACCAGGTTCATCCTAGAGAAAGGAACACATTCAGCTATGTGCAGAGTCGAAGCACTTCATAGGAAAATGCACCAATGCATTTTTATATTCATATATACTTTTACTGGGAAAAAACCCAAACAAACCATGTTGTCCGAGTGCCAGACACAGTTTTGCTGATATATAACAGGTCATGCCTTTGAGAAATCTGAGCCTCCCTGGGTTCCAATAACAGCATCAATGCTGGTCTTCTAGGTGGCTTTTGCACAAGGTCATGTCAAGGGAAATCACCAACATGTGCTGTTATTTAAAGTCCCTACTCCATTAAGGCAAAACTTAATCTTACCCAAAGCCACTTCTTAGCAGAGGTGACATTATAAGAAAACGGGTTCCCTGCTCCAGCCCTTACCAGGTGCTTTCTTGCATGGCTTACTGGCAGTGTGTGATTGGCTGATCTTTGTCACCAGTGAGCCACAGAGGTACAGAAGACACAGTGGTTTTGATCTCTGAAATTTCCTTCTAAAGAGGAAAGTCATTGTGTACTGCAACAGCCATAGAGGGAATGACATGACACTCACGGCCTTCCAGAAAGATGAAGGTCAGCCAGGGAAAGGAGGCGGGGAGCAGTTCTCCTCAAAATCAGAAGTGTGATGATCCATGGTCTGAGGAGGATGGTGCCACAAGGTGTTAGACCATGCAATGATGTCATAGTGAAAAAGAACCACCCCAGTAGCCAGCACCCTGCAGGGACCAAAAGATAGCCTGAAAGGGAGCATCAAAATAGTGATAAGGAAGTAGGACTTGTCCACAGAGGACATCAGGGAACAGGATTGGGGTAGGAGAATACAGGCTACCGTACCTTTGTCTTATGGCTGTTGTCCTTATCATGAGATACTGAGGGAAAATGGGCAAGAAGTTATAGAGCAAATCAAGTTGAATGGGTAATCCATGTCAGTCCACACTGAACTTCCAGTTTTATGGGGAGCATTTCAGGAGTAGAGACAAAATCCATTGAAAAGAAGGGATGCAGGGAAATAGCAAAGCAATGAAAATGGCACATAATAGTTATAGGTGAGAAATTAAAATAATAAAGTGGAAATGAATAATGTTGCAAAGTGATGTTTAATGACTCCAGCTTTTTGAGTTGAAAAGACAATAGAGCCTATACACAGCTGGTAAGTAAAAAATCTTTAATTATTAGCACATCTTTATCGCAGGATGGCTCTGCAAAGCCCTTTTTTTTTCCTCTACTGTTTTTCCCCAGATCATAACAATGCCACTAAATCCTAGCTTTGAGGAAAAATAAGTAGGCTACAAATGCCTAAATTTTAGCTGTTGTTAGCAATTGCTGATTTTCTTCTGTTTTGACATGAGGTGCTTGAAATATCACAGTTTTAAATCAAAAACATAAGTATATTAGTACCTTTATAGTGATAAATGTCTACATTTTCCTCTTTCTTGAGGAAGGCATTGCAACCATGAATTTTTCATGTCAAAGCTAATATGGTCACCCATGGATTAAATTACACTGTTGACAAAAAAAGATAGATTAAAAGAAAACTATTTTTAGCTTTTTAGAAACAAAGTTATCTTAAAAGCCATGGCAAAGCTGAGGGATGGAGTGATGGGACAACATCACAAGCAACTCTCCGCACAGTGGGCGACTGAGATAACCACTGTTACTGTTTACTTTATCTATCCACACTGAGCATTTCACCTTTAAAGAACTGCATAAAGAGAGCAGTGGCAGTACCATGATCACCATCCTCAGTGCATGGCATATATCACAGACATATCAGTCTGCCAGTAGGATCTCCTCTGCTTTTGACTCAGCAGGATGTCACACAGATCATGGGGAGCTGAAGGCTGGGACAGAAAACAGACTCCTTGGTATCGCCCTTGTTTCAAGCCTGTGAATGTGTCCTGTTCTACTGGGGATGGAAACTAAGGGCTCAGAGCAGGTCCACAAGAAAGCTTTCTGAGCCTTGTTCTGTCCACAAGAAAGCTTTCTGAGCCTTGTTCTGTGTCAGCTTTGCTTAACTCAGATGGGCAGTGTGAAGCCTAACCGACAGCAGAGAAGACCCAATGGTGGCAATACTTGTATAGAGGACATGCAATCCTTAGTTCTTGGCTTATGATTCAAAGAGCAACTGAAGAAACAGAAGAAACACACAACTTGCCTACAAACAGGAAAAGCATGAATTTTCCATCTTAGCCATATGATTAGTCTTACAAAGTGAGCTTGCCTAAAGTTTGGGCAAGATTGACGCAGCAACCCCTTTTTGCTTGTTGTCCAACAAAGACCAGTTTATGAGTGAAAAACAGAATTTGTATATATGTCACTTCTAGGTCCTCTTTTTCCACTTTCCCCGTCATCCTATCTCTTCAAACTACAACTCTTCCCGTGACATGCCCATCCAGCGCTTCCCATTTGTCAAGCCTGCTGCACTGTAACCTCATAACTTGATCCTTCACCACGTCATGCAGTTCTACTGGGTTCCTGTAGGCTCGTTGGTAAAAGAACTACTGCATTATTTGGAGGCAGGACACAAAAAAGCGAACAAGTAATTGGTGCCAATTTCTTCCTTTGACACTCTTTCACAGGGCTTGAAGAGATTCAGCAAGACCTAGGCATTCAGATACATGCTGTGTCTTTTTTTCTGTGATAGGCAGAGACTTCCCGGTGTTCATAAATACACTTGAAAATTAATCCATTGCTCTACATTTGAGTAAATATGTTGCATTTTGAGCCTTGCTGGAACCTAGCATTGCTGCTTGCAGACAGAAGGTGCTGTCATATTCCTGTAAGCATTTTTATTCCTACAGAATTAATTACAGCATCAAATCGAATTTGATTCTTCTCTGGCACCTGATTTGTACCCATAAGCCAGCAACTAGACGCGATGACCCAAGTGAAGGGACAAAAGCCCAGCTACAGCTGTAGCTGACAAACAGAAACCTGCTGTTTTGAAACTGCCTATCGCAGACAACAGTACAGTGCTCCTTTTGGCAAGGGAAACCATCCTGAGAAAGACTTTATCTGGTGACTGACAGGCAGCAGTAGGCTATGAGCCTAGAAGATACTATTTTGGCTACATCATTTCTTCTCCTCAGAAACTCTCTCCTGAAGAGCCCTGTTCTGCACAGCACTCACCAAGGTAACTGGTAATGAGGTTGCATTTTGATCTTGTTTATAATTTGTAGAGATTTTCCCTGTATATAAACCTACTTTTAAGACTACAAAAGGTGAGTACTCTGATCATTCAGCTAAGAGGGTGTGCTTTTAACACAGAGACTTCCTGTGGTGCTCATGCCGTGTATGGTCAGGATCCAAACTTGACTCTATATTTGGTTGCCCTGGAACATTTATGCTTTAAACATCACCTCACCGCTGTTTGTTAAGCTGACAGCATTGCAGAGCTTTCATTTGTAACCTCAGGTGGAAAAACTGAGGCTCACTATGATAGCAGAGGAAGATATCTTCACACCTACTCATTTTGAAATGCTTCATCAGAGGTCCAGATGTTATTACCATGCTTGCACCACAATGAGAAAGGAGAAAGAAACAAGATAGGGAAGGAAACCCAATCCAGGACTCCTGACAGCAAAGCATGCATCATCGTTGTGCTGACTTTGCCCTTAATGAGAAATGAGGCTGGTGTTCTAATGCTGGGCACTGCTGTCAGGTGGACTTGACCTTCTCTTTGCTGATGAATGGTGGTTAGCAAGGAAATGGCAACTCTGCACTAAAAAACTTCCTAAGTTAAAACTGTCTGTCAAGTTTCTAACAAAAATATTGCAGAGATTCAAGTAAAACAGACAGGTGGGAGTAAATAGACATTCCTTGACTGACCCATTACCTAGATTTAGGCTGATGAGAAAGCTATTGCCAGTACCACCACATTGAAATCTGAGCATGTGTTTCCAAGGGTTACACACCTGCCCAATCATGCTTTCATTTCCCTCTTCAAGGTGAGTCCTAAGCAGGCTATGTGGATTGCTCCATTCTGTCTGTTCTACGACCCAAGAGAAATGAGGTTGAAGATGCCTGAAGGAGCTGTCTATTTTCTTTCTGTCAAAATGCTGTTATTAGAGCTGTGTTAATAAAATCCATCAAGGTTATCTGAACAAATCTTTTGATAATTTCATAAATTGCTTAACAAATATATGAATTGAACTGTGCTATTGCTTAGTTAAAACACACAACAGCTGACTAATATGCGGGCAAGTAACACTGTTGGCTAATGCAGTTTAAATCCAAAGGGCATGAGGGTAAAGAAGAAGCCATCCAAGGACCAAAGCCATTAGAATAAGAGATGCTCATCAGCTGTCATGAATTTATGAGGGTGTGGGAGTGGATTAAGAAAAGGATTTAGCCCCTTCAGAACATCTTCCACTAGCAGAAAGTAAAGCCTGTCTGAGTGGGCACCACAGCAGCATCTAAATTGCCTGATCTGAAAGTGTTGCTTCCTTTTAGCTGTCACCATTTCCTCCAGCTTTAACTCAGCAGCAGGTCAGCAGGGAGCACATCCTGACAGCCATTACCAAGCTACCTGTGACTGTGCGTGTGAGTATTTATCATGTGTCTACTTCCGTTTACTGCCATTTCAGGACAGGGAGTAGAAGAGGAGGAACACTGACAACAGTTAGGCCCCCAGTCTGCCTGGATTACAGTTTCCCCCTCTTGATTACAGCATACTATTGTTTCTTTGGGCTCTCTCCAGCTGCGTCTCAAGAAGAGCTATGCCAGCGCAGAACAACTTGACCTATAGACTGTGGCAGGTAGCACCCCAGTTTCTGGGCTGGGTTCAGCAAGAAGGGATTTACATAGAGCTTTGGCCCATAGGGTTCACTAAAGGGAAGACAAAAGGCTAGTCAGATAATTCTCACCTATCCCTTGATCTCGTTCCTCTTCCTTCCCTCCCCAACTGATAAAAAGCTCTGTGATGATGTATTACAGAAAATATAAGCATTGGATAGAGAGAGGCACACAGAGACAACGATTCACATGCCTGGTCTTGGGACCAGCTTCACCTCAGAGAGGTGATAATGCAGAGCATTATCTCAAAGATGAACTCTGCTGCAGCAGCATGCAAGAGAGAGCTCACTGTGTGCCCCCGATGAAAGGGAAAACCATTCCTTTTAAATACTGTCATCCAGAGCAGTGTCAAATCAAGGAGGGATCAGATGCCACCATCTCCATGTATACAGATGTACTGTGGAATAGCAGGTTCAGTGATTTTCCAAATCCCACTTCAAGATGATGTGAATGAGCCAAGGGAGCTGTGCCTGGGTATGCAAGCGTAACACTGTATGTTCAGTGTACAACCAGACAGCTGGTTTCCTGAAGAAGGTTGCTAAATTGGCCAGAATGAAGTGAAAAGAAAGAAGATAGTTTAGCAGCTGGCAAGGGGAGAATAGGAAGGCAGACCCTTTGGCACCATGCAGCAATGCCTTGGTGACAAGATGGTTCTTGGTTGGCACTAAGAAGAGCAATATGCTCTGAGACAGGCCCACACCTCTTATACACCTTTCTGCAGCCAAGAAACTGCCTCATAAAATTATTATTGTACACCTGCATAGAAGCGATTTGGGATATTATTAAGAGGCTGACTTAATCATCAAGATTTAGGGCATGGCTAGGACTTCTCCAAGGTGATAAGTCAGAGCGTACCAATTAGAAAGAATCATGTGCAGCTGCAGCTTGATTTAAAAATCATCTTAAGTGAATCAGAAAGCAGATGTGCCTTTAGCTGATAACAGCGAGGAAATTAAGTCTCTAAGACCCAGCTAGGGAGGGTGAGTGGAGGAGAAACAGAATTAACTAACAGCAACACCTTGTGGCAAATATCTAGGGCAAAACCTCTTCTTTCAAAAGTAAATTCAGTTGTCAGGAGTTAAAAGTAAAGTCTGGGGGAAGCCCATGTGGGACTTGAAGTCTCCTATAATCCGGTGTACATTTTGCCATATCTGATTATATACACACAAGGGTGAACTTGAAGCTGGATCCTCATTCACTATGGATCAGTGCAACTGTCCCGAGGACTTGTGATGACACATAGGGATCTGCTTGTTTGCCTGTATGATCCGTGTTTCAGTGTTAATGACTGAACCCATTTTCACAGGTGCTTTATGGAGGATGGGATTTTCTCTTTGACTCCTAGGTAGAAGTGGCAAGGCTTCCTGCTGCACAACGTTTCCCCTGACTGCATGTAAGCAGTATCTTCCTCTTTTGGTGAGCAGAGTACTTAAGCAGTGTTTGCCATCGAATGAGAAAACTCCAGGAGTCTTTTGCTTTGCAGGCATTGTTTCTTCAGTTCATTATCTATTTATAGTTCTTGCCTTTGATCGATGTTTGTATTTAACCTTCTATTTCTTAATTTTTAGGTCAGTCCACATTTACCATGGTTAATTTATTAGGGCAGATTCTTCTTCTCAGTCAGCTTGCTGGGGGAGGAAAGTGTATTTAGGAGCTGTAAATCATTCCAAGCAGATCTCATCTAGTAACCTTAGTAACCAAGTTACGTACTGAACAAGTAATATTTTTATGGTGATATTTTTTCAGTGTGAATAATAGGAAAATAATGACAAAATGATACATTTGGGGACAGACTTGCCAGTAAAAATTGCTATACAGCAGCGGCCTTGTTTCAGAGAAAAATTCTAGCCAATCCTTTTCTACAACCTCTGTAAATTGTCCCAGAGCGAAGCTTTTCTCCTGTGTAAACAGTAAGCTAATTCCTCTATTACTGGCTCTTGTAATGCAGAATCTAAGCATATTTTATAGAGCCTTCAGTCACAAGCGTCATTAAACTGTAATGCACGCAGATTGTCACTTCCATCAAATACCACTTTCTATGACAAAGAATAGGCAAATGCTTTGAAAGACAGCAGAAATCTTTTTGACATATTAAGATAATCCTGAAGGTCTAGATAAGCATGTTCCAGTTCTCTGCATGACACCAAATCTAAAACTGCCATTAGAAAAATCCTCATCTGGCCAGGAAGCACCCAGACTGCTGACTTCAGAGGTGTGATTCCTTCTGCACTCAAGTGCCACAGATTTCTAGAGTTTAGGTTTTTGCAAATACTCCTTCCTTGGGTTTAAAACCTAGTCTATGCCCAGCTACAATCCCTATGGTGAAACTAGACCTTTAGCTATGATCCTCAAGATTGCTGATCTGAGAGGTGGTTGCAGAACATGCTTAACTCACGTTGCATGCTCAGTCATCACTCTTACCTTCAAACCAAGTGATGGGAGAAAAATGGGGACTTCTTTTACAGTAGTAGGGAGCCGGACTCCCTCTTCCCCCCGTCACCAACCTAGGAGGCACAAGACCTCATCTGGGTGGGAGGCAGACCCACACATGTCATGCCTCACATCCAGTCTACACCTCCTAATTTGTATGGATTTTGTTCCTTCCAGACAAATGAGGGAATGAAATCTTGCCTTCTTGTCTCTCCAGGAAAAGCTTTAGCCATTGCTCCCAGCACCTCTCTTCATTTCTTTTAACGAAAAGCCAGAGACTCAGGTTCTGGCCCTGAACATGATGACTCCTGAGGGATGGAAGTGCCACCCTGCTGCCCCACAAGCACACCCTAGGCTCAGCTACCTTTTAGGTCAGCGTAGGCCATCTTCTCAGCATGCTGGTCTGGGAGCTCAGGCGCAGGACTTTCCTTGCACACAGGTGTCTAATGCAGGGCTCTAGGTCCTGGATTGCTCATCTCATTGCAACATCTGACTTTTAGATGCATTGGTACCTTTTTTGGGTCTAGCATGCTGGAGCTTTTCTCAGCATACTGTGAGCCTTTGAATACAAACCATAGCCATGGTGACCCTTCACAGACACAAGTACTCTGCTAAACCAGTTCTAAGCTAAGTTTCATCACACAACCTGTCATACTGCTACATCTGTGCTGAAACGATTTGCTATTCAGTATTGTGGCCCTCACAAAGACTGAAGAATTATTTGGGCCAAGAACAGCAAAATGCCATGGAAACTGAAGTGGAACATAATGTGTTCACACAGGGCAAGAGTCATTGGCTTCCTCTGCACAGAAAGTGCCATCAGCTCTTGAATAACAACAGGCAGTCAGGACTTCATCTCCTGCCTCATCATAAAAATAGGCTAATTACATTTTCTATCGCTTGGCTCGTTTACTCAGTTGTCTTTGTGTGTCTTCTGTGGGTATGAGATGAGCATCACATTTGAAATCTGAAGTATGAAACAGGCTCTGTGTCCTATCTCTGTAAGCAGTAGGTAGAAGACGGGACTGAAGAAGGCACTCAGCAAGAGAGGCAAGGTAAAAAGAAGCAGGGCTAAGGGTAGCCTTAGAGCTAACACAGCTTTCCTACCTGAAATACAGTGGCATGCCTGGTGGCAGAAGTACCCAGAAGCACCTCTGCTATTTCTGAGGTGTTGTATGATGGCAGAGAGAAATTGCATTCAGCACCTGAAAAAATTTAATACTTCAAGATTCAAAGCCAACTATGTAGATCTTCCCTTGCCCAAAAGGGGAATCCCAGTACTTCTTTCAAAGACCCTTAGGAGAAATGAGGGTAACTTTTAAATGTTGGTCATCAGCCTTGAAGCTTTCCCAAGAGATCTTTTTCTGTTTACTTCCCCCATCCTGCCTTTAAATGCGGGACTGAATTGTATTTCACCACATAAATGTCAGAAAAGCCTTGCATTAAACCACTTGGAGTTTAGCTCTCCCATGATACCAAGACTGTGAATAAAAGTTTGCTTTTGGTGAGCTCAGAGTCTTGGCCCCTATCTGCTAAATACATTATGTTTCCAAAGAATTTCACAACCTGTTCCAGATAAGCGCACAGTAAGTAGGTGAGGCAAATAGACTTATGGTTTCTGTTTTTTCCCAGCCAAGTTTTTCATCTCAGAAGTTACAGCACAAAATCACTTGGACATTTCTCTTACCAGCAACTTCTAGACTGTGCTGCTTTTCGGCAGCAAGCTAACAAATTACTGGAGAAGGACACAGCAGAACTGATGTGGCCACAGCACCACAGAAACCAGTAATGCTCACACACAGCTTTTGTGGATGGGGCAATGGAGAAGCTCGCAAAGTCAGGCTGAGATATTTGTGGCTGCGTTACTACAACTGGGGAGCCAGAGGAAGAGAGGTGGGAATTAAGGAGGGGGTCATTTCTGAGTGTGGGCTGACCACAGATGGTGGTGGTTTCGCTCATTGTCTAGCAGAGGATGCCAAAAACAGGGAAAGAAACTGCAGCTTGGAAATTTTAGCTCTTAAATTCACTCACTCATGATCGGTCCTGAGAGCACAGAGGTTACATTTATATTAGTTTAATATTTATGAGCCATGGAACAAGATGTTTCTGGTGAATGAAAGGTGAACTTCTGTGTGAGCATGTAAAACTGAACTCTGTTCGGCCTTGATATTTTAAAGATAAAGTGTTGAATTTGAACCCAGAAGAGGAATTTGCCCAGACCCTCTTGACCAGAAAGGTGGCAGACGCTTGCCCAACTGAATTAAATTACCATCTTTAACCTGTCGTTGCTGCTGTAGACACTGTCATCACCACTTTGCTGTGAACAATCCATCCCCTTCGTCAAGAAACTCCAGATCCTGTCATCAGGGGGTTCATTAGTTTGAAATGAGGAGCTCTGACCCAGTTCAGACTTCTTCATAACCCTGACCTTATCAGTGATCCCATTATTTTAAGTGCTTCCTTCTTGTCAAATTGCCTCCCCCGTTACTCTGATGTGTCTGTTTTTGGATGTGTCCTTCGTGTAAGGAGCCAAATAGCTTCTGTAAATTTAAACACATACTATGATCTCCCCTCCCCTTTCCTTTCACATCTCCCAGAAAAATCAAAACCAAAGAACAGCAAAACCTATTCTATCTGGCACACAGACCTGCCCCCCATTGCAAATCGTGCCACCCCCCCAGTGACAGAGACTGTGACTTTACCTGTCACATCACAGCACCAGAGCAGTCAAGGGCTCAGGCCACCCTGCACAGCATAGTGGTGCCTGATGCAGCTCAGGAGCACATTTCCAGCACACCTGCGCTGACTTTGGCTTCCCAAGACCAACTGGTGACAAAATATAAACCTACATAAGTCTTATTAAGAATGGCTTCCTGATCACTGCTTGTTTCTCCTGGCATGAAGCTAATATTGAGGCTGCCATCCTCTATTCCCTGTGAACACATGCTCAAATAGGTGTGGATCTCTCGTTAAAGCACATTGGCACCAGCTGGCAATGACTGTCAGCCTGTGCCTCTGTGCCTAACCAGTGTGGCAATTGCAGAGTATTTGCTGTAAGCACTCCACATCTAATAATACTTCAGCACCTCTTTAACTGCTTTATCCATTTTTACCCATTCACAAGCCTCAGGCTCCCAATGACAAGTAGATGGTGAGTGGAGCTTGTAAATTAAAAACCTACCTGCTGCCAGCTTTTAGCATTAAAGGACTCCAAAGTTCCCTTAGTTCATACCATCTTCCATTAACATCAACTCCATTGTCAGCATGTAAATCTGGTGGCATTATCTGCCTATTAAAAAGTCTATAGCAGGTTTTAATTTGCTAGCACTATCACTTTCCAATGTTAAAGAGCAAGTTCAGAGGACTGCAGATACCCGAAGTGTTCTGCCCAAGGAAGATAAACGTCCATTTTTAAATCAATGTTTGGTGACAGAGAACTAGAAAGACTTAAAAGAAAGAAGAAATTAAATTTGTTTGTCCTGCCATAAATAGGTTGCACTTAAGGGGCTTTTCTGATAGCATAGAGGAGGCAGGGTGTCCAGCCACAGCCCCAGGAGGTAAGAACAATATTCTTAACTTATCTATTTATCTGCTGGGTGGCCTGCGGCTTGCTGACATCTGTTACTCCTACTTTTCTCAGCTGATGAGAGGACCAGGAAGCAGAACAAACTGAATGTATTTGAACAGCAAGGACAGTCATCCAAGCAGACAACTGTCCTGGGTTCAGCAGTAGCAGTCATTTTTCTCCTTCTCAGTAGCTGGTGCAGTGCTGTGGTTTTGACTTTTGGGCTAGGAACAGTGTTGATAACACGATGATTTTAGTTACTGTTCAAATGTTTAGTCTGACCAAGGACTTTCTGAGTCTCATGCTCCGCCAGGGAAGAGGGGAAGCTGGGAGGAAGCAGAGACAGGACACCTGACCCAAACTGACCAAAGAGGTATTCCATACCACAGCATGTCATGTCCACTATATAAACTGGGGACAAGGGCCCGGAAGAGTTAGTTCAATTCTCGGGTCGTGCTGCGTATCAGTCGGCGGGTGGTGAGCGGTTGTATTCTCTTCCCTTGTTGTTTCACTTGTTATTATTATTAGCAGTAGTGGTATTAGTAGCAGTAGTGGTTTGTGTTATACCTTAGTTATTGGACTGTCCTTATCTCAACCCGTGGGAGTTACATTCTTTCGATTCTCCTCCCCATCCCTCAGGGAGCGGGGGGAGGAAGGGGGAGGAGCTAACGAACTGTGTGGCTGATTTATGGCTGGGCTTAACCTTGACAGTTAAAACACAGATCAAAATCTTTGCTTTTTCTAGCTTTGTTCCAGCCTATGATGTTCTCTGGGAGACTGTACTCACTGCAAGCCTTATCCAAGTAAGTTTATGATGGTGAATAAATGGATGGTTCCATTCTCATTCTTGTCTCAGTCACACTTTTGAGAAAAATAGAGGGAACACATGAAACAGTTTTGAAACAATGAAAAACTGGTGTCATATTGAACGCATGATATGAAAAACTTTTTAAGCTTTGTGCTTTAAATCTTACATTTTCTGACCCACTCCATGGGAATATTACATATCCCACAGGAATTTTGTGAAAAGTAGCAAGGAAATCACTGGGGCAGTCAATCGTTTTTCAGCGGATGAAGTTGGGCCATGTTCTGTCAGGGGATTTGGGAGAACTCAATTACCATGTAAGTACAAAGCCCTTTTGAAATGTCAAACCTGGGTGTCAAGCCTGGCAGGGTGGGCTGATTCAAAGGCACAGGGTAGAACACTTCTGGAGTGCTGAGGTAATGTTTGCTGCTTTGGTGCATATAAAAAGCACAGAATAAAACCCAGTTCAAATAAATAAGATCATCTTTCTTATGAAAGAGAAAGTGATATTTAGTATTTCTCCCTCAAGGCTTATAAGCAGCTGCCACTCAGGCGGAATAGATAATACAACTTTCAGACTAATCCATGAAATCAGGAATTGAAATACAAACCTTTTCAAATGTTTTTCCTTCTGGGTACCTTCATTGCTCATTGCAGTGGCTCCACTGCAAGAGGGGGCTGTCAGCCCTCTGCAAGATGCATTCAAAATTGCAGTGGAAGAGCCTGTCTAAGAATAGAAAGTAGAAGACTATTTTAGATAGACAGAGATCTGCATGGAAAAATCACTGAGGATCAGTTTATGAATATTTTCTGCTGTTATTAAAGTCTGCTAAGGCATTAATGGCATTCCACACTAAAACCAGGTAGATTTTATCTTTGCTGGCAGGGATCAAATTCAGATACTGAGCAAATTCAGGGGCTTGAAAAGCCGTGCAGGTCTTTGCTAACTACTGGCTTTTTTCTCAGTAACTTCATAAATACACTGAAACTTCCCAGACACCTGTAGCTGTGGTAAATGTGCGTGCCTTGTACTCCTCCTAAGCTGGGTATGGAACCCTTGCATTGGGCCAGCAGCCCCTTCCAGTTCTGGCCTACCCTCTGGTTACCCTGCTCTCTTAACTGTTTTAACCATCCTGGCACTGGGAGAACACCATGTGCCCAAACAGGCTGGGAGCACAAGTGCCTCAACAATGAGCAATGTCAGGGACGATCACAATGAGTTCCACATTCCTCTGAGCTGTGGACAACCATTTTTCCAGGGTCTTCTGAGCTTAAGCTTTGGGTGGGATCAAGGAGGGGAGATGAAAAAGCTTGTTTTCAGTGACCAACTTCCTTATGTGTGTGGACAAGCGTCATGGCAGGGACAGCTGTGATGCTCGTGTTATCACTCAGGCATCTGAATTCTGGCTACTTCTCTGTTCTAGAGAAAGGCATAAGCAGAAAACAGCTAATTTACTTTCTCAGTTGGCCAGGGAAACAAACTGATAGGTTTTGGAGAGAATCACAGCCTTCAGGCAAAGACTGAGGGTGAGAAGAATAGAAAGTGGTGAAGTAAGGTTTTCCATAAGAAAACTAACTTGCTGATGTACTGTGAAAAATTGATAATGAGTAGTGGTATTGCAGCACTCAGCTGAATTGCTTCCCAACAAGCTCTAGAGTGAGCAGAAAAAGGTTGACTCTCCATTTTCTCTACCAATAAGTGAAGACTGAGTTTCTTCCTAGGTAAAAAGTGGAGAACTGAACTAGAGCAGGGTGGGAATGAATTCATTGACTTCAGGAGCCTTCTTTTGGTAACAGAGTAGCCACTTGCTTTTCTCTGCTTCCTTCATCTTTCTCTCTACTCTGCAGTAGCACTTAATTGACTGAGCTTTAGTAATATGGATGTTGACAGAGGTCTTTGCAAAGTCTGCATTTGTGTTGGAGCCAGCATACTTATACATGGTAAATGTCATTCCTTACAGAGTTGTTCTTTTTCTTATAATCAAACCCAGGCACCTGAGACCACACATTGACCAGTCACAGCCTGGGCAGCGTGAATCGATCAATGAAGTCTGCAGAAAATCTGCTGCAGAGTATTTGGTTGGACTTTCCAGCAAGGAGAGACTAAAGATGCCTAGAGACTATGAATTACTTAATAAAAATAGGCCTGTGCATAACTCATGAAAAAGAAGATAAGTGAATAATTCATCATTATTTTCATCGTAGTTTAAACAAACCAGATTCAATCATGTGGAGAAAAGGAAACCTCTCGTCTCATCTTTTTTCTTGCAAACTAAGCAAATTAAATCTAGGAGTTATGGAGAGATTATAAATGCAGGAACCAGGGTGGCATGGGATAGGAGAAATATTAAAGATTAGAACTGCACTTTGTGTATAAAATTCTAGAACTTGAACATTTTCCTTTCATTTTTACAACAAATTTGGCTTGGAACTTTTCATTACCTGTATTATTGTACTGCAAGCCAGCAGACAATCCCTGCAGTAGATTTCCAAGGGTCTCCTCAGAATATGTTCCTCTAAATAAGTTGAGAATTTACTTATAAATAAGAATTAGCAAGGCCTGAGTCCTGGGGAGGTCTTTCAAAATAAAATAATAATCAAAAAAGTTGGTAACACTAGAAAGTGTTTGATACACCCTGGTTTCAGCTGACTTTAGGTAGTATCATTTAACCTGCCTTTCATATGCAATGCATGTCACCTTGACTACACACTGGGCGGTGTCCCTGAGCCCCTGCCACTGCTATGACCCAGTGTGATGACCCATCCATGCTGCGGATGGCAGTAGCACTGTAGGGACTCCATGTAACATGTGCTAGCCAAAAGAGAGGTGTGTGCTTACTTTGGCTCCAAAAGTAAACTGCTGAAGTTTACTGCAGTTGCTCTGAAGAGGAAAGGGGAAAGAGAATCAGGGCGACCAATTGAGTTGCCAGTCAGTTGTTAGCTGCAGTGATGTGAGGTGCATTATTGGTGCAAGCGTTGCACGCACCGGTTGTGCAGGAAACCATGGCTTCAGGAGTGCAAATGTTGGACACTTTGGGAATACACTCAGCCATGAGGAAGGGAAAGGTGTTTACTGTTGCTGGAGAAGGTCCCCAGGTGATGCTCCCTACCAAATTAATTATTTATTTATAAATCACTATTATTTTCTTTAAATACGCATCCTCAAGTAATTAACTATTAGACGAACAATCACGTGCCTCAAAGAAAGATTGCCTGAACACAAAGATTGAAACCCAAACTTTCAGTGACCCTTGTTCATCTAAATTTCTAATTGAAACAGGAATGGAGACTACACTGGATGCATTTAAAAAGGAGGTGAGAGCATGTTAACTCACTATGTTTCTTTTTGATGGCTTAAACCAGATGTGGAACATCCTTATAGCATAGTTTGCCTCTCCTGTCTGATGTGTGCTTTCTTCATGCTGGTTTTCTGGGGCACACTCCTTAGAAACAGAGTTTTAGAGACAAAGAGCTCTCTGCTGGGCATATCTGAAACTGCTAGACCCAGAAACAAAATAACTGGGACTTCATATTAGTTGGGTTTGCTGGCAAACCCATGCTAGAGTTTGCCATGCTGTTTAAACAAAACCACACAAATTGCCCCAGGCCTGGAAGGCTGGGGTTTGTCTGAGTTGCACATGTTTTGATTGTCTAGGAAGGATCTCAAACATAGCCAGCTGATTTTGGTAGATTAAAAAATACTGCATTTCGAACATGTGAAGCTGCTGCTCTGATAGCTGTTTCAAGCACCTAAAATTATAAGCCAGTAGGTCTCCTGCTCTTGGTAGCACTCTTATTCATTATTCTCCTGATGTGTTCAAATTCCAAGATAAAATTATAAACTGAGTAACTGGTATTTAGAAAGGCTTAAATACCTGAACTCATTAAGCAGAGAAGATTATCTCGGAAAGGCATGTCATCTCTAAAGTGGATTTTTATGCAGCTTGGGATTCAGAACCGCGTTAGATTTAAGATTATCTCACATTGGACCAACACATTGTTACAGAATCTATTTTAAGCATTCCAAAGTGTCATTATCACTATTATTATTGCTCATTACCTAGACTGATAGGAACTCCAAGCTCCTGCCAAGGTTATAGAGCCAGTACAAAAGGAACTTTACAGTGATCATATATTTCGCAGTTCAAAACCTCTAAAATCTTTCAAAAGAAGGCAGTCCATTTTCTTTCAGTTCAGCTCGGAGGGGTTTTTTTGCTTTGTTTGAAAAGAACAAAGCACCATATTTTAAAAGATATGCAATCAGACCAGGACTGAAAACAAATGTAGCAGTATGACCTGCTGGGAGACAGAAGGTAGAAGAAATTATTTTCTGAAGAGTGTTGCAACAGAAAACAGATTTGGAGAAGACAAAAAGGAACTTTCTCATTAAATAAGAGGACTAGAGCAAAATCTGAACTGTCAAAGCTTGCCTGCATTTTTTCTCTCTTTTACAATTTGTCTCAGCCTTAGCCTAGGCAAAACACACCTGCATTTGGTGTGGAGTTGTTATCTTTCAGGCAGCCCATAGCTACAAGGAGAATTGGGAAGATAAGCACAGGTGTGACAAGATAATATATAACACACTTCAGTGTGTTATAGACAGAGTGTCAAATGGACCCAGCATCAGTGAGTAAATGGTGTATGAATGCATCCACCCTCAGCTGCAGATTTGGCTGTGCAGGGACTCCCAAACTGATGGCAATGTCTAAAGGGAAAACAGCTGACAACCAGCTTGGCCCTGGTGTGTCAGGCGGGCAGAATAAATCCACCTCCCTGCCTGCAGTGACCTACTGGAGGGTGCATCTCTCCATTGGGTGCAGTTTAACCATGAGCAGTTTCCTTGGGGCCTTCACAACCGTACTGTGACACTATTGGTCTAGCTAGGACTGGGACAAAGGCTTCAGTCAGGCACTTCCCATGACTGAAGAGACTGAATAGCTCCTGAGTGACAACAAAGATGGATATGGGGAGCTGCTTGCCCTAGACATTCACACCCAGAAGTACTGCCAGGAGGTTTAACTGAGGAGCTGCTATGTAGGAAGAAAGCGTGGTGTCTGCAGTAGGAGCTGAAGGGAGCTCCTGGCAGATGGCGCGCATCATGGAGTGAGGGGGTGTCTCAGGAGCTGGTAAGGGGGTGAAAAATGTTTGGGAGTTGATGCTATCAAGAAAAAGCATAAAAATGTCTTGCTTCCATAGCATGGAAATTCACCCACAAGGACTATACTAAATTCAGTGGTGCCACGGGGCTCATTTTTAGAAAGGCAGTAAATGTGGATTTAAAATATGTAAGCAATAGGGAACTCACCACATAGGCAAAAACATTCAAATGGTTAACCGCACTCATAGCTAGAAATGTAGTTCTTATTTCTGATCCAAACTCATACCACTTCACTGCCTCAGTGCTCAGTTTCACTTACTGATTCTGTCTGCTGAATTTAAGATCCTGCTACTATCAGCAGTTCTATATGTAACTATCAAATAGTTATCAACAGACCATATTCAAGTCACCTCCTAACCTTCTCTTTGATAACTGAATTCTTAGAGGATGATATCATTCACATTCATATTGTCCCTTTTTCCATTTTTTGTTTTGGTTTTGGTTTGTTTGTTGTTGTTTGGTTGGGGTTTTTTTTTGTGGGTTTTTTTTGTGGTTTTTTTTTTTTTTTTACATTTCTTTGCAGCTTTTTATTATCCCTTCATCATCAAGGATACTAGAACTAGAAATAAATGTCAGGGCTGTCTTCAGCTGAGCCCCATTAGCTTTTGGGAACCTTCTCTTCCCTAGACCATCCTCCACAGCACCTCATGCATTTCAAGTGGGGGTGCCTAATGAACGGGTGAGTTTTCAAACCTGCCTGATGGCTGAGTGTGAAGCAACGTGGCAAATATTAATTGGGAGTCTATTCTTGAACATATGAGACAGCAGGGAATAAAGAACAAAGTCAGTGTGGGCGAATTGCCTGGAAGCAAGAGATACTGCCACTGACTACAGCAAGTCACCTACTGTGTTAACATGCTGGACTTCTATTATTTCTTTTGGGTTTAGTGGGAATTTCTTCCATACATAAAAATATTTTCAGTCATGCAAGAAGAAAGACTCCAAGTTCACCCACTTTTTTCATGGCAATGCAGATGCTCACTGAACCTGAGTTCTGTTCACAAAATAATAGAAAAGCAGAGATGGGGCAGTATGCCCAGGGACCATCGCTGTGATTCCTTTAGCAGGGTCCTTGAAACACTCAGCTTTCTCTTTTGAGTAGTGACAAGATTTAAAAAACACGAGATGAAACATGCTTGTTTCATCAAAACAAAGTATGGAAAGGTTTAACTGGGGACATGAGCTGCTTCTGTCAGGGCAAGATGCACAACATGCATTAAACAGAAAAATGATGAGGGATGCACTTCTGGAACAGTATGGTGATAGAGGTTATCCAGAAAAATCAAGACAGTGAATAAAACCAAAAGTTTGAGCTTTTTTCTTTTTTTCTTTTTTTTTTTTTCCTTTTTTTTTTTTTTTTTAATTAAGCTCCTTGTTTCCAGCAACATCATCTGTGGTATGCTGCTTGGTCTTTATAAGGGACTCTCTAAAGAGAGACAATTATGAATTTAGTAACAAGATAGTACTTTTAATATTTCCTGTAATGTGTTTCTGAAGTCTAACCCATGTTTTCAGAAGACTGTATCAGAGATAATCAGTGGGAAGTCAGGAAAGTGGCAATAAATATGTGTGGTAGAAAAGCTAATCAAAGGACCTTGAAGAGAAAGAGAAAACATAATGGTCTTCACCCAGCCCCCTTTCCTTTACTCCTCTACGAGTTGGTAACATGTTCATCTCCAAGCAACTGGTTACAGGAGCAATAAAAGCAGCCTCCACCATGAGAAAAATGAGCAAAATAGAGATATGTGAACATGAAACAACATCAAAGGAGAGAATAAACCATTTCCTTCCTTAAAATTTTAGGATAGCAGTGGCTCTAAATGAGAAACAGCTTGTGTAATCTCTCCAGTACACTATATTAGATCACCTTACTCTGAAGACAACACAATGACCCACTCTGCAATCTGCACAGGCCAATTTGGGAGGTGATACTGTGAGGAGCAGGACAAAGAAAAGTCTGCCCTAAATCTGGAAAGAGTTTATGACAATTATCTATTCAGAAATACTTCAAGCACAAGAATAGCGGCCAAAGCACAGCTTGTAAACTGTCATCATTTATTAAAGTGAGAGTGTGTTGAGAGCTAGGAACTATAAAAGTGAGCCTCTGGGAAAAAGAAATAACCAAGGAATGAAGGAGTCAGAGGGAGATGTTGTAAAAGGTAAACCATTTCAAAGAAGTTAAAGATAGAAAAGTCCTGCTAGGTCATGTAAGTCATTGCCCTTCTGAGCGCATGAGAAAGAGACAACAACAGAAAAGCTCTGGGCTCGGACATCATACACTAGCCAAGGTCAAACAGCAACAAATTAAAGAGAAAATGGGCACCCACCTCCAGGGACGGTCTCTGCCACGGCCTCAGGGGAACTGGCAACACAGGGCTCACTTAATCCTCTCACCTGTCTATTATGACTCTCTTGAAAAGAGAGAAGCATCTTGGATAGACAGTCATAAATATCTGCCCTAAAGACATTCTTTTTCCTTTGCTGATAAATAAAAGAAAGTGAAAAAAGTCCAGGTGTGAGAGGACACCAGGTCAGCGCGGGAGAGGTGCGACAAAATTTGGTGATGGATTGGGTCCTTCAAGCCCAGCTCTCTTTCTAACTATTTGCAGGAATAGGTCAGTGACTGCGACGCAAGCTGCTTCACTCAGAGGTAACAAAGCTCAGAAATGAGCAGCGACAAATAGAAAAGAAATTGGAGAAAAGAGGAGCAAAGAGAAATGGCAGTGACAGGAAAAACTTAGTTGAATTTATGCTAACCAAAGCACCATTGGGGAATAAGAATAGCTTTGCAAATGTCCTGTAGGGGAAAGGAAATCCAGCTAGAAAGAAGTTTCATTAATAAGCCAGAAGATGAAACAACCAGTATTTCCTCAAAGGCCAAATTAACCCCTTACTATTTTTTTTCTTGACTAAAAAGGGAAAAAAAGGATGTAGCATTGGGAATAACAAATATCCTGCACAAATAGCCATTAATGTAATGCAGGTTAAAGGAACAGCTGGAAATTTTGAATATCCACTATACGTATTGGCTGGTCTGGTTACACTCATCCCAAGGTGATGAGGGAATTAGCCAGTTAATTTACTGAACTATTGGTAATTATTTTTAAAAGTCATGGAGAACTATGGAAGTCCCAAAGGCTGGAAATAAAGCAAATATAGTATTGATTTACACAGAAAGAAGAATGATCTTGGCAATTACTGCCCTCCACTTTCATCTTCAATCTCCAGTAAAATAATTGACCAGGCAGTACAAAAAGAGCTATTAGAAAACTTCAAGAGGGCATTGGAAACACAAGCAACAGGTGACATGGAATAAAGAAAGAATCCATCCTAGAGGGAATTATTGATGTTTTATGCGTATAAGACTAGAATCAAAAGGTAAGGGATAAAAATAATGAAATCGAAACAGAAGCCTCCCTTCAGCAGAGCACTTAAGAACATGCTTAAATCTTTCCAAGTAAGTTTTGAGCAACCACTGGATGAAAGGACAGGATTGTTTGCCTTCTCTAAGTTCAGCAATGAGCATAAATGATTTGCTTAATCAAGACCTACAGAGGAGCAGCGGCAGAAGGGAGACTGAAAAGGAGCCGTCTGCAAAACTGCAGGAGAGAGATTGAGGAAGAAGGAGTAAAATGTTCACAGGGTTCCCTCCAGTTTTGACTCTGGGTAATACCTTCGTTAGGGATGCAAAGGAGGTTGCAAAGTGCACACTCAGGTACTGAAGAGAAAGAGCAAAAACATGGAACCACATAGGGACCTAGAGAATTACAAGCAAGAAGTAACAAAAGGCAACCCACTGTAAAACAAAACCTGAATTCTACCAACACATCCAGGGGGAAATAACCCAAAGCAGAGTCAAGCAAGGAGAAGGAGAAACACAAATAAACAATGATGTCAGGTATTTAGGAAGAACAAAACTGGACAGCAAATTGTTCACTGCTCTTAACTGCTGAATAAAAAAATGTTGTAAAGCCACAAGATCATATTGAAGAGGGGTGAGGGACTTGCTCAGTGCACAGGAAGGTAGGTCCACCCTGAGAACCCTCATTAGGTACCAGGCCACCTAATTAGAAAAATACAGCAGGTGCAAAGAACAAAAGGCAAAAATGATTAAGGTGTCAAGGTACTGTGTTTGAAGAGAGATTCTGACATTAAAGTTTCATTATACAGCGTGGCTGTGTTATGATAAGACTTCAATCGTGCCTTCCACTGCATGTCCTACACAGAGAAAATTGCAGAAAGGATGCTGGGGGCTAGTCACATGCAATCACTTTTTATGATGCCTGTAGCTCCATTACTAGTACAGTGACAGCCCTAACAAAAATTCTGAGTTTACCAAAACCCAAATACCTGCTTTGAAAATGGAAAAAGGCAACGAGTGAGACTCTGTTGTGCTTCTTACAAAAGTAAAGCTCAGACTTTGCAGCCTAGAGGAAAGCAGAGTGACACAGATTTAAGCCACACATTCATGTTTCTAAATCTGTATGACTCCAACATTTTATATGCCTGCGACAGAGCTACCTTTGAGATTGCTACACGGAGAGCATAATCTCCAAAGCCCTACCTGAGACAGAAGCTAACCGTACATTAGATATGTTCCTGATATTAGAGATTCCTCAAGAACACTAAGTGCAACTTCTGCAACTATTTTCTTACTTTATTTTGTCTTTCTGAAGGTAATTCCCCTTTAATTATTTCCTTTATTTCCTGTCATCTTTCACTCAGGTCATCCCATTTATTCATATTTACTCCTTTCTTTCTTTTTTAATATTTAACATTTGTTTAAAGAATGCTTACTTTGGCTTTGAAAATGAACAACAAAGTAATTTTGCCAGTTTATTGAAGAAAATTATAGGTAGATAATGGTGAGAAAATAGTGACAGAAAATCAGAGAACGTATATGTATGGAAAAATGTGATATGTTAAATAGTGATATAACTGCATGGCAGGAGGTCATGAAGGTGGTCGGCTATCATTTCTACACCCCTGATTTAATTTAGCTATAGGTCAGAGTTGCTGGAAATCTAAATATCCATTAATAACCTCATGCTGTCAGTTCAGCTATCATTATTAGCAGAAAAAAAAAAGATGTGGGTTCACACACATGCTTGGTTGCCAACAACTAAACAGGTCAAAACAGGTATGAAATACGCTTTTGATGGCTAAACATCAACTCCCAGTCCAGGATTGAGACCTGTGCCTGAAAGATGTGGAGAAAGATCACTCTGGGTGCATTCACTCTGGCATTTCCCTTTGGAAGAGGATTTACCAGGGAGAGTGCAAAAGACACAGAAGCACTTCCTTTTGCCTGCCCGTTGCTGCATGGTTGTATCCTGACATGGAGCTGGAAAGCAGCTGTGCTTCTGCAGGGTCCCCTGTCCTTATCACAGCTGCCAGCCCCATTTCAGTCTTTCAGTAGTAATATCAATCCCCCAGCTTTTCTAAATATCTAACTGCATCCTCCCACGTAATAATTAAGGCCACAATAGCAACGTGCAGCTATGGCTGCTGCAGGATTTTGTTTCCAGGATCTTGTTTTCATTTTCTCACAAACACCTGTACCTTGAGCCAAAACTTCCCAAGATTGCCTTACGCCTGAGGGAGGATTTTGTTTTGTTTTTTTCCGAAAGCTTGATCAAATGCCGTGTGGCCAGGTTTTTAGAACAAGGAGATGAAAAGAATATGGATGTGGCTTCTTTGTCTTTTTATATAGCAAAAGTAGTTGCAACTTTATTTGATCCTTCTTTATATTTTCAGCAGCAAAGAGATCAGCCTCAAAAATATTTAACAGGATGGTAGCTTTTACAGGAGGTATTATGAGGTTTTGAAAGTCATATTTGGTGACGCAGGGAATTCTGTGCACACGTTCTCCTGCCTCAGCGCTGACACTTCTAAATGATACCAGTTCCAAACAGTGTTCTCCGAGAGGACTGCTCACTGAGTCAGTCTTTCTGAATTTGCCTTTTTTAATTTTGAAATGCTTCGTTTTGGATTCAGACAGCTTTTGTGAGTGAAAGCAATGCTCGCACCTATCCGCATTCAAAACAAAGGAGTGAGAATGGGAAGAAGTCCAAAAACGCCATGTCACAATATATATTCAAATCCTCTAACACATTTAAGGTAATATTATCCCAGTGGGTTAGATATTTACTTTTGACACTTTTTGGCTTGTTCTCTGCCTAGATGAAGCACTAGCTTGTGACCAGTTATAGTTCCATCCTTTTTAGGAAAGAAAAAGTAATCAGGCAATGGTTAATAAAAGCAAGCAATAGGTTATTTTCCATCAACTCAGCTGCAGCATTTCTCCAACCAAAATGCCTGACACAGCAGCCATCACATTTCTGAGAACCCTCCAAAGATTTACAGCAGTTTATTCTCCAAAAAATTAAAATCTGAAGAAATGAAATCTGATTTTAGGAGGAAAGAGATGGGGAAAGTATTGCCTGAAGGATTAAAAGCAAAAAAAACCCTCAAACCCTCACTGAAAGTCTGGGTAATAAAGTCAGAGTCTTTCAGCTTTGGCTGGAAATGGCATTCATTGATGGCATTTTTCAAATACATATATGTTTTAATATTTTAATATTTCTGCTGCTCTGTGAGGTATTACTGACTTCGGCATAGGCTGGCATTCCTGACGAAGCAGTCTCAAGTGCCATCAAAGGGCTTTAGCAGCTACAGGAGGAAAGCTTCTAACTCACAAGGTGAATTAGAAGCCAGGCAGCTCTGTGTTTAATATCCCCCTTGGAAAGGTGCATATCTGTTAGCAATATAACCTTCAGGAACACCTTCAGAGTGCTATCCTGAAGATCCCTAGGCCATCCTATTTCCTCATGCCTTTCGGAGCTGGCTGCTCCCTTCCCTCAGATGCCCTGAGGCAAACACACCCGCACCCTGAAATGGCTCAGAGCTGACTTCCATACCTGCCATGCTGGCTCATGCCGGTGGTCTCTGATGCGCAAATGAACCAGCAGTGCTGAAATACAAGATGAGAATTTTTTAATTGCATTCGATGAACTATTATGATTTTGAAACCTTTTTACCTCTTCAGCAATTTTTTATTAGCTTTGCTGCAAGGAACATTTAAAAAAAAAGTAAAAGTAGTTCATGGATTTTTTTTGGCTTTGCTATAATTTTAGGGTTGAGCTAAATGTTAAATCACAAAGGACTAAAAATATTTCCCACCAGATTTCCCTTAAATTTAGAATGGTGAAGAGCAGTGCCATTTCATTCCTCTTTTCTTGGCACTTGTGAGACTGCATGGCAAATACCATGTCTGGTTTTGTGTCCCTCAGAAATCAGGACATTGACCGACAGAGTGAGCTAAGCAAAGGGCCACTGAGATGTTTGGGGTGGCAACACTTGGTGCACGAGATTAAGATGAAGAAACAAGGCTTGTTCAGCCTGGGAAAGAGAAAGGAAAGCTTTGATAGACCCACTAGCAGACTGCTAGTACTCACAAAGAGGTAATTGAGAAGACAGAGCCAAGCTCTTCCCTGAGATGACTGTAGAACAGAGTAGCAGCTGTAATCTGAAATAGGGACTGTCCAGACAGGATGTAAGGAAAAACCATGAGTACAGTCAGACTTTGAAGCAGATTACCCAAAAAGGTTGTACAGGCTCCATTCTTGGAGGTTTCCAGCACCTGACTGAATAAAGCCCTGGGAAGCCAGGTCTGAATTCAATACTGACTCTGCTTGGCACCGGAGATAGGGACCTCTCTAGAGTCCTTCTTTTCCAGACTATGTGGTTCTGCATTTCTCCTAGGCACTGCACACTACTAATTGATAGACGCTGCTGCTACTGCATGTGGTGAATATATACAATAGCTATCTTGGCGCAGCATAACGACTGGGGGGAGCCAGGGAAGTTCTCCTTTTGTATGCTGCACACCTGGGGGTTTCAGGAAACATCACATTCAAGCCCCAGTGCTCCTATAGATATCCTTGATGAATCTGAATCACTTTGGCCCTCAGATTCTCTTTTTGCAAGGCAGGAACACCCACAGAAAGAAGCAGAAAACTTTCAGGGGTTTTTAAAATCTAGTGCGTCCCTACTGAAAGCTTCTTTGTGTTCTTTTCCATTTACAAAGCCTGTTTTAGCTGGCATACTCTCAGAGGCACGGATATGCAGCTAGGGCTTACAGGTAACAACTGTTTCCCTAAGTATTTATTGATGTGCTTTGTTGTTCTGTTTGGAACCACTGGCCATTTAAAAACAGTATTATTGCAAGGAGTTGCTTATGCAGTGATCCACTTCTGCAAAAGGTGCTTCTCCAGCCATAGCAATTCTACATCGAAATGTATAGTGATGTGCACAAATCATTTTTGTGGTTCCTAAGCAGACACATGCAGCACCACACCTGCCTGAAACTGCATGCTGAAAAGCCAGACATTTCCTCTTGCTTGACTCATTCCACTCATGCTTGCTTTCAGAGAGGAATGGGAAACATCAGAGACTTTTCTGCTTAAATTAGGAAAGTTATTTTCAGCACAACTACTGTCTGCCAGACAAGGCAGTGGAGGTGATGGTCTTCAGGGCTTAGACACTGAGCTCCTCCGTATTCCCCCCTCTGGATAGAACTCAGACTTTTTATCATCCTGGCCTCCTTGTCCATCCAAGCAACCATTTCTCCATGTAGCAACACACAGCTCTCTGCTACGAAATTAGTGAAAGTCTGAGGGCTGTGGAGACAGTCCTGAGGACCCCAAGACCTGCCCTGAACTATAGGTAGATCCATGCATATACCAGCATTTGAAATGGGCGCTCCCCCATCCAAGCTCATGCTCCTATTTCATGTGCACATGGAGCCACCAGCTGACTTCTGGGACAGCCTTGTTCAGCAGTGCTGAGAAGCACACCTCTGACCAAACCCAACCACTGGAGATGGGGTGACAAAAAAGGGGGCTTCAGTGGCAGGTCTAGCACAAGTTCCCAGCATTTGCTGCTGCAGCAGTCTTCCTGCCAGGGACCTGGTACAGGGGTTGGCTGGATTATTTTACTACAAAGGTTGAGGCCAAAGGCGACCATAACATGGTTTGATGTAACCTCCCATGTATCAGAATTACACCTGTTGGGCAAAATACAGAATGGACCTGGATGTGGTTAAAGACACCTTCTAGAAAGGCACTCATGGCACAGAAACCCCTGTGCAGAGACCAAGCTTTGGCACCAGGAGCTGCAGTGCTGTCTGCCCAGGCTTTGGCACCAGGAGCTGCAGCGCTGTCTGCCTGGGGCAGAAAACCGTCTGCAGGATCTGAAGGAGGAGGGAATAACAGCAGCCTTTTTTTTCCCTTTGCCAGCAGAGAGGAGGGAAGCACCACAGCCTTGTGATCCTGGGCCTGCAGCGCTGGATGTCTCATACTACTTTCACTAAAGGATGTGTAACTAAAAACAGCCATATGGACTTTTTATCTTGTTTTTTTAAAAGAAAAAAATTTACCTCCTTTAGCAGACTCTCTCTGTGCAATTGTTGAGATTAGAATGAATGTTTACAGCCCAGTTATAGTCTCTTGACAACAGGGTTTTATAATTAATAGACTTCACAGACCTCTAGCTACTGATTCTCACATTAAAAAATGGACTGAGATTTCCAGCAGAATAATTATACACATGTACAATCAGTGATTAATGAGCTTTTTGAAGAGAGCTAAAACCACTGAATCATAGCATGTGACTTTGGTATCAAGGGCAACAATCACAGTATCAAGAATTTGTAGCCTTGAATAAAAACAAAAGGCCAAAATCTGTACTCTTTTTACAAGCCATGCAAGCCATCAATTTCCCTGAAGTGGCATGGGGTGTGTGGCAGGGGGAATTTTTCCTGCGCAGTTTTTTATCACTTTAACCATTATATCACATGCGCACCATGAGGCTGCCAGTTGGTCTGGCTGTCCCCATACTAATAAGCCTGCTCATGTAAAGTAATTATTCACCCCTGTGCACATCCTCTGCCAGCTTCCAAAACCACCCAAAACGTTCTTGTAAGGCATAAAAAGGATACTTTGGTTGGCTGGGGTTTTTGTTGTTTGCAGGCCGGGCTCTCTGATGTGCTGATGGACAGAGGACGGGGGAGGAGGGAGCCTGCCCCTGCGTACTGAAACCATTGTGTGCTTCTGACACTTCTTGCTCGAAACAGACAGGAAGGCAAAATATGGAAACAGTGCAGAGAAGGTCACCCTCAAGTTACTTCAAACCCAGCTGAACCTCTGATCTGCTACATGTCTTACCAGTGAGTTGAGGCTTTTTGTGACACTCTGTCTCAATTTCCACACCAAAGAGGCTCAGATAAGCTTATGCCCCTGCCTGAACCTCTGAACCTTTTGAAGTTTTCTCTCACCTTCATTTCCCCTGCGTACTGCTGGTTTCTCTCACGCTGACTGAGCTCTTAGAGAACTACCGAGCCCTGAAGGAAATGATAGGAAACACAACTCAAAAACAGAAGCAAAAGTAGTGTTTTCACGAATTACAGGCTGGTGCATGTAGAAGTATAGCCAGCGGTCCCAGGGAAATCCTAACATAGGGTATCTGGTAAGTACGACTTTGAGAGCACGTCATTAAACCCAGGCAAGGAGTGCTAATGAACAGAGACATTCACTAGTGTTATTTTATACCTCTGCTCACATCGAGCTGTCCTGTGCAAGCATTTCATCTGGGATGACAGAAGGAAGACCTGGAAGCAGAAGGCTGTGGGCCTGGAGGTCAGGAAGAGGTTTTCTATTTCTGGCTTTGTCACCAGCTGCCTACTGCCTTGGACAGGTCACTATACCTTTTGCTGTCTTACCTTTACACAGGGGAGTCAGAGGACTTCTTTCCTTCACAGGTCATGGTGAAGCTTCACTCATCAGTATATGTGAAGTATCTGAGACCTTCTTGCTCTGATGTTGTTTCTGTGAGGGATGCTAGCATCCCTCTTGAGAAACATGAAGGTGAGCTTGGTTTTCTACTTTTATTCATCTTGGAACTTGTGAAGCCAGGTTTCACCCCGTGCTAACCTGGGACCATTGGATGGCTGGGATCATCACCTTTTTCTTTAGGACTGTTGATGGTGGAGCAAACTGAATGCAGATGGGTGAAGTTTTGAATATTGAAAGTAAATTAGGATGTAGGACTGTTGCCTGTAAACTGGAGACACATTTACCTACAGTGCCTTTTTCCGGGGCCAGGAGCGCAGCAGCTATTTGTTATCAGCAATAGCATACTGCTGCCACAATAATTGAAACAGACTGCTCCCTCCAGGAAACACCAGGGAGCAGTGCTTTTTCTGTGAATGAGGGCTAGACAAGTAGGAGAAAAAAAACATGCAAAATGCAGATAAATATGGGTAAGAGCACCCACGTTCAGCTGAAAGCACGACCTCATTGCATTCAGCATCACAATAAACACAGCAATGCTACAGGTGGCAGATCAGCAATGCCTATTTACCTATAAGCAAGCAGCAGTTTTCCCTCCTGGAGAGTGGCGCTTGCCTTTCACTCACAGAGCTCTCCCTCAGGCTGGTAAGCTTGATAACTGCAGCTTGATCGCTGTAGTATTTTCCCCAAAAGGTATCTCCTGCAGAGATGTGTCTACAAAGTCCTGGTGTCTCCTGGGGTTCTCCAGCTCTTCCTTGCCCAGCTATAGCTTTGAGCACGGGAAAGAGTTAGTTGTAGATCATAATCAAGACTTATATGGCCAGAAGACAAGAGACAGATTTGCTTCTGACTTCTTTATAGCCAGGACAAAGATAGACAGTGTTGTGTAGGTAATAATGTTTTGTTTTATGTTCTTTTACTGTATTCCCTAGAATGGTCCTATGTAATTTCTCACTTTGTAGAAAAAGGGCTGTGAGTTTCCTTCAGCCCCCTGCCAATATCTACATAAAACCTCCAGATACATTAAGGGATGTGGACAGAGAACCAAAATAAGCACTCTTGACACTTTTGTTTGTTGTTACTAATTGGGAGCACAGTTACTGCTCAGTATCACAGAAGCATCAAAAACGTGTTGAATGCTGGAGAATGAAAAGTGAGAGCACAGTTCCTGCCCCAGGTGAGCATGATCTGGGAAGCTGTGAGACATCTTGCAAAGAGACTCAGAACTGGGCTTTGATGATTCATTATCTCTGCACCCTATGAACTGCAGACTAGCTTTAGATATAGACTTCATGTCTCAAACAGTCCCTCTTGAAAAATAACCTTCCTGGTGATGTTTGGGCCAAAGAAACAGTAACAAATAGTTACAATTCTGCAATCCTTTTTCTTAATGCCTACAATATTGCATGAGATCTCAGAAGGGGTCTTGGATCTTAAATTCCTATTTCCTTACCAAAGACTGTTGCAGGAACTCACTGGTGGAGGGATGATAAAAGCAAGCAGTTCATTTCACCATTTTGACTTCCAAATCAGCAATAACAAAGCTCTGGGCTTCTGTTTCGTGATGTTTCCAAATGAACAGCACTTGTTTTCCACTCACTAAACTGGGAATTTGCTGCCTCATGCTGTTCTGGAAACTCACCAAGAGGTTGAGAACCACTCTGGGGTTTTTCTTCCCTTCACATCTTTGCTAGTCATAAGTGTTTCACAGGCCAGATTCTAGACTGCTGCTTCCTTGCTAGCACTCCACCTGTTTGTCATATGCAAGTCCACTTCTTCCACAACAGAAGTGTGCGATCTGCAATGCTAAGAGGAACATGCAACAGCAAAAGTCGTTTTAATTACCAAAGGTAGAGCACATTTGGAGGACAGCTCTAAAGTCTACTGATCTCTGTGGAAGTCTTTTTCCACTTCCCTATGCAGGCGTTTGATCAGATCCCCAGCCAAGGAAATTTTCTGCTGCTGCTTAGCTGTTTTTTGCTGTAGGCTGACTGATCGCTGCACTACTCACTTGCCTCAGAGTTGGTCCACTGACCAGCCTGAAGAGAAATGCTGGCTCCTTGCCTACTCTGGTCATGATGCCTTTTTTATCCCCTCTCAATTTTCCCTGATTCTGTTCCTGTTTGCCCAATGCTGTTTCTGCCAACTCCCAGGAGCCGAATGCTGCTACCGAAAAAGAAATCCCTGCATCTCACAGCCCTACAGAACCACTGAAATGTACAGTCAAGAGGAGAGTGATGAAGAGTATATCTAAAAATGGAAATAGTTTTAAAGGGCCCACCAGACTGAAATTGCTCACAAATTATAAAAGGCCATCTCTGTAAGTTGCAGGGGTAGTTTCTGTACTCTGTAAGTGATCCCCATCCTCCTCAGGACTTCTGCAGGAGACCATTTCTGTAAATTCTGATTCAAAAGCCTGTCACCTGATGTAACTCCGGGGGGCAAAAGCAGCGTTACTTCAGTGCAGCTCCAGCATGAAAATGTTAATGAAGTATATGTCACTGAGAAACCAATTGTACCTGCAGGGTAAGAAAAAGTCACACATGAATGCACGAAAACTGGGCATGCTGCATAAACTGTTGATTGAAATCTCCTTTCCACCCCTATGTGAGCACATTGAGTGTAAACAAGATCGGCACATAAAAAGAAGTAAGACTGATGATTTTCCAGATTAATAAACTACCTGGATTTTCTTTCATTTTCATTTTCCTGCAGTACTACTTAGGTGTTAGGAAGGTCAGATACACTTTCTGCTTCCTCTGTGAATTAAAATACTCAGAACAATATTTTCCAGGATAAATAATACAGCGGGAGCTACCGGATTCTTCTTTCATGATGTGAAATCCCGGAAGAGTTTGACAGCCTCTCCTCAGAATACCAAAACAAATGTAATTTGGTGCCAGCAGTTGGATTAGTCTGCTGTGTAAATGCTCGTGAGCACAGTGGCACCTCCATTGATTTCATTAGGGGAGCTCCTATAGAACTGTATCATAAACCTCATGGTCTTACAAATGACAATTGCTTAAGCACAACCTGCAGTGCCTGCTGTTATGTTATCTTTGGAATGAAGAAAGATGCTCATGGACTTAATGAAGACAAAGGGAAGTATTTGTTAGGACTGTAAATGAAATAGGAAATTCCATCTAGAGCAACATATTGGGTGCCATTGCTTTGTTATCTGATTTCCTGTAGCACTAGTAGAAACGGTGTGTTTCAATTAAGATTTTACTTAGATTTTGTTGAAAAAAGATCTATGGAATCAGACTTTGTGAACACAGTTTTATTAAAACCAAGGGATTGTGTGGAATTGCCCCAAAATTTTCCAGAATTTCCTTTTAAAAGCAAGCTGTGGAAAAGCTATGCTTTAAAAATGCAGATATATCCTTTCCATATTTTTAAATGATACTTCAGTCATTCTGTCATCCTGTTTTGAAATAATCTGTTATTTAACTTTTTAACAAATTTTACGTTGTATAATATAGTAGATTATACATAGTTAGAAGCTTATTCATAGCACCTCAATTCACCTTTTTATGTTTTCATGAAGTGTAATATGAAGAAAAGTCAAATTTATAAGGAAACAGATCTAATGGCTTTAAAACCCTTTGTTTCTGTGGGGAACTCAAACATCTTTTATATAGCTTCTTATTCTCAGGAGTGGTGTTCTTTGGCAGGTCAGAGGTTCATCTTCCTCAAACCTTAGAATAAAGCCAGATGAAAAATGAAGAGTGGAAAGTCAGGAAAACTGTTTAAGAAGACAGGAAGCAGAGAAAGATTTTTACCTCAGCATCAACAAAGCTAGAAAGGGACAAAAAATGTTACTTGAAAGACAGTGTGCACATGCACATGGATATATACACGCATGTACATACGTACATACCTGTACTCAGTCTTGTATACTTAGTCACTGACTCCATTTTGGTAGTAGATGAAAAGACACGCACAATGAGAAAATGTCCTTTATCCAAAGCTTGCAACTGTAATACAGAGGATATGAAAGATGCATCATCGCCTGGTGGAAACCAGACCCAGAAAGATGAGGCCCAAATAGTGAATTCAGTCCATGAGATCTGTGTGCCTAAATGACTTTGAATATTTGCCCCTGAACAGCACCTCCAAGGACCCACAAAAAGCAAATAGATGAGGAACATACATAAACCAGATTTTTTTAATGTCATAATTGAATGCTTTATCCACAAAAATCACTATTTCCTCCCTGCCTGTATGAGAATTTGCAGCTCATGTGGCATTCACTGCCTTATGTTCTTCTGTGATAGCAGATTGTAACTGTATGCACAGTAGCCTAAGCTGCTCTCAAATAACAAAATTATCAAAACCCAAGTAATGTTCACTACTACAATTTGCTTCAATAGCCATAACAGTAGGAACAAAACAAATCCTCTTTCATTTCTTATTAAATGCTTTGACAGTATTAGAAGAATGTCCTGATTTTCTTTATTTATTCTGTTACATTAATAAAATGGAGACTTTTAAGGAACTGAAAAGCTTTGAAGAAAGGCCTTTCAATCCCAAACCAGAAAAGATTACTGGGAGGAATCTTTACAAAAAAAATGAAATTTAAAATGACCAGAGTAGAGTCAATGTCCACTCTTAAAGGCTACATCATTCATAGAGTGCAAGGCAACTGCTTAATAATAGAAAGCTGTTAAAGACCAGATTTTGCACAGAGTAAGGTCTTTATCAGAACTGGCAGAAGAAAAATGTGCAAATACTGCAAAGCACACAGAGATGGTGCGATACCAAAGAGGCCCTGAAATATTCCTCCTCCTAAGCTACATGTCATGTATTTTGAAGGTCAGCTTACTTTCCACTAACAGCAAAAACTGTAATTCCTTTAACAGAAGAATTAATTAAGCTCCAAGTGAGAGGTGAGTTTTCATTAATCACTCTGAAACCACTAACTTTCCCTGAACCATCCTACTGGTATGTGAAAAGGTTGTTAAACATTTCTTAAGTCAGAATTGCTTAAATTGGCCTCACAACACTGACAGGACCAACCTGAAATCTCTTTTTATAAAGCACACTGTTCTTTCTCATTGAATTAGTGCCAAAAGTGCATGGAGTCCTGTCCAGACAAATTAAGCAAGAAAAAAGTGGAAGTCTTGGCCCCTTCAAAATCAATTGAAGCGCCCGCACAGGCATCAGTGTGTCCAGAAGGTTCTTTTGCCAAGAAAGCTCCAGCTGAAAGTTATATTTATTCTCTCTCAAACATAACGGAAAAAAAGCCTTTCCCAAGGCAATTATTTTACTCCTAAAGGCATTATTAAATACATAGCTGAGTTTCCCCAGGACTTGAGCCCTGGAAGCCTGATACAAAGCTGCTTTTTGGGCATGGTGTCACCCAATTGTATTTTTTGTTTGCAAATCAAAACATTCCTGAGGAATAAATGTTATTGCCGTCTCATGGGTGAGCTCCTCACACCTTGCCCTTAAGATCCTCTGTGAAGGGTTGTTCCTGGCATCACGATAGCTCTGGCTCTTGTCCCCTCCTTCCTGAGGGGGAGAGCCTTCTCCAAATGCGATCCCATGGCTGCTGCAGGGAAGCTTTGATCACAAAACTCACAGAGATGTCTTCACTGGGAAAGCATTTTTTGCTTCAGAGTGTAGAGTCAAGATGCACAAAAGGAGGGTAACAAGTGACACAGAAGTGTTCTAGGCATAAGAGCAGTAGAGTGGTGTTCAGGAGGGACACTGCAGCTCATCTCTTCACCAGTGATTCTCGCTACTGCTATAGTTTTCAGCTGTGCAGGAATAGGCACCGGCAATGTACAAAGGAGTTTCAACCCATGTCAACATTGATGGGGAAAGAAGGGAGAAAGATTATTCTAGCTAAGCCCAATTAAAATTAGATTTTAAAGTAATGTTAAGTTAGCCATTTAGTCAAAATTCTGTACACAGAGTTAAAATGAAATCTTGTTTCATGCAACTGAACTTAGGAAGCAAGATAAAAACCTTCGTATTTAGGATCAGCATTTTCATCTGTTAATGAAAACATCATGAAACTACAAGGCAGAGGACAGCATTTTCAAAACATCTCAGATCAGTGGCTGAGAGACTCCTTTATTCCAGTTTTCAGTAGTGCCAATTATGCTTTGCTATGAACATATGTTGAAATCTGCATAAATTCATCAAGTTATTCATGCACATGATGGGTTTTCAGACACAGGAGTTACAGACCTTGTTGCATCAGTATCACATGGCTTCAAGGAGAGACTGTGGTGCTCACAGGAGGCATGAGACAGGCATTTAGGAATAAGTATTGCTGTACCTGCCAATCACAGCCATAATACATGAAGCACAGCAAACTGTCTTTTATCTCTCTTTCCCCTCTACCACAAGGCTTTCAGCTCTTCCGTCAGCAGCACGGTGCCACCACAGAGCTGCTACACAGCAATGAGCTGAATGCTGCTGACCACCTTGCAGAAAGCACATTTCTCAATGCTGCTGCCTTCACTGTCACTCCTCCACCGCCTGCTAACCCCTAACAAGCCCAAGAAAGGAAAGCACCACACTACTGCTTCACCACTGAGATGTAGAGGAAGCAAGTTTTCTTTCTTCTTCCTAGTTACTCGCCAATACATATCTTGTGCATGCACCTCCTACCTCAATGGGACATAGCCACATGGTGCTGGGTTGAACTGGGAATGAAGACCAACACTGCTCCCTACCACCATGGCTGGTGGCACAGCAGGGATCTCTCCTGCTGTGGCTGACTTCACCACTGCTGTGATTGATAGGCTTGAAAGAGCTGTTCCAGCACAATGCAGGAAGTGAGCTGGGACAGCCTGTCCAAAAAAACACCCTATGCTTCAAAGCAAAACAGAATGTGCAGGACAATGGTCAAGACTGGCTTGGGCAAAGTCAGTTTAAACATTGAAAAATACTAGTGCATGCCTTTCCAAAATAAATGCCTTTGACTTCTTCATTGAGTAATTACAGCAAGCAAAACTGAAATGCACAATCTTTCCAGACCTGATATACTAAAATAAAAGAAAACTTTAATCCATTTTTGCAGCAAAAACACCTGTGAGTGGCTTTAGGGCGGAAGTTTTCCTTGAAACATCGACTTCTAAGATATTGTTGGAATTTGGGACTTAAAATGTCATTGAGTAGTCGCCTAAGAAAATAATCCGGAAGGCTGACATCATCCAATCAGCGAATAAACAGAGGTTATGCATTTTATGAATGCAAATAAAATTCCAGGAAATTTGAATATCAAATTCACCCCATGACTAGTTTTTGTTTACCTACCTATAGCTTGAGACTCTCTCGCATATTATTTTCCTTACATATAAAAATGGCAATGAAAATAGCAAATGTAGAAATAGAAATTATTTCGAACAACTGTGCGTTTCAGATAGCATTTTCTTTCTTGCAAAAAGCAGCTCAAGGATATCTACATCCTCCGCTTTTAAATTCAGTATGATGATTACACATTTTGTTAAATTTGATAATTCCTTTCCTGGTCAGATGATTTACAGAAATTGTTAGTCATATATTTCAAACAACTAAATTAGTCGCAATCTATTAGTAGACAAACTGGCAAAGAGAAAATAAAAGAGAAATTAATTGAATAAATTATTCATTGCAATTTATTCAGTCAGCTTTAATTTAAATGCTTGTTAATCCTTTGTGAGTTCATGTAGTACAATCTTATAGTAGCCCTGGTCAGGAATTCCAATATGTGAAGTGTGGGTTTTTTTCTTCTAAAACACTGCACTTTCAGATTTACCAAGCAATGCCAAAGCTGAAAGAAAAAAAATCAGTTTGAAACCCTCAGAACATTTGTTTCACTAGTTGTTTTCTCCACTAAGAAAACAATCATTTGTTTCAGTAATGTCAAAACACGTGCAAAATACTAATGTGAAACAATAACATGCAGTATCACAGAAAACAGACATATAAAGGAGGTGCCAGATTTCCTTAAATACAAAATGTAATAAAAGTGATAGCTATTCTGTGAAAGATTTGGACAGGCTGAACTGTCTCCTGACTTTTCTGGGCTGTGCCAAAAGCTCATGATCTCTTTTCATGTCCATACTGTATGCTGAGAAATCACTGTTCAACAGTAATGATAATTCATGAATTGTCCTTTCTAAACTTCTAACTGTGAAGCTTTGCTAAGAAACCTCTCCAGTTCCACAGGCACCCTAGAAAATTGGCTTGGCTGGAGAGGTGTAAGAACAAATACATTGTTTCTGTGAAGGCTGCTCATATCTACACATGGAGCTCTCAGCTGTGGGTCCATTGCCATGACACTGTCTTACAGCAAACCACCCAAGTGTTCAGGTAGAAATAAAGGAAGATTCATATTACACGAATTTAAATACAGATCACACATTTTAGAGCCCCCAAAAGGTGTAAGAAAGAGCAGAAAACTAAGTTTACATATCCATCCTGGGTTTTAACGAGCCACAAAAGGACTCACTGACTCTGTATTTCCTGCTGTTAACAAGCTGTCTGAACACCTGGA
The DNA here is from genome assembly GCA_039720435.1 of Amazona ochrocephala. Classification (NCBI taxonomy): domain Eukaryota; kingdom Metazoa; phylum Chordata; class Aves; order Psittaciformes; family Psittacidae; genus Amazona; species Amazona ochrocephala. Next base: position 71,610,289 of record CM077876.1, on the reverse strand, counting down.
AAGCCTCACTGCAAGGATTAGGCTCTTAAGCGCAGTATCCTTCCCTGAGGACCCTATTGGTCTGGGGATATATGTTGCCTGTCCACATAAACTTTCCCTTGGCTGTAGTCAGGCAAACTTCCTACCTCTGATTTTCGCTGGTATATAACTTGAGCAAGACATACGTTTTAACTCTCCTTCCGGAGGCTTACTGACTGCCCTCACCTAAAAATGAGCAATGCTCTTGCCTCTTGGCTCTGCCCATGTGGAATCACCTCCTGTCAAAATGACTAAGGGCTCAACTAAATACAGGCACACCAGTGGCTTGAAGGGAGGTTAAGCACCACCACTTACCCATGGTAGCCCAGCTCAGCTCCTTCAAACCAGCGCACTAAATAGACATAGAGAAGAAAGGTTTGCAGGAGTCCTTAGGGGACAGTAACGCATGGTGTTCACAGCCAGGCTCTGAATGCTGAATACGGTATGGGTGCATATCTGGGGGGTCTGGGTGGCACAGCTCCAGATGGGGAGTTACAGGGGACTCTAGCAGAAAATTGCCCTTCCTCTTTGTTCTCATGGCTACCTGAACCCTATAGAGAAAGCCGCCAAACAAACCTCAGTGGCAGCCAGGATTTCTCTCCAAAGCTGCACAGCCTTGGAAATAATGCTCCTTTTCCGAGGAAATGGCATTTCTCCCTCCTCCTCCCCTTCTGGGTCTGCTTATGGTGTCCAACAAGCATAGTGCAGAGTGGTGATAAAACATGGTTAGTGTAGGCGAGCCCTCGCCTTCTGCATTCATAGCCTGGCACCAGCTGGGACTGTGGCATGAAGTGCTGCCTGCTGGGATGAGATCAGGATGGAGGCAGTGCCCAGACCCCCTCACAGACAGAGGGGCAGAGATGCTAAAGCTTTCATGTGCTATTGTATAATTAGGGCCTAACAGAGTCTGGTATTTGAAAGCTCACTCATGCCATTCAGTTAATTATAATAGCTAATTTATATCTTTTATTGTTTTATGAACTTGAAACTTCCATTTTAGTGAGAACGGAGTAACAGCTGATGCAAAATGTGCTCGTGTAAATAAACATGGGTTGTGGCAAATGGAGAAAGGACGTTCAACAACAGCAATCAGTCTCAGTTAGGATATTGGGGGAAAAATTGCAGCACATTAAGAAAGCAATAATACTCAACAGGGTGTGCATTCATCAGTCAATATGTATGCACAGGGAGCATGCAGAACTATGGAGAGCAGCCAGCCATGCAGGCTTAGGTAACAATTACTCTGGTGCGACATGTCGAGTCCTGCTGATGGATCTCACAAACTGGTAGTGAGAAAAAACATCCAGGACCTTGGCTCTCGCAGGCACCAAGTGCCGCTATGGATTCACCAGGCCAGCCTGGGCAAGTCACACACTACTTGTGTGATTCTCTTTTCCTTAAGGGTGAAACGGATTATACTGACTGACTTTCCCAGGGGAGTCATTTGTTCTGTACCAGGGAAGAGTGACAGTACTTCTGTTGCTGCTCACCATTAAATAAGGATAATGTGTCCCTGCAGAGAATGGTAGGGGAACTCCTTGTTAGCACAAGTAAGTCACTGTGCAGGAGTGGCAGGAAGGGGAAGCCGGACACTGGGATCTGTCAGACTGGAGACCTCAGTACAGGAAAGATATGGAGCCATTGGAGAGGGACCAGAGGAAGGCCACAAAAGTGATCGCAGATATGGAGTACCTCACCTATGAGGAAAGGCAAGGAGAGGTAGGATTGCTCAGCCTGAAGAAGAGAAGACTCTGTGAGACCTTATTGGAGCTTTCAGTTCTTATAAAGGGCCTATAAGAAAGATGGGGAGAGACATTTTAGCAGGGCCTGTTGCAATAGGATGAAGGATGATGGTTTTAAAGTCAATAGGGGAGACTCGGGCTGGACATGGGAAGAAGTCTTTTACAATGAGGGTGGTAAAATACTGGAACAGGTTTCCCAGAGAGGTGGTGGATGATCCCTGGACACATTCAATGCCAGATTGGATGCGATTCTAAGCAGCCTGATCTAGTTGAAGATGTCCCTGCTCATTGCAGGCTGTTTGACTAAATGGCTCTTGAAGATCCCTTCCTACCCAAACTGTTCTATGATTCTATGACCCTCCATTTAGTAAGAGTGGTGGTAATGCCTAGCAGAGACCTTGCGCAAAGGTCAGAAGACAGAGTAAGCCATTGATATCTACCCAAGGCTGATCAGTCCTGTAGTTGCCCAGGACCATGCCTCTTGGTCAACCCCAGAGGTTAGCTCTGCAACAACATGGTACACAGGGATGTGGATTGCTCTGCTTCCCAGCAAATTTCCATCCTGCAACTGTGTAAGGAAGACCTCTGAGACACAGCCAGCCCTCTCCACAGCCCCGTCCCTGCCCAGCATATTCATCCGTGACATAGAATCATAGAATGGCTTGGGTTGGAAAGAACCTTAAGATCATCTAGTTCCAACCCCCTTGCCATCGGCAGGGATGCCTCCCACTAGACCATGTGACCTAAGGCTCTGCCCAACCTGGCCTTGAACACCGCCAGGGATGAAGCACTCACCACTTCACTGGGCAACCCATTCCAGTGCCTCACCGCCCTCACAATAAAGAACTTCCTCCTTATATCCAATGTAAACTTCCCCTGTTTAAGTTTAAACCCATTACCCCTTGTCCTATCATTACAGTCCCTAGTGAAGAGTCCCTCCCCAGCATCCCTATAGTCCCCCTTCAGATACTGGAAGGCTGCTATGAGGTCTCCATGCAGCCTTCTCTTCTCCAGGCTGAACAGCCCCAACTTTCTCATCCTATCTTCATACGGGAGGTGCTCCAGTCCCCCGATCATCCTCGTGGCTCTCCTCTGGACTTGTTCCAACAGTTCCATGCCCTTTTTATGTTGAGGACACCAGAACTGCACACAATACTCCAAGTGAGGTCTCAGGAGAGCAGAGTAAAGGGGCAGGAGCACCTCCCTTGACCTGTTGGTCATGCTCCTTTTGATGTAGCCCAGGGTACGATTGGCTTTCTGGGTTGTGAGCACACACTTCAGGCTCATGTTCAGTTTCTCATCAACCAACACCCCCAAGTCCTTCTCCACATGGCTGCTCTGAATCTCTTCTTCATCCAACCTGCAGCTGTGCCTGGGATTACCCCAAGCCAGGTGCAGAATCAGAATTTCCATTCAAAAATAGCATCAGAATTGAACACAATTCATTTTGAAGTTCTCCCCCCATTGCATTTGCAATCGTGCTTGTTTAGAAACAACTGCATTTTCTAGGTGCTGGGTTTTCTCTTTTGATATGCAGCGAAAGAATATTGTTCTTCCTAAAAGGAGAATAAAATTAGCGAGATGCACCTCAGGGAACTGGGCTGGCAATCCGCAAACGGCTTCAAATGCTCCAGTTGACAGTTTCTCACACTTATGACATGTGTGCACATGATGTGCATAAATCCACTTGCATCATACAGAGAAAACAAAAAAGGAGCAAGTTCATGGACTACTTTTCATTAGTTTTCCATAGACGTGTTTCATTGCTGACCGTATATATGCACGGTACATACACAGAGAACAGCAACAGTTGCATCTGGTGCCTACTGCTGTTAACAGCCTGTCACACGGCACTTCCAGTGTTTGAATCAGAGTAGGCTCATTTGAAAAGGTGTTTCAAACCACTCAGACTTTCATTTTGGAGGAGATGGATAGGAAAGAGTTATAGGACAGCTTTAATATTATTTTTATGCACAATCATGAAGCTAAGTTCGTTTCCTTTCTCTCTCTCTCCTCCAGCTGACATCTCAGCAGCTACTTGAGAGCACAAATTGACCAGGGGTCTGCATCTGCCAAATAACTCTCCTTCTTAAACTATATTCATTAGCCATTCCTTTTCTCTCTCTCCCTCTCCCCTCCAGGAGTTATTTCAATATATTCTTTTCCACAAATCATAATTCTTTTAGCTTAATGTAAGCCAACATCTTGAGCCACAGAGAAGAAATTCCTCCTTCTACTGTCCTACCAACAGCCTAGCACAAGCAGATCTAATATACAACACTGGGTGCAAATATAGATGCAGGTTCTGGAATTAGTAGAGCACCAGGTCAGAATCTGAGAGTGCATTCTCCATGTGTGCATCCATTTCACTGCTCTATTCCTTCTCCTTTGTAGCTTTCCAGTCTGTTTTGATTCTGTTTTTTCCACTGGCCAATTTTCCACCTGCTGTTTTCTGAGGCTGGACACAGCCTCATAGTCTTCCACCAGCTCATGACAAGGTGAAGTGACATTCGTCTTGCCTGTGATACAGCCAGATCCATAAATCACTAAAGGGGTATCCCAACAGAGAGTAAGCTGATTGCTCCCTGGCCCTTGGGCACCACCACAGAAATAGTACTGACGCACTACAGCGAGTGTCAGCTTTGGCCCTAAAGTGCTTGTCCTACTTCATCTGTGCATGACAAAAACTGAGGTAGAACATGAATACAGCATTTTATTTTCTTTATTTTTAAGCAGATGTAGCTATTGCCTTTTTATTAAAATATATAAATAAATGAAAGCAGTGTAAATTAGAAACCTTTGTATAGTCAGCACATATTATGCAGGAAAGCTAGTATCACCACAGTTAAGTAGCAGTTATCCTGTCACTATAAGCCTGATCTTGTCTCCCTGCCACTATTTAGCTTTGCAAAAATGAAACCAGCCTTCTTGAATTTCACAAGCTAGATTTGATAAGAATGTGTCATTTTATTAGAAAGTTTGGAGACAAATGGGACAAGACATTTAGGTGAGGTGAACTTTTGTACTTTGCTGTGCTCTTCTTTTTGGCCATCTTTAGATGAATTAGCATGCTGTGAAAAACTGCCATTCTCCCTTTTCTGAGTACAGCTAGTAACCCTCTAAGGGAAAGGAAAAGAAGCTGGCTTCATGCTCTGCAAAGATATTTTTATTCTGCTCAGGGAATGAGAAGCACCAGTTTGCTTCTGTGAGTGTTATGGACTTTCCACGTGTAAAACGCACGTTTGCTATATGCATTATGGAGACATTGGCCCCAGTATAGACTTCAGAAAGATCACACAGAAGCAGACATTTATGTAGTGAGGATTCGGCAACAAGGGATGCTGCTGAAGGTATATCTAGGAAGGAGGGTTTGACTAGGTAAGTGGCTGCTCCATAACTGGTCACCACTTCTGTTTGATGAGCTGTCATGGCCTGCTCACACAGTGGATGTTGGTGGTTTGGCTTAGGTTGAATTCAAGATGAAACAAAAACGTTATTTTGGTGCAGGGACAGGCACTTATACTTACGTTAACCAAGAGGTTGTCAGCCTCTCAAAATCTCAACAACCCCAATCTATGCACAGCTTCAGAGGATGGGGCTGGTGTGGCTGGAACAGGAGAGGGAAAGTCACTTAAAGCAAGGAAGCAGGCCCATGCTTTGGTGCAACTCTGTCTCCTGTCCTGTATTTACACAGCAACAGGATCCCTTTTTCTCTTTCAGCTTTGAATAAGGTTGAGCTCAGATTTCTGTTGCTGCAGGTCAGGCCCTTGCTTTCCGCTTTCGAATGCAATAAAGCACAGTGTTCTACAACTCGTAAGCATTTTAAATTACTTCACATATGGTTTTGAATGCTTGACAGATTTATATTAAATATAAATGGGTTTTATGACAAAAATACATTAAAGTGTATCTTTGCAAATCACTGTGTTGGCTGTGAGCAGAACTTAAACCTGGGGTTTAAGTATACTAATCATAGCATCAATTTTGTGTGAGGCTATCTGAAAAACCTCTGAGGAAAAAAGAAAGCAACCAGCAAACAAAACCAAACCAAAATAAACCCACAAACATTTCATCTTATGGTCTAGAAAGGGGTTAAGCTGAAGGATAAGAACAGAAATGTAATTTTAATTGTGCATATTTTTCCTAGCTACTCTGGTAGATTCTGCCGCATGCATTCTCATTACAATCGCATAATGCTGAACCTATCTGCTGGGAATCCCAAAGGGAAGTCTTAACCCTTTTACTTTCTTGAAGTTTATAATTAATTCTATTTCTTTAAGCGATAAGAGACAGCTTACCCAAATGACCAGTCCCGAAACAAACACTGACGTAGGTACTGAACTGTACCGTACGTGCTCTGCTCTTTCAATTTCCTTGCCTGGGCCACAGAGGAATACGCAAACTGGTTCAGGTTAAAATTAGAATTGACCCAAACCTTGCTACTTAAATAGGTTTTTGAAACACTAGGGCCTATTAACCACTGCTTTGCAGGGCAAATTCACGGACTTGCATTTAAGGTAATGTCCCACTGAAGTCACAATGGAAAGGTAGAATTAGACCCTGGATTGTTTGTTTGCCCCAGCAGTGGTTGCCTGCTAATTTCAACTGTTGAATGTATACATATACTTTACACCATGGAGCTTGGGAAGCTGCACAGTCTAGAGCTGATGTGTTGAATCAGAGAGTAAATCAGACTGATTAAGATAGATTCTTAGGTTTAAGAGACAGTCTAATCACACAACCTTGTCTTTGGAGCTGTCTTTCAAATTGTAATACAAGGGATGCTGTAGGGAAGATGGGGACCTGAACAGGGGTCTGATGGCCACCTCCAGCAGTAGTGGGGCAGGTGGGGGGAGGCTGGGTGCATCTTGCAGGACTGATAACCAGCACAACCACCCCAGCGGGAGGACTGAGAGTGCTCCTTGAGGGAAGACCCAGCATTCTCTGATTTCCCACAGCCTCTCCTGGTTGCTACCATGCTCAAGCCATGGCACAGATTCCCTCATCCTATGAGCAGATATTCTTGGAAGGCTCCAGCAAGGGTCCGTCAGAGCAATATTTGCCAGCTAGGAGCCAACCCAGGCCAGCACTTGCTACTCCTGCTATTTGTAGCATTATTCACCAGGATTTTGGATGTGACAAAGCCCTGCTTTGCGATAAGCTAGAGGGAGCCAGCTGGAGAAGCCTTAACCCTATCACAGAATAGCTACATCAGAAAACATGCACATAGCTGACGCTATAAGCCATGCCTAGTACTTGGAAGCCCTAGAGACCTTATGGTATGAGATTTTGGGTAGTGCGTGCAAGCACAGCTATGCTGGGACCTGTTTCTGCTCCTTTTATTCTGTGCAGAATGCAGACAGCACTCGTGAAGCTGCTCTGCTGTATGCTAGCACAACGGGGCTCCTTTTCTCCTTAATACTCCTTTCTTTATTCAGCTCTCAGGTACACTGTGGGAGTAAACGCTCTCTCAAGAGATGACTTTGAAGAATGCTTGTGGTTTCATTGTAGAGCACCTCTGGAATAATATCTGCATTTGGTGTTAACTACTTCATGTCTCTGCTCTATAAGAAAGGAGCCCTTCCTTACACATGTTCTATACCTGCCTGGGATCCAAGCTTGGCAAAAGAGCAAAACCTCTAAAAATGCATTCAGTGAGTTGTTTGGTTTGTGATAAATAGCATGCTATGCTGATACCTTCAGATGTTTAACATTCATGATTCACAATTTAAAGCCTGAAGCACTTAGCAGTGTTTGCTTTCAGATTTAACTTTCTGAAACCCCCTTTGCTTGTGATCCAGACTTGTTTAATTTGAGAGTTATGTGAATTCCAGCCACTGGGCTGAAATTACCATCCAGGTTTGCATGAGCAATACCTCCCCTTTGAACAACAACAACCTCTGAAAAGGTGCATGCACAGAGAAAAGGCACACTCTGATTTCAAAATCTGCCAAATGTTTGCAAATACGTCTCTTTTTAGTCTGGTTTGCTCTCACCCTTCTCTGTACAGAAGTGAAAAGAGTGAAGGAAGTGTTTCTCTCCACTTTCTCTCTCTGGCTATGCCATGATCACCAGTAAGACACACAAAGGCACTGTAATCTGCAAGGTGGGATTTGGAGGAGACAGAGGGACTTCCTTATTCTGCCATAAGTTTCCTCAGATCCAGAAGTTTTGCCTCTGGCATCTTCCTCTGGCTCCTCTACCACACAGATATCCAACACAGCAGCGTGTCTGCTGTGTTTGTGCGGAAGAGATTCACGCAAATGCAAAGGTGGTAGCAAAGTTCATTTCCAGAAGAGATCTCCAAAGTAGCATCAAAACCACAACAACTACTATGAATTAAACAGTAAAGAATCTGCATTTGGGATAAACTTGGATCTCATTTGGAGTATTAAGCATTTTCTTTATCCTTGGGTTTTGACACCAACCACCAGTCTTAGCCACCCTTAAAGCCTGCAAGAGCTCATAGCTGTACCCTAGCACCTCAAGCCTGTGCCTACCAAGTACTACTGCTCCTGGAATACTTCATCTTCCATCTCCAAATAACCTGCATGTTCACTGCCTGTGTGTTACTCTCTGTCATTTGAATTATCCATAGAGTCAGGCTGGGAAGACAGCAGAGATGCAAGCAAATGAATAAAAAAAATAACAAGTCCACCGAACACTTGGGCATGTTACAGTTTACAGTGAATTCATTCTGGTAGCTGAAGCAAAAGCAATGAAAGCACAAGCTCAAACTTTTCAGGAAGTGTCAGGGTAGTAATCATCTCTAAATGGAGACTGGGCTGTACTGCAAGAAGGTGTCCAGATGGTAGCCTCAAGGGCATGCAGAGGGTCAAAAGCTAAAGCAAGAGAGGTAGCAGAGACTACAGTTTCCTTCCTAGTCTTAATAGCACCAAAGACAACTTTACAACAAATTCATTACCTCTTCCTCACATGCTTTTGATGAAACTATTTAAAGTTGCTTTATACTGGTAAGTTATCATAGTACACACATAGAAACACTATTTTCACCCATACTGCTAACTACATCAACATATTGAAACAGATGTAATACATTAGTCATCCTAATAGTGATAACCAAGGGGGAGAAGTACTTCATTAGGAAGCAGAAGTGGAGAAACATATTTCAGCTGAAGTCCGAATGCACAGGACACAGGATGGTATGTTTGAGACAAGACAGACCTCTCACCAGCCAAAGTCAGGCTGTATGGCAGGTCAGAGAGATGGTCAGGAGCAGAGTGGGACAGAGGAGTTGTCCTGGAACAATCCAGAGAGAGCTTTGAAAAGGAGGAGAGCAACTTAGCAGTAAAGCACAACCTTACTGGGCAGGCAGTGCTGTTGTGGTCAATACCAAATTAACAGAGAACTCAGCATGGAAAAGTGTGAACGTGCCTTGAAATAATACTGGAAAAAATGGCAAAAAATGGCAAAGAGCAGCACACAGCACATCCTCCAGTTGCTGCAGGGCAGGCAGCAGGGACAGTCAGAAAGGAAAGATCATGGGAAATAATGCATATGCAGCGGGCTGGCAGTGTTGCACACAGGAGGGGAAGGAAATCTATAGCTCTCTTTTTCTGTCAATGCTGCTTATGCCACCAAGCAAGCAAAACCTCATGACTAGGAGGGGGATGACTGTGGTGAATGTGAATACAAAGAACGACAGAGCGTTTCAGTTCCCTCTTGACAACTATGTTGCTAGAGACTTTTCGTAGCGACCAGGAGGTGCCACTACTGATGCTTAAGCTGCCATCTCCACCACCCGCCATCAGAGAGGATTGCCCTCTTTATCAGCTGCCAGACACCTTCCTGCACCTGTAGTTTCAAAAACTACTGCTTCTCAAAAGGCATCTCAACACTGATGTCCTGAATATTCCCTCTCTTCCCCAGTGCTCACGCCCTGAACTGCAGTCAGAGAAGCAGGAGCAGAAAGCACTACAGGAGGAGCATTTGAGAGAGAACAAAACAGATAAAGGACATTCTTTGTGCCTTTAAAATCTCTCCCATAAAGTTCTGCAGGTTTGTAACAGCCACTGCCAGATACACCTCATGCTGCAGAGAAACTCTCCCCATGTCTTGCTTGGCAATAGACTATGCCTCCAAAGCAGATTCTTGCCCTTGCTTGCATCTGCCCTTTGCAGTCTGCTGTTGCTGTTGACGGTTCACATTTAGGATACCACTATATTAAACCATGCAACCTCACTGCCCCATGCAAAGCATATCTGTAGTAGGGAAATATATCTCCTTAAGGAACCTAAAGAGCATGGTATCAAACAGGCAAATACCACTTCCTCTTTAAGATGAAAACGAATGAGTGCTTCAAAGGAATAGGCTTTCAAAGTTTGATTTTCAAAAGCATATTTTGTAGGCTGATGCAGCTAGCCTGTGTTAGTAAGAGGATATAGTCTGAAGCCCGGGGCAATAGAAGAGGATGAAGCAGCATGCTGCATAGGCAGACCCCTTGACAACGGCAGAGATTAACTAGCAAGCAGATATACTTTATAAGGGTCCAAATGGATGTTGAGCCACCAAGAGAGACTGCAGTTAAGTGGAAATAAGCTTTGCTGAATACATGAAATGCCAAAGGATGTGCAGAGGAACTCTTAGCAGAAAGAGCCATTAATCACTGTAGCCAGCTGCATCCCGTACACAGTGCTCACCTTCTGAACCTGAAAAGTATTACTGTAATAAGAAAAAAGATGCCCTTCAAAAGCTTCTTCAGATGCCCTGTGCAGGGACTGCAGTAACTCTTTGGGACAGACTATTTTCTGGCTGTATTTTTTAGTAGGTGGATTCCTCAGCTCCATTTCCAACAGCAGCTGATGTAACTAACATCATTTTCATCTGTCACAGTCACCTTCCCCTATCTTTTTCCTACACAAAAGCTTGAACAAGTGTGGGAATGGAGAGGGAGGGGAAGCTGAGGGTGAGAGAGATGAATTGGTTGGTCTACTTGTAAACTTTACCGCCTCCCCCCTGCCATAGGTAGATCCAACAATTCCCAATGGCCTTTCATGAAGGGCAAAAACTGTGCCTTCTTTTTTCTCCAATGCTTTTGATGTGGCTGTGATCCTAATCAAGCAATGAAAAATAAAACCCCATGCATGGAAACAAGATCACCTCTGGCTTCAGTCTGGCTTACATTTCCATCCCCTGGAGTTGAGTCAGCATCAGTCACATCAGCTGCTTAAAGAAGAAAAAGGTGAGCTGCAAATATTAGTCACAGGCGGAGGCAGCAGCAGGCAGGGAACAAGTGACTCAATTCTCAGTTGGCTCCAAGAGTTCCTGTCATCCTTTCTACATCAGCATATTTTTAAGTCACCACAGGGCCTTTGAGGACCTCCTTCTTTACAATTCTGCTTTTGTCTTTCTCCTGTTCTCATGCATATTGCACTTTATAAGACGCTCATTCTATAAAAGCAACAAAAAGTTGTCCTGTGTATGTCAAGATGTCTGTAGAGAGTGGACTTTTCTAAGTGAGGGTTCTCTATCTGGGACTATTCACATTAAATCAGAAGCTAACTCCTAAGGACACCAGGGCTGCTGCCCGGAACATGCACTTAATTTTCTAAATATAAATTGCTATTATCGCAAGACTGACTTCCAGGTGAGGTGTGTCTGGTACACTGGTTCAGACAGACCACACAGTGCCAGGCTCAGCTGCTTCTGATATTGCCTTGGGATTGCCTTGGAATAATCACATTCGCTGAAATGTTCCTTATAAAATGGCTGGGGCATTGGAAAAGGTGAAAACCTGGCATACCTCAGCCACCTGGCATCCAGACTAGATGTGATCAGGGTTGCTGGAACACTGATGTATTCCACAATTGCACAGCCCTTTCTGGAAAAGGTGGAGGTTGCTGACAGCTTTTATTCTTTCCCTGTGAGGTACTGTGAGCTTGTCTTCTTTTAAAACACAGGTCGTCAGCTGTTGTAAATTGCTTAAGACCCTCTGGTTACCGCAGAAAGGCTCTAGTTTGCAGCTAGTGAAAACTGAGGTGAGTTTCCATGCTTTTCACAAAAGAAAAAGAATATCGAGATCAACGGCTTGCCAAGTGGCAGGCACTTAAAGAATGATAAAGCTTAGGATGTCTCTGTAAACATATTTATCCGTCTGGTTTTATGGCTTATGTCATACCTCTTGAACTATACATCTAATGTTGTCCTCTGTCTAAGGCAGTCCTTGAAATGTCTTCTGCTTCTTGTCAAGTCTCCCAGAGAGATTTTGCTCTAAATGTGCTCTGCAGCAGTACAAGCTCTGTATCAACAGGAGACCAGACCCCATCTTATTCACACAGGTATTGGCAAAGTTGTTCATATTTTCATAAATGGAATCATCTAGTGAATGTAGACTGGGTCTTGTTTTCCTTATTGACAGGTACCCTGACAGTTCATTAATCAGTTGCTAATTTCCCTCCCTCTTATTTATAGTGCAAATCCTTCAGGGCATATGCTATATCATGTTGTGAGTTTGTTGGCTCTCCTACACACCTCTTTATAACAAGCAGTAACATAAGAAAGATCAATCTCCGTCCACTGAGTTTATGGTGATGACTTAAGTAGTAGCACCCAAAGGAAAGTGACAAATGTTTCATACACAAGAATTATTTCACACCTACTAATGATGGGTTGCAATCACCGCATTGCTGTTTCTTCCCCTCGGTGAATCCTCCCCAGCAACTTAATAACCAAGGTGATTGCCTCCAACAATTAAAAACTCCAGGATCTATTCCAAACTCATTTTGTTGCCAAGTTAACAATACAGTAATGAAAGCAATTTAGAAGCATTAAATATTCTTCACTTACCATTTTCCTTTGACTCTCTGGCTTCACAGCACTATGAGGACACCTTGTTTCAACGTGGGAGGTTAGAAAACTAGCTAAAGGAAGAGGTGAAATAGGTCTTCCTTCATGGAGGCACTGAAGGACACCTGGTGCACGCAGGGAACAGCCACATCCTTCCCTCTGGCACAGCTGACACATTCCTCCGTTCACACTGTTCTGCCCTTTAGGGATGCAATTTTCTGACTCCAGATTTCAAGAATAACATGGCCTGATTCAGTCTGTGACATCCAATTGGTCTTTTTGTCTTACATAGGTGCACACAATTTTTTGGGAAAAACAACATGGGTATCTCAAATGCTGCATAGGGCTAAAGAAGGAAAATCTTGCCCCCAGGTGTGGGAAGTCCCTCTTCTGCAAAACTGGAGTTCTGATGGACACACAGGACCTTGGCTTCTGCGATGTTTCATTACAGCCTTTGAAGCAAAGCTGACTTCCAAATAAATAATGTATCTTTCCATTAAAAAAATCAGAATGCACTTTTGAAATGGGGTGCAGTAAGAATGTTTTTGCTGAAATTCGTAAGTTTGGAGGGGGGATTAATCAAAAACTGGGGAAAAATTAGTCCTGGGAAATGTCCATCTTGGTTTGAAACAAGACATTGCTGGGAAAAGTTTAAAAAAAACCCTAAAATTCAAGTAGGCTTACATTTAAGCACTGGAAAAAGTCAATTTAATCAGGCACATTGACATGGAGGCCTGCAAGGTGATTATGACAGTAAGAACTAGAGGTTTTCAGACTTGCAATTTTTCAACTAAATTTTCACATCACATGGACAAAAGGAAACCTTAATTCTTTACATAAACATTATGCCACTTGCAGCCAGCTGTGGAAAAGGCTGGAAAATTCTCAAGCTTTTACAAGAATGCTATAGAATATATCATATTTAATAAGGAAACACTCTTCTGTAACAAAGCTTTGCAAGCTTTGTTAAGAAAAGTGTGTATTTTGATATGCACAGCTTTGTCAAATCAGTGAAACAACCCCCCCAAAATCTCTGAAACATCTGTCACATCTGTAAGTTAATTACATTTTTAACACTACCATGGCCACCAGTCCTCACCCTTTGCCATCCGTCTCACCTTCAGCAGGTTTTTTAAAGGGGTAAACATCTAGCTGGTCTGCTTTAAGCTCAGTACTGTGGCATAGCATTTCCAGAGAAATTAATGACACAACTAGGTGGGTCTGCTCACTTTGGTGAAGCACCGTATTATTTACTTCGAGGCAATAGTAACACAAAGTGGACATGGGGCACATATAAATACAGACACAGTTTCACTCATTTCTCTGTATTTACCCCCTGCTGTCAGGGTAAATGATTTACTTTCTAAGTCACTGTATGGCTTTGTTCTTTAGGCTGTTTGAACCAGAGCAAGCAAGCATATACAGTTTCCACCGGTGGGACAAGATATTTGGACCATACTATAGCAAAACAGGGAATAGGGTATTAATTGCCACCCCTGAATCCCCTCCCAGTCATTAAAGAAACACAAGCTGTCTATTACACTCCTATAATTGAGATGAGTCTTTACTGAATGTTTCATGCACCAATATAACACACCCCAGCGTAATAGCCTTTGACATCTTCTGCTTCTGCGGCTTTATGAAGGCTAGATTTACACTAATTTGCAATTAAGAGAAGGCCAACTTTATGCCAAATGTGCACTTTTGAACCCCAGTCGTGTCAGTTCTACAGCTGTTCAAATAAAGTTAAATATCCCTAATAATTGAAAAAGTGCTTTAAAAATATTCTAATGGCTATAATGGCAAAATGTCTTCACTGTAGGCCTGGGACTAGTTAGACTACAAATGAGTTAATTAGTAAAAATCCTTGTAACAGGAAAATGAAGCCGTGCAGTCAATCAGATATATCGTGCGTGTGAAACAAAACATGAAGAGCATCAGTGCAAGCAGGTGGAGCATTCCAGGGTGGGAACCAGCATTAATGGGCTACTCAGATATCCACAAGCTCAGCCAGCCCTCTACTTTTCCAGAAAAACAGAGAGAATAGCTTGGTGAAGGGTGCCTACAAGAGAGGAATGATTTGTGTTTGCTGAATGGATGAACAAACTCTGTGTCCAAAAGCAAACATAAATGCAAATGCATGCTTTATACAGTGGGGGAGAAAAAAGAGCCAAAAATCTTCTGCCAGTTGGCCTCTATCCCTGCTTGTAGCAGGGTCCAGCAGTAGCCTAGAGATATGTCACTTGTAATAAAACTCCCCAACATAAGTCCTGGAGTAGTTATGATAGAGAGCCCAGCTTGTGGCTAAAGGAACCGGTGTCCTGATCAGTGAGAGGAGCTTGCTCTGGAGGGAGAGCCAGAATTTGCTGTCACTGCTCAGACTTCTCAGAAATAAATCAATATTTGCTCCCACGCTGAGTCCAACCAAGGCACCCATTTTTCATGGAGTCTTGTGATTTGGAGTACAGCTGTTCTTTGCCGGAAGTATCTTAGCAATAGCTGTTTGGAGTATAGATGCTCATTATTTTTCTGCAGATACTTGTGCCAAACATCATTAGACATGTTTTAATTTGAGACTAGACACATCATAGAACGGTTTGAGTTGGAAGGGACCTTAAAGATCATCTGATTCCAATCACCCTCGTTCCAACACCTTCCACTAGACCAGGTTGCTCAAAGCCCCATCCAGCCTGGCCTTGAACAATTCCAGGGATGAGAGATCCACAGCTTCTCTGGACAACTTGTTCCAGTGACTCAATTACTCAATTACAGTGCGAATATGCTCAATTCCAGCATCTCAATTACTTGATTACAATATACTCAAGTACTCTTGATAGGAGATTATAATCCTCAACTACTGGATGCAGAACAACAGAATAAACTAATTTCTGCTACAGGGGTGTATATGCACCACACAGCAGCAGATTACCAACTGGTAAGATCTTCATGACAGAGATTTAGTGTCTGCAGATCTATTGACTCTTTCAGACCAAAAACTGAAAAGTTCAGAAATGTTTATCCACATGTAAACATGGAGTAGTTTGATGCCATCCACCTATAAACTCACAGCTGAGGACCTGGATGAAGGGCAGTTGCCCTCAGTAACCAGAAAAGAGAAATTAGGCTCTGAGTTAAATAGCTCCCTAGAGAAATAAATGACCTTGTGACAGTGCCCCATATGGATGTTAGATAAACAACAGCCAAAATTTAACCTGGAACACCTTAGATTCAGAAGCCCATTGCACACGCATATTGGGAAGATGAAAAATAATAAATCCCTAGGCAGTCCACTCAGTGTTTCTTTCCTGATGGTCAAGTTTGTCCCACAGCAGCTCCTTACAGGCGTTCTTTCTGCCAAATATTTCTGAAGCCCTAAAGCCTGCAGGTCATGAATACCTGATATTTCAGTACGAAAGGCATGAAAACACTGGCAGCAGGAAGAGGTCGGCAAGGACTAAAAGAAAAAGCCAGTTTATAGGTTTTCCAATCAGTCTTTCATACTTCATCAATTATCTGCTGAGAGGGCATTTGAGAGAGAATCTTTGTGTGCCCTTTGCCTTCTAATCCACTACTCAAGTCCAGTATTGACATGAGCTGCTACCAAGGTAAGCATGCACAGTAGTTCCTTTAAGAAGAAATCAGATTGTATGGCTTCATCCTGGCACCATCCCCTGCACAGGAAGGGCTGCAATGCACCTTCTATGAGCAAGGAAGATGCATATGGAAAATGATCTATGCTTCACAGAAAGGAGACCTACACATGAGAACTATGTGACCAATTCTGCACAGTGCAGAGCCTTGTATGCTGGGTGTGAGTGCCATCTCTTCCTAATGGAGAAAGAGCGATATGTAGCAACAGTTGATCACAGTTGATATATTTGCTCCATATACTAAGCACATGTCTGGAGTAAGCTCTTGCTCTGTCACTTTTGGAAAGAAATATAATGGATCTTATTCATTTTCAGCTCAACTGTACTGACACCAGTCAAGCTACAACAGGATACGCCACTCTGTGTATTCATTCTTGGCACAAAAGATATCTTAGCAACTCCAGTGGTACCATGTACATAAACAAAAAAGGATGCAATGTAACACAAAGAAAATGTCATTTCCAATAATACTAGTTCATTTTTCCTGAAGCAGAAAAGAATGACATAGCTGTGCCTACTCTCTAGGAAGGCAAGAAGCAGCTGTAACAACCAGTCTAAGAAGAAGTTCATAATAATACATACAGTATTTCAAGCAATTTGACATTTTATCTAGTGCCCCAAATGTGTCTATAATTTAGGAGTAAGCTACCTGTAAACTTAAAACCCCCCAAAGCTAAACACTAAAGTCTAGAACAGTAAATTCATGTAGCTTTCCAAAACAGTCTGAAGGTCAAAAAAACCAAGGTGCTGCAACTTCCACAATTGTACAAGCTTCCTACATAACATACAAATTAAATAGGGACTATTAAGCCGATTGATCTAACATTTCTATACCAAGTGTGTTACCAGGACAGAATCTAGCAAAGTTCCCATTTTATTCTGTTGACGGCTTTCAAATCTGTACTGCAAAGGTATGATAAGAAGACAGACAATGTTTTTTGACACCAGGACAAAGACCTCCATCAGCAGCCATCAAGAAAAGCCCCTGACAAGGTGCACACTGCAGGCTTTGGCATGTTTTATGCTGTGGAACATTCCTGAAAGGTTAAATCTGCTCAAGCT
Organism: Amazona ochrocephala; assembly: GCA_039720435.1. Classification (NCBI taxonomy): domain Eukaryota; kingdom Metazoa; phylum Chordata; class Aves; order Psittaciformes; family Psittacidae; genus Amazona; species Amazona ochrocephala. The sequence continues at coordinate 71,593,011 of CM077876.1, read as the reverse complement.
ATAATGTACACAGAGGAGCACTATCTGTAGAGGTAATTTGCATCACAACAACACCTCAGGTAGATTGCTCGCCCACAGAAACTTACACAGGTTAAAAAGCCTTCAGAGATCAGGACCCAATTCAGAGGTTTGATTACTCACTGAAATGTTAATGCTTGTAAAGAGAGTCTAACTCCAGTGCAACTATGCACTTTTCCTCTCCTGCTTCTCTGACTCCCACCCCTTTCAGTTTACAGTAATTCTGATGACAGCAACAGCTAATTTTGTCACTAGTAATTAGCCCTTGCAGAACAAACACAGAAGTCTGACCCTGAAATAATAATCACTCTTTCTAGCTTCCCCCCCCACCCCCAATACATGCTGTGTTCAGTGTGTAGGCATAGGTATTCCCCTCTCTTGTTTCTTTCATGCTTCAGCCTCAGAATGCTATTTAAATATTGATGTATGTCAGGAATCTTCATCGCAGATCTCTTTATTGCTGTTCAGTCCAATGAGACATTTATTTAACTATCTCCATGCAATAAAATGGTTCCTGATACCATTCAGACAGTGCCGCAACCCAGACCCTGGAATAGTAAGGGTAGACTGTGGCTTTGTAATTTAATTCTGTCTGTAAAAGGTGCATGAATGCCATGCTCTAGCATCGCTTGGATGGGCCTGAGACACAGAGGCTATTTGTCAAAATTCTTCAAATTGCAAAGGGTACAATGAGAGAAACACTTAAAAATATGTCAGAGGTATTTATTGTAAGAGTCAAGGAGTGCTTGTATGTTCCTGAACTTGATGGGTAAAATCTGCTTTCAAAAGAATTCCACAAGAATAGTTGACTGTATTCTGGGCATTGCCATTTTCTTTAAGAATAGAAGTTTCTGAAAATTACTACATCAGAGAAAAGAGATTTCATGCAATTTAGTATGAGTTCTTCAGATTTTCCAGCTCAAACAGAATTACATACCTTTGTCAATAAGAAGGGAAGGGAAGTGAGACAACACTCTTTAGGAACAGGTCACCAGCAAGTCCTGCAACACCACCCTGGAATTCAGCCAGTCCCCCTCTCCTTTAGATAATCCACAAATACAACAAAAGGAACTGTTCAAGCCTCAAAGGGAAGCATCTGAGGGGTGCTTGGAGCAGGCTGGGGACCACTGAAGGCCAAAAATTATCTCAGTAAACATCTCAGCAGTGGTTTGCAGTGCTAACACAGATTTGGTAGAGGAGGGAAAGTCCTTAGCACTCACCCTCCCTCCCTAACCTACTTCCTCATCTGTACTCAGAGCTGGGCTACATCCACCCCAGTGCAAGAAGCACATCTGCTCAAAAATATTCAGCTAATCTGTTACTGTCTTAAGAGTAAAGGCAGCTGCAGTAGGTCGGATCAAAAGTCCATTTAGCCTACATTTTTATTTCCAAAACTGATCAAAAGCCATCACCTTGAGAAGACAATAGGGACTGGCCACAAGGCTTTCCCTGAACACTCTCCCATACACCATACATGGTTCAGGAACTTCCTGAACCAAGCACGTGTCTAGATGTTTAGATCTTCATTGTGTCTTACCAACATCTGCGTGCCTTGTTGGCATTCCTCCCTCTTCTCTGTGATAAAGGAGGTCTCCCCTGAGCCAGGTCAGCATAGGCTGTGCTGACTGACTTTGCTCATTCTCTGGAGGCTGAAATGAGAAAGCAGAGTAAGTGCTTTGCTTATCAAATACTTCTCTGGGTTTTTCCTCATTCAAAAAAGAGCTTCCAGGAGTACCTAAAATGGGGAAAACCCTTGACTTCAAAAGAACTCCTCAGGAGAAGGGTAAGGAGTTCCCAAGTGAAATTTGTCCTGAAATGCAAATGCAGTGCTAGGTAGGATCAAGACAAACATCGCAGGGTGGCGTTTGTAGGAAAAGAAGTGCTGGTGTGAGTGGAAATGGCTGCTAGCCATGAGATGGCAAGCAGTTCCGAGAAGAAATAGGTTTGAAATTCAGCTATTCCTTGCTTACCGCACAAAGTACTGAAGAGTTGTGCTATGATAAACCGTATGAGGGGACATGATACACAGAGTAGAACTTTTCAAATTGGAAATAAACTAGCTCATTGTCTTAATGAGCAGTTTGGAGAAGGAGAACAAAGGACTGTTATTCAGTTTCATAACATATTACAATGAAATAAGTAGGAGGAAACTGTGGAACTTATCAGGTGGCAGGTTTAAAAAGCAACACAAGGAATTGCTCTTTCACACATGAATACATAAGCAGTGAAATTCTCTGATCTGAGACATTGCTGATGCCAAAAATAAAACTAGGTTAAAAATAAAATGGTTAGACAAATAAAAAATAGGTTCAACAAGGGCTCTTAAACACCATGATGAAAATACATGAAGTCCATGAACTGCAAACTGCTAGAAGGTAGGACAAGATCAGGGAAAATATCACCCTGAGCTCCCTTGCTTCTCGTATGTTTTCCTTAAACCTTTGCCTCTAGCCATTATGGAGAGAAGATATTGAGTGAGATGAACTTGCCTACTGACCCCGAATTGCTGTTCTTATTCCCTAAATTCAGTAGAGTTTTTCAGCAACCACTTGTAACAGCGTTTGCTTCTGCTGTCACTGTTCTAATGGAGTGTGCCAAGATGTATGGAAATTAATTATCCTCTTTTATTTCTGGAATGTAGGCTGTGGGGATCTGACATTTAATGCATCAAGTGCTCTGCATACATTCTATATCTGGTAAGTGCACTTCTCACAACTTCATCAACAAGTTATGGTTCACAGTCCTGATACGATTATAACATTAATTCCTACTGTCAGTGTGTGTTTACTGCACCAGCTTCATGAAGATGGCTTAGAGCCACCAAGTGCTGAGAAGTTCTGGTTCCTTTAATCAGCAACAAACCACAGTCTAAACTTGGAGGAGAAAGTCCTACTTTCTCACTATCTCACACGTCAAGGGGAAAAATAACACATTCCTCTGAAATAACTGTGTTTAAGAGAACCTCCATCAGAATTTGATAATGGAAGGCGATAATATCTTTATCTTTTTGTTGAGCTCTGGTCCTAGATAATTTGACAAATGTTATCCAGCAGACTGGCAGGAGGGGGTAAAGTCTTATTTTTCTGTAGGCCAAGCTCTGTACAAACCAAAGTGCATTTGTTCTTCTTAGGGCATTGCCCTGGGTTCAGCAGCAGCAGTCATTTTTCTCCTTCTTGGTAGCTGGTGCAGCGCTGTGTTTTTGACTTTTGGCCTGAGAACAGCGCTGATAACACCGATGTTTTCAGTTACTGCTTCGAACGTTTTGTCTGATCAAGGACTTTCTGTGCCTCATGCTCTGCCAGGGAGGATGGGAAGCCGGAAGGAAGCAGAGACAGGACACCTGACCCAAACTGACCAAAGAGGTATTCCATGCCACAACATGTCATATTCAGGAGGTAAAAACGGAGGGCAGAGACCCCGAAGGGGGATTCGCAGCTGGGTCGGGCTGGGTATCAGTGGTGAGTGGTTGTATTCTCTTTCCTTGTATTTCCCTTGTCATTATTATTATTGGTGGTAGCAGTAGTGGTTTGTGTTGTACCTGAGTTACTAAACTGTTCTTATCTCAACCTGTGGGAGTTGCATTCTTTCGATTCTCCTCCCCATACCCCCTGGAGCTGGGGCGAAGAAAGAGGGGGGAGTGAGTGAGCAAACTGCATGGCTGACTGGACTTAAACTACAGCAGGTATGCTTTTGTTCTGTTCCCATTCCCTGCCACTTCAGTCCCCCCTCAGCCACTTCTTACTGTGACCCCCAGGCTCTGCATCATGTGCCCCCTTCTGCCCTATTCCTTACCTCTTCCCTCGCTATCTGCCCATGAATATTGCCCTACCTCTTTCACCACCACCTTGCCCCTGACTGGGTCCCTTTTCCGCCTGTGCCATGCAAGTGTGTTTGGGCCACCCCTTCCACAGAAGGCCATCAGGACAACTGGGACAGAACAGAGGTCAAGATGCTCAGGGCAGGAGGTCCAGAACATCATCCAGCACCAGCCACTGCCTCAGTTAAGTAAGTCAACGACAGTGTGTTACATGGGTTTGGGTGCCAAAGAGGAGCACACACATTGCAAGACACCTCTCCCTAAGTTAACTGCGGAAAATGCCTAGTACTCTAATCTCGTGTGCTCTCAGTGTGCCCCCGAAGCCTAGGTTGAGCACCTGGATTTGACCACATAGAGGTTTTCTATTGTCCCTCCTCCCTCCCTACTCCGTGAGCTTTGCATATAATTGCCGTGTCGTGTCTCCCCTTCCTTTTGGGAGATTGTCCAGTTCTCTTCCTTTCTCTGCTGATGGCTCTGTAGACCCCATTTTCCCCTACCAAAATTATTTCTCCTTTCCTCTCTGAGAGGGCATGCTCTGCACATTATGATATATTAATCAATAGACCTTAGATAAGATGGGAATAGTAGTCCGAGAGGGTCAACTGAGGTAACTTCCCACCTCCTCATTTTTTTAAACTGGAATAAAATCAAGAGAGGCTTGAAGCACTGTGTGTGCCAAGAGGTTTAAACTCTTTCCTTTCTTCACTTAGTGGTTTACCACCCCCCAGAAATGTCCCTGCATTCAGATTGTCCCTGGAAATCCTGCAGTTAATCAGGTGCAACATTTAAAGCACATCACCACCACCATGCCTCATAGGCTGGGCCACTTCACCCTAACAAACCTTCATTGGGGTGCTCCTAGAAGCAAGGTTACAATGAAAATAAGCCAAATGGAAATAAGTCAGTGCTCTACAGGAGCCCTCATCAAAGATAGAAAAACAACCTCAAATGTCTTTTCTTCCAAGCCAGAGCTCAGCTAAAACCACCTGCTCCAGCTATTTTCAAAAGCTGGGCCATTTGCTGATGAAATAGCTACAGACATTTTGTGCACATTTCATATTTATCAGCAGGTTGCTAACAATGCAGAAATGAGCAGAACAGCAATTTGTAGCTGTGCTCTGATACTGCATCCCTCCTTTTGATTTATGATCTTTTTTCTGTATGGATCTGTCTTAATGACACTCATTTATTGACAAAAGACTTCCTTTTATAGACTTGGAATTATTTAGAGGTCAAAAGAATAATTCTTTTAATAATACAGTTTCTGCTTCCTCAGCAATAGTATTTATGAAACCATCTTTCTTTTGCTAGGTTATTTCCCTATCTTTAGAATAGCCCATTTCCCATTCGCTCTGTTAAGCATGTTTTAGCAGAAGCAAACAGGTTATTCCCTCATCACACTTGATCGTTCTCCTTGACCTGATCTCTGAAAATAACAAAGTGATGAGCAAGAAGCCACTTAGAGTTTAACTGATAATCCTTGCCAGAATGTAATTTTTACCTGCTCTGGAGCTGGAATGGCTCAGAAAGTTTAAGTAAACCCTCCATAAGCCCTTGAAGACATACGGAGTGCGCCCATGCTGCAGTAAAATGTCCCCATCTCAACATAGGGATCTGGGCTGGCTGTCCCCAGAGCTTTGCGTTACCAAGGCTGGTTGCACCCACACTTCTAGAAAGCTCATTATCACATTATTATCTTCCAACAACAGATATGACCCAGAAGCATCAAGGTGAATGCTATGCCATGCATGAGAAGTAGCAGAAAATTTATGTTAAAACATGGTTTTGGTACACTGTAGAGAAAAGTATACGTCCTTCATTTCAGTCAGTTCAGGTTTCATCTGGTCCTTGGGCAAACCTGGCTGTGAAGCAAGGATGATAAATGCTATTCCCAAACAGCATGGCTCAAATTGAGTTCAGCTGATGACGCTGACCCACTGTGCTGGCTCTGACCAAGGGCTTCAGCTCTCTGCGGCTCCAGATCATGGACTCTTTGCATTATCACTTCATCATCTACATGTTCACACTTGCAGGAGTTTAAGCTGGAGACCTCAGGTCGAAATTTCATAGCAACTAATTCCATAAAAATAATATTGTCATATAAATAATAACAACAAACACTACGTCACGCTAAAGAAAATTTGTCAATTGCTAGCAAAAACAGAAGAGGAAGGATTCCAAAGAAAATGAAAGCCTCAAAAAATATCAAGAGCCCCCATAAAGTCTCCAAATTACAGAAATAACAATCATGCAAACAGCAAACAAACCACTCCTGAAAATAGCGTTTTAATTCCCAGCTTTGGACTAACAAAACCTTTCTCAAGTTATAGGGTACAGTAGCAAAATTCTTAAGAATTCCTAAGACCCTCATAACTTCTACACAAAGATCATTATGGCATCTGAAAGATTATAATTTATCAAATGGCAATATTTTTTTCCATCCCTAATTCAAGAGCTATCATACCAGAAGATAGGCTTATACCAGCAGACTCCACCTTTCAATGAAAGAGCTGCTTAAAATTAAAGGCTTTATAAACGTATGTTTTAAAATAAGCTGAATTATTTTTTGGGCAGGTGGCTGTTTCTCCGAACTTTGTTTTTTTATAAAGATACAACAAAACAATAGCAGTAGTTACACTTTCCCACTAACTTCCCAACCCAAACTAGTTTCCTTTTCATTATAATTTCCCTTTCCTTGCTTTGTTTTCTGTTTGCTTGTTTGAGGGCTTTTTTGTGGGGGTTTTGGTTGTTTTTTTTTTTTTCCCAATTTTGTTTGCTTGTTTGGCTTCGGGGGTGGTTTTCCCCCGAAGAGAAACGAAACAAGGAAGAATGAAGAAATCAAGAAAAAGTTATAGCTGAAGTTTCCACTTGAAAACTTGTGATAAATATACTCGTGAAACTTTCATACAATCCAGCTCTCTTTTTGAACTTGAAGAATGAATGACCTTCATAAAATATTGCAGCTTTTTTTGTTTCCAATTTTTACTATTTCTAACAACACGTTTCACAATCATTTTTAACTACCAGAGAGTCCAAACAAAGTCTGATGCAAGGTCAGAATAATCTCTAACCTCTCCAGTTAGCCACACAGTGTTATATTCACAGCACTATTCACACCTGCTTATTTGTACTGTTGTGCCAGGGCACAGTGCCAGCGGGGCTGCTCTGGGAGGAGGGCTGAGCATAAGTGACCCCATTATGGGGTGCTGTTCCCTGGGGCCTGAGCCAGGTGGGCAGGGCTGTACAAGCTTCAGTGACAGTCCTGACAGCCAGGGCTGAGTCAGATACAGGGTCCATCCAGGGCCTAGCTGGGAGCAGCAGGAGATGGGGCTGGAGTTGGACCCTTCTGCACAACGTGCCTAAGGTATATCCAGGAGAAAAGGTCCAAGACCACCCTGGAGACAATCTGCCCACAGTGAGGATATGAAGCAGTGCAGTGCTGGATGGGGCACCCTAAAATGAGCTGAGCTAGAGCCCCAGGCCCAGGCGTGGTGGGTTGTGGTCCCCAGCAATGCTGCCTAGGCATTTCAGCGGAGATGTTGAGATGATGTTATGCTTCAGCTCATTAGTATGACTCATGGCTTTTCCTTATGTTGCTTTTGCTGGAAAAAACTGGAGTGAAAGATCCCAACTGGCTCCACCCCAGCCATAAAATGAAAAGCTTGCTCATGGAGCAAAGTCTGGAGTCCCAAGGGCTTCAGTAAATTAAGACTGGAATTTAGGTTTAGGCCTATCTCTCTTATCTGTTGACTTTTCTTCAAAGGCTGTACTGAGCTAGAGGGGAAAGAAAAAAGCAAAGCCAACAAGAAACTCTGAAGTTGCCTGGCTTCAATCTGAATTCAGATCTAGTCACGCTGCTCTCTAATTTTTCTTCTCCATTTACTGAAAATCCCTTCATTCCCTCTTAACATGAAACAGTCTAATAACTGCATTGTTCACTGATTCTTTCCCCCCACCCCGTTAAACTGTGCCTCTTCACACCTGCCACCTTCTGACTGAATGGCCATTCTTAGCCTAAAAGTTAGAAAGGGAATCAGAGACAGAAAAGGATGAGAAGGGGGATGAATCTCAAGTACTGCAGTCATGCTAATATAGCATGGAACACAATCAGAGCTGCCACAAAAGGACTGATTAATAAGAGAGGAATATAAGTCTTAATTTTGCAGATGCATGTTATTTCTCACACAGATTTTAAAATTTAAGCCTCAGGGCTGTAGAGTAGCAGTTAAGGGAGCAGAACAACCCATAAAGCAAGCAGAGGTTATAGCTGGTTATTGACAGCACAATCATCATATGCCACTATAAAGTAACTGAACACAGTCTTAAAAACTCATCCATCACATACCCAAGGCCACAGACCCTGCGTTAGGATTATATTGAAAGTGAGATGTGATGATGCCACAGTGTTTCCAATTTTTATTGACATCCTGGCTTTGAGGATTAGGAGGTGTCAGGACGCATCTGTGTATTCAGAGGAAGACAATGATATCACCTGCTCTATCTCAGCTATACTTAGCAGCTTACTTGGACGGCAGTGCAGGTGAAAATGAGAAAAGCAAAGGAATGCCACGTCAGAGTAGCAGCAGCCCAAATAAGACCAGGCAGTCCAGAGTCATCTGTCAGAGCATGGACCAGAAAACCAATTATTAACTACATGACAGTACAGTATGACCTCAATTCACAGTATCAGGTACTGCGCATGGGCGTAACACAAGCCAGCTTTGACCCACAGAGTTTGAAATACAAATGTTAGAGGACAAATAACAGGTGAACATAAAGATGGTGGAATGCAACACAGCAGTACGATAGCATGGACCTAAATGCTAAGTAGCATCAGCATATTTACTGCTCATGGGGATCCTGAGCATCAAAAACATCAAAGCAAGTTTTAAGCAAGTTCTTAAATGGTGCCAAGGAGGAAAGTAGTTGCTCTGAAAGTTACTCTGGCCAAGACAATGTATCTCTGCTACTAAACTTTATCTCCAAGTGTCGCTAAACCCATTTCATTTTTAGTATTTTTTATTTCTAAGTTCCCTCCAGAAACATTCGCACTACACAGAGACTCATCATCTGCTGTTATTCACTAGAGTACACCTCCAACAAGCCAGGGAGATCAGAGCCCACATTCACACAGTACCCATTCTCTCCAGAAATCACAATTGTCACATACCCTTTGCAGAGAAATCAAAACAGATTTAGATCACTTGCCCACAGTGCAAGTCCATTAGCAGGACAAGGCACTGATCTATGAGTCCTGCCCAGCAGTTCAGAGTTAAAACCTCCACACTCCCTCTTGGAGGCTGAAGCTTGATAATTGTATTCTGCTTGTAATTACTCCAAGCCACTTGTTTCTTTACACATTATTGTGGTCCACGTGGGCAGAGTGAGCTGTGATGCTTTTGTTGGTGCCCTCATTGCTGAACAGGCTTGGGTAACACAACTCATTAGTTTTTGTCTGATGTCAGAGCTGATGAATGCCTTTTCCTTTTGAAAAATTGTAATGAGGAGAGAAAGCACAACAACATAAATCTACAGCAGTGACAGTGACTGTGGCCAGAATTGGGAACAGCTCATGCTTAACCAAAGTCTGAATGAGTGTTTGGGATTGTTCTTCTGAAACTCACTGCGTGGTAGAGATCTATGCACTTCCCAGCTCCCATCACCCTCCTCAGGTTATCCAATAAGATGAAAAATAACCTTATTGACCTCAAAGACCTCTCAGTGTCAGCAAAAAAAAAAAGGGGGGGGGGGAATACCCAACCAAGTTTGACTGTGCATTGGCACATTAATTTTAGGCAGACTACTTCAAAGGCATGCAAGCACACTATGTGACCCAAAGCAGCCCGTTTTCTTCTGTTCTTCGAGGAAACTGCTAACCCAATTTCAATCCTGCAGATAGAAGTATTTTATGGCTCCAAAAAGTCTCTCTTTCAAACTGGGTTTAAGCACAATCATGGGAAACCTTGCATCTTATGTTTGTGAACACCGAATTCACTCAGCACCTGTTTCACCTCTGAGCTTGGGAAACTTCCTTGTTAATCTCAAAACTGATGTTGAATAAAACGAATCCCAAATGAAACAAGCCCCTGAGATTTGGACAGAGAAGTCTGGCACAAGGACAAGGAAGGCAGTGCTTCTGTCTAGAAGGCTGACTGCTGAGGCAACATTTCTGTAACGTCTAATATGAAACAGCCTTCTCTCAGTAATTGTCTAGTGTGCAGTACATGAAACACTGTGTTACGCATAGGCAGTTTTTGAGGCCAGGTTGCTGCTGTAAGAAATCCACAGGCAGATCTGGGGTGGAACAGAGAATATGAACTAATTTATTCTTCTTATTCCTGAGGTTTTTGGAGCATTGTCCAGCCGCTGAGCTGGGACAGGGTCTGCAACATCGCAGGGGCATGGATGCCCATCTTCCTACTTGGAGCTGTTCATTCCAGGAAGGAAGGTCAGTTTTAGAGCCTCAGGGACAAGCACGTTCCTACATAGATGATTGCCACCTCCTTTTGTGGTCCACAGCTGGCTTTAATATCTCAGCAAAATGGTTCATGAGCTGGGACATATCCTGTGAATTGTGAAAGGGCATAATTGCTGAGGAAAAACTCAATGTAGGGCAGCCCTAGAGGGAAGCAAGAGGTTATTAAATCCCAGATTATTTTCTCTTCTGCTCTTGGATAAAGTAAAGTAAAATCTATTCATCCACTCATGAAAAAGAAGTCCCTAAGAAAAGCTTCTCATGAGTTGTGGAGCAGAGGACAGCGCTGTGACAAATGGCCATGTGGCAGAGAGACCCAGCCTGTGCTCTTCTAGTTTCTTCTTTCCTGATGCTTTTCCTCTTTCATGGACTCCTGCCCAAAACATACCATATAGAAACATATCTATAGCTCTGCTTTTCACACCACATTTTCAGAACCTCCAGCGCACAACTAACATGGATACTTCTAGCCCCTTCTCCTTGTGATGCTGTCAGAGCACACCACACACCTGACTCCTCAGCCAGGTGTTTTCTTCCACCCAAACCGGGTCTCTTCACCTGAATCTTTCTCTCTGCGAAATGCTCCCCCTGCCTTTTTCTTCTGTCCGCAGCTAGTAGAGGTGCTAGCAGCGTCCCAGAGCTTCCCCTCTGTCTGGAGGCTAGTACCCCAGCGCCCACACCGTGCGCTGCCCACACATATAGCAGGGTGCCACAGCTAGCATGTGAGAGCAGTTATTCACTTCCACCCCCCATTTACCTCAATTCCCTCATCTGTAAAACATAGATAACATTTCTCCACCTTGCTGGAGATTATGATCATATTATTTATACCCAGATTCACATTAAGACTACACAGCTATAAACACCCAGTGACATTACATAAATGTCATTATTGTAAGTACTCATGAGCATGTGGGAGGATCTGTTGTAAGGCCGCAAATGGGGACTTTGAGCGGCAGGGGAAAGCATTTCTATTCTGCATGGATCCTAACGCAACAGTAAAAAATTTAATCCTGACGTGCCTTTTTATTGGGTCCTTCCTGCCAACTATTGCAAGAAATAATTTCTGTTGGAAAGTTTAACATTTGTATTTGTCTTTGATTTGAATGAGAGACAGAAACAAGATAATGAGAAAGGCAAATGCTTCTCTGGTATTTGCTGCTTCTTGTTCCCAAAGTCTGCTTTAGCTTACAATAGGCAAATAAGCAGATTTTTTTCTTCCCTCCTTTCCTTTAGAAATCCCATGCAATCCTGTAAAACTGCAGTGGTGACTGGTGAGGGTTTGAATCACAGACTGTCCCCAGTTTCACAGCTTTCGGAGCTGCTCAGCCAGAACCGGGTCTATCGACACACCAGGCCATGCCCAATTAACTCCAAAGGTTTTCTGCAGAGAGTCCAGAAAGACAGGAGTTGCTCTATTGGATCAAACCAATGGGGCATGCAGTCCAGGATCCTGTTTCCAACAGTGGACACCACCAGATGCTCCAGGGGTTAGATGCCATTTAAGACCCAGCAACTTCTTTGTACAATAAATTAGAATGGTGTAGAATTATACCGCAACATGCTGAGAAGAAAATTGAAGATATGGAAATTGCATTTTGTGGCTGAAATGCAATTCAGACCAAAGATATTACAAACTAGAGGGCCGTGAGAAATGGTTTGAGGACCTGGAAAAGCAGAGATGTGAAATCCTGCGCGCTAGTGTAGCCATCTAGTGATCGTTTCGAGAAGTCTTTCTCTTTCTTGGGGGAATGTGGAGCAGTACATTGAGTGACGGCAAATGTTGCTGTTTGAAATAAAGAAGCAAGGGTGAAGATCTGAGAGTAACAAGAAGCTGTATGTGTGGGGGTAACGTTTACAAATCTGGAAAACAAGACTACAAGAGGCTGTTGATTCCGAAAGATCAAATGGCCTGTCTTCAGCATGCCTGCTCCCTGCAAGAATATTTGCACAATACAAGGAATCAAAAAATCCCATCATCCGGAGAGTTTACATGCCAGAAGATATTCAGAACTTCTCTGCTTGCAAATTGCAAGTGAGCACCTGAAGAGTGAGGCTCACTCAGCAGGACCAAAATTCTCTGCTTGGCTGCTCACAGGATGTCTATTCATCCTAAGCTAAAAAAACCCCCACAAAACCAAACCCAGCCAGAAACATTTTTCCTGTATCTCTGGTGGAAGGCTTTTTGGGTTTGGGGGCTGTTTTAGATGGAAGAAGAAAATATTCCCCCGAGTGCAAACTCTCCCTGGGTATTGCGAAAAGGACTGTATGTTTGACTGATGCAGCAGGGATAGTCACCATATTGATGCATTTATGTTTAGGCAAAGCATGGGGCAAATCTGTAGTATGCTGCTGAAACAAAAGCACTGTGCCTCTTTACACCATGTGAAGAAGTAAAAGCCAGCAAGGGAAGTCCAGAACTAAGAACTGAAGATGATAAACCAGAACCAAGGTGAAACAGTCCCATGCCTTGGCTCTGGCCATAGCCTGCATTTTACCCCACCACAGCTTTCCTTCAAACCATGTTCTGTCCCCAGCAGATCTCTGGTAGCTAAAGATTAGTTTAAGCCCTGAAGCAGGAGACTTAAGAAGTTTGTCCACCCCTCAATGTTATTAACAACAGTCATTATGACCACCCTGGGTATTCCTGATAGACAGACATGAAGATATGAAGAGAATGCAGAGCAAGCTACAGTAATTAGCATAACAGAATACAAACATACAGGCTTAATAACGTATTTCAGCATCAACCTGTGACAATCTGTTCTGTAGTTAAATTATAAGCAGACAGAGAATGTATTTCTCTTTTCCAGTACTGAATTCCCCTTCTTAGTCTTAGCATTCTTACTTTATGAAAGAGGGAAAACAGAAGTGCTAAACTGTTTTACATCTGGGCCATTCTTTATTACATTATTATTTTAATAAATGTCTTTTTATTCATCTTCTTTCTAAGGACATACTGTCCCATTTGTGCCACTTTCCTCATGCTTTTAGGTCGATGTAATTGCCATTCTTTCTCTCATTCTTCACTTTAGTGTAACATACAGAACAAACTTACCTGGGACTCAATATTACTGGCTATACTGGTACTATACTGGACACGTTGCTGCTACACCAGACCTCTCCATGTCAGGACAGCGTCACAAGTCACCTGTAGGTTATAAGGACACTCAGGTCTAGCTGCAGCTCTGATTTTTCCTGGCTTATTCCTAGACTACTCTGGGTTCAGGCCATATATAACAAAAGCACTGAAGTGACAATAATAGTGTAGCTTCCACTGCAAAGTCACGACGTTCAGAAGATAACTACTCCCATGGAGGTCTCCGCTACTCAGCTGGTTGTTGCATCCTTTCTCTTTCTGTCATGTCTCTAGTTTTTATGATCTAGTAGAGACTTTGTGAAGCAAACTTCCTCAGCAGGTTGTGACAGGCACTGAAACTCCTGCCAGTTAGTCAGGAGGGTTTGGATTTTCAGCTAGTCTGTAGCAGCTAACAATATCTGGGCCCAGTCTTAGAAAAGACGAAGAAAGCAGGTATTACAGACAGAGTCTGGAGATAAAAGACTAATTGTGTGTACAGTCAGGTAGGCCTCCTTAGAGATAGGGATTGTATTTATCCACACCTGAACAATGAAGTAGCTAGCAACATTAAGCCAGAGATTAATTTCCACCTTCCTCCTCTGACCAAAAGTTACATTAAATATGTGGATCAAAACCAAGTAGTAACAGAAGAAAAACAATAACTGGCTATAACTTGTTTTAAGGCAATCCTTTAATTTTTCCTTGTAAATGCCTTCTGTTTCCTCAGGATTTTCCCAGAAACATTGCTGTTCACAGACTTCCACAAACTGCCTTGCTGGTCCCACACATGGCAGTCAAAACAGGGAATAGGGCTCTTAATTTTCTCAGTACATATTCAAAGGCAGCTTTTAGCAAGAAGATCCCATCAGGGTCCAGTGGGTTACCTACCACGTGTCTTAGTGCCATTGAAGATTCTAATTACAGGTTTGCAGTGGGTAAACTAAACACAGCACACATTAAATGCACTAAAATGAGTGCTATGTTTGGTTTACCCAGTGCTAAACTTTAATTAGAAACTTCCATGGCACTAAGTCCAACACCTTGGATAAGTACATCATGTGAACTGCTATCATCGCAAACTAAATTTGTAATCCCATAAAAAAGCTGTCTAAATTCCACAAGACATATTCTCTGCAAAACAATATTGAAAGGCATCAGTTGCCTTCCTTTCTCTCTTTTCTTCTAATTATGCCTCTTTTTTTGGACCAAATTTAATGCTAGGTGAACCATCCTTTGTTACCTGATGTTTCAAAGTATCTTTAAAACAAATGTTATAATCTTATGCAATCCTACTGCCTCTCAGGTTCCTGTATGTGCACACCTTTCTCTGATGTGCTTGCTCACAATGTGTACTCTTCTGGACTGTGTCTTTCCTGAACTCCTAGGTGTGATTCATTTGATCATGTAAATGTCATTTTTAAGACGTTCAATGATAGCATTTTCATTACCTGCTTTCAAAACAGAATTTCAGTATCACTGTGACTGTCAAATGTATGATAAAACACCTTTCCTTATCCGTAATGAATATTCATTTAACAGTTAATTCTTTTTCTGCAGTCATACCAATTGTTTCAAGTAATGAAACTATGTTTTCTTAAGAGATGGCTTTCATTTCAATATCTGAATTCTTATTGTCCTCAACCTCTTTGGCATATGTACACAAAAATGTTAATTACTCTGCATGATTTTGATTGAGGTAGCTGTATATAATCCAGACAATTCCAAAACTGAAGTAAAAATCAAAGTCAAAACGTACATGCTTCTTTTCAGCCTTCAAAGTCATTTTTGCATTACACTCAGAATACCTTATATTCTAGCTATTTTCATTTCAAAGCAGAGTATGCACTAGGGGTATTTTGCTAGCATCTCCACAGAAATGATGTCATCCTAGCAGGAAAATTAAGTGTACCTTTGCTATTTTATGGTGAGCAGCACATCTATTCATTTGATTTGACTCACTCATGGGAAGAGTTTTTCATTGAGAATATCCACTAGCATTAATTCTACTAAAATAACTATAAAGAACATCTAACGCATGGCCCTATAAATAGTTGGAAGTAAATATTAATAGGATCATGTCATTACTCTAGCTAATCTGACAGCTATGCTTGACTGTCATGCCATCCCCAGACCTTTTCTTTCTGAACCTCCCTGAAATCCCAGCTTTATTCCCCAGACACACCTGCCTTGGAGCCAGCAGCTCTCCTGAGCTGTCAGGAATACAACTGGCCTCAGCTCTCTCTCCCACCTGTGCCATTTAGCACAGGGTGTCAGGAGCTTCCCCAGCAGCAAGGTCTCCACTTGCTGTTGCCATCCTTTTGCATTTCACACTTCTTCCCCCCTGCATCATTATTTTCATGCCCACAAAAGCAGGCAAAGGAGCTAACCATCAGAGAGGCCTCAATTCATGTACGTCGTGGTGGCAGAAGTCACTGAAAACCGGGAGGACCCAATATGACACAGCCACAGGGAGATCTGATGTGCAGCACAGCATAACTAACAGTGCACTGATAATACTTTCTGGATTAACAGTTTGACTATGGGCAGCACTTCTCCTTAGGGCATGCTAGGGTATAAAAAGGCAACAGAGACTGCATAGCAGTCACATTATTTCAAACAACAAACTCAGAATGATTAGATGTGGAAGGCTGGCAAATGCTAATAATACATAACCACTTCCAGTGAGGATCACTCTTCTGCACCCTCTAAGGGACACTGTACAATCTGGGGAACTGAAGGTTAAGTTTGTGTGTTTCTCAACCTGCTAGCAGGTACCCCTCCCTTGAAAAGTAACTCAGGGAAATTCAGGTGGCAACTCCTGGTCACCAGTTTCCTGTCTGAGCCACACTTCCCTGGTGAGAAATAGCATACTCTGGTCAGCAAACCCATCTGTCAGTGGTGAGTGATTCAAGGTAATATTTGTCATGGGCACAAGTCTCCCTTTTCATCTCCTGCTTTTGAGCAGATATATTAATCTCTTCTCTCTTCCCTTGACTGCTTCAAGCCTTTTTCCCAGCTGTTCACCTTTAATATCTCTGTCTTGCCAAAGTAGGGCATGAAAACCCAAACGGCGCTGAACAGAAAGCATTGCTTCTGTGCTTCTATACTCCCACTGCAATGACAGCTCAAGCAACAAAGTCTGTTTCATCAACTGTCATCACATTAATCACTGATTTTATCAATATATGATATTCCTTGTCTTAAGCTGTGATATATACAGTTCTGGGGAGCCATTATTCAAATTTTTATTCCTGTTTTGGGTACCAGAAGTGGTCCTGACCGGCAAATTTGGATGCAGACCCCCAGCTCCCCTGCAGCTGAAAGGATTTGTTTTCCAGGTTCTGGCTCAGGTATCTCTCCTGTACAGTAGGCTAAACCCAGCAGGCTGTTAACAGCCACTCTGCTTTCTATACAATACACAGAAACATTCCCCATTCACCCAGCACCTCCCACAAAAAAAGTGAGAAAGAAAAATCAATGTGATAATTTATCTACACTGCCAGAAAACTCACTACAAACACACACAACAAATAACCAAGTGAGGACAGAGAACTTTACAGTGATAGAGAAACCCATGCACAATTTAGCACAGACTACTTTCCGATTTCCCTCTGCAGCACAAACCAACATATCAACACCTTGGTCTGGCCATATTTCCTCATGAAGAATGCTTTCTTTTAAAAAAGCAAACCCTTCTCCTTTCTTTCTCCTCTTTGCACTTGCATTTGCCTTTCTCTTGGTTTCTGTGTGCTCATCTGCGTTCATTTCTCTCTGATTTGCCTTTTTAAAGAAAAGTCAATGTCTGAGCCTACGCGTATCTGTTAATCTAACCCATCTATCAACAGTTTCTGAGCCATCTCTTCAACCTATGCAGCCAGGGATTTTAGCCAGACTTTTATCATTTTTATGTGCTCTGCTGCCACCGGTTGTCACAAGGTCACCCTCGGAAATGATACTATGCCTCAGTGGGTACTTTTTCACCTAATAAAATATATGGCACACTGTATATCAATCATATCATCTAGGGACCAAATGCTGAACAGTCAAAGAGGGGTAAATGCTTCCCTCTGGATCAATTTTTGGCTGCAAAGCAATGGCAACCTCTTTGCCAATGAGAGAGACAGAAAATCCAGGATTAGACTAAGATGAGCCTCCCGAGTCATTTTGAAAGCGCAGTTCGCTCCTTGCTCTCAAAGGTTCAAGGAATAAAACTTAAAGAGGTTGTGAAAAAGGTGTGTGACAGACCCAGTCATCTGAGCAAATTTCACCACCATCACTCCGGGGAGATTTGATCCATCAGCACCCCTGGCGCATGGGGCACCATTTGGAATGACCCCTGCAGGGTTTGGAGCTGAAGCTTGCTGAGCTCAGGAGGGAAAATTCACCGAACAGCATGTTCACAGTAAGACAACCCACCCTGAGGAAATGCTCAGCAGTTTGGAGCTCCCACAGCACAGCTCTGGAGTTGGCCCCTGCTTTTCATAAGCAAAAAGGCAGCAGCTACAGGCAAACTTGCTTTAACCACTGTTGGTTGCATAAACTCCCTGAACACAGAAAAAGCACCTGGTAGATGTACAGTCAGGTTTTCTGGTGGTTTCCTTTTTGCCCTAAATTAACACCTGTCTCTCCTTTTCTTTCTTTTTTGGCTGTAATGCAGCTCTAAAAGCCGCTAAGGCATAAAGAACGCCAGGAAGCTGTACCTCCCAGTTTATATAAATCACAATGATAGGAAATCTTTAAGAGTGACAGAATTAAAAAAAAATGAAAGTCCAGATCTGTGCAGCGTTTTTGGTTCAAACTCAACTCACGTGCCACACCATGAGGAGACAAGGACAGAGCTTTTGCTGCCACTGCTCATAGCTACACATCGCAGCTCACATCAGCCCCAGGACCAAGCAAACCTGGTAATACAGTGCATCTGGTCAGCAGGTACAAACCCAACCCAGGGGTCCCACAGAGCTCACCCACACTTGGGCAGCTATTTGTGCTAACTGAGCAGACACTAGACTTGAGCCGTCTTTACAGAATCAGCTCTGGACATGTAGCCCAGATGCTGGCTATGGGTGGCGGTGGCTCTGCATGCCTGTGTGTGCCTAGCCCCATTCAGCACCTACCCCAACCCTCCCATCCCTGCATCCACACTGCTAAGTCAAGAGCAGCGAGGAGTCCGCAAACAAGACTTCTCTCATTCTCTGTCTTGCTGCCACCTCACCTCTCCTATTGCTTCGCTACTCCAGGAAAGTAATAACCTCTCTGCCTCCCAGAGCCCACAGAATTGATTTACCCCCTTCCCAACAGGACCAGTGCCTGCTAACAGCACGAGAGGTTTCTCACAAGCACTGGCAGCCAGCTCCATGCTGCTTTAAATGAAACACTTCCATTAATGCTACAGGTGGGCTCCAAGTACAAAGTTAGACTCTGGATCAGAACGTGACTCAAATTTGGGAGCAGCTTGCTACAAAGATGGGCCCAAACTAACTGACTTTCCCTTCCTTTCTATTTAAGGCAGAGGAAAGATCTTGAAAAACAGGGAAGCAAATCCAGGTTCATTACAGCATGACTGCTGTGCATCACTAGTTCGATGCTGCGGAGCACTTCAGTATTCAGTTAAGGTTTCTAAACAGGGAGTGCATACAGACCTTTCTTATGGCATAATCCAACCACAAAGTAACCTAAGGCAGCAGCCAGGTGAAGGCTGAAAAAAACACTGACTTAATCTCAGTCAGTGCCAGGTCTTTGTTTTTCCAGGACTTTCAGGATGGCGAAATTCACTCCTGCAAAAGTACATCTATAAGTTCCCCTCCTCCCTGCTTGGCCCCAGCAATATTTTGTTGCGGTGCTTAGCCAAAACTTACCTACCTCCAGTGCTGCTGGCTAGCCTGGAAGAGGGAGGACAATCAGCCTTCACTGCAGCTAGCAGGAGATGCCACACAACAGATCAGCAGGTGGGAAGGCAAGGGACAGGTGCTGGAGACTGGAAGAGCTCCTGCTCACCAAACTTTACACCCAGCAGCCCTGGTATCCCAGAGGATGCTCAGCCAGGAGTGCCGTGGGGAAAGCAGAGGTCCAATTCACCTCCCTGATCTTCCCTCCACCATCAGAAGCCGCAGACAACATCCACTGGTTGGGGACATGTAAGCATTGGAGATGTTCCTCTTGCTCAGGTTGCTCTTACTCTGGATCAGAAAAAGAAGGCAGCCCAAGTCCAAGAGGGATACTGAGCAAGCAGCAGATGTTTCTCTCAGATGAGGTACTAATAATAAAGATGCAGACAAGAAAAAGCATTTGTATGTGCTGAAAAGAAATGAAAAACCTCACTTACAGGTCAGACACAGCAGGGGTCACTTTCAGAAAACAGCACCATTTTGCATTTTTCTTGCACAAAACAGAAATTGTGACAAAAGAAAGCAAGCAAACAAAAAAGTCAGCTTTTTAGCCAGGCACTTAAGCAAGTAAATCAGCATAATGCTTCAAATTCACCTCATGCAGGCATAAATTCACTTCTAAGGACAAAGTTAGATTATCCCCATCTCACCGTTTTTCTCCTCCAAATAATGGAGTTTATTTAATGGATTTTCTATAAACATCTTAGAGATATAAACTCTTTGAGGTAAAGAACACGGCTAAGTTTGCAAAGCAGCATGCAAATCCACAGTGCTATAAATAAGCTTTTATTAATACAAAGAAATCCTTTGTCCCTCTCCGTGCACCAGATCTCACAAGACACAAACTAAAGAAATGGTGCAGGGCAAGGCAGGTCACCTCCTTGGAATTTTATCTGTATGCACCGAGCACTGCTGACTGATAATTTCAGCCTCTTGCACCAGTCATCCGCCAACAGTCTCATTCCAGTGAGCAGCTCTTCTCTAGTGCCAGCACCATGGCTCATTGTCCTGGAGCTGCGGCTCCCCTCTCCACTTTCTCTCCTGTGACCTGAAATGAGATGGGCTAGGACATTAAATTAGCATCTCCCTCTCTTTCTCTCTGGCACCAAATCTTATTCTGTCATCCTATTCATCATGCTACTGAAAGCGACCACAGAGATTGGTTTATCCAGGCATTAACCAATGCAAAACCATAGAGTGTAAGAGGCTAGGACTACAGTAGGAGTTCCACTGTGATGCTATCTCTCCAACGACAGGAGAAACCACTGTGAACTGCATGTAGACCAAATATTTGCCAGCATTGCAACATTTTAAATCTCCTTCTTCTCCCTCAAAAACATCGGGGGCCCCTTTGTCCCTCTCCCATACTGGTGCCCCTAGGAGCATTATAAAGTGAAATCGAAGATGCCTGGATGATCCCAAACCTGGCTTCAGGTCTGCCAGACTAGAGAAGGGAACCTGGATTCACAGCATTTCAGGAGAGCAACATTACACCAGCACAATTCTGGGCACTCAGGGGTAAATTTTCCTCATTTTGTCCTCCTGCTGGAATTGATATAATTTCCACAAAGACTAAAATATTCAATGAGCCAGAGCAGTTGTCATCTGGTGAGGGCACCCGGCTCAGAGGAGAAACCCTTATGTTCCAGATTTTGTTCCAATAAACATTAAACTGCTTTATAGATACTGGAAACCATCAACAGCAGAGATGGCATTTCTCTATCCCAAAATACCGCGTGATTTGTCATGTTTGCCAGGGGAGTCTCCAGGGACATCAGAGTACAAGTGACCTCCATAAAAGATGAGGTTAAGCTGGATTTTCCAAGTGCTTCAAGCACCAGAGGAGGTGAATCCACATCAAGTTATATGGGCTGAGAGACAACCATATCCACAACAGCCTGCAAGATGTGACTAAACCCAGCATTTGCTGCATATGCTGTGCTTTTGCCAAGGGATGCTCTGATTAGAAAGAAAATCAAATTATTTGGGTAGAGTAATCCCTTTCTTCCCATCTGCATTCAGTGGTTTTCAGTTCAACAAGAGTACAATCAAACATTGTCACTCTGGATTGGATCAAACTGGGGTTTACCTTCTTCCCCCTCCACCCTGAAGTAAAAGCCTCACTATTCACAGGTATGTGTCCTGCAGAGGCAGCATCCTCACCAGCTTTTATAAAGATGCAAAGTAAAATACAGTGTACTATGGATGCTTAAGCAATCCAGACAAGATTTCTCCACAAAATAGATGCAAAAATGATTTTTGTTGAAAACTAAGATATTTTCACTGGAATATGTTAACTTCAAATAACTTACTTCAAGAGAGAGGAAGCCTGGGTATGCGGGGCTGCAGTTCCAACTACCTCAGTTTGCTTAGATAGCATTTAAACATATGATTTTGGCTTCATCAGCCTATTGGGCTACATTCTGCCTGCTGTCATATTTTAGAGTCGTACATACCTGCTTTATAAAACATGCTATTCAATACTGTGATGTGACTAAAAAAGTGGAAAAATATAAGCAATGAAGTAACCTGAGGTGACCAGAACTCACGAGGCTTTCTGAACTGTTTTTAACTTAATTTGCATTCCACTGAGATAGTCACAACTTTCTGTTTTTTCCTCCAATTTGAAACAGAAGAAATTGTGAACTCTTTCCCAAGGGATAGGATTGCTTTAATCCATAAAGAGCTGTGTGGCACTAAGGTTCCTCGTCTTGTAGATTATGATTTGTTCTAACTGCCAGCACTATGGGGAATGTTCTTGAGGCAGACTGATGGCCAGGAGCGATGCTTGTGGACAAGATGGAGAGCTGTGCAAGCACAGATCCATACCTTCTGATAAGAAGGATGTGACTCGGGGTGATTGGAAGCCATCTCTGCAAATTTCTGTGCCAGTGGCTGGCCCAATGGCAAAGCACACCCCTGCCCTCTGGCAGCTTCCTGCTTTCCATGGGAGCACACCTGCAAAAAGCCATACAATGGGGCAATCTTCTGGTTTCTATTTCATCACCCCCTCAATAGGTGACAAAACCAAACAAGTTTCAAGAAATTTAGCAGCAGCCTCAGCTCCAGACCCTGTAACCAAACCTTGCTGTGCAGTTATACTTTCTCCCTCTGCAGCAAGCTAGGTCTCTGTGCTATGGCATTACTAAATGCAGCCTAGATGCTTTTCAAGAGCTTGCATTTTAAAGCACATTAGCTGCTTGCCCAGCTCTTGGCTTCCAGAAGAGTTTCCTTCTGAATGCCAGCCTAGGATCTTCCGGGATTCGCCTTCCCAGAGTCCCCTGATACCATTTTTGAGAAGAAAAACAAAAGGAAACAAAAACCCCAAACCAAACAAAAACAAACGACACCCCCACAAAATACACTACTATGTTCACATGTGGTAGGAACATCCCCAGTTTGACATGATCTTCAGCTAAGGCACAGGAATAGGTGCTCAGGTAGCCTCCTCACCCCAGTTAAGAGGCTGAGTATGTGCGCAGGTGGGGGCAACCCAGCTCCCAGGCCACCTAATCTCCCAAGGTGACCCACGGTGTATAGAGAGGCTCTGGAGCCTTGGTCTTCTGTCAGCCAGCTGCATCTAGTGCCACCCCTGCCAGCTGCTCCTTGATTTCAAGGCAGATGTTATTTCAATATGAAATCTGCCACAATTGATTCTGTGTCAGGACTGAAGGTATAGCAGGAAGGTAGGTGTTTCTGCTTTGCTTTTTTCTCCTGAGAACAAACCCAGTCTCTGAAATGATTTGCAAATGGCAAAGATACTCACAATATACATAGGGAATAGTAATATATACCATTTTCTATGCCCAGCGATGAGGCATGGACTGAGAATGCAGCTGCATTTGCCTCAAATTTATATTGTTTTCAACTTCTCCCTTAACTGCTGTTCTGATACTACTTGTAAAATCCCATTACCAAGCACATGAGTTGATGTCCAAAAGGTTGGGATAGAATCTGGGAAAGGTAATAGCATGCAGTTGAGAGATCTGGCAGAGTAAGAAGAGGTCTAAATGGGGAAAGGAGAGGGGGTGTGCATTCAAGGGTGAGTGAAAAGGGAAAAGGGGAATGGCTGCTAAAGAAAGCCTCTTCATCCTAAGTAGCAAGCAAACACAACAAGGGCAAAACAAACAATCAAATGTGAGAGGGATTTTAAGGGGTTTTGTGCAGAGTTCAAAGTTTTAAAGTATTCACTGAGAAGAAAATCACTCTGATTTTATAAGGCGAGACAGGGATTGCTCTCCTCCTAAACTGGAAAAGTGGTATGCAAAGCGCTTTATGTTTATGTCTAAAAATGAATTTTATGCCCCATTTACATTTTCATTATTTATGGAGGTTTTCTGATAATCCCTGTTGTTGGGAAGGAGATGACCACAGTCCCACATCTGTTTACGTTTGTTTACAACTGGGAGCACGCCACGGATTTGTTCTGCTTCAGCGAGAAAGCAGGCTGATTTGATTATTGCTTTCTAACATACACAAAGGTTGTTGCTAAGAGTCTCGCTTAGGAAAGAAATGATGGAGAGCTGGTTCTAGCAAGTTATGAGAAAAGTGGCAGTGAGAAAGCTAAGGGCCAAAATGGCTCTTTCACCCTCTGGTCCCCAGGACACTACCGCTGAGCTTGGTCAGCTGAGGTGAGAGCAAGGTTGGCCCGGTTGTTCAAAGCAAAATTCCAGGTCCCTGATCTCAGCAGAGATGGATGGTATCTGCACGCATCACTCAGATTTCTCTGTGCTATTGTGCTCCCCCTGGGGATGCTCCAGAAGTACGTATTGCTCTTGTTTAGCTGATCCAAAAAAGCTATAGCCAAGACTCTCCAGTGAAGAGAGCCCCTTTCAGAGCTGGCACAGGCAGATGCAGGCAACCTCTGCCTTTAAGTTTGTCCTTGCCCTCAAAAAACCCTATCTCTTCCCTGAATTATTCAGTTAGTCATCTGCCATCCTTGCTTGCTCGGCCTGTTTCAGTCATCCTGATTTGTGTGGGGTGGTTTCTGTTCTTAAAGGAAGCCCAGTGGCACACACCCAGGAGTAACCCCAAACTGGAGCTGAGAAATCACACTGGGATTTCTTTAGCTTTAAGAACAGCATATGGTCTTTCCTAAGATGTCTTGGAAGTGATGCAGCCTTTCCAGTGAAGGCTCCTTTGAATAACCAGGAGAGAGAAGAGAGAAATTTTAAGCACTCCCGGTTCAGCTATCATTTTCTACACTCTTACATCGCTAGGACAAGCAGCAGATCAAAACCTGCTAGACGGTTTCCGGCAAACTGACAGGACTTCTCATAAAAGCTCCCGGTTACGTTGAGAAGCAGAGGCATCGATCCACATCCTACAGTTGGGGTTGACCGATTATCCCCTGCTCCCCCCTCCTCTTTGTCCTACCCACCTTTCACCCAGCTGTGTTTTAACTGCAGACCCCTGTGAAGGTCATGCATGTAATAGCAATTTGGCTGAGAATGAAACGCTGCACCCGGAAAGGGCACGTACCACCACACCAGAGCCATTCAGAAACATCATCAAAGCTTGATTCAGCTGAAATGGCATTTTTTCTGGTGGCCTAATTTGCTTTACATTTGTTTATTTTTGAATGATATAAGAATGATTTTATATAAATCACAGTAACAAGCAGTTTTTCTATAAAGAATTGCATATTTAAGACTCTAACGTAATGATGCACTAGAAAGAACAGAGGCCTTGAGAGGTGGAAACAAAAGAAGTGGTAGAGAGGAGCACAGACATGGGTGATAGTGCAAGGGGCACGTCGAGGGAGGTGATCCTGCCCCTCTACTCTGCTCTCCTGAGACCTCACTTGGAGTATTGTGTGCAGTTCTGGTGTCCTCAACATAAAAAGGACATGGAACTGTTGGAACAAGTCCAGAGGAGGGCCATGAGGATGATCAGGGGACTGGAGCACCTCCCATATGCAGATAGGCTGAGAAAATTGGGGCTGTTGAGCCTGGAGAAGAGAAGGCTGCGTGGAGACCTCATAGCAGCCTTCCAATACCTGAAGGGGGCCTACAGGGATGCTGGGGAGGGTCTCTTCACTAGGGACTATAGTGAGAGGACAAGGGGTAACAGGTTTAAACTTAAACAGGGGAAGTTTAGATTGGATATAAGGAAGAAATTCTTTACTGTAAGGGTGGTGAGGCACTGGAATGGGTTGCCCAGGGAAGTTGCAAATGCTTCATCCATGGCGGCGTTCAAGGCGGGGTTGGACATAGCCTTGGATGGCACGGTTTAGTGCGAGGTGTCCATGCTCATGGCAGGGGCGTTGGAACTAGATGATCTTCAGGTCCTTTCCAACCCTTACTATTCTATGATTCTATGGTTCTATAACTCACCAATGGCCAGTTAAAGAAGTGCAGACCTGGACCTGGACAAAACTGGTTCTAGGGTAAGGAAGATAAGAATATACACAGTATTTAACATATATAAAAGGCAGCAGAAATAGTAAATTTCAATCTAACATGGAGCTGTAGACAATGAGAAAAGAGCAAGGTCTAAAAGACGTCACATTCAAAATGGCAAATCAAAAGTGAGGGGAGAGAAAGAAGGAAAGAAATTGGAGTGAGGAAGAAGAAACTATCAGCACCATGTTTCTCCCAGGACAGGACTCCAGGTGCAGATGGGTGGCCCTGACACTCCCATCATGACCAGACTGGAGCTACTGATCTTGGGCCCAGAGGACAGTTGAAGAGTAAGCACAGCACCAAGAAAAAGGTGTAGAAATTAAGAAGGTATGTAGTACCAACTATAACTGTATTATTGCTATTACTGAGACTTTGTCTTTTCAGAAGCATTCCTTCTTTCTCTGTAACCAGATCAGCACTAATAATAACTCTTGTATTAGACTGTTAAGATTTCAATTACACTAATAATAAACTCTAGTCTTTATCTACTAGGCATGTTTGCTTTTCATCCACTAAAGTTTTTTGAGTGCAACAAGAGGGAGGAGTGAGAATCACATCCTAGACTTGGTCGTCACAGGGAGGGAAGGCAGTTGAGAAAGACGGCCCTGCCAAGCCCTGCCACCAGAAGCATCCTGAGCACTTCACTCACAGCTTGAGCTTTAGATAGCTATAGCACAGGGAGTGAAAGTGAAACAAGTCAAAAGAAATCTTGGGTTCAGAGTAAAAGCTGCAGTGATTACACTACAAGTGTACCTGTGGGCATGCTTTAGCCCCATGTAACTAGCGCTGGTCAAATGTTTTGTTTCTTTCATGATTATTATTTACATCATCAAAACTTGGTGTCCAAATGCTATGTAAGCTCAAAGCAACTAAATTTCTCTAGAAAGTTTCTTTAGACTATTGAAAAATTCTCAAACCCGACCCAAATTCACAAAGTAGCCTTGGCTGAAGTGAGCTGAAAAGTTTAAAAGAAACATTCATAAAAGAAATCATATTTTAGTGAAATCCAAGGATAAGGCAAATGGAGAAATACCAGGCAAGAGTTTGAATGTCTACAGGGCTTTGTTTGGGGATTTGAGATTGGGAAGGGAGTTGTTGGAGCTTTTTGGCTTTTTGTTTGGAGAAAGCAGACACTTTTTTTTAATAAGTAGGTAATGAAGAGCCCATGAGTTCCTCTAGGACATTTACTGTCCTAAAGCCTTGCACAGGCTGCTCTGAACATTGTATGTCTGCATTAATTCAAGAGGAGAATGGACAATATAAATCATAATTAAATACACAGAATTAAATACATAATCTAATAAATACATTATTAAAGGCAGAGACCAACAAATACGTCCCTACAACAAATATGGTTGAAGAGTATTGGGGGAAATACCACATATGCTTGTCCTTCACCATTGCCTCCTCACCCACCTGAGGCCATTACCAGAGGTCACAACAGGAGATGGGGCCTTCAGCCTGACCCAGGACAGCCAACACTTACATTGTATGCTACATCTTGAACAGACTGGGAAGAACTGTTACCCCTTCTCACTGAGATGAGGAGCGCAAAATAAGGCCACACAATAAATCTGTGGAAAACTGGGATTACAAATGGCCTGTCCAAAGCCTACCCAAGGACCCACGTTATTTCTCCTCTCTCAATGGAACACACAAAACAGATTCGAGGAAAGGAGAGTATCCATAAACACACCACCTCAGGAGGCACCAAAAACCTTAATGAGAGTGAGCCAAGCATCACTCCTGGAGCAACCCCACTGCAGTTTGTTTGCTCAAAGGTATTTACTGCCAACCCCATGTCTTTGCACACCAGTTGCTGCTGCTCCTTCAGGCAGTTAGTCCCTTGTCTGCTCTCCAAATACTATTTATTACTGACTCGTTCCCAAGGTGATTCAATTAAGAAGTCAGAGAAGCAGCCACATTGCTCACAAGGCAGTAAAGAATTTCTTTTACGGTATAGTTTGCCATGTGTTCTCTCCTGTATGTAAAGGGAATAATAGGATGCAGTAAACTGCACTAAGCAATAAACATCTGTTACAATTATTTAAATGTCTCACACTGGTTTCATTGTTTAATTGCCTGCAAAGAAAGACATTTAATGCCCTTATATATTTTTTCCCTTGCCAGAAACACTATCCTTTAAACATAGGATAAAACATTTTGAAATGCAAACATTTCTTACAAACCTGCATTATAACTGCCATGCTGTAAAATACATCCTGGATTCAGGTTTCTTATATTCAGCATCACTCCCTCCTGCAGATGCACTCAACTCCATGGCCTTGAATACTACAATAGTGGGATGGGGGGTGATCATCATTTGCTTTCTCATCACCCTGTATTCCCTGCAAGAAATTATGCATTGCAACCAACCACGGTTGGACAAAGGCAATGCATACAGAAAAAACTACACAAAATAAACATCAAACCCAAACAATTGAAGTGGGATTAAATGGGAGAACCCAGGAGCATTTAAGGCAAAGCAAAAAAAGCCAACCAACCAATCCCCCAAAAAGGTAAATCAGTTCTGGCACTCGGTGCTGACTTGATAGGGTTCATGCTCATCTAACACGCCCCAGTGAAATACTTGGGTACCACAGAAGCTTCAAAACCTCGGGAGAGAGCAGGGCTGGCAACCACAGCATCAGCTATCAAACTGCCAGCTGTCATTTACCCTGCAGACTGCTCATGAGCAGGCCCCCAAAGGGGACGGGAACCTCAAGTGCCAGGTTATTGGAGTTGGCTAAACCTGTGGCTAACCATGACGATGGCTCACCCATGCTGTCACAGAAAGCATAAAGACAACAGTGAGAGAAATGGGGGTACAGAAGAGATGAGTGTCATGACTTGGGTTTAGTGAGATATGTTGCTATAATGAGCTGTACACAAAGAGATGTGGTCAATGGCTCAATGTCCAGCTGGAGACCAGTCATGAGTGGTGTCCCTCAGGGATCAGTGTTGGGACCGGTCTTGTTCAACATCTTTGTGGGTGACATGGACAATGGGATTGAGTGCGCCCTCAGCAAGTTTGCTGATGACACCAAGCTGTGTGGTTCAGTTGATAGGGTGGAGGGAAAGAATGCCATCCAGAGGGACCTTGACATGCTTGTGAGGTGGGCTGATGCCAACCTGATGGAGTTTAACCACGACAAGTGCAAGGTCCTACACCTGGGTTGGAGCAATCCCAGGCACAGCTACAGGTTGGGCGGGGAGGAAATTCAGAGCAGCCCTGCGGAGAAGGACTTGGGGGTGTTGGTCGATGAGAAAATGAACATGAGCCGGCAGTGTGCACTTGCAGCCCAGAAAGCCAACCGTATCCTGGGCTGCATCAAAAGAAGTGTGACCAGCAGGTCGAGGGAGGTGCTCCTGCGCCTCTACTCTGCTCTCGTGAGACCTCACTTGGAGTATTGTGTGCAGTTCTGGTGTCCTCAACATAAAAAGGACATGGAACTGTTGGAACAAGTCCAGAGGAGGGCCACGAGGATGATCAGGGGACTGGAGCACCTCGCATATGAAGATAGGCTGAGAAAGTTGGGACTGTTGAGCCTGGAGAAGAGAAGGCTGCGTGGAGACCTCATAGCAGCCTTCCAGTATCTGAAGTGGGGCTATAGGGATGCTGGGGAGGGACTTTTCACTAGGGACTGTAGTAATAGGACAAGGGGTAATGGGTTAAAACTTAAAAAGCGGAAGTTTAGATTGCATATAAGGAAGAAATTCTTTACTGTAAGGGTGGTGAGGCACTGGAATGGGTTGCCCAGGGAAGTTGTGAATGCTCCATGCCTGGCAGTGTCCAAGGCCAGGTTGGACACAGCCTTGGGTGGCATGGTTTAGTGTGAGGTGTCCCTGGACATGGCAGGGGGGTTGGAACTCGATGATCTTAAGGTCCTTTCCAACCCTAACTATTCTATGATTCTATGTCTGGTTTAAAGTAAGATTTGTGCTTTTAATGCAATATTAAGCTCATGTTATGGAAGTTATTACTATGCCATTACATACAGAACTACATCTGAAAAGCTACCTATAAAAGCAGAAACTCAGTGACTATATGCCTTTATTTTGGCTGGGGTAAAGTTATTTTCTTTTCTCAGTGGCTGGTGCAGTGCTGAAACCACCTACACAGCTTCAAGTTAAAATAACAGCTTTTAATTACATGATTGCAGAGTATATTTTTATAGAAAGCCCCTGTCTTCCTCAATGAGTGGCTAGATATTTCTATTTACTTTCTGCTACTATAATATGCATCCTTTATCCTTATTTACTTCACATCATCCAAGTCCTGCCTCAAATAAAACTGGTATTTTCCTCCCAGTTATTCCCATTGCAACATCTTATACTCCACAAATACTAAGGCTTCCTCACTGTTTAGTTAGGATACCTAGGAATTACTTTCTTCATTTTACAACAGAAGACCAAAAGATGAGGAAACTTGAGCATAGGTCTATTAAAAGCAGCTGCGAATTTTGAATAACAAGGTTGCAACCCTCATATTTGAGAGCACTGAGCTTTCCTATATCTTATCATCTAGACAAAGCTCCTACTAACTGCCTCTGCAGCTAGCTTCTCTCTAAAACCTAAGGTCCCATCTACCTCACCGTGGACATGCAGAAAACAAGCAGCATGCACTTTGTGGTCAGCTTTTCAGTTTAAGGGATAGAAACCAAGCTCGTGGTTGAGCAACACACAGGGCCCAGTTCTTCACAAAGGCATTGAGCCTCCCCTCTGAGACCATTTTATGACTGTCTGCAGTATTCTGCCTCATTTATTATGCATTTCCAGGCTTCTCCAGCAAGCAAAGTCAGAGTCTTCCAGACAGCAAATGCCTCCAACCACAGAGTCCTGCTCCGTTTCATTAGGTTTTTCTGCTGCTCTCGAGGGCACCTACTGAGGCAGCCATCTGCAGAAAAAAACAACAGAACATGATATTCTAATTAAAGTCTACATTACTGTGTGTACAAAGGACCAAGTTACAGTAATATTATATTGCTCTGTCCTAACTCCTGGGGGTTAACATTTGAGCCCAAAATAATCTTCCCATCCTTGTTTGTGCGCAAGTAGGAGGGGATCCTCAGGTTTTTAAAAGAGACAGAAAACCAGGAGTCTGGCTATGCAGAAACATGTTGGCACACGCATGACCCCTCGGCCTGCATGAAGCTGCTCGGCACACAAAGGTTTTGTACAGGAGCTAACACTCTCCCTGCTACTTGACAGGGAGAGTGTTTCATGGTATGTAGCTAGGAGGAACTCACCCAAACACAGATGTCGGCAGTGGATTTCAGATACATCTGCTGTCAAGCATGTGAGTCCAGGCAATAAATGCCCCATGTTCAGGGAACAAGGCATATGCTTATGTACAGTGTGAATATACACAATGATAATTTTCAAGTGCATGAAAAACCTGCAATGGTGGCAGCACAGCTGCAACTTACATTACTGAACAGGCAGCCTCATGGCTCTGGGACTGCTGTGACCTTCTGCCCAGGTTCAGCATTGTTGTAGCTCTCACTTCTGTACACATAGATGGCTCCACTCCTTGAAGGTGACTTTCTTCAGCCATTAATTTGGCTTGATTTTTCTATTGCGAACACTTCATGCAAGAGGGGTGCTATCCAGCATATGCAGAGGGGAAAAATCAGTGAAAAAATTCTCCTCCTTTGCTTGACTTTACTTGCAACTTTTAACCCTGAATCAATTAACCAGAAAACAAACAAGCAGAACTATCCAGAATGTTTGTGAAAGTAAAAAGCAACTGAATACCCAAATTGTTTTGTGAGCAGCAGAACTAATGAAACTCTTTTGCTCAGATTTGCGACGTCCCATAAACTTTCTTCTTCTCCTAGGTGCATTAACTTCTACAGCCTATTCTCATTTGCCTTTGATAGTACCAGGAAAAGGAAACATTTGTGGCAGCCCATTTGGAAACACTTGGAAGCAGGTCAGCCAGCAAACATGCACACTAAGGCAATGCCAGTTGCTGACAAAGAAATTCAGTGAAATCTGACATCTTGCCTTTTTCTCATTAACTGTCCCTAGACCATCAACAGAGACATTACTTTTAGAGGACTTTCATGTCCCTCTCCAAAGAGATTAAAACCAGCCAACAGGTTAGGGACATGCATTACATAAGCCTTAGAAGAACCAGACAGCCAAGTTCCCAGAGCCATTCCTTTGATTCAACACTGTATGTGAGTATCCACATGGCTTAGTTGGGGAGATGCTGATATTGCAACTATTAAAGTCATATCAAATTAATAAACCCAGGCTAATTCCCTTATCTTCTCTCCTATGAGCTTAGCTCAGCACAACATGCTTGAAAACTAACACCCATAATACTGGATTTGTGCTATAATTGGGACTCCTATTTAAGACAAAAGACCTTGTTCAGTGAGGCAGTCCTCAAACATTTTGGATGCACTTGGCAATGGGCCTTTTTATGGTGCCACATTTAAATTTGCACAATGGACATAGCATTGCTGTCTAGTCTGACTTGACATCTCTCCTAGGTGTCAGGATTTGCTTTTTTGCTTAATGGACCTCATTCTTTTTATCTCATCCTTGAAAGTCTTGGGCTTTCAAAAGGTACAGACTAAAACAGTCTCCCTGCAAATTGCAGGACCTTGGAAGCCGCACAAGAACCGTAATCAGAGCTTGTCTGTTGGTACAATCAATACCCCAAAAACACACATTAGAGACGGATCCAAATCAGAGGGAAAATAACTTGTCAACAAAAGCAAACCTTGTGAAAGCTACTGTTTTCAAAAACACAGAGGAATTGCTGCTGTGCTCCCCATCTGGTAGAAATGATGAATCATCAGATATTCAATTTGCCCAGAAAAAGGGAAGAGAGAAAGGTTTCCAGCACGAACATGTCCATTATTTCATCAGCTATTCTGTTTGCGCATTTCACATGGAAACTTGGCCAGAGCAGCCTGGGAGCTCTGAGCGCTGTCAGTTTTGCTAAAGCGCATTTGGGGGGTGGAGGGGAGAGATCAACAAAAAACCCAACAAGCCAACAAAAGAAAAACCACTGACAAAGCAGGATCCTAGTCAGCTAATTAAATCAGGTTGCCATGTTTAGAATAGATGCAGCCCCCAAAATGAGCAAAACCTCATTGAGACAGATAGAGGCTCTAGACCAAATGTTGTTTTGCATTCCCATCTGTTAAAAATAAAACCTACAAAATGGCATGCCAGTTTATCAAAACTCATCCCACTAGCATATTAATCAGTACATTGTATTTGAAATATTTATCTGCCTATAAACATTGCTTAATATTTTGCCTGTCTTTGTGCATTTTCTGTTGTCAGAAGAACTCTGACTCTGCAGTCTCATCATCGTCTTCCAAAAGTTATCTTTCGCACTAAACAAACATAGAGCTTTATAGCTTTAAAGCAGCATGGTCTCTGCTCCTAAGTGGAATACAGTTATGTGTCATGGATGTGGTTAAACTGATCACAAAGAGAAGTGAAGAAGGGTTGAGGCAAAAGAAAGTGAGGTACATCACACTATGGAGAGAGCAGAACAGATTTATCTAAATATTAATTGGGAAAAAAGGGAAGAAAAACCACAGCAGGATGTATGCATTCTGCTAGAAGGTTAAAGCAGTGGAAATACAGGAGAGATGTGGAGGAGGAAAACACAGAACACCTAAGGAAAGCAGATTTCACTCATGAAGCAGCAGAACAAAGATGAGTAGAAAAGCTAGGGACAGTGGAGTGGCAACACACAGAGGTCTAAGTGAGCTTGAGGTTTTGGTAATGGCAGGGGTCTTTGATAGTGCCAGAAGTGGCCAAAGCATTGAGCAAAGACCAGTGTTTTGGGCAATAAATGCTAGCCAAGTAAGAAACACAGCAGTTGGACCAATCCAAGCTTGAACTATTGGCGGTGTAAGAAGCATGGGGACAGGCAGAGAGACAGGCTGTAGAAACTTGGGAGGAGAAGTAAGATGAATCAGTATGGTTCAGTGGTGGGTGTAAAATGAGGAACCATGTTAAGCATGACTGAAACCTCTACAACAGAAAGAGCAGCAGATTTACCAGTGGCCACAAGCAGAGATGTCAGAGAACTGTGGAGACACCATGTTATTCCATAATCAGCCTGCTCTGTGAAGTCCTGCTGGAGATTAAAAGAAATGGTGGGCAAGGACAGAGCAGAGAGGGATCCAGGCCAGAGAGATGTCAATACTTCAGCAGCACAGCTGAGATGGCATTTGTGCAGGCTCCAGATCAGCACTGACTCATAGAAAGCTGCTTTGCCTCCATCTGAGGAGTCTGATTTAATTACTAGTGTTCCCACAACACGATCAACTCCTATATAATTCTTTTAATTAATGTGCTAGCAATTGTATCAGGGGAGCAAACCACTGTTACAATAAGAACCAAATAGCCCATCTGCCTGCTTTGTACACCTCCGACACCTGTGCATTAGAATTTCTTATTTACACTATGGTACCACTGTGGGTTATATACCACCCATAGAAAATTCACAAGGTAAAAGCAAACTAATGACCATCATTGAATTTTAATGAGAGTCAGTAATCTTACCCAAGCTCTTATTTCCTCAGTCAGGGTTGGACTGTCAAACACTCAAAGCTAGCTTGAAGCCTGTATTGCACCTGTAAATATTCAATCGCAAGCATAAGCTCCCCCACACTTCCTCATCACACTCCTAAAACATTCATCGTATAGATTAGTTTGAAGAGATGGCCAGGTCAGAATCGTGATTAGAAAGAACAGAGGGTCATAAAGTCAATGGAAACTGAGAAAGAAGCCCACCACCAAACACAAAAAAATCAAAAAACAATCCCCAAGTAAAACCCAAACCCACAGCCTAGCAGCAATGCAACAGGAAAGGAGAAGGAAAATCATGGGATCAAACTTTTAGAGATGGCTATGATTTCTCAGTTACTGGCAAATTTAGGAGGTCAAGTTTCATTGTAAACTCATGGGAGCTCGTCCAGTTGGCCACAGTCTTCCCCAATTACACCATTTAGTGTGCCTAAAGCAATGATGCCTGCACTTTGAAATCCACAATGACAGCCCAGGGGCCACCACCGTTAGAGCAAGTTCATCAGTAGGGACATATGCTGTGGGCACCCATTTCCAGCCTGGCTGCTGCAGGTGTGTGAGCCTCCAGAGATGGCCTCTGAGGGGTGCTCTGAAAGGTACCTAAGGAAAGGCAGTAGGTTTAAACAGAAGCCTGTACACCCTGTGCAAAATGCACATGTTCTGCTCATCAAGGAAGGTGGTGAAACATTACTGCACATCACTGAATGGTGGTTTTGACGTTGCAGTTAGGTGAGAGGTCTTCCTGCATGAAAAATGATCAGGAGAGCAACACCCAAAGGATGAGCAGGGCAGCTGAGACAGGCCGCTATGCTAAGCCTTTCCCTTCCCCACCCATGTAGGGCAGGAGGGAAGGAAAGGAGGACTAATTTCCACTGATGCACAACCGGGACCATGCTAGCATCTTGTCGCCCCAGGATGAGCACCTCCCTTCTGCTCCTTCCCAAGGACGCATCAGGGAGCTACTGTTGTTGACATGGTATGCTACTACAGAGGAAAACCTAAGCCTAGCACAGTGTCCCAAGGAGGAAGACCCATCCTTAGCCAAAAGGTATTCTCTGGAGTGGTCTGGGTTTTTCCATGTAAGTGCTACACTAGATGCACATGCAAGCAGATAGTTTATTCAGGGCCCAGCGCCCATGGGTGCTGGTGGAGCTCACAGCCAACCCTGCTCTCACTGGGGCTCTTCCTCAGTCCGGAGCCATGCAGGCACATGGGGCATCTGTCAGAGTTGAGTGGGTCTGCAGGTCCAGCTCAGTCTCACTGAGCACTTCCTCACACCAAACCAGCTATCCTAGGAGTATCCTACAATCTCCCACGGCTGAACCATCTCAGAGCTTCCCCAGGTCAGTGAGGGGAATTTCTTTGTATTTCATCGGCAGTTTCAAATGCTGATAATGCTGATATAGTGCCCTCAAAAAACTGAGACCTTTGACCCCTGTTTTGGGCTGCCTGGCACTGAAGGCTCACCAGTTTTAATGACACTTGGAGGAGCCTGGCTGGGATTTTGGAAGCGATATGGGTCCAGGAACAAGGTGAGTTTCACCTGGTTACCCCAAAAATTACTTTTTGTCACTTTGTTTTTAATCAGGGTTTAAATACACTGAGTGGATGCCACTGAACACTGAACTGTATTTCATAAAGCAGCCTTCCCATTCCCATCAATAGCGACAAGAATGTATTTAAGAAGCCCACTTCGAAGAAGCATAACTCTCTCAAGATTCCTCTGACAAGAAAACCACCATGAAAGAAGTGTGTTATCCATGAAAGACATGAGGAAAAGCCTGCAGGAATCTCCCTCCTTCCTGCACCTCTACCCTCCCCAGGAGGAGGGAGGGACAAAGAGCTGGAGATTTTCATAGCTAGATAGAAAGAAATTTGGTGAACTCCTGGGTCATGGCAGGGGGTTGGAACTAGGTGATCTTCAGGTACTTTCCAAACCTAACTCTTCTATGACTCTGGTATTTACCCAGCCCAGCCTGGTCCTCTGCTGGAAGCAGAGCAGCAGCAGCAGCAGTTTTCGTAGGAAGCACTAGATGGGAGTAAAACATCGAGCAAAGTCTGCTTGAGGAGCAGCAGGAAGGTTTTTCCAGCCAGGGCAAGTGAGCAGAAGGTGCTGCTGGGAAGATGTGTGTTATTCTGATGCAGCTCCAGAGTAGTCAAAGTTAACTTAAAATAAATGTGTCTGGAAGTGCTGTAATAGCGTTCGGTGTGCAGACAAATAAGCAGAACTTCCCTGACATAATGCAGAGGGTTGGCCATCTGTCCAATGCAAGTTGCTATAATTGGAAGGAAACAGAGGGGCTAGTTCGTAGCCTAAATATTTTCCTTCCTTATGCAAGTGCCCAGGTGATCTTGGATGGCTCCCAAACGTAGCTGCTCTCTGTCACCTAGCTGGCAGTGGAAATTGCTGACCACAAGTCACACACCTGGGCCAGGAGGCTACAAACTCAGCAATATGGGATTTTTGCAGGCTTTGCTTTAAAGGAATAAACAGCATTTACAAAGCAGAGTGATGTTTACACTTTTGCAGAATATTAGCGATGCAGCCTCCTCCTCATCCTCTTCAGCCCATTACCAGGAGGCTGCAGTGCTTCCTTTACCTTTCAGAAAAGACTGAATGAATTATTTTTAATGAATCCTCTCAATTCCCATTTGCACAGAAGAGGATGAGCTCATCCCCCAGATATGTAAATCGTGTTTGCAACACTCCCCCCTCCTCTTTCCCCCTTCCTTCAGGAAGAAGCTATATTTCCACACGCACAGCCATTCTGAGGATATGACAGCGTGTCACATACCATACACATCACTACATTCAAAATCATGCACCTGGGCTGCACACGTCAAGTGCTGGAAGGGTGATGCTATTTCTGCTTTGATTTCCTCTTCCCCTTAAAAAAAAATGACAACCCACAGTAACTTCAGGGCCGCTGATGTGACTTCAGAGCTGATGAGCAGTACTCAGGACACAGACATTTGACAAATAAATCCCCCACATCACAGCAGCTTAACACCTCTCTGCATGTAAGCACTCTTAGCCATGCACTGAAGTCAATCAGGAATGAAACCCCAACAACTTGTCCAGGCCCTGTACAGTTAATGACCCAGGGGGATGTGGCAAAAGGTCTTGTCGGTATTTCAGCTTCCTCACCCTTTTTCTTCACTAGTTCAGTGAAGAAGGTGCAAGGTTAAGCAGGACCTCTCATTAACTCTCCAGACGGACCCACCCCTGATGAAATGCTCTCAGGTCCCACTGGCATAATGCTCAGGGCTGTTTCATCACTTTGGAAACAGCCAGCCCCACCATCATTTCCAGAGAGGAAACGCAATAGTGTTTCATTGATGACTGACCCAGGCTGGGTTGTGTATAAATGATCTCAGAGGAAAAGGAGAATCATCTCTCTGGCCCATCACCTGCATTTCAGAGCCTTGTGGGCAAAAGCCAAGGCTAACATCTACAGAAAACAGACAGGGTGGGGAACAGTGTTGTGACCCCACCGTGCAACAAGCCCTGCACAAACCCAGACTAGGACCTCTTGGTACCGACTGTCAGCCCTACCTTAGAAAGTCCCCAACTTCAGGGGAGATGAAGGGTGGTGCATGTCAGTGGCCAAGGGAGGTTTTAGTAGGAATAAGCCAAGACACAACATTGGTGCTCTCATGGGTGGTTTGAAGCCATTACAGTGTGAACAGGGTAGAAGGAGGAAGCTCTCTGGTGACACAAAAACACTGCCCATCTCCTGGCATGATGAAATATGTGCCAAATTGCACCACCCTCCAGAAAAGGCAGAGCACAACATTGCCTCCATATGTTCATCTCCAGGTGCCTGTTGGCACCCCAGGGTAATCCATGCTGTTGGAAGTATAGAGGTCATGGAGGATTACTCCTCCTTCCCTAGCTATTGCCTTCACTGCTGCCTGTTCCTCTCTCCCCCAGCACATTTCTACCCCTTCCTCTTCTTCTCTTTGCTGACACTCCTCTTTTTCTCTTGCATCTTGGCTCCTTCCCTATAGTTTATCCTCCAGAGCATCAGCCTCGGGTTGGCCTGGTAGTGCCATCATCCCTGGAGAGGGCACCATACTACACTCTGCACGGAAGCCCTGCAAATTACTAGTTCAACACTTGCCTGCAGCTCCACACTTGCAGCACTAAAAGTGCTGTCTCCCTTTCCTGCTGCTGAAAAAAAGACAAAACCTGTTTCAAGTGAAAGCAGCAGCTGCTGAACCATCAGTTCCTGCAGTAAGTGATATCAAGGCCTCCTCCAACACCAGCTGAAGGACAGTTTTGCTGAAAAAATTCCCCTACTCTCACTAGTAAGCAACACATCAAGCAGAGAACAGTATGTCATTGAGAGCAACACCAGACTAATGGGTGGGTGTGTGGGAGCAGTAACTCACAAGAGACAGAATTAAAAGCACCATAATTAAATAAGCCTTCAACATCAAAAAGACATACGTCAAAGAGGGCCAGCATGGTTTTATTAAATCAAGGCCAGCCTTTCCCAAAGAGATGGGTCAGTAGGTAATTCATTCTGCTTGTTTACTCAAAGTTCAATTGTGTTCCACCAGTATTAAATATTTATTTAATTTCTTGTGCATAAATGATGGACCATACTAGCACAAAACAGTGACACTGAAGGCTATATCCATTAACGGATACTTTGCAGGGAGAGGGAGAATGCTACCATGTATCTTGTATTATCATATAACATAGGAAATAGAGAGGAAATGGCCTTTTCAGTTCTCCAAAGCATGCAGTTTGACAATTCTTAGCAGCCTTATCTTATGCAGAGATTAGAGCTAAGCAAACAAATTAAAGCAGTATAATCAATGAACACATTCCTTTTTCCTGTTCGCGAAGAAGGGAAGGGGAGGTGGGGTAACATCAGGCAGTCAGGTTAATGAATATGTTCATGGGCCAGAATTACAGAGAGTATCTGTGCACACACATACACTGAGCTATTGATTACACATAAACCTATTTGCAAAAAAAAACCTCCTTTGAATAGTTTATAGCTCTGATTAAACATTGGACCTGTGAAGCTAACTGTAGG
Organism: Amazona ochrocephala; assembly: GCA_039720435.1. Classification (NCBI taxonomy): domain Eukaryota; kingdom Metazoa; phylum Chordata; class Aves; order Psittaciformes; family Psittacidae; genus Amazona; species Amazona ochrocephala. Next base: position 71,553,714 of record CM077876.1, on the reverse strand, counting down.
GACGGCAATTAAAAATACCTGCACCAGCCTATTTTACCAAGTTTATTGATTTAACTGCACCAGCATAAAAAATCTCTCTGCTGCAGGGTACTGAATGTGCACTACAGGTTAGCGCTTGTATCATTACATCAGGTCAGCTGAACGCAGACAGCATTGTCCTAGCTGCGATCTGCCTGGATGAACTGTCTTCATGGATCACTTGAGACCCTAGCTAAAACCGTAATAAGACCGGTCTCAGCTACAAAATTTAAACACTGCAATAAAAATGTTGATCAAACATTTTTAACCAAACGAAACAAACGAAACTGCACAAGGGGAAAAATCTAATAGCTGGAAAGAGGTGTACAACCCACGCAAATATCCTGGCTGAAGAGTTGCTGGCATGTTTGGGAATGAATTATATTTTGCAGCATTTGCACCATTGCTTTGTTTTCCTTGATGAACAAGGTGAATTGGGTTAACATAAAGCTGGCTTTAGTGCAAACGCTCTTCCAAAAATAAGCATTTCTAGATCAGAGACTCGGGGTTGAGACCCTAAAGTTTTCTGCACTGCTCCAGGCCCCCTCAGGGGCAAGATTTTCTCATCAGGAAGCTCAGGGAAGCATGGGGAGCTGTCTGAACTCCCAAGCACCCTGTAACTCCAGGGTCAGACCTCTCCAGCAGTCAAGCAGTACCCATCCCAAAAATGCACACTTTAACCCAGATAGCTGGCAGAGGTTTATTGCCATAGCAGAACTATCTGATCTGGCTGGTCTGTGTACCTCCTCCCGTGGGATCGAAGATTATCTCCTCTCTAATCTCCTCTCCCCTTTCTTTAACCTGCAGGCTGCTACCTGCAAACACGAACTGTTTGGTCTAGCCTTAAGCTGTTAGCTATCTGCCTTAGGGCCCTACTTGTTATTCTCTTGCAAAGCCCCTGGCACGTTTTAGTGAGGCATAAATAAAGGGAGAATTCATTCTATTTGCTTCTCCTTGTTGGCCTCAGCTTCCTCAGGTTACTTCTTTGTTTGGGGATAATGTCTCCTTTCATACCTTAGATAAATACAGTCAATCCTCTTCTAATGTTTTTCCCATGCCTGCATGTTCACTTCATGTGTTTTTCCTGGGACACTTCTAGCTATTTTCAGTGTTTTTCTATAGGCTTTCATAGGCACACCTTTGTCTCCTACAGCAAAGTGTAATGCAGAGCAATGTCTGACTGCACTGATACAGTAGAGGCAAGTTTTCAGATCACTGGAATGAGCAGAGGGCAGGAGGAGACACAATAACACAAATAAAGGCCAATTTCTTTCCTTCCCAGGGCTCTGGTGCAGAAGATGGAACCAAACTGCAAAAAGATCCCCTCTCCACCCCATTTTCAGGATTCCTTCTCTAAGACACCAGCTGAGTGAAGCCACCCAAATGCCACACAACAGCCTGCTGCATCCACCATCAGCACCTTGCTGCTCCCCATCACCCCTGAGCCCAGATCAGCACCCCTGCTCTACCCAAAATGAGCTTCTGCCCTCTTCTGCAGGTGAAACCTGCCATCGTGGGCTCACTCCACCACCGCACCAGGTCTCTCAACAACAATATGAAGCAGCTGAATCAATTACCAGGGCTGTGCGAAGCTTTAGTGCAGAAGCATGAACTCTGCTCTTTGGTTTGTAATAGCATATGATGTATTGCTAAAGGGAGACATTACAGTAGCATTTAAAACTGACCAGCTTCTGCCCCCAGCAGATACAAGTGCTACAAGAAGAAGGCCATCAGGGACAGTTTGGTCGTTCACCAATGATGCCTTTTCCCACTTTGCATTGCAGTTAAACCTAACTGAAAACTACTTCATCCTGATACAAGCTTTTCTGAACATTATGGTGACATCAACGGTTACTTGCTTTCGTTTGCCTAGTCCTCAACTGTATTGCCACGCAGCCAGCTACGAGAGAGTCACGCTGAACAGTAGTATTTGATGGCATAACTTTGAATAGTGTAACAGAAAAGAAAACCCAAACCCCACAGTGCTTTTCAAGTGAATGTCTTACATTCTATAATGCTTTTTGGGGGAAAAAAATGCAGGGATAAAGTAAAAAGGAAATCAAAAGCACACCACAGCGTGCAAGCTCCTCCATTCAGTCACTCTGAAGCAGCAAGAACAGCTCGCATTTGTATGAGTCGGAAAGTAAAGGCTGCCAAACGCTTTCCTAGGAAATTATTTCAGGGAATACTACCGAATAGCAGCAGCACTGTTATTTAACTTAAACATGGAGCTCATTATTTTAGTTTGATTTTGCCCTTTGCATCTCAGATCAGCCAAAAGGCAGCCATCCCTGTGAGGGAAAGTAGCAGTGCCTAGTGATACACTAGAGAGCCCAGGAAAAACTTTGGCTATCCATCCTGGAGGCGTTCAAGGTGGGGTTGGACATAGCCTTGGATGGCATGGTTTAGTGGGAGGTGTCCCTGCCCATGGCAGGGGGGTTGGAACTCGATGATCTTGAGGTCCTTTCCAACCCTAACTATCCTATGATTCTATGATTCACAGACAAAGCTGTGCTCTGGGAAGAACTTTAAAATACCTTTACTAGAGCAGGCAGCTTTTGATTAATGAGGTCTCTTTCAAATGAATGTTAACTATTAGACCCATTAATAACTGAGACCAAAGATAAAAGCACAAGCACACCCAGGGTCTGCCTCTCTATCTGGAGATAAGAGACCTGCCTCTGCTCAGACACAAAAGCAACACTCATTCTCTGTAGCAGGTATAAGAATAGACCACAAGTCACCTGCATTGATTTGTGTTTCCCTCTGAATAGGAGAGAGAGCTTGGAGAAACAGGCAGATGCCAAAACCTTCTGCTAAGATGATGTATGAAGCTAGCTGTTAGTGCTGACCTGCCCCATTGCTTTTCTTTTGCAGTACCAGCTTCCCTGAATAAATTGTGTCTCTGGGTCTTTTGCATCTGATTTTATTCTTCAGCACCCTTTGACTGAGCTTCTGTCTTTGGGAGCAGAGTGCCCACAGTGTTGGCAGCCCAAATTTCCTCCCACCACCTCTCCAGCCTCCCTCTGTGCTCAAGGTACACACAGTGGGGTGCAGGGACTCCTGCCCAGCACCCCTCTAACACAACAGCTGGGAATTATTGCCTAGGCTCAACCAAAGTGCTCTACCAGCTTTTGCTTTGAAGCTATTGAGACTCACTGGCTGCTACATAGATTACCACCAGCAGCTGAGACCAGAGCTTCTGGTCCTATGCTTGCGTGAGTATTTTATGGTACCTGTGCCCTGACATAACCTGATTCACCTGATAGGGGAATGCCTTTTGAGATGTGGTTTGCTGATTGCAAATAGCATCCCAATAAAAAGATAAAATGAAATACACATTCAAAGGCAGAATTAGGCAATACCAAACAGAAATATTAAAATCTTACTATAGGATCTCATTCTGTAGAATTAGCTGCAAGACGGTGGAATTATTTCTTTCTTCTTTTAAAGCTAGTGTGTCCTAGCTCTGTAGTGAAGACACAAAAGTGAGGGAAAAACAAAAGAAGACTTAGCAGTTTGTTGTTTAGCTGTGATATTCCAAGAGCAGGTTTTTTCTTATGCTAACTATATATGAAGCATTATTTTAAGAAACAAGTTGGGAAATATCCATCAAAATCACTATAGTTTCTGGATAGAAACCAGCATATCTGTTTCATCAGGTCTTTAAAACATGTTTGTCTGGAATCTTCCCTATAAAATCACCTAAACATGACACATGCATAACAACGCTTAGACTGTTACTAAAATATAGTATCTATTACTATTACATATGCAATGTATCATATGCATATTATACTATATATACATCAGAAATATATGTATTTCTGAAAACTCACTGTCTTACTGCCATGTTTTGAGACACCTTTTCCTTCATATAGCTCCAGTAACTAACTCAAGCAAAACCAATCTTACCCTCTTTTTTAAGTTCCTGGTTGCAGCAGATCTGAGATAAGAAGGAGAACAGGGAGGCCATGGAGAAATTCTGTCTAGCTAACTGAAATCAGAGCACTTGCCTTTATGGGTGATTTCTCCACAGAGCTGTCATCTTCTTTCATGAGAAAAGAGCATTTTTTCACCCGAGTAAACATCAAAGCAAATCTGGTTCTGTTCTTCTTCCCCTCCTGAAACAGTGGGCTTGATGGCCTGAATAGTCATTATGATCCTACATGCAGTGGGTGGTTTCTCTGTGTTTCAAATGAAGGCTTACACTAAATTAAAGTGATGGGAACCTGCAGGTTGTCCAAAGGACAATACCCCTGTGAATGCTGAGGAGAGCATCAAGGGGACTAGTGGACCCAAGCTGGTATTGCACTCTGGCTGTGATTTGCACTCTGGTTGTGAAAAGTAATGATGAGGGAGAAAAGAGTGAGGAGATGCTTTCAGGATGATGTATTTCTGGAGAAGAATGGCAGACAGGGAATTTGGAGGGAAAAAGTGGGTATTAGTAAACAAGAGGAGAAATGGTGGTCAACAGTCCTGATGTTTTTAAATATATTTCAAATTTTAGGAAAAAAAAGCAATATTTGAAATGTAAAATCATTATGGACAGCTGGAGAGACCAGTAATGTGGACAGACAAGTTCACAGGTCACCAGCAGAAGAAATTCAAGCCTATTTATGAGCCCTGCTAGGATACAGAGCATGTTTCCCCATGGCTGTTACTTTCCGAGGATGGTACCAGAGTCTCTGCACTCATTTCCTCAGCAGTTATTTTCCTGGAACTTAGTGGAGTATTTCTTCCTTTTTTTTCCTCTCTGACAGGAAAGCGTGTGATCTTATTTAATGTGACAAGCCAGCTCTCCCATCATTTTAATTTCCTTCAAGGGGAAGCACCCTACACAGAAATACACAATGCTACACAATAGTGTGCCAAAGGGTCCGAGTGGGGAGCAGGAAACTCACTCAGAGTGTTTCTAAGAGGGTGACAAGTAATGAAGGTTTTTTCATCATTTTCTTTCATTTCACCCCTCTTTGCCAGGCTTTCAGTCAAGTGACATTTTGTTTGATAGTCACATCATTTCCCAATTACAGTTCTTCTGAAATTCTTGTGAACAGCTGAATAATTCCTGCCATGGCTTTGTTACAGCTCACTTCACTGCATTAGCTTACACTGCCTCTCCTCTTCAGAGGCTGAATCTGGAGATGTAGTTTGAATCTCACTCCACTCCACTTTCACCGAAGCAGGTTTCTCTCATCTAACTTCCATTTTGCAACATGTCTATCACAACCTGTTTTAGTGTAATTCTCCCAACCTACAATACCTAATGTAAAAGAAAGGCTAAAATGTGTCTTAATGTATAATTGCCCCAGCAGTTCAGCACTACTTACCTGAGGCATTTCTGAGCAGGCAGAGCACCTACGAATGAGAAGGATTAGGAGCCATAACACGGCTTTGCTACGTTCAAGACTCTCCAGCACACTTTTTGACTCTCCAGCAGTCAAAGGAGAGCAGTACATTCAGGGCAGAGTATTCAGAAGCAGTAAAAAAAAAAAGCAATCCATCTTTTTTGCCTTTGAAAAGATGGATGCTCATTGAACATCTCTCCTGCAAATATCTGTACTCACCAGCAAATTCACAGATATAACGCAGCCCACTGAAAGCCAGCGACAGTCCTCTCTCAGGTCAAAATATTCACATAGGGAAGTTTTTATCCCTCAGGCAGAGCAATATAGAGTTTGTTAGGTCAGAGGCCAACCTAAATGGATGGTGCAGTCCTGGCCCTGCAAACCAAATGCTTATCAATCTGGCTTCTATTCTCTTCCTGCACCCCTACCCCCCCCTCACAAATTAAAATAGCTGTGCAAAAGCAGAGTCCCCCCAGTCCCTGCTTTCAAACAAAAAGCAGTAACGTGCATCAACAAGAGCAGGAACTGGAGTCATAGTGCAGAGCATGCAGGTTCAAGCCTGCTCCCCAGCCCACCCGTGCACCTCGCACTTGGACCATCTTCTTTGTGCAATTGCATGAACTGATTGTGGCTACAAACATTTGCCAAGAAGTGGAGCACAGGGCAGGAGCTCACTGGGGCCACTACAGTAAGCCAGGCTACAATGCCTACGCTTGGGTGAAATTGCAGGTAGAGCTTTTGCTGCCACCTGGGCCGAGTAGAGAGGGCACCAGGCTGAGGAGTCAGGAGCCTTCAACTGCTCTCTTGGCTGCGCTGTTGATTCTATGCAATGATGAGCATTGCAATGACTTTGTGCAGACAAGATCCTGCGCCTGCAAGCTGGTCTCAGAAAGGAGGTTAACACCAGTTTTTTCACCCTTCCTTCCCTCACTACAGTCAGGGAATGAATTCATCCACCCAGAACCTGCGTCCCAGCTCACACCTAAGCCCTAACCCTAACCAATACACCTGAGCCGGGAGGTTGAGATGTCCTTCCTTCCCCAGCCCAAAAGCTGAGCAAAGATTATTCTGAGGTCACCTTTGCCACAAGCAGCATATTTCTGAGAACATTCCTGACCACAGAGTCCCCACCGTGCTTTGTTCTGCTGCACTGAGCCAAGAAGCAATAGATTTCCTGCTCTTAAAATACATTAACGTAATAAAAGTCAGAATTACACAGCCTGGTATTCGTGATTTACAGCCCTAGGCCAAACACAACAAGTAAGAAATAAGAACATCCTGTGGCAACTCCGAGTCTGTAATGGGGGGGCGGGGGGGGGGGGGAGGGGGGCATGTGTGAACTTTTTACCTGCAATAGAGGAGAAGAGCTACTGTGTCCATTACAGCCAAAACAAAAGTGGCAGAGAAACATCTGCAGCATTTTTTTCTGGTCTTCAAGTGAATAGATCAATGTTACTAATGACTGGCCTCAGCAGCAGCCCTGTCTAATTACCAGCTGTGCTCGGACATTATCATCTAATATTAATACCACTGGAAATCCTTATTACATTCAGTTTATCATGATGTCATGTCTGGCTTCTTGTCTTTCTTCTCCAAGTCTGCATGGACTGCAAGACCCATATCACCCCCTGCTTCCAGGCTGAGCTGGACTTTTCAGAGCCTTTTTGCAGAGGATGGTTTTAAGAAAGACATCACAGGGCAAGCAAGACACTACAGACATTCAGTCTCTGCTCTACAATAAGGTTTGTTCTGCATCAGTATTTTATCTTTATGCATAAGCACAACCCCAGTGACCAGCTAATGAAGCTGAATTTCAGTTTTAATGTGTTTTGACCTGAAGAAAAGTGCTTTTACTGTCACTGACAAAAAGACTTAGATGAGCAGCCAGCGGCACTCCAGTGCTGCACCTGTAGCACCCAAGAGGAGTGACCCAGACACAAGACCTCTGCCTTTCAAGACTATGTATCAATGGTAGAGTCATGCTTTCCTGTTAGCTTTAACAAGCAAAAAGGGAGAATTATTTGTATTTTAATGACTGAACTTAATGTTTCTGAAGGGAGACTGAGAAATCCAATTCAGGAGAAAACTTAGGCTAAGCATTACACGGTACTATGTGAGGTTCTACAGTACCAAAATATCTGCAATAACTCCAGGTCCATGTACTCTCCTGAGGACGACATAGTTGTTGAAGGTTACATTGAACCACAGAAAACCAAAATAGTGTGCTGATCTCAAGGTTAAACAAGTGGCAGACAATAGGAGCTTGTTTTTTCTTGCTAGCATGCTGCAGCAGCCAGATACCCAGAGGAACACACCTGCAGGAATGAGGAAGTGGATAGATCTTGCCTTTGAGGCTGAGACACATTTGGGCTTCATGTTGGCATCATCTAGGAAATGGGTCCTGTTTCCACAAATATGACTATGAACTAGGCATTTCGCATAAGTCAGTTGGCTTATTGTCACTACTTAGGAGCTTTCTTTCCCTGCTCCTGCCAGATCTCTGGGGAGATGAGTTGCACATCCCTTCAGCTTTGCCACCTTGGCCCCCTCCTTATCATCCTGGCAGCAGTTGCTGTGGCATCACTTCAGAAACTAGGTTCTTCTACCCCACGGGTACAAACTGCATGACCCCATTCTGTATAAAAGGGTCACATTAGTCACGGAAAGTGCTTCCAGGAAGGCTAATGACAGGAAATGGACCCAGACACTGATGTTCTGCATATTAAGTATCTCTGATTGCAAGGATCCTCAATTCTGTTCAATTAAATAATAGTCAGAGGAAGTACTGGTTGCAGAACTTTTCCGTCATTATCTTTAATGGCTGGTAAAAGTTACTTTGACCCCTTGATGATGTTGCATGACCACAAAAGCAGTGGAAGAGTAGATGCAGTCTTCTGGCGCAGTAAGTTGGAAATGACTGTGCATGCATGAAGTTTTCTCATGGACCTCTGCTTTGAGGTCCTTTGCTCCCGTGCAGCCATCAGCTGCCTTCCATTACAGTCATCTGCAAGAAAAACATCAGTTTTGTCTAATCAGAACTATAAACCAAAACATGAAGTTGGTAGCAGCTGGGAAGTTCAGACCGCCAAGTAAGGGTCTGAGTAGGGTAAAACTCTAACGGATTTCAACAAGACAAAGCTGCTGAGTCTCTGGCCAGTGCATGGCAGTTACCTGGAGCTCCACCTTTGTGTTGAACTGGGCATTCCCAAATCAGGCATTCCTATTTTCTGCCTTGATTCATTTGGTTCCTTTTGCTGGTTGGTGGTCTTCCATGAATCTCTGAGAGGATATCAGAGTGTTTGTAATGTTATCACCTGTTGGAGCAGCTTCAGGAGTTTAAAAGGAAGTCAATTCCTTTGCTCCTTCTAATGAGATAAGATTTTCTTTAAGTTTCTGAGTTCAGGAGAGCAACTGTGCTGCATGGTGAGGAAGATCATTTCTTGCAGAGCAAGAGCCCTAAACATACCTGGAATTACTTCAGGCCCCATCACTGGTGTTTTACATGAATATCAGCGCACCAGATTTTTCTCAGGTGAATATTCTTGTTGCTGCTGGTTGCAATTTCTCAGGACTAGCAACCCACACCTTTGTGAGAAGCCTCACAAACTGCAGCGCTCCCCAGCTGGCTTCTAGCTCCCTTGGGATGCATGTGTATGCCTCATGTCAACAAAACTGTTCTCAGTCCACCTGTGAAGAGAAATTGTTATTTTCTTATTTGAATTTTGAAGCAATAGCAGGTGAGAACAACAGAATATGCCAGATGGGGAGGTCAAGACAGCACAGTCTCAATTACCGAACTCCAAAGCACATCAGTTTTTTATCTCTTCTCAGCATGAGTCTCAGCTGTGTCTCATTTGCTGGTGACAAAGGATGCCAGCAATGAGAAGGGGGACATGATGCAAGGTGGGATAGACCTTTCACCCCCTCTACCCAAGCCCAGGTCAGTCTGACCAAAGCCAAGGTGGCCCCAGCAGCTCTCAGGTGATGAAGGAGAGCAGATCAACTCTCCGAAGTCTGGGACTCTCACTGACCTCCCTTCCCAGCGCCCCAGAGACCAGTGGGGTGAAGAAAACAGCTTCCACCCACCCCCAGCATCACAGGCATCCTTTTGGATGCTATTCACAATGCCAGTCCCTGATATCAGGCCACAACATGAAACAGCAAATGAGATCATGAAAAGGAGCAGTGCGCATGCAGCACAGCTAAAGGTCACTGCTGCATGTGAATTCACTTTTAAAAGTAATTAATTGAACAACAGCCTGACATTTACCCTGTAAAGGGATTTTTGAAAGTTTGCTTGCTGAAGCCTGATGTTCACAGGCTGCAATGTTTACTGCTGGGGAGCAGAGGATCATTGTTATTCTAGAGCAAAGAAAAGAAAATGGATCAAATTCAACTCTGAGCAAAGAAAAAAGAACCAAGCAAACCTATAGGCAAACCTTGCACTGGAGTCTCTCATCTTTGCTCTTTCTCCCTGCTTTGTTTCATGGGACCAGTGAATACCATTATGGCTGAACAAACATTTCTAACGCAAAAAGTAATTTCCTCTTGCATGTAACATCTTTCCTCAGGGCTGAAGTTTCACACACCTTTTCCTACCTCAGAAATATTCTTATTAATGTTATTTGCAGCAATGAGAGTCTGAATAATGGTCAGGTACAGTTTGTTTGGTTTTTTTTTTAAGATACAGAGGAAGAAAGAATAAAAGAAAGGAAATTGCACTGTTCTCCTTCTTTTTAACTGGTAGCTCAGTTGCAAGTGTCTCATCTTTCTGTTTCGCAGATGGGCTGAGCTGGGTGGCCTGATCAGCATTAGCTTTGAGGCGCCAACAACCTAAAGCCAATTCTTTTTACACACTTGGCTCCTGCATTCCTGTGGGCCATCCATTTCCCTCTGACTGTGCATGCCCTTTTAAGCCCTGGAAGGAAGAGGCCACAGACTCATTATCGATGACGCTGAACACAGTGGTTGCTCACCCAGAAGCCTGTTTCAAACAATGCTCTTCTTTTGTCTCACAAGGAAGATAAAATGTGAATTTTTTATTGTGGACTTGGACCAGACTACTCGATTTTCAAAACGTCTGAAACGTGAATACAGTGTGTATCAGAGCATCCCACCCCCTCCGCAGCTTCATGTCCACTAAAAAAAACAGCATAAAAATTTAAACAAGTCTTTTCTCCAGTCCCACAGCAACTTGTTTTTTTCAGTAACCTCTAGTATGGACCCTTGACTAGTGCTGTTTGAAACTCCACGTACATCGTCCCTCCTGGGGCCTCCTTATGCACATACCTAGTGACACCCCCAATGCTAGCCCGGTGGGGTTTTCCAGTAAAAAGGCATGCTGATTGCTTCCCATGGGCTGTGTTCATATCTACCTGCCCAGTGCTACTATCAGTTCTTTTCCCTTACTGCTGCTAGGAGTCAGATTCACTGCCCTGTGGTTCCCAGGATGCCCTTTAAAGCCTTTTTTATAAAGTGAGTTTATAATTAAGGATTTCAACTTTCCTTTGAAGAAACAAGCTCTTTATGTGCAGTGATACTGATTTTAAGTGTTGGCACTGAAAATCTCAGTCTGGTGTTCGTATGTTCTTCTAGTCACAGCCAAGCTTGTGATTCTCAGTGCTACAACTGCAAGCAAAAGCTTAATTCTTCTTTACATATCATGCAATCGTCTGCTATTTGTTGAGTAACACACAGCTTAAAGGGAATCTCATACACTTAGCACATTGTAGCACCTGGCATTAGAATGCATACGTAGAGATAACACATGCATCTCCCAAATCCCAGTACAAATCAAACATTAAACAGTATACATTTTCTAACATATTTGCATAATTAAATTTTGTATTATTTATCACATAAATCACAATTACAATCTGCTTTTTGAATACACACCAATATACACAGCTTCCCACTGCAGGCTGTGTGGAATATAAAGATACCTATGCCAGACTTTCAAGCTTTGCTATTGCATAGCTACTCGGAAAAGAAAGCAAGCTTGCGACTGTGTCAGGGTGGTCCCTGCAGTCACACGAGACCGACTGGATAATTTACCTCATTAGTTTGCAGCTAGCTCTGAAATTAATGGTGCAGCTCTAACAGGCCAATCTCAAGAAGCAGGTAGATTTGCAGATTTATTGAAAGTGCATTTAGGTCAATTATTTAAAAAAATGATTTTAATTTCCTAAAAGGTACATTATGTGGCCAGTTAATCTTATGGCTGGCAGGGCAGATGTGGCCGGGGACCTTTTGTACATCTTGGGTTTGGATCCCAGTTCTCCTATGTAATGGCCAGTTATTTACGCTTAATGCCTGAAACAAATCTGGGTGTGTATCCAGCCATCACAGCTGAGGTCCTTTACAGGTTGCTTATTTCTCAAGCACACCTGATGCACAGGCATACGTGGCATGTTTCTCAACATTCAGTACTAGCATTTCGCAATGCCTTTATCTACATGCTTCATTGGCAGAGTTTCTCCTGCTGATAAACTCTGTTCATGATGCTAAGCTCTTTTTTGTATGTGTTAATGGCAAAGAATTTCAGAAGGATTTGAACAGAGCTGATCAGGCAGAAAGGTGGCAGGTGAGCTTGGAAATACACCTAAGGAAAAAGAGCCTACCTGTACCTACATGATGTGAAGCTTGGAAGAAGCAGTTACAACGCAGAAAAGACATCTTGGAGTGATCATTGACAGCTCTTGTCAATTTCTAACTCGGTCTACAGGAGCAAAAAGAAAGAAAACACCAGCATATGTTGGGCATCATCAGGAAGGGTAATGAGAACAAGACAGAAAAGAACGCTTTGCCGCCACATAATCTGAAAACCTACATCCTGAAAATGGTGTGTGGCTTGCATCTGCTCTGCATATCTAGAAGGACATAGTGAAATTGTAAGGAACTGGGACTCTTCAAATTGCAAAGAACAAAGCCAACAAATATGCAATATCGTTATAATGCAATCTCACTGCAATACAATTAAATGCAATATCAGTGCAATGCGATATCAACCTAATGACATAATATCAAAAACTGTTGAATACCAAACTGGTTTTTTGCCAGATACCATACTTCAAGAACTAGAGGATGTTCAAGGCAACTGGGTGGAAACCAGGTAAAAGAAGCTAGGAAACCAGTTCCTTACATAGAAGGTACTGAACTTCTGGGACTTGCAGCCACAGGAGACTGTGGATGTCAATAGTATCAACCAGTTAAAAAAGGAATTAAACAAATTTACAGGCAATATATAAATAATTTCTGACAGGACTAGGCAAAGTTGTATTCTGTATAATATTTATGACAGTAATCGTGGATGATTGAGAGCTACAAAGGGCAAGGCCAACATAAACAGCAGGGTTTGCATAATCTCCTTAAACAGCCACTCCTGTTCGCATTAAAATCTATGAGAATTTTGCAATCATCTTCAAATGAGGCCAGTATACCACAGAACCAGCGCAAGCTCCCATGTATCATCAATGGGACTTGCTGGTAACCCAGTAGCTAAAGGCTGTGATGGATTAAAATCTGCTTGGCAAGCAGGCTCACTCTCAGGCTCAGAAAATTCAGAGGTTTTGACTGAATAATCCAGTCCAGTCCTGGAATCCACATGGTGCAGAATGGATCTCATCAGATCATAAGCAAAATCCGACTGCAAACATTACTACAGATTGCTTACCAGAAATGCTGTTAACACTCCAAAGTGAACTTCATTGTAGTTGAATGCTGTGGAGCCGCACATTTTCTGTCAACATCCTAAAGATACAGCATCTTGACTTCCAACTTTTATGACAGTGACAAACAAAACAACTCATCATTGGGAAGAGCCATGAATACACTGGGACTCACTGGGCTGCATCAAGGTTTATCTGAGCTTTCTGTTTTCTTGATTTAGAGGGTTCTTTGGGAGTGCTCCATAAGGATGTTCTCGAAATCAATGTTCCCATTTATAAGTATCTGCAAAAATTCCCCTAACCTCCCTGCCTTTACATCACATGTTTTTAAACAGCAGGAAATCGAGACTACAATGAAAACCCCTGCATATTCAGCTCTTCCAGCAAAATGCCAAATCACATGATAGCTTATTCATGTGGTTCGAGCTGAGCCTGTCACAGAGAATGAGCAAAGCTGAAAGAAGCAGCCATTCATCATGGTTTACTAAATCTCTCCTGTGCCAGTTTTCTGTTGGAAGGGTAATATTAGCCACAGTAAAGAGCCTAAATCATGCCCTGTGTGTCAACTGATAGTGAGTTGTCTTTGACACAAGGGAAACATTGACCCTTGAAACTACTAATGAGACAGAAGTCCCGGGTTACTGATGGGAAAAGAGATGTCTGGCAGCAAGAAGACACCAAGAAAACCTCAGGTAAAACCCCTAAGAGCTTCTTGGTAACCCCATACTTAAAGGCTACAGCACATTAACTCTGCTCACTAGGGTGTCTCAGCCTCAGATACTTAGTAGGCAGCTCTGGAGTCTTCCTTAATTCAGGTAGGTCAACTGGAAGCTGTGAGGTAGCCTGTGAGAGTTGCTGGAATTTTCTGGGTCTAATCTATGTGTGCCAGCCTACAATTTGCCACCAACCTATGTTGATAGAAGATCTGAGATGAGGCTTGAAGGAATGCACATGAACACTGTATCTCTAGAATCAGAGCTTAAATCATACGCTTAACCCACTTACAAAGCCTGTTTCTCATTGCAACACAAGCAATCACCCCATGACTCTGCTAAATTGACTGATGTGTCCGAGTTAACATCTTGCATGACCGATTCTGTTTGAATTCTTACTGAGTAACTTCAGTTTTGAGAGTTAGAGATAGCAATAGTTACTTCTCAGTTATCTTAAGCACTAATCAAAGGTACTGGGTACATGTAAAATTGTATTGATATTTAGCTCCAGAAGCTGTAACCTTTTACCAAGACACAAAGACACCTTTTACTCCACATGAACTTGTGATTTCTGGGAAAATAAAACCAAATTGTTTGCTTCATTCCAACAATCTTTTTTGCATAAATTATTGTTAATGATTGGCTACAAACAAGCTCACCTCCTTACCACAATGATGCATTTGTGTGGGAGCAATATCATCATTCCGCTTTCACGTTCAAGTTACAAACTCCCCCTTTACTCAGCAGCCAAGATACTTTCTGAGGAATTTCTTGGGAGATGAATGAAGGAACAGGTCAAAACAGGCTGCTACCCAGTGCCATCCTAGATAAACCTTGGTGCACATACTTACCTAGAAACCTAGGTAGAAAAGATCAGTTCATACCACTAAGGCTTTTTGATGTGGTTGTGCATTATGACATTCTGAACACTCACACCCCATTTCAAAGCCTCAGAAGCAGCAAGGCTGAGCTGCGGCTTTCTATTCTTTTGATGGAAATTTGGATCCGTGGGTTTTCTTGGGGGTAAGAGTGAATTGCTATATTAAAAGAGTTACATCTGTGGTACAGACATTTTCCATCCCCAAGCCAAGAGTCTTTTTATCATTTTACTTCCTGAAACAGGTTAGCTCTGATTAACAATCTGCTTTTTAGATGCCTTCGTTGCAACATCAGTTCCTCCCAGCTTTTTGGTTATTCTTCTCCACTTCATTTACAGAGGTATGAGCTCATGTCTGGTGCCAGCCTCTAACCTCTGTTCCCTTCTTGCTCAGACAAAAGATTCCATATGCCTTCATGGCCCCAGAGGCGCCCGGCTGAAGTTCATCTCTGAAGCACATCACATTCTTCCACCATGAAACTTTCTGTCTCTCCATCACACCATACCAGGGCAGTGGGGTGTTATATATTCTCTTCAATTTAGTCCATATGAACTCTGCCAAAGTTTCTCTTTTTGATAACTGTATTTCCACAGATACAGCCTCCTCCTTCAAGACGCTACTCACAAGACAAGAGCATGAATGGAGAAATACAGTGCATTAAAGAAAGAGCCTGTAAGAGCTGAAGCCACTAAGCAAGGCAGCTGCAAGTGCACAAGCCAACACTGCTCCTGACTTCAGGAGCTTTCCTGTTTTGGTTTAGATTTACTAATAGCTAGTCAGTAGAATAGAGCCATGAAAGATACACTTGTCACTGCTGCTCTGATTTCCTGTGTTCTGCCACAACTCACACCCCTCCAGAGAAACTGGATGCTTCCAAATCCGAGCTACTTCAGCTGAGAAAAAACCAGAATGCAGTAACCCTACCACGTATGACAATGGTCTCTTTTATCCATGAATGAGTGCAATGTTGGCTGGTGCAGATATTCAGGTGATATACGGATATTATATTTGTGTGCTGCACAATAGCTGTTCGGATGACATGAACTTAAAATCTGGCCTGTGTAAACAAAACTGAATTCATAGTATGACACTATACCTGCTACTTATATGCCTGCCTCTATTTCTGTTCCTACAAGTGCTTTTTCCAGTTTGTTAAGCTTCTTTTGCCATTCTATGCTTCTCGTCCTGTGAAGAACTGACTTACCCAATGTCCTGGGTTCAGCAGCAGCAATCATTTTTCTCCTTCTTGGTAGCTGGTGCAGCTCTGTGTTTTTGATTTGGGGCCTGGGAACAGTGCTGATAACACCAGTGTTTTCAGTTACTGCTTGGTGATCTTTAGGCTGGCCAAGGACTTTGTGAGCCTCATGCTCTGCTAGGGAGGAGGGGAAGCCAGGAGGAAGGAGAAACAGCACACCTGACCCAAACTGACCAAAGAGGTTATTCCATACCACAGCACGTCATGTCCAGGATGTAGAAACGGAGAGCAGAGACCCGGAAGGGTGGCGTGGGTTCACTGCATGGTGGGGGTGCACTGCATGGTGGGGGTGCATGGCTTGGTCAGGCTGGATGGTGAGCTATTGTATTATTTCCTTGTATTTCCCTTGTCATTGTTATTATTGGTGGTAGCAGTAGTGGTTTGTGTTATACCTTAGTTACTAAACTGTTCTTATCTCAACCTGTGGGAGTTGCATTCTTTCGATTCTCCTTCCCATCCCTCCAGGAGTGGAGGGAAAAAGAGTGGGGAGTGAGTGAGAGAGTGACTGTATGGGTTTAGAGAAGCTTAAACCACGACACCCAAATACTTGGCAGGCTACACCAATGTGTATTTCCAGTCAAGTGAAGGAGCACCCAGGCAGGCAGAGAACTTGAGAACTGCAAATTGCCTAAAATGTCAAAATGAAAAACAGGCAAAGAAATGTTTGTCCCCTATACCTGACTGTTGTCAATACTCAAACAACAAAAGTATGATTCATGGAGGTTTTTTGGGGGGAAGAAAAAGAAAATTGTGGGGGCTGCACATTAGCTTAACAGAAATGCACATTGTTGGTCACTTACGTTCATACACACAGTCTGCACGAAGCAGATGATGTGCATTTAGACAACCACCTGCTCCACCTGCTGACATGTATTGACATGCATATACTCCTACCCATGGACCTTGCCTTAATGGAGGTAATGTAATACAAACTGGGTTTTAATAATACAACTGCACTTTCAGAAAACTATTGATAACTTTGAGTGTTACTCAGAACCACTGCCATCTCTGGAGACTTTCATTTAACATGAAACCAGAGCTGATTTTCCACACAAATTTTCTTCACGTGAGGCTAACATGCCTTATGAAGTTCAAAGAAGCTCTACCTCCAGGATTTGACATCTGA
This sequence comes from Amazona ochrocephala, assembly GCA_039720435.1. Lineage (NCBI taxonomy): Eukaryota > Metazoa > Chordata > Aves > Psittaciformes > Psittacidae > Amazona > Amazona ochrocephala. The sequence continues at coordinate 71,536,709 of CM077876.1, read as the reverse complement.
TTTTATTAAGACTTCTGAAAGCATTTTATTAAGGATTCTTTCTCTGTCCACATTCCTGCGATCACAAAATACTGAAGACACCAAGTGATGCTCTCATTTTAATTTTGTCCCAGATAGCTTTCGAGAACTGCTCCTTGACCTGAAAGTCTTTCTGCTGAGCCCTGGCAACAAGACCCTAATAATGGCAATGATGTGATGTACAACGTGCGTGTTTGTCTCTGGCACATAACAGAAGAAGCAACTGCAGCTCCAGAGCTTTGGGGCACAATGAAGAGGAAAAGGCCATTCAGGTCCAGCGCTTACCTCCAGCAGGCAGCAAGTCTTCTGAGTTGTGATATTGATGTAATCATTCATGAAAAGCAGCAAAGATTTTATTTCAGTGGAAACCGGCAAACATCTGAACTTAAACATGTAGACAAAGAGAACCAATACTGATTTACAAACTTGATTAAACCCAGGACTTTGCTTTTCTGATTTTTTTTAAGGACAATTTATAGTTCTGACAAGGTTAAAACACTGTGCCTGACTTGGCAGTAGTTTCAGAGAAACAGCGAAAACAAAGGGTTACAAGGTCCAAGACACAAAAACTGTTAAGCTTGCAGGCCACCCGTCTGCTTCAGTCTAGGGGTGTTTTGCCTCCTTGCTCTTTACAGCCTACCAACAGATCGACTGCATGCTAGCAGCTGCAAATGCCAGCACACTAAGAAGGAGGGCAAGGACAAGGCAGAGGATATTGGAGCAAGGAGGCTCCTTAGGCTCTCTATTGCCAGGGACTACCAAGAATGACTGCCAGAAGACCCATATTTACCCCCTGGTAAGGCAATTAATTTACTGCAAGATGCACACAACCTGAAGTGAAGCTCAAGGAACACAAATAGGACTCCAGTGCTGCAAATAGGGCTGTTCATCTATAAAATCCTTTATTGCTGCTAGACTCCAGAGGACCTATCAAGCTCCCTCACCTATTTCTTCTCCCCCTCAGTGTCTCTATGTGAAATACAGGAGCAGGTTTCCTCTCCAGTGATGATCTTCCAGAGGTCACCACAGATACAACACTGTCTTAATCCAAACTTTGAGAAATGAGATTCCTGCCTTGTATTCCTCAGATGCAATAAATCAAATCCTACTAATCCATCATCATATTGAAAAAAATCAGATGTATCTGAACAGCCAAAAAATACTGTCAGACTTGGTGGATAAATACACTCCTAGATATAAAGGTCAGAGTTAAGTGAGTTTCAGCGGCTGTTGACCAGTGAAGTAGCCCAGCATCCAAAGCAGAGGGCTTTCTTCTCCCTGGCCCAGCTGCTGTGGTGGTACCCAGCAAGACTCTGTGGCACCCAGCTGCTGGTTGCAGCAGGGCCAGTAAGCCAGAGGACAGATGGCTCTTCAAAACAATGCACCTCCCTTTGCCAAGCACATAAAATGTCACTGCTGAAATCCACAGATGAATGAACTACACACAGAACATTGATTAACAGTAAAATAGCCTGTTTGGATACATCTATGAAATGCCTATTTGGATATATACATCTATGAAATGCCTATTTGGATATACTTTATTTTGCAGGCCATTTATCTACTCCCTTAAAATAACTTTACTTGCCAGTATACAATTCTCATCAATAAACATGGACAGTGATTCAATTTTCTAAATGGAAAACATGGTCTACATGACCCTAATCCCTCTGTCGAATATCCCCACCAAAAACAACATATAGACACACATTAAAGTATTTTCATTATATTATTATATGTGCATATAGGCATATTTAATTTGCACACAGGAGCTTATACTAAAAATAGTGTTCTCCAGCCATTTGCCTTGTGGCATAATTATGGTATTCTCCAGCCATAACTACTTGTTAGGCTTTACTGCACACAAAAAAGGCTTTGGAACTTGCAAAATAAAAGATATTTCCACCATAGTCATAGAACAAACCAATTCCTGTCAGAAAGAATCCAAGCACATAGAGTGGCCAGAAGGGAAGTGTGAGTCCACAAAAGGTGGCTTAGATGGTAGAGGTCCAAACTGAGCAAGGGGACCCAGCAGGCAGAAATGCACTTTCTGGTATTTGGGTGCCCTGGGATGCACTTGCTGGGTACAGAAGGCATGTTTCCAAATACCTTTTGCCCCATGCAGGTCTGAAGCATCAGACCCTAAGAAGAATTCATGCAAAGAATAGTTGGGGTTCACACACACTTGAAGAATGAAAGAGTTGAATGCCAGGGTATTGAGTATATGATGTCCCTCTGGAATAGAAATATTTAAGTAGCACTTGACCCCAAATGAAGTGATGACTTGTTAGCAACAGTGGAGAGGCCTGCGTTTGGCAAAGTCATGCACATGGTATGTTTAGCAGCTTGCAGATGAGTCAGGCAGAGGAAGGTAGTAGGAAGGGTACAGGATGACATGAGCAGTAAACTGCAGTTTTGAGTTTGTGACTGATCCAGAGCTGATCTTCAGCCTCCCTGACACTGTCAGGGCCTGAAAAGAAACCAGACTTCACTGGGAATCCAAAGCAGCAGTCCAGAGAGACTGCCAGGAGACCTGTACACATCCCTGCATAACTCAATTCCATTTCTGCAGGTCGCACACCACCTAAGATGAAGCTCAGACTCCGATGCTTCCATCGGGACTGTCTGCCTCCAAAATCCTGCAGCAGAAGTCATGCTGAGCTTCAAACTAGTCAAGCAAGCTGTGGTGACCCCCACAGGTCCAGACAATATTACTACATGGAGGAGAATAAAAAAAGGCATGCCACAGATTGCTTCATTTTTGGCAAACCCTCAGTGGACAGAAATGATTGCCTCAAGCACAGCAAGCTAAGGGGAATTGACAATCTGTCCATAGCCTGCTGCAAAGCACTCTGAAAAGCAAATAAGATTATTAAGCGTCAGTTGGACACTTGCACAGTTACAAGTCAGCTGCCAGAAACAACAGTTTTAAATGGAACAAAGAAGTTCCAAGCACTGAAAACCTGTCACAAGTCCAGGGTTTACTGTGAGGAGTCTGTCCTGTAAGCGGGGAAGGGAACTTGACATGCTTGTGAGTGAACCACCATCAATATTAATGAAGAAGAAAATCTTTGTAGCAGTACTTGGGAAAACAGTATCTTACCTTTGCTGGATAAAGGATGGGAATACTTGCTCATTGCCACAGCACAGAAGCAAAATTTGAAGTGGTTAAATATATAAACCCTGAAGACCTGATGAAGACAACTACAAACTTACATCCTACAAAGCTTCACCTCCAAATACTTTCCTCCTACGATGACCACTTGATTTGGTTAAAAATACCATGAAGCATAAACAGTGACAACTGGCATGTCAGGAGAGAGCCTGAGCAAACACAAGCCAAGGCAAGTTTCATGTAACAGGAACTGTATTAAATAATGAAGCAGCAACTGATAATGGATGTTAGGCTAAACTAAGTTCAGAACAGCTAAATTTAGAGCAGATTTACAATATTACACAAATTTCTGGTAAACAAAGTGTTTTCATTTCAAGAAGGGTTTGACTCTGATGCTGAAATCTGATACCAAAGGAGATGGGGGTTTATGGATACATAACAGGCAGATAAAACTTCATGGAAAGCTCTCTGATTTTTGATTCTAGGTCCCACCTCCACTTTGTGCAACACAAGCCCACATCTGCTGGGGACGTCAGCGTCTGCAGACAGTCTCTGATGCAGCCAGCAGTCATCACACCAGCCTGCCCCTCCAGAGGAGTGTGCCTTGGGAGATAAGAGGTAATGCCACCCTCCCATGTCTGGGCAGAAGGACACCAAAAGAAGGGGAGGACAGGACTCCTGCTCCCTTGAAAGGCCTCAGGCAATGACCAAAGCAGATTGACCAAGTGCCTCATGTCAGGAGAGTGATACAATAAGCAGATGAGAATGTTTCAGTTGCAAGCCCAGGCAGCCACGCAAAGCAGCTCACAACTTACGTGAACACTGGTAGTAAACCCAGATGCAAGCTCCGGATCTTGCGATGTACTGCAGCAGCCTGTGAAGTTGGGTATAGCTAGGAAAAGATGGATGTGCTTTGGGGACCACTGTTCTCAGGAGCCTACCTACCGCTCCTTCAAAGCCCCGAGATAAGAATTTTGCTTACAGCTTACTTTTGTGCTGTACAATATTTTTTTCCTTATAAGAAAACTCAGCATACAGGGCAAGGAGGGAGAAAAGGGTCAGCTAAAACATTCTGCCTATTAGAAGGAGACAACAGTGTTACACTCCCCCACCAAACCCCTCATGCAAAACCATCTGCAGCCTGATGGAAACACTGCCTGACAGAGCTCAGGAGGCTCACAGGGAGCAAACTGCTGGTATCAGCACAATGCAAATAGATGAAGGAGAAGTTCACCAAAAGCACTGCTCAAACAGGGGAACAATAATGCGAGTTTATTCAGTAGCTGGTGGTCAGGCTTTTACTGGGAAGTTAGCTACTCTGCGAGTGGCTCTTGAGACTGAAATACCACAAATACTCCCATAACCCCTCTCATTTTCATTTTGGGAAGAACTAGATGTATAATATAAAGAAAATAACAGAAATGCATCCAAATAAGAACACAGTCAGCTCACTCCAGATGATTTCCATATAAAGCCTTAATTTCAAACAGATTATCATTATGTGAAGCAAACAAAAGTAAAAATACTGAGTAATGGACTCTTAAATAGAATTATTTTAAAAATCAACTTAAATAATAACTAGCACACTAAATCTACACATTGGCGTTTGAGAAAGCAGAAGCATGAAAGACTGAAGACATGATTCTTGACACAGCATCGAAGGTGCTGGAGGCTGATGGCACAGCCATGTGCTGCTCCTTCCCCCTTTGAACTCTGGTGTCATTCAAACACAGCTCAGGAACTTTCTGCAACACAACCTTGATCTAAATTTAAAGAAGTAAAAAAGTCAAACTCGTGATCTGAAAAAGCTCCCCACCTTAACTCTTTGGCACACAGCGCAGTTGTCTGAGGATAACATTTATAACTGGGCATCAGCAAAGGAGTCCTATTGTATCGTAGTAGAAATCCATTGCTCTCTGCAGAGGGTTCTGTTCAGTCTTAGCTTACAGGTTCAGAGCAGTATTATTATTTCTAAGGTAAAAGCAGTCCATGCTATTTTATTCAAGTCCTCTCCTGCTCTCTCCCTCTCTTTTCAGCATTCTCAGCTTATTGTAAATAATTGAAAACTTACTTGCCTTCTTCAGCGGGATGATATGAGAAATCAAGTCAGTTCTATGTCTCTTCTTGAGATACAGTAAAACATAAGCACAGAAAGGAAAATTTCCAGGAATTACCACCGTTCCCATCCTGAAAAGTGGGATGAAAATTGCATGAGATTCTGCAGGTTTCTTATTTAGGTTTAGAACAAACACAACTTAGGGTTAAAGTGTAATACTTGTACATACACTGATCTTCAGGACTGAAGTTTAGCCCTATGTAGCTAAGCCAAAATGCAAAGGAGCAGATGACTTCAAATTCAAAGGGAAGTTGTAGCTCTTGCATTCCTACTCTTGGGGGGAAGGACAAAAGAAAAGACGACCGTCATGGATACTTTGAATTTACTTACCCAGACAAGCACAGGAGAGACCATTTATCAACAGTGCAAACAACCGGAGCCACCTCTTCTCTTTACATTAGGGCACTTGCTGTCAGCCAAAGCAAAATCTGCAAACTAGATAGAAGTCTTGGATAACTGTCTTGAAAATTGGTTAACACTGTGTACTGGATCAAATTGTGGTGCCAACAGCAGGCTGGTTTCACATGGCCAGCTGTGAACAGATTCAGTGTCTTCTAGAAAGCTTTTTTGGTACAAGCTTGAAAGATCTGCTTTTTCATTTTATGTATTCCTCCACTTTCTGGAAAGGGGCTGGAGCTGAGTACCTTGGGTAGGGAATTCCATGCTTACTCCTGCTATGACAAAGTTTGACAGGACAGCTGGTAATGACTGCTAACACTACAGGATCCTAAAATTTCAGATCACAGAACTTACAACATTATTAGGCACAGGAAAGAGGTTTTAATGTTTTACATATGCTTTTACAGCTGTCTGTGGCCTTTCACAGTTGTACTCATAGTAACTGATGCTCCTCCTGGCTTTAACTGCAAAAAGGGGGGTGCCAAAAATTAGTCTAATACGAACACTTCAAATGTGTTTAAAACAATTGTAAAATCGTTTTCTTGAAGAGTTGATCACTTGATGCTATGCAATTATGATTTTGCTTGCAATGCTTATATGTTTTCTGAAAGACTTTCATTACACAGAGGAAAGAGACTGCACATCTTGGGAGAAACTCCAAATACGACTCGCAAGCAAGGAGATTGCAAAAGAAATAGACCTACTTTTGGCTGGTCCGCATTCCCTGATTTTTAAGCTAGCTTTTCACAGGTATTACTAGCTGGACAAAAGCCATGTTGATGGCTAACAGCCACCAGTGAGATCAGTAGCACCCTTCATAGCACCAAACCAAAAGAGCACTTTTTCCACTCGCCTTTAAAACATTTGAATTTAAAATCAAAACGCTCACAGGCACTTTATACGTCATCTGGAACCAAGGCTGGCATCAACCTATTCTGCGTTTGCCACCAGCTTTCAGCTGTCCCTTTGAGAAGGGCTGTACCTCACAGGTATGCCCAGCAGAAGCCATGCATGCCAAGAGCCACCAAGTGACCTGAGGCAAAGTGGGGTCCTTGTGGGAGGTGGTGTGGATGGCAGCAGCTGGGCAGCCACAGCACCCCAGGGCCAGTGTGGAGCTGGTTTAGCTGCATCTGCCGCAGTGATTCAGTCAGAAAGGCAGTCAGATGAAACCACAGATATGGATCTTCATTCTGAACAGGGCTCCGGCTTCAGGTATGTGATGCTTTCGCAATGGGAAGGGAAAGTAGAGGGGAGATAATGTTGGATATACCCTGTGTAGGGAAGGTTTTGAAATCTAATGGTGTCTTTGGTCCCTGGTTTGAGATCAGAAAGAGGAGGGTGATGGTTGCTCTGATTGGTGAGTGAAAAGCCACATGAAGCAACTGTAACAGCATAAACAGTGGGAGGCAGAGCTGCAAGAATAATTACAACTGGGAAAAGCACAGAGCAACACAAGAGCAGCAGGCCACCACACCTGCCTGCCTCCTGCTCTGCCCAAGATTAAGCCTCTGAGGTAACCACAGAGTTGCCTTTTTGGCATTCAAGACAAAGGGAAAAAACACAGGAAGTGAAAAGACATGTTGCAATGCCAAGAAAAGGTGACTAGGCCTAAGAAGGGAAAAGTGAGCTCTTTCAGCTGTCATCATCTTAAAATACTCTGCCAATTCTTCGCCAAGCAATGTGTTGTGTGTCCATTTTTAAGTGTAAACATTTCAAAATATTCAGTGTCGGGGTTTCTGTATGTTAAAAATTGCTTTATGCATAACTTTTATTCTCAGAAGCTAGACACTCATGCTGACAGCCACAGAATCCTGCCTAGCTAGGCTTTCTCTGCAATTCAGTGGGGATGTTTAAAACTAAACATAGTATCTTAAGATTCTCTGCTTCCCCATACCTGCACCTTCCCCTCCCACAAAAAGGGAACCTATCCATTGTTTTTCATTTGACTGTTAAGCAAAGCTTCCTTTTCTTTGAAAAATAACTTTATTCTACACGAGTATAAGGGAGAGAAAGAAGAGCACTGCCTTTTCAATGAGGATGGCTTTTGTGGGCTATCCCTTTTGAGAATGAAAATTGAACAGGGTATGGAGCAACGGCAGTCGTTCTGACACAACCACCACTGTTGTGCTTCAGAGGAAGTCCCTGTTACCGAAATTCCAGTCCTGGGGCTGGTGCTGCTTTGACCCTTAGAAAGGCACTTCCCCAGCCTCAGCACACCCACCTCTTTCAGGATATTGCCTCCTGTGAAGCAGACAGGAGTGATGCCATTAGAGCAACAAAAAGTCAGATCTTCAGAGGGATGCTTCTTCAGTTCATGTTTCATGTTTGTTTCCAGCTGTCATTCTGTTTCAACAGACCTGTGCTCTTGCCTTTCAACAACCTGCCTCTGTGCTAGCCGTAACACTGGAGCATATCTCTGGGCTGTGCCCAGCAGCTGCAGTCCAAACCAGAAGTTCCCTGTGCATTTCTGTGGTGGCAACATGCAGAGCTAGCCTTTCTCACTGAGCTGGTAGCTCCTCGCAGAGGTGACAGGCACGAGTCACCTGCCTGTAAGAAGCATGTGAGCTCAGCTACCTGTTTTAGAGGAAGGATAGAAAAATAATAGGTTTAAGTTTAGCTAAAACTTGTGAAGACATCTCTTTTCCCATCAGTGATCCGCACATGGGTTTTCGCTCTCCTAACTTAAAAGAAACAGAATTTGTTTTTCCTATGACTCAGCTATATCTATTTACTGTAAATTACTCGAACCAACAGAATGACTCCTGGGAAAACATAATTTGCCCTTGCACTGACCCTAAGCATTTCCCATTAACAGTGGTTCCATAGCTCTATCGTGGACTTTAAAAGAAAAAAAACTGCTTTAAGTAGAGAAGCATTAGAACTTAATCCTTGAGAAAATCAGAGAAGCAACATATTTTGTTGTTCACTGAGGTTTTCACTATCCCCCTAACTGTGAGGAATTATTAAAACACAGTATGGTCACTAGCAGGGCTGGCTTTTTTGGTACCTTTTTTTCTGTTGTGCCAGCAAGGAACAAATCTGTTTCAAGTTATGTTTACCCCATTACATTTTAATCCAAACCCCATCAGGTAAAACATGAACTACTATTCCTTCTCTCTTTGATTATATACCACTGTATGAAATCTGCTTTAGCTAGTTAACATTCCTAGTCCAGGCACATCCTAAAAAAACCTAAGCTGAACTGCACAGTCACCAAGTTACATCCACAGGATGCAAGACAATTTCTTCACTGGCCTTTTGCAACAGCTTGGTTTTCAATAAACTTCATGCTCTGAACAGTTAATCTGGTCAGAAGTCAAGGCACACTTCGTTGGGTTTAAAATATCATACACGAGTTTGCATGAAAGTGAGATTACCTCTAACTGGATTTCTCCAAGCTGCAGTATACTTGCATATTTGCTTCTTGGTTGTACATGTACGACCATTCCTTATTCTAGTATCCATAGTGGGAAAAGTCACTCTTTCACTCTTCATATTTGAGGTACAGATGTGCCTAGCAGCATCTAGCTACTTGACTGACAGCCACAATCTATAAGGACTCTTATGGAGAGGGAAAGGAGGAAGGAACATGAGCACGCACATATGAATTAATTCCAGTTGTGGGGTTTTAACTATTCTATTATCAAAAGATACATGGAGTCACTTACAGTGTTAACATCAAGTGCCCAACACATCGGTAACTACTTGTCAGAGGGCTTCTTCGCACAAACAGCAACTTCACAAAAACCTTACTGATGCCACGTTGGCTCCAGGTACTCGTATCATCTACTTGAGAAGTGGCAGGAACACTTCACGTAACACTTAATATAACCCAGCTGTACTGAAGCTCTCTGCAAAGGAGGACACTGCATACACAGAGGTGACCATTACCCCAGCTTTGCCAACTAACACTATAGACAGCCTTTAACGGGCTTGTATAAAGAACCTCATACCATTGACAAAGGCAAAACTGTCTGTGGTAATAGGATGAAGCACAGCTTTTGAGATGAGTAGTTAATGAAAAAGCCAAGTACCTTTGTATCACAATTAAAGTGGACTTCAGATCACTGCAGGAAGAAATTGAATCTGAACTACTGTATCTCAAAAAAAACTGGGTAAAAGTTGGTGCAGGGTAGAGGAGTTATTGTCCAGAAGTGCTTTTATCTTCTCTATATTTCTCTATATAGAATGTATTCTGCTCGCAGATATCTTCACAGACAAGTTCCATCATGGAAGGGGTAGGATTCATCTAGCTGCAATATGTAAACACAGCAAAGAACAGTAACCAGAAAAAACCAACCCCAAACTACAAAACAGAACTAAATCCCCTTACAACATGAGGTTGGAACATCACTGATCCTATTGGACTGAAGCATTAGAGAAACAAAGCACGTGTTAGGGGACTGATCTTGACACATTCAAGAGACCCAGTCTCTGGCAAGTCCTTAGCAAGAAAAAAAAACCCAGGCTTTTGTGGTCTGGTTTCTGCTAAACCCGTGATTCAGAATATACAATTTCCTCTGGGAGGTGTTTCAGCATGGTTGCATGGGGTCAAAACACACTTTTCAAGGCAAGAGAAAAACACAGAAAAGTGGAAAAGGTACGTGATGCCTCCTAGCAGTCCAGAAACATGAAAAGGAAGAGGAAAACTGAAGTGCATCAGGGACCTGACTGAGCAGGCTTGAGATAGCACTGACTACAGCATATGTACCAAATATGGCAGGCAGGGCTAAGCATGCCTGCAACAGAAAATGCAGAAGTAAAACAGCCTCTCAAGTGACAGAGTGCATACATTGCTGCTGTGGGGCAGAACTTCAGTTGTAATTGGCTGAAGTGGTTTAATGTGCTTTGTCTAAACTACTTCACATAAATAAGCACATATGCACAATCTGTAATTAAATAATTCTTCGCTTTTTCTTTTAGCAATTCACATTCAAGATCACAAAAAAACCCAGGCCAGATTAGAAGAATGATTGGCTTTGACTACAAAGGGTAATTCTGAGAGCTACCACATTCAAGCAAGCCATAAATATGGATAATAGAGTTGGTTCCTGTGGTTTTCAGCATCTGGGAATGAGAGTAAGGATTTTGGGGTTTGAGACGTGTCTCCAGTTCATTCACTGTATTAGTGCAGCACATCTGAATGGAATTACATGTGCAACTTGATCTTACTGCCTCAAGGATACATTTCTTTTTTTATTTCACACAGGGAGAGGTTCTTTACCCTGGTAATGGAAATGACACTTTCCACTCCCAGCACTTCCCTGACTTAAAAGGCTGCAGGAGAAATCACAAGCAAAGGATTCACTGGCACTCAACAAGCCATCACTTACCATATCATGGCAGTCACCTATAGAGACAGCTATTATATCCTGAGATATAGAACACTTACCATCAGAATTGGTCATCTTTGCTGTGTTCATCTAACTGGCATAAAGCTGAAACTACCACCTCGCTAATCTGATTAGCTACCTGCAAACATCTTCAGACCAAAACGATTCAATTAGAGACCCAGACACGCTGATTAATCAATTCACGTACATCAAAACCGTGACAGAAAACAGTAGCTAGAAAATTCTTCCTGTTTTCACTGAACCTGAAACAAGGTCTCTGCTCTGAAACAATCCAGATCTCCGCATCGTGCAGCCAGGCAACTACTGAACTTATCCTCAAATTCTTTGGTCTGAATGTTTCTAATGCTGAAGCTGCCGCAGCAGTGAAGGCTGGGCTCCTTTCCCACTTCCTGTGGACTGGACACGGATCCATTTTTCTTGGACCACTTAACAGGATAGGTGCCTCCCTTTGCCAAAGTTAAGTTTGTAGGAAAGGCATACTTCTAGAATTTAGAGGAAGCAGAGGCAATTTCTCTTCAAACACTGGTATAACCTCCCTTCCATTAGCAGTTTACTTTCACCATATAAACTATACATGGCCATCTGTTTAACAGTCCCAGAAATAGGGAACTGACAAGCAGACAGAGTATCTGAACAGTAAAGATTAATGATCAACTTCGAAATGCACAGTGAAAGGATGAGAGGCAACAGACAAGTTGCAGTAAAGGGAATTCCAATTAGGTACTGGGGCGCCAGGGGGAATGAGGGGAATCTTTACCACGAGGGTGTCAAACAGAAGAATATTGTGCAGAAGATTGTATTTTTCAAGATACTGAGAACTTGACAGGACAAGGCCCTGAGAAACCTGATCTAACTTTGAAGTCAGCCCTGCTTTTGCATGGGTTTGCCCAGATGACCTGCAAAGGTCTGTTCCAACACAGGAAAAAAGCAAAAGGGGGAACGTCAGAAGCTTGTGACTGAACCAGTACCATTAAGTACAAAGAAAGAAGTCCAAATTCTTTAAGATAGCAAAATAACCAAAGCTAGGTGGTTAAACAGCATATACTTAAAGAAAGCAAAAAATCTACAAATTCAACTATGCAAAATGGAACAAAGCATTACTTCTATAGTCCTGTGTTATAAACTGATGTTCAGAACATTAAAATGCCACTGAGGATCACTTCAGAAAAACATTTACTTAATGGACTATTAGAATTGCATAATGGATCACACAGAAATAACACACATCTTTAATGGCAATATGTGAATTTATCAGTGCCTTAAATACCATAATCCAGTCTTTGAAAGAATAAAAAAAGTAGAAGACTCAGAGAAAAGTGATAAAAATGAGACAGAACTACACAAGAGGTGAAACCAAAAAGCTTTTTCAAAGAATACAAAGCATGAATAGTACCAAGACTATTATAGAACTCCTACAGACATCTATCTACCAAATGAAAGATGATGCATTTAAAGCTGAAGGAAGGGAAAAATCTTCTTTGTGTCTTACCAGTTGCTTCAGAGGCAGAGGCAAAGAAACCAGCAATGATCATTTCAGAAGCAGGTTAAAACCCATGCTCTGAACTGGTCCTATGGAAATGACTTGGTTTATTGTCAGAAGCAGCAGTTTACTTTCATCTCATTTTGACATGGAGTAGCATCACCTGGCTGAATGGCTCAGCATGGTGAGGATCAGTTGACTGTGTATGAAATGCAACCAGAATGCTACATATTCATTTTCCAAGATTGAAAAAGAAAATAAGTGAACAATGTCGTTAGTTTTCATCTCGATGTCGTAATTTCTAGTCTCTAGATAACCCACTAGCTATGTGCCAATTTTGCTTTCTACATTTAAAAAAAATTATTACATAAAAAGTGCTATTTTGTTATTCAAAGTACTGTAAACTGTGTGCATCACCTTCACATATCATTACAGCTATGTTTAGCTGAACAATTCTCAATTATTAGTGTTTAGAGTAAGACACAAAATTGTGAACTATTTGCTTTAAGATGATTGCAAGAAATGTTCTCACAGACCTGAGAGCAAACAGCACTCTGATATTGTGCAAATGCGATAATTCTGACATATTCCTGCCTTACCTTAAATCTTAAATTCAAATATGCAAGGCTACTAAAGCTATTTAAATCTATTCTGTATTACTTCAGATTTCTCTCATTTCTTCGTTTGAAAGCACGAAGGAATTGTTAATGTATGAAGGAAAGCTTTGAGGACCTATTTCTCAGTCAATCTTCTGAAGCATACTTCCATCTCCTTACTTAAATTGAAGGAGAAATACGGCAGAACAAATCTGCCAAGGTTCTGCTTATCTCAAAAGCACTTACCTGAACAAATAGAGCAACTACGCGGCTTTCTGAAGAGTAAGAATTAGAAAGATGATCATACTTTTGCTGCTAACGTGTAACATAGAGATCCTCTCTTTTGCTTACCATACGTATCTCAAATTGGGACCGACCACTGCACAAGTACATGAAAAGAGATGGAAAACAGAACACTCTTTAGAGCATGCATAGGAAATTTATGCTAAACAAACTGAGCACAGGGCAGAAAAAGGACAAAAATAGAATTTACCAGTTCTCTTCAAAGTATGACTACTGATTTTGCCCCCCACCTACCCTGCATGTATTTACTATCAAGAGGTTTGTTTTTTTTTTTCTCCTCCTATATATGATCTGAACAATGCAGCCATAAATGCAGAGGCACTGGAGAGCACAGTGAGATTTCTATTAGAAATTATTCATATGCCTAGTAAGAGAGGTATGGTACACGGAAAAAGCACGCTTGCCTTTTTTTTCGTTGGTTTTTTTTTTTTTTTTAACTCAGAAAGGGTTAAATAAAAATAACTACAGAGGTTCTAAAAATTCCATCTGAAAACTTCAATATGAGAAGACAGATGATTATAGACTAGTTAGAGATGGAAGAGACCTGAAAGATCATCCAGTTCCAACGCCCCTGCCAACCGCAGGGACAACTTCCACTAGACCAAGTTGCTCAACTGGGGGAACTACAGCCCAGTCAGCCTCACCTCTGTGCCTGGCAAAATCTTGGAGCAGATTCTCCTGGAAGGCATGCTAAGACACATGAAAACCAACAAGGTGCTTGGGCACAGCCAGCATGGCTTCACTAAGGGGAAATCCTGCCAGATCAATTTGAGGGCCTTCTATGAGGGGACTACGGAACTGATGGACAGGGGTAGAGCAGTTGATGTCATCTACCTGGACTTGTGCAAAGCGTTCCACACTGTCCCACATCACATCCTTGTCTCTAAATTGGAGAGGCATCAATTTCATAGGTGGACCACTCGGTGGATAAAGAAGTGGCTGGATGGCTGCACGCAAAGAGTTGTGCTCAGGGGCTCAGTGTCCAGCTGGAGACCAGTAATGAGTGGTGTCCCTCAGGGATCGGTGTTGGGACCAGTCTTGTTCAACATCTTTGTCATCGGTGACAAGGACAGTGGGATTGAGTTCACCCTCAGCAAGTTTGCTGATGACACCAAGCTGTGTGGTTCGGTTGATACATTGGAGGGAAGGAATGCCATCCAGAGGGACCTTGACACGCTTGTGAGGTGGGCTAATGCCAACATGATGAAGTTTAACCATGCCAAGTGCAAGGTCCGACAGGTGGGTTGGAGCAATCCCAGGCACGGCTCCAGGTTGGGCAGAGAAGAGATTCAGAGCAGCCCTGTGGAGAAGGACTTGGGGGTGCTGGTCGATAAGAAAATGAACATGAGCCAGCAGTGTGTGCTTGCAGCCCAGAAAGCCAACCGTATCCTGGGCTGCATCAAAAGGAGTGTGACCAGCAGGTCCAGGGAGGTGCTCCTGCCCCTCTAACTCTGCTCTCCTGAGACCTCACTTGGAGTATTGGGTGCAGTTCTTGTGTCCTCAACATAAAAAGGACATGGAACTGTTGGAACAAGTGCAGAGGAGGGCCACGAGGATGATCAAGGGACTGGAGCACCTCCTGTATGAAGATAGGCTGAGAAAATTGGGGCTGTTCAGCCTGGAGAAGAGAAGGCTGCGTGGAGACCTCATAGCAGCCTTCCAGTATCTGAAGGGGGCCTATAGGGATATGGGGGAGGGACTCTTCATGAGGGACTGTAGTGAGAGTACAAGGGTTAACGGGTTAAAACTTCAACAGGGGAAGCTTAGATTGGATATGAGGAAGAAATTCTTTACTGTAAGGGTGGTGAGGCCCTGGAATGGGTTGCACAGGGAAGCTGTGAATGCTCCATCCCTGGCGGTGTTCAAGGCCAGGTTGGAGAGAGCCTTGGGTGACATAGTTTTGTGTGAGGTGTCCCTGCTCATGGCAGCGGTGCTGGAACTGGACGATTTTAGGGTCCTTTCCAACCCTAACTATTCTAGGATTCTATAAAGCCCCATCCAGCCTGGCCTTGAACACTGCCAGGGATGGGGCATATTAGAAATGAATTAAGTATGCCTGTAACTCTGAAAGGAGGAAGTCAACTACTATTCCTAATTCAAAGCTGGGACATAGAAGTACTATGTTTGTAAGTGGAGGACCACCCTTGCGAGACTACAGCTAAATAGAGTTCCTGAGGAAGCTCCCTTTCAGCAGGGAGCTCTGATGACAGCCACCACATTTGTGGTAAGAGAAGCTACAAGAAAACTGTTTGGGAGAAGCTATTGTGTGCCCATGTCTGAAAGGTGCTTAACACATCAGAGTATTTGAAACACACATCACCAGAGGCACAGAGAATCTTTGCAGAAGTCTTGCGCTGTCCACCAACATGCTACAACTGCTGAGTATGTGCAGTGGCAAAATGGGCAGGCTAAGGACAGCCCACTGCCAGTCAGCCAGTACCAGTCACCCCCCACCACGAGCCTGGTTGAGCTAAGAGGTTTTGAGCCAAACACCTAGAGGCTGCAGACACTCTTCATCTGCTGCTTCCCCCCCTCCACATTCAGCAGGTAAGGGTCAGTAACGTATAGGCTGGAAATCACATTGCCACTTCAGAGTTCTGAAGCTGACAACTTGATGCGTGCTGATTTTTACAGCAGTTTTTCATGATCAATGTATAAAATGACTTGTGGAATTAACAAGGTTAAATTCATAGTAACTCCCAGGCCTGCCTACAGGCCTAGTCACATTACAAGCCATGGCACTTACGTTTGGTTAACAGGATATCACAGCAGTAACCATAACAATTATAAAGTGAAAATGTATTTGGCTTTGTGTGTTCAGTGATGTGCCATATACTTGCGAAAACTGAAACACTAAATTAAAAAATTTGAAAACTTACAGGACTTTTACACTCTGCTCCTGATGCTCCTGCTTCTCACGCCACAAAAGGTTACCCACCTCTGATTTATAGCCTCTTGCTGGCAATGTTCTTAAAGGGATGTATTTCGAGTTTAGGAAATTGTTTCTGAGCTAATAGAAACACATTTTACATACCAACACCTCCCTTGCCCTGAGAAGTGGTAGTTTGCTAAGACAAACTTAAGTAAATTCCAAAACATGACCCAAACCCTCATTCCCTGGTATAGAGTAGAAAACTGAAAACAGTATTTTGCTGGTTTGTATCAGACAGATGCAAACTACACTTGAGAAACAGTATAAAAGCAGGAGGGACCAGAGAGCACCTAAGGAGCAAGAAATATATCAATTACAAATGAAGACACTGTCACCCATCCCATCTTCTTCACTATTGATATACCCAAGGAATAAGTCTTCTCATATAACCAGAAAGTCCCTTTTTTTTTTTTTTTTTTAAGACATCTTGGCACACTTCAATATCTTTCTGGTAAATGTACCATACCATTACTTTCATAAATCCACTTTGACCTCATAAGATTTACAGGGCTATCCAAAAACAGCGGGCAATGAGACAGGTAGATATTTAGATGCTTTATCTGACATTAATCCCACATCATCTCATTATATTGCTAAAGGAGCAACATAATACTGCAATTCGTTAGCATTTCCCCTGCTTTGTGTACAAAAACTCTCGCATACTGCTGCAGAAATAATGCAGATAACACTGAATAAAGCAACCTGAAATAGAAAACCTAAAGTGGTCATAACAGACAAATATAATTCCACACAAATTTTGCATGAGTCTAGGTTTAATTTGCTTTACAGGACAGTTGGCCAAACAATGACATTTATCATAAAAAATATCCTCTCCATTAAGCAAATCTCATTTTTCTTTCCAAAAGAAAATTCAATGTATACGCTGAGCATTCAGTGGCTCATTTTCAAGATCAGCCCACACAGATTTTTCTTAACAAAACAGAACGATTCAGTCAAAAAATGCAGACCGATGTAATGACACAGTCATATTGCTTTTGGCTATGTTAACTTTAAAAACTATGCCAATTTAGCTATTTTTCTTTAGGTTTTATTAGAAAAAAGTAGCAGATCAACATTACAGTTCAGAGTTTAATCTAAATATGCACTTGACAATGAAGCACATCTGAAAATGAAGTGATAAAAGAATCCCAGAAAACCTTCAGTTTGCCAATCCCCTGCTACTCAAATCACATATCTTTTCTTCTGGCTTTCTGTTGACTGAAATCAAAAAAGGAACAAAAGATTTATTGCTATGAAAATAAAACCGTAGTACAGCAGTGCGAGTCTTGGGCGCTATGTGTGTTCCATCAAGATAACTTAATAATTTCAAAGTGTACTTAAATCTTTTGTTTGGCCATGAAAGTCCGTAAGCTGACTGACCCAAGTATAAACTGAAACGGCAGGTTTAGACAAAAAAAAAATAGTTAGACAGCATGTTAAACCTCCAGTTTTCAAACAGTAATAAAAAGATACAATTCCAAACGCCAAGAAATTAAAATAAAAAAAGAAGAAAAATGTTGATCTGACATTCCAGAGCTAAGTTTATTCTTACGCTCATCCTTCTTTGCGCCCAAAAGAATTTTAGACTAGCCAGAAAGAAAAAAAATTGTATTTATGGACTATCACATAATTGAAAAAGAGAAACAATTGCCTTTTGACATGGTTATTTTCCCCCACTGAGGTATAAAATCTACATATAAATTTGATACTTCACTATAACAAATTGTACTTTTCATAGTTCTGATTTAGTTTCCATTAAACCCTGTTTACTTTTTGTTTTTAAACCACAGAATTCTTAATCCATGTTATTGAATCTGGTTTCCAGCTGTCTTTCATTTTTTTGTGTATCTATATTTAGTAAGTCTGGTTACCACTGCTAACCAGGAAAGAAATATTCTTGGAACTTTCTTCATTACAACAGCACTTTCAGCAGAGGTTACTGATGTGCAAGCAAACTACAACAATATGCAGCTCTTCAGAGAATCTATTTCATTGATTATGTTTCCACTGTCCAAACATTCTCTAAATTATTTGCTGGGAGAAACTCTTTCGATCTTGTAAACATCAGTGGGTGCAGTTTCACTAGTATGTGTGGAAGTTTCACATCCTTATACAGGAAGGCTGGTTCACAGCTACTTGAGAAGCTGCAGGAGTTCTAACAGCTGACAAACTGCGGATTCTGCTGAGCAGAAGTTTCTTCTGTTGCTACTTAACAGTGTAGTCAAAGTATCAGCCGAGGTAGCCCAGTCAATGTTTGCTTTTCTTTAGAACCTCTCAGAATATTTCTGGAAGGGTGACATTGCGAAGCAGCCACTGCTGGGAGCGGCTGCCGTTGCAGTCTCTGATGCTGGGTACCTGGCTGTCTTCTTCAGTGGCTTTGTCCAGGCACTGGTTACTGTTCACATGCAACAGGGTTAATTTCTTGGAGACAAAATAAAAGCGAAATTAGTTTTACAAAAACCTTCAGGCATAAACTGACCAACTAGTGGCCATTAGAATTCTTCCATAGGTAAGTAGGAACTAGACGAGATCCCATGGTCACTGATCCCAGATCCAAACCCCCAAGAACACTTGAATATGCTATTTGAAGTTGTAGATAACGAAAGCATTACAAAAACCAGAAAAGTCTGAACTTGTAAATGACATTCTTTATCAAGCAATGTCCACCATTCTCTAAATAGGATTATTCTGGTAAAATACACAATATCAATCATTAGTTATAATAGCAGTTTTGACCAGATTAGAATGAACACATTAAATATGTTTTCAGAAGTATGTTTTTTTCTCAGTTAGGGACATAAAACTGACCGTACACTACATTCTTTTAGTACTATAGGTTTTTTTTGTTTGTTTGTTTGTTTTTATATTTTCTTTTTTATACAACAAAAAAGGATGTGTAGAAATTCACATACATATAAATCTTTTCTAATGCTTACTAATCTTACTTACACAATCATATTTCGCAACTGCCTTTTGCAATAACCGATTCTGAATTAACAAGTCTGAGAACTATTTTTCTAACTGTCAGAGTTCTTGACTGCACTACTCAATAACAAAATTGAGTTTCAGGGCTTGCAAATCAAATTAATGATGAATAGATCAACAGTCAATGACTTCTAGATCTCGCAGTTCAACATGGGACCTTCAAAGTAAATTTGAACATTACGTACAAGAAAGAGAATGATTAAAATAAGGCTGGTTTAAGCATCTCTACCTTAAACATATCACGATTTGGAATGTAAGATTTTCTTAATAATTTCGGGATGCTGACTTTCTTAATTAGAACAGTTATTTTCTTTTAACCTTGTGTAAGATAAGACACCGTGTGCTGAATTTGTCACAAGATTGTTAGTACTATCTTTTACTGGTCCGGTAGATGTCTGGAACACTTTTCCATTGTTGATCAACACTACACTAGCATACTATCTTTCTCCAGTTAGAAAATATTCTTCTAAAAGCTCCCCCAAAACTCAGCAGCTAATTAAATCAATATAGACGCCCACTGTGCGACTACATGATAAAACAGTAGCAGAAGGAACATAACCCTGACGTTATTTCCTGTTCTGACAGTCAAACAGTGGTCTCACGCTGGAATATGTTGCTTTGTAGGCTCATGTAAAAACCCAGGTTGTCTCATTCTTTTGCCACAAGTCATTAGAGGACTTACCACTGGATCATATTCCCAAAGCTGATTTCCTTTTAGATGGTGGCACTTGAGCATCGTTACTGGGCCATTAAGTTTGGATACATCTAAACACAAATCATCTGTTCGAATTTCTTTATTGGCAGTATATGAGAAAACCTAGACAGAAAAAGAGTGAGAGGAACTGAAAAAAAAGAAACAGGAGGATCCCCAGTGTAGATAATCTCTCTATACTGGAAAACAATTCAAGATTTCTCAGCAAAAGTGCAGCAACAACAAAACTGACATCCAGAAAAAAATGTATTAAAACCAGTAGTTTGGGTACAGGCATTTCATTTTAAAGTAATGATAACCAACCAGGAAGTCTAATTATAGGACAGTTCCAGAGAACCTATGGGAGATGAAGTCTAGCTTATAGCAGTCATCATCTCCTCTTATTCGCTTTTTGACGCGAAAGCCGGTCTAAAACCTATTGCAGTCATTCAAAAAATGACAAATCCCCAACAAATCTTTTCATGCTTTTCCTCTTACAGCCATCTTCTTCAATGAGGGTTTCATAAACTTTACCATTTAAGCATATTTTAAAGATAACTACTGAAAGAATCAAATAATTGTCCCGATGAGTAGTGTTCCAAATAATTCAATACATTAAGATAATTAAAAAATACAATTATCACCTGATTGCCACCCATTCCATGGCAGTTAAAGATTCCAACTTTCTCGTTTTCTTTTCTTGCCATGTTATCCAGACATTGATTTGTCTCTACATTTCTTATCTAGAAGTGAAAAGAGCACATCACCAAAGGCAGTTATTTTTAGAAAATAACTAGGTCTGCATCAAACCAGCTCTCTCTGCTATACACCAGAGGTTATGAGAATGAAATACCAAATACAGGAACTGTACTACAATGACAAGGGGTAACGGTTCAAACTTAACCAGGGGAAGTTTAGATTGGATATACGGAAGAAATTCTTTACTGTAAGGGTGGTGAGGCACTGGAATGGGTTGCCCAGGGAAGCTGTGAATGCTCCATCGCTGGCGGTGTTCACGGCCGGGTTGGACAGAGCCTTGGATGGCATGGTTTAGTGGGAGGTGTCCCTGCCCATGGCAGGGGGGCTGGAACTAGATGATCTTAAGGTCCTTTCCAACCCTAACTACTCTATGATTCCATGATTCTATGTTAAGACCACTGTCCAAAACTCCCAAGCAAATTTTCAAGCTACTGGGGTACAGAACCATATTTGTTTCTTTGCTTTCTTTTGGGGATCTTTCCATGGTGGGGACTCTTTTTGCTCAAAGACTCAGCTACAACAGAATAGACACAATTAAGGATCCAGCCCAAAACCCTCAGAAGTTTTAAAGCACTCTCCCAGGCATGGTGAGTTTAATTCCCTTTGAAAGTAAGGGTGACTGGGTTCAATTTCCGCACTTCTTGAGTTACGGTCTTAATCCCTGTATTACTATATAGTAGGCAGGCACGAATATCAAGTCTCCTGATAGTCATGCAGCAACACAAAAGCCTGCTTAATTTTGTTAGAAGCATTTCTTTTAAAAACAAACATACCAAATCACTCTACAACAGGCTGAATATTTTGCTCAATATAACCTGTAGGGGAGAGTAGCTATCCTATTAAGTAGTACCCTTATTTAAGTAGGCACTATCATCTGTACTACCTCTACAATCACTTAAAAAACTTTAAAGAAACAGAGAAACGTCTAGCAAGGCTTAGGGATCACAGGAATTGCTGGTCACTAATGAAGGTTTTTGGGGGTAAAGCTCAGAGCAGTTTTTAGGCAAAGCTCAGCTTGACCTGATCTAGGTTTTTTAAGCAAAAACTCTGCTCATACTCTACACAGAAAATGTTATACAGAATGTTATCCATAGTGATACATTTCTGAAGGAATATTTCTAAAGCCCTTTTATGTGACACTAAGTACAGTAGTAAAAAAGGAAAAACAAATTACAGAACTATATACCAAAGTTTAGTTTTCTGCCCCACTGAAAAGCCAGATGCGTCATTTTGCAGATTACAGGAGCACAGGTGCAAGACACCTGAACTTTGCTGGAGATAATTTGTTTGCACTACTCAGTTCAGAATACAAACAACTTCTTGTGCATTGTCCTTTACACAGAGTAGATAAATACACAGGATAAAAATCTTACCTCTCCCAGAGAAAAGTAATGGCGTGGAATCTGGGAATCAGGATAAACATTCTCTAGGTACCAGGAGAAAGGCTTGCACTGGAGCTTGCGTCTCAGTCCAAGTCGCGATGATATGTCTCCATAATCAACTTTAGTAACGCCTGTAGAAACAAAGAAAGTTTTATCCTTCAATGGCTGCTAACAAACATTCTACAATTCCACTTAATACAAAAATCATCAGTATAATTCACTACTGCCATGAAAGGCTTTCTCTCAGAAAGTCATCCAAACACAAAGGAATGATTTGATTTATTTAGTTTTCATATAGCGTTATGCTGTTTATATTCTCAAAGAGGACATGTTAGTCACTACCTGCGACTTCTGTTTCCAGATAATTATTCAAAAGACAGAATCACTACATCTGTGCTCACATGACAATTTCTTACCTGTAGTTTCCAGAACAATTTGAATGCAGTTGCTTATTAAGCTATCAGAAGGGAAAGGCTGAAACTGTTATAGTCATTAATGCCATTCTACCCCCTATGGCAAATGAGGTCCATATCTATGCAGTATAACACAGCAGAATCCCTCTGTGGAGCAAGGAGAACTCCGTTCTAATTTAATTCTGTAAGCCAGGTACCACCTGCTGGACCCTTCATCATCTATCTAACTGCACAAAGAAATAGAAAGCAGCCTTCATACAGGGAACTAAACCTTTAATAATTCAGTATTTGTTCAATATAACTGCAGCATTTGCAGGAAGTATGTTCACCATTAGGACTGCTATCTTTTTTTTTTGTGGTATTTTGCTTGCTTTTTTTCTTCTTTACTCCTCATTTATCAAAGTGCTCATTCTTCCTGTATCTTCCCACTCCTTGATGGCTATTATAATTCTTTCTGAAAATTCTTTTGTGCAAGTCTCATCTGCATATGGGTTGAGGAAGGCGTGCATGATCAGTAGACACATTCACCTCACCAGAATTAAGCAATATTGCAATTAATATTCTAACCACATTAATTAAGGGTAAGAATTTCTATTTTTCAGGCATCATGTTTGCTTTGTATTTTCCACGCTATACTCCATCTACACAGGCCAGAAGTAATACACTACCAGAAAACCCAAACAAAGGAAAAAGAACAAAACCAACTCCTAGCAATTTAAATTCCCCTCACAGACCACAAATATGGCTCAACTGGCTACCACACTATAGACCTCCAGCTGCATACATTTTTCAGGAATCCTTCCACTTAGAGGACTGTGAATTACCTCTGCAATTTTTGACCTTTTGAAACCTAGAGTAATTTCTAAATTGGCACACTGTTATTAAATTGACCTGCCAGCAGATGATGTGTTCCTACTCAATTAGGAGAGATAATGGCATAATTTCAGCTAAATGTTTGTAAATATCAATAAAAACATTAGTATTTTCAACATTCGGGGGCGGGGGGGGGGAAGTTAGCCAGGCTTGAAATTTAAAAAAAAAAAAAAAAAAAAAAAAAAAAAAAAAAAAAAAGAAAAAAGAACACCAACCAACCAACCAAAAAACGACCAAAAAAACCGCCACCAAAAAGACCCAAATCAACCCCGAAACTCCAAACCCTGAAGACTTTTTAACAAAGATGACAGATTAAGCTAAAGGAAAGCTTGTTTTTTAAATGCAATTTTGAATAGTGTGAATGAAATATCTCTTGGAACAGAATCCCAGAAAGTTTCAGGTTGTGCTTTTCAGTCACAAAATAAATCCTAAAACCAAAACCACATGGCAAACAAACTGCCTTGCAAAACACTGCCCTGTCTTCACCAAAGCAAGTATTTGCTCTACACCAAAAGGAGCACTCTCTCAAAAAGTAATGAAGTAAGAAGAGAACGGCTGTACCAATCAACCACAGCTAAGTATGGAGTTCTTCTTTTTTCAGTGATCAAAAAGCAGCTGATGGATGAAACAGTTATGCCATCCTCAAAACAGCCTTATGATATTCAGAACTCATTCATCAGTTTGCTACTGACCTTAAGAAAACAACACTTTTGAGGCTTTGTTACATCACTGAATAGCAGCAAGAATTAAAGTCAAACTCAAACAAAATGAAAAGTGACACTTCATAGCATACAAACATTTGTTTTTTAAAGTAAATGTCACTGCCTAGAAAGAAAAGCAACAGCTGCTTTTCCCTCCATTACAATTAAATAAAGTGTATTATATTCCATTTAATCAATTTTAGACTAAAAGATTTAAAAAAAGTCCTCTCTGAAGTTAGATCTGCACCAAACCATATAAGGCACAGAGACTACAGTTAGCATGACGTTAGCAGATGGACTATCAAAACCAGTATAGTTGCTGTAGGGTTGTCCTCCAACAAGGCTGAACCACTCTATTTCCTAAGTTTATGTGTATTACCTTACGTGTATTACTCAAAACTAGACTGAGTGTTCCTACACATCTGCACTATACAGTTACGTATGGGTAACAGCACTTTTTGGGGACAAAACCCCCAACCCAAACAACCAAATCAAATCAAACTAGGAAAACTGGTAAGTATAAAACATAAAAAAATAAGTACATGACTAAATCATGATTCCATCCACAAACTGTTAAAATTTACACAACACAAACAGTGATATATACCTTCCTGTGTTTTAGTACACTTTTAAAGGCTGAGAAAAACAAACCAACCAAAACACCTAAAACAAACAAGCAAAAACTCCCCACCAAGCCACAAAACAAGAATGAGATCAAATCTTCCTCCCAAAAGATAATTATGCCAGACTCTACAAGTATGTGCATCATGAGGAAGAATCATGGCCATTGCTTGTTCTTTCAAATACTTGGGTTTGGTTGATTAAAAAATATATAAATCAGAAACAGTATATAACAGTACTTGTCACTGTTGCTTTTAACCATGCAATGTTGGCTTTTTCCCCATCTTCTCACCCCTACCCCCTGTCCCAAACCCCAATTACATTAACAGCCTGGACCTCGCTGATGGTTCTATGCCTCACAGCTTGCTATTTGCTGCATGACAATTTTATGTCTTTTCTACCCACACATATGCCTAAAGATGCACTCTGAAATATATACTGACAAGGTAAAAAACCCCACATGAAACTATCAAATCACACCATCAGCAGTTCTTTCGAACAAATGTAAGATCTATCTCAGCACTTGCTTGTACTGTCACTATTCTTGAAGTTGTGTGCAGTATTAGACTACTCTGATTAGTAATATATAATTGTCTCCCTATACCTTCACAAAAAACATACATCTAATGCTGTCTCATGAGTACTCTTTCAGTTTAATTTTCTTTGCCAGCTTATATTTAAGCTTCCCATCAACGATGTTGCAACAGATCTGACATCCTCAAAATTTCAAAAGGGCTGAAGATCTTCTTGCCAAGTTCAATGTGTGGCAGTATATTTGTGCTAAACCGCTTTGGAAAAAGAAAAAAAAAAAAGGAAGCATGTTGTTTTCATCATGATTATAAATTGCTCAACCATGTCCAAAAACAGTACGAAAACTTTCATCTAAAGCTAATCTTCTGTAAAAAATGATAGAACCTGTTTTTATTTAGTATCATGAAACTCAATAAGCAATAATAATTTTAAATCCATTTGAATGCCTACATTATTTGCATTCCCAATTAATGCTAATAAGGAATACTAGCTGAAAACAAGAACACATGGAATCATTCAGTACGTATTTCAAACATAGGCTTAGCTACACTGCAAGATGTGGTCTCAGTCCCTTCTCTGTCCTTCCTATCAACCATACAGAAAGAGGTTATCCATTTCCAGTCTGTACATATTGAACTTTGACTTACCATGCCTGGCTAGAGACAAGTGCATGCAGCACTAGAAGCTAGGCATACTGATCCAGTTTTTAGGACAACATGTTTATGTCTCTGTCTAGATGGCTCTTGCTCAGGTCATTCTGCAATGCTGTTTTCTCAGGCTGTCTGCCTATCCACTTAGCCCCAGTGCTACGGAAGATAACTTCTGGGCAAACTTCTGGTCAACAATAAAATTAATTTCCCTGTAAGCTAGAAAAACCCCTACCCAGGCTCACCAGCTGGGATGCGAGAGGCTGCTGAATGACAAAGATGCACGCTGAACAAGGAGCAGGGGAGCGCATGCAGGAGCTGGAACCCAGACTCACACACAGCACGGGGAAGCCCCACAGCCTGAAAGTATCCACACTTCATCTTTAGAGTAAGGATACCAACAAATTCGACAACTGTCAGTTTCTCATTAATTACTAGTTAGAAGGTCAGGGGGAGGTAGCTGTGGTATGCCAGCCTAATGCTTTGCAGCTGCTGCTGCAGAAAGGGGCAGCTTTCTCCTCAGCCTCAGACTCCTGTGCTGCACACAGGTGCTAACATAACCAGTAGAGAGCCAGCCCACAGAACAAGTAATCCTGACAAGTTCAGCAAGTCAAAGCAGTTGACATAGATGAACAATCAACGAGTAAGGGGAGGTGAATCCCTGTCACCCACTGTGAAAAGCAAGGCACTCTGCCATCACAGCAAGCTGTTAGACTGATATCATCAACTCATGAAGTCTCACCATGGACAATCTAGTCCTAGTATTTCAGATTGGAGAAAGTAGTGAAAGGCCAGCACTAGAAATAATGAAGTGGCACAGTCCACTGAACAGGATGACTGGAGGCAGGAATCAGACTATTCACCTGCACGTGCTGGATCTGTTTTCTGAAAGCCTAAGAGGAAATGGTCTGGGAAACAGCTCCCTGCCGTAACACATGACTGTGAGGAAAACTGTCGGCTAATGAGAAGAGACTACAGCTAGTGCCATTACTGCTGTGGAGAATAGCTGTTTCATGCAATGAGATTGGCTTGATTTTGGCTGAGCAGCAGCTGCTGCAACACTTTCCTGCCCAACCTCCATCTGTAGCTAACCACTTTAAGCAGAGAGATGGCTTCTAAAACACATGAAGGCTTAAAACAGACAAGTAACAATTTCTGCTAGGCTGTATTTACTAAAGAAAAAAGGATTACAAGCTTACTTTTCAAGAGGGCAGCTTTCCATTTAACTACATTACATCAATAGTAAAAAGTCTCTTGAGTTCCTATCATTCAAGCAGTAAGCCTTTTGGGTTTTTTTTCACAGACAACACAGATTACATGAAGTGGGAAAGCTATCTGAGAATCTTAGGTTTGCTTTTCTGGACCAATCCCTCTGTGATTCAGTCTTAGGGGAACAGAAGAGAAAGGATATAAAGTAGGAAAAAAACAATTCTTGTTAGCTAGGCTCAATGATGCCTGTCAGTTTATTACCTCCTCCAAAATCCAACTTTCTCATCCATGCCAACTAACAGGAAAAACCTCGGTGCACAGAGGATAGGCTGCTTTCCTTGTTCATCTACACCCTTTCTTGCAAACAAGCATCAGCTTAAAAATCCTCACCTTGCTCCTTGCAAGAACTCGTGACACTGTCACAGCAACACTGAAAGTACACATTGTACTAGCAAAGAGTTTCACAGACTGCATAATGTACTCCGCCAGAAGGTCACTACACCATCCCTCTGCAAGAACTAAACATTTACATTTTTATATTAGAAGGATACCTGGAAAAGCAGAGGATGGCTATATGAGTTAACGTAGCAGAGATCCACTGAGTTCTTATCGGCCAGAAAGACTGAAATATGCACTGATGTTATTTTGCTGTCAAAAGGTTCAGATCAGGGTCTGCAAGGCTCTGATAAGATTGGAGATACTAGAATAACAATAGTAAGGTGTTTGTGAACTTCCCAAAATAGTAGTCATTTCTAGTTAATACCTACCAGTTCTCACAACTTACATGGATTTGGGGAGAGGTATAAGCCGCATAAACAGATATAAGAACATCTGTTCACTCTCCAAACATCAGAAAGAGCGATCCACACTACTAGCCACTCTCTTCACAGCCCAGGAAACAAACTAACTTCAGAATAACCCAACTTATTCGGGTATTATACGATCCTGTGCTTCAAACACTAGGAAATTCTAGTATCTTCATTGCAGTGTCAATATGGATATGGGTACACAAATGAGACTGTGTGCCAGCCGGCAGGCGCAGATGCTCTGAGAGGAGCTTGGCAAGCACACATCCCTATCCAACACTCATTCAGGCTATTAGCATACAAACTATGCAGACAAGCATCTTTTGAAAGAGAAGAAAATATACAGTGCAGTTATAGATAATTGCTGAAGTTACTTTCACCGTTTCAAAAATCTTACCATATTCTATTTTAAATTAAATTCCTTTTCTCCAACAAGAGAACCCATACATATACCATTATACTGCAAAGCTGTGAAATAAAGTCCCATCAAAATAATCCTACAAAATTCAAACAGTGCAACTCTTTCTGCAGCTTACTACATGAAATGGAGTGACTATGCAGATTATATATAGTATTATATAAAGTAACAAATCCTGATCATGGTGTTCATTAATTGATATTTGTTTTTAAGAATAAGATTATTTTTATAGTTAGGTGTTCCAGCTACTCAGTACATTTTAGAATCTAGCTTGACATGGATGCATAAAACCAATCGTAACCAAAAATGACTGCACCAATTTATATACAACTTTCCTGAATATCTATGTCATGTTTGAATTTATAATGCTTCATTAATAACAACACAGAGCAGTAATCAAACTGATAGCTTCTGATTTCACCTACAAGGCTTTGCCTAGTAGCAAAATTGTCTTTTTATTGAAAACCACCCAAACTTACACAGTCTTGAGTAACACATTCTCCTAAGACAAAAAACCCACCATAAATCCAGTCACTTGTTCTCATAAGTATTCTTAAAATCTGTAATCTAAAATTGGACACTGTTCAGACTCATGCCTCACTGTATTATACTTTTAAATTTCAATACTACTGCAGGTTTAATAGGCAAGTCAAAAGGAAATACTAGTTTTAAAGATGTCTTTGGAAAAGCAGGCATGGCATATAGAACTACCATTTGGTATTTAGGGTCAAATGTCTCTAATGTCTCAAGTATTTAGAAAGAAAGTCTGATGCCACCCAAAGCTTGCCTCTCTTGTCTTTTTAAGCAACGACAACAAAGAAGTCCTGTAGTGGAAAGTAATAATTCGGTATCTCCTAGGGTTCCTTTCTTTTCCTGATGATTTTTTTTTTTTTCTCCCAGAAAGTTTGAGTTCATTGGAAATTCGGTCACATATTCCATATCCTCTTGTTTACTTAACATTGATTTCAAGAAACATAATAAATACCACCATAGTCAAGTATATTGGCAACTTGCCCCTATACTCTGGATTATGAAGTGCAAACTCCACCAAGTCAAACGATGTTAACTTCTTCTACTCCTGCTACAGCATTTCACTTCTGATCTACTCAACCTGGAATGCCTACAACACAGAAGTCAGAAGTTGAACTCCAGCACATTATGAAATATATTAAGATAGCTAGTTTTTAGCACTATGGTTGAGCCCTTTGATGTTCCACTGAGCTTTAATTCTACTGCATAGGAAGCTCATTCATAAGCTGTGTGCATGTTAAAAAACAAAGACTACTCCAGGGCATATTTTCTGGCTAACAAAATTATTTTTCAATTAAGACCTTCCTTTTTGTACATCTTACTTGAGCTTTGTCTGACAAACTTCAAAGCAATAACATTTACTCATGTTCATTCCCAGCAGTGATAACATTTTAATTCTTAATAGGTATTTCTCATAACCAAAGACCTGCTCACCTGGGGAAATGATGTAAAAAAAGTTTTTGAACTCATCCATCCAGACTTCTGCAAGCCGCCTGTTATTTTTGTTGATTATCTGCCCTGTACCTCCTGGAAATGTATATGGTGTTGCTTTTCTGAACACGTGCCCAACATGTGAACACGTTACAATTTCCAAAGTGCCACCACACTGCCAGATCTGAAAGTGACAGAACAATTACTGCATAGCTTCAAGTTGTTAAAAAAAGTTTAAAAATGTTAATCACTTGCTTCTGCTCAAGTTGAAGAAACAACATTAGTTGAGGTCTAGAACAAATACATACTGCACGGGAGAAGAATGTATGCCTGCTTCCTGCTCAAGAGATAAAGATGCTCATAAGCCTGAGTAAGGTCACATAAGAAAGAGTTCATCAGGCCTCACAGCAATAATGCACCAGCAAGAGACTACTTTAGAGAACTGGGCAAACTGACAGCAAAGGAAAATGCTCACATGAATCACAGGAAGTAACAGGTGGTTACTGTTTCTGTCCAGAAGCATCCATTATAAAACAGAATCACTATGCAAAAAAACACATACACTTTGCAAGTAGTTTCTGAAAGTAATTTCAATTTTATTTTGGACCTCTAAACATGACAGATTCAGAAAGCTGAACTACTTCAGAAGTATCCACCTATACTCCGAACCGACAAGCAAAACAAAAGGAAATAGGAAATTTGGTAGGAACAAAAGTGAGAACAGCTCTGGCTAAGCCCACATCCAAATGAACACATGAAATCATTAAGTTAGGAAACAGCAAGGAGAGTTGGTACAGAAGCACACATTTCACTGACATATTAAACCATGCACTGATGGTATCGCCCCTAACTTATGCTCCCCAATTAGCTTTTCTAACAACTCCTTTTAGCACACATACACTCATTCTTCAGTATAAGCACCCCAATCTTTTAATCTCTTCAAACTATTCACCATGCACTTTTCACTGACAAATAGGGTCTTTGTGTATCACCACTGGAGGAACTTGGCAGGAAGTGAAGTGCTAACTGCAACAGGAGAGGACGCTGATGCAGGCAGCAGATAAGATTTTTTTTGCAGAACTCAGGATGCACTGTCCTAAGTAACAAAACACTGAAGAGTTTTACCTACCCTGAAAGAAATTTCTAAGTTTTCTCCACCCCAAATATCCATTCCAGCATCATATGTTCCAATTTCCTGAAAGTAATCTCTGTCTATTGAAAAAAGACCTCCTGCCATTGTAGGTGTCCTGGAATGGGGGGAAAGAAGACAAAAAAAATAAGTGTCAGTCACTAAAAACATAAATACATTTCACACTTTCAATGACAAAATAGCTTTTTATTTCTCAAGTTCCCAATGCATTCCTTCTCATTGGCTTCCATGCCAATTCAGTTACCATCAATGTACTTCCTAGCTCAAAATTTTCCAGAGATGGAATCAGTTAGTGACAGTTCTCCTTATTTTCTCACTTTAAACTGGAGTCCACATAGAGAAACAGCCCCTAGAAAAGCTGCTGCCACTCCTGAGAAAGACCTCTGCCTCCAATGGTGATAGCTCATAAAAAAGAAAACAGTTTCTTACAGGAAATCCATACTCCTGGCAACTGCTTGTGAAAGTTATGGGGGGCCATGAAGTGGCCTTCTTGCTTTCACTATTACTGCTTTGTACAAGAAAATTATACAGTCAGGGTTACCTCTAGATTTTCTTTACAGATTCCTTAGTGGTATGAAAAAACCGTGCTGGTTTCCCCTGTGCTGGGATTCTCTCAGATTTCTATCTTTTTTTAGTCAACAATTATATGTTAGCCTATATATTAGGCTAACAATACAACTCTGCAGTTCAAGTACATAAGTTACTTACACTTTTAGCGTATTTTATTTCCTAGTACTAGTAATTTTCTTGAAACGCTTTGGGTTTTTTCTGAAAGACACCTAAAATACAAGCTAGGTCACAACATAACTAAAAATTTATGTTGCTTCCTTCCCCTAAAAAGGAAATCAGGGTCCATGTGTGTTGCAAGTTGCCATATAGTGAGAAGACCTCTTGATTTCTTAAACGTAAATCAAACAAAAACCAGTGAAGGCCATATTCTCAACTTCATGGTAAGCAAAGTTTGTCCACTTTTCAGAAGTGGCCAGTAAGGCCAGAAAATATAAGTCTGCAATTGTTAAAAAGTACACATCACACACAAATTCTCTTTCTTACTACCTTTGTCATAATATCCAAGTATAATTTCACCTCCCACCATGCACTGTGAAGATGCTAAGTTTATATACGTATGCACACACACAAAAACACAAACATACCACAAATGAATGCATCTTTTCAAAATATTGGTTACTTTGCTAGAAATTTCAATAAAACCCCAAGCATCAGTATAAAAAAAAAATAGTTAAAAGACAGTAATTCATTGCTACCAAAAGTTAAGTTATCAACAACCAAACTATGTAAAAGAACTTTTATGCTGTTCCTTTGATTGGTCAAAAATGACACTACAACACAATTCATTAAGTACTTACAAGATTAACCTAGAAAGGATACGCGCAAACATCAGGTGAACATTATAACCCATTTAATAATTTATCCTTACCTAACAGGAAGAGTTCGGTCTCCTTTCCGTCGATCCATCTCTCTCTGAGGAACAGGATACCAACGAAAGTTCAGCTTCCAGTTGAATCCACCATAAGTCATGTCAGAACCTGCCATATATTCGAAGGTGTCATCGCTAATTACATCAATGATCGGACACACTACTGTCCTCCTAGGAAAAGGAAAGAACCAAAACCTAGTCATTAAAGTATCCAAAAAGGTGGGGCTTTTGTTGCTGTGGTTTGTTTGGGTTTTGTTTTTAAAATATACAGTTTAAATTTTTATAATGCCATCTCTTAACAACAGTACTCAATAGATTATTGCCATGAAACATAGTCTAATTCTGTCTTGCTAATTAGAGTTAATTAATCAAAAGGAAAATGTGTTTTTCTAATAAAATTTTGACAATGCTCTTTTTTTAAATAGCATTTGTATTATTACCATAAATAAATGTTCACCCCTTTGCAGATGGAAAAATTGATCACAGCTCTCAGAGCTACACAGTGATTGTACAGAAAAGGAGGGGTTTTGTTTCTAGTTAAGTAGTCAAAGTAACTTCCATGTTTAGAAATTAAAACTTGGTCATTAGCTCCACGGAATTATTTTTATATGCTTTCAGGACTAAGAAATTATAGGCATTACTAACAAAGGAGAACTGCTGCCTCAAGGTTGACAGAAAGAGGCTTTCTTGTCCTCTGTCCTGATGTTACTAAGACACAAACTCACACAAACTAATTCTAATAATCTTAAAAGCACTTAAGTAACCATCCTCAAGCGGGCTTCCTCTCACGGAAAGCTCAGTAAAAAGATTCAGCGGTTGCAACTAAATTTAAAGGACTCATTTAGTTGAGTCATTTGCACAAATTGTAAAAATTTATGTACTGTAGTCTCAAAGAAAGTCTACAAACGATAACTTAAAGGTTAGTATTATGTCGCAGCACAATGCTGAACGAAGATTCTTTACTAGCAGATTTTTCATTGCGTAATGCTATATTATATAATGTTTCATTTTAAAGTGATTTTTATCTACAACCCTAAGAACAAAATGGAGATCTGTAACACCATATTTAATATCTAGTCTATTTAGTATGCTGTTTATTAACAGATGTTAGCTAGGCAACTACAGGGTTACTGTTTAGATAAATGAATGTTTTAGAAAGCAGACCATTCTCTCATTTTTTTCCCCCTCAACACAATTCCCATCACACTACCATGGACATAAGTTGTATTGACTTAATATAGAAATATAAAGCTATGTTACTGCAGTAGATCAGTATGATTCTAGAAAGTATTCTAACTTTAGAAAATACATACCAGAAGACTAAGACACAGCACAGATTTCCACAATACATCAGTAAACCTGACAGTTCTTGCCAACAGTGTTGGTGTTACATGAGATCAGGGCTCCATTTCTTCCTCAATAATATCTTCCCAAATTCATGAAGGAATGAGTAGGGCTGCAGACTGAAGACCTCAAATGCCATTGCTTTCTCAACTACATTCATGCTTATGCCTTCTGCTGTGCAAGACATTACCCCATGCATCCCAATGTAAGTTTCACTTTAAACCAAGTTTTACTTTTTAAAAGTTGTTCTAAATTAGCCTTTTATCCTTACACCAATGAGGATTTATCCAGTTGTTCAGAAAGTAGATATTGCTTGCAGGCTGTATTGTAATCCTTAGAACATTTCTTAATCACTGAGAAAACCAACATGGACCAAGAAGTGGATAATTACCTGTCAGCTTTGATCCTTGCCAGCAGAGGTTCAAGCCAGCCTACTGTACATTCACAATGAGCATCTAAGAAGGTGATGACCTGGCCTTTAGAAGCAGCAGCCCCCTTTAATCTGGCTCTAATCAATCCAGAACGCTGTTCCATTCGAATCACATGAACAGGTACTTTTAATTTTTTCACATAATTCTCCAGCGGTCTTTTCAAGAAGTCTGCAAAGAATGATCAAAACCATAAAAACTGCCAGTCACACAGTTCAGCAATTTTTTTTCCTTTTTTTTTTTTTTTTTTTTAATAAGAAGAGAATTAAATTAAGAGAAGTTTCCTCATTTCTTTTCTATCCTTTTCCTACTTTCTTACTTTCTCAGCTACTTTTCTCTGATGCTTATTCTACACTTTACAATATGCCCTTCCAGATCTCCATGTGTTTCACTTGCTAGAGCAGGAACTTCTTCCTCCTCTTCATTTCTTCACTATGGAAAACACAAAACTGAAGAGAGCGTAGAATGTTTACACAGAAAGCAGATGGAATAAGCAAGTTTTTATTATGGACTAGATGCAAATCTTACTTTCAAAGACATATGCGTAAGTGCTCTTGGACAAAACACTTCTCTACCAAGAAAATATAGAAAATGATCCAACCAGCTGAACATAACAAATTACCTCCCTCAGGAATGTAACTTACAGGTAATTTCTTCACAAGCAGTTTAAAACATGACCAAGTTAATTTTTCACTTGTGCTTTCTCTAGTTTTTTCCGCTAATATTTTTTCTGTTATCACTGCAACACCTCAAAACATAAATAAGGACAAAATCACCTACACATAAATGACTGACACCAACAAGCCTCAGCTTAGCTGAAGAACAAATTATTCAAAATAGAACACCCATAACCGACTACCATATGCCTAGAGACTTAAAATTACTTGCAATTACAAAGAGTTATTAGACTATGATGGTTGATGCCAAAGGAAGAACGAAGAATTAAGGGAGAACGCAGCTGACAGTCACAGAAACAAAATTCTGCAATAACCTGCAGATTTCAAATCTTAAAAAAAATTTTTTTTTAAAAAAGGCAAAACAGTCTTACAACACATCTACGGAATATGCTAGATTATACACTCAAAGCACATGGGAGTTGTACTACAACAGTGCAAAGCCTGTAGCAGGATTTAACATAAGATAGTAAAAACTCATACAAGAATAAACTGGGCAGGGGGAGAAGGAGGGGCGGGGGGAAGAAGAAGCACCACATGAACACTTAATGGCTGTTTCATAAATCTCAAGAGGCAGACCTGACCTGGGGGTGATTACCATTCCTTAGCACTGCTCCAGATGAATGAGTTCTAATTGCCTCCTCATTTCTTCTGTGTGTTTTCGGACTGTCACTAAACCCCACAGAAATAAGTTCTGACATACTGAAAGCTGAACTGTGCTAAAAGAGCCTAAGTGGTTGATAGATCTTCAATATTTGTCTCCAGAGAAACTCAAAACAAGTAAATTCTTATTTTGCATACTAACAGAGACTCAAATGAATAAATGTTTATTAGTACAAACCAAGTGTACATGTCTGAGAGTTTTGTAGGCCTTTTGAGCTTGAGCACAGAGATCATTTGGCTGACTACGTAGCAAATATAATCTCATCTCTTACAGGGTGGCTTTTCAAAGCCACTAGTTTAAAGGAACTAGTATTATAGTAATTTTTATTGTTTTAATGTACATGGCTTCCATGATATACATAAATTGAATAAAACAGTGAAGCACCCCTCTCAATGCTAACCAGCTCATGGGCAAGTCACACAGATCAGCATGTTTCTCTGCACATTTCAGGTATAGTACTGACAAATTTTTAAGGTAGTTTTAACCACTTAGAGCTGAATGAATACAGGCTGGGACATAGTTCTTGAATGCACAATTAATGGTAAAATTCTGCCAGGAGGAAGAGAGAAAGAAAGATTTCAATAATACAATTGCAGCAGTCAAGAACTAGCATAAAGCAGAGTTACACTTTTCCAGCAAAATAAGCAAAAAGGTAAAGCTTGATATCTCACCCCTACAAAAGCATGGAAAAATAACAGGCATCAAGATTTCTGGTGTTCTTCTGCTATCAGCAATCAGGATTCAGTGCTCAAATCTAAGCAGCGTATTTTCCCTCTAGAGCACTGTCTCTTGGAGCAACACACATCCCTCATTAACTGCTCCCTTAGTTTAAGTAGCAACAGTCTAGAGATTTGGACTAGTCACACATCCAGGAACTAGCAATAATTTCTTCTAAGGCGACACTTTAACAGAAAGCATGCAATATGTTTTGGCCTACCAGTAATGCCAGAATCAAGCTGCAGAGATTATTTTCTATACAAACCTACTGGTTCATGTATATACTACATCCTGCATTAAAAACAGTAAATAAGAAGAACAAAAAAAATTGATGCATTACAGAGTCAGTTGTTTACAAGTGACCCAGAATGATAGCTGAGTAAATTTTTAGCATTGCCTCATACACTTCCAACAGAGTGAGCTTTGATAGTATTTAACAAAAAAACAAAAACAAAAACAAAACCAAAAACCAACTAAACAAAAACCCACCACCCTTCCTCCCCCAAATGCTTCTAACTTGGAAACAATAATAATTCATGTATTTTCAGAGGTATAACTTTTGTTTCATTTAACTCATT
This sequence comes from Amazona ochrocephala, assembly GCA_039720435.1. Classification (NCBI taxonomy): domain Eukaryota; kingdom Metazoa; phylum Chordata; class Aves; order Psittaciformes; family Psittacidae; genus Amazona; species Amazona ochrocephala. The sequence goes on along the minus strand of CM077876.1, from coordinate 71,499,906 downwards.
GTTCTGGATATTCCTTTCAAACTTTTTCTGTAAAAAAACAGATGCATTCAGTCCAAGTCAACTAAGTGCTTAAGTTGAAAAACATCTTGCCAATTCTGAGTCACATCTATATGAATATAAATGAAAAATTAAGTTTCAAACAATGCCTTTTTTTATGAAACGACAATAAAACACAGATTTATTACATATAAGTATACAAACACAGTTTTAAGTATGAATGTTTTATAAGACATTACTTTCAGCAATTTGGGTTTTGTTACATTGCCTTGATCTGTATCTATGTAACCAACTTCTATGAGTATTCTATCCTAATGTAATCTGCCTACCATGCTTGGCCATTCAGTGCTGACCTAGTTTTAAGTACTGACTAATCCTGATTTCTCATGTTACATTTTTTTTCTAAATAGTTACCAAAGATCAATACTTAAAACCATATCATTCTGATCAGTAACTAGAGAACAGAGTTACAGATAGGTCCTGTTTCCCCAAAGTTTTTCTTTTCAGTGTAAATAATTGGGTGATATTATGCAAATTCATTCTTCTAAAAGCATGACACTGGCAGGTACAAAGTGTGCTTCAGGCAAACTGAATGCTTACTTTATTCCAATTAAATTGCCTCTGATGCTAGAATTCAAAATACACTATCCAGACTTAACATTTTCTTTTTCTGGAAAAGTCTACTGGTTTAGTTCAACACAAACAGAATGCTTAAGTAGCATATGCTAAACACTTCAAATTTTGAGGCATTGTACCCTTCCGTTTTGTTTAATGCAAAAGCATGCATGCAAAATAACAAGTTTTTGGAAAACAAAATAAAACAAACCCTTTCAGTAACTGTTGAAAATAACTAGGAATAAAAGATGCCTGAGTGATCTGAAATGAAGATCACAGATTTCAAAACTAGTATGTTGGAACAGGTTCAATAACAGCATGAAAAAAGTCTGAAATGTTACATCTTTCAGCTTGGAATTAAGTTCCCTTGCTCTTATTGCCTACCCTAAACCTGGAAAAGTTACCTAGAGAAAGCCACAGGCTTTTTTAACTGGACTATAATTCTATGATTCATAATGACAACACAGCTACTGCTATGTTACAATTGATTTTTTCTAAAACAGAAATTGAGAGGCAAAGACATAAATAATACTAAGTCTACATTATTTTAATATTAGTTTGCTCTATTTATAGGTCATATTGAAAGCTGACCTGTCACAATTAATCATTAGCACTGATATGAATTATTTTCAATGACTGTTTTAACAAATGAAACACAGCATACTTGCAAAATCCTTTGTTTTCCTAGCAAAAGTCTGTACACAAAATGTACTATCTCTTTTCCGTTAAGGAAGCATATACCTGCATAACAATCTAGTATATGCATTCAGAATCCAAATATCAGCATCTGTTAAAAAGAGGATTGCTCCCTGGGAACAACTCCAAGAGAAGTGAGCAGCTTCACATACATTAGAACCAAAGAAATATGTATTTTTTTACATAAAGGTTGAAAAAGGACAAGAAATTGAGGGGTGTCATTAAAACTTCCCCACAAGTGAAAAAAATGAAAATTTGATCTTGTGCCTTTCTAAAAGCAAAAGTTAATCAAACCTTTCTCATCTAATCTGGAACATATTTATGCGGTAGCCTTTTGCGCAGGCATTCCTCCTCTGCTGCCAAAGCGTAACTGTATTTAAGGCCTCTGTCCCTTCTTCTAAATTGCACTGAAATTGGCTAAAGCAGTTAGAGTTAGAATCAGGTAAGAAAGCAAAAATAAGTGAGGGTGTCACAGAGGAAAGGAACATAGACAGACACAAGTGCAAACAATCTGAGAGTATGAGCTATACTTCCTTAGGAAAACAGGTTGGTCAGAGCACCATTAGTTGATACGATCTTTCTTTAGTCCACTCAGCTACTCCCCAACCAGCAGTACTCTACACCTACGTATTTTGTAATAACCAAGTTAATAGAGAAGAGATCCAGAGCGGCCCTGCACAGAAGGACTTGGGGGTGTTGGTCGATGAAAAAAATGAACATGAGCCGTCAGTGTGCACATGCAGCCCAGAAAGCCAACCGTATCCTGGGCTGCATCAAAAGGAGCGTGACCAGGCAGGTCAAGGGAGGTGATCCTGCCCCTCTACTCTGCGCTCATGAGTATGAAGAACAGGCTGAGAAAATTGGGGCTGCTCAGCCTGGAGAAGAGAAGGCTGCATGGAGACTTCATAGCAGCCTTCCAATACCTGAAGGGGGCCTATAGAGATGCTGGGGAGGGACTCTTCATTAGGGACTGTGGTGAGAGGACAAGGGGTAACGGGTTCAAACTTAAACAGGGGAAGCTTAGATTGGATATGAGGAAGAAATTCTTTACTGTAAGGGTGGTGAGGCATTGGAATGGGTTGCCCAGGGAAGTTGTGAATGCTTCATCCCTGGCGGCGTTCAAGGTGGGGTTGGACATAGCCTTGGATGGCATGGTTCAGTGGGAGGTGTCCCTGCCCATGGCAGGCAGGTTGAAACTAGATGATCTTAAGGTCCTTTCCAACCCTAACTATTCTATGATTCTATGTTAAGGCATCATACATACAACCTGAAGAAACTCATTATGCTAACATCAGATAAAGTGCAAAAATCCACTTTTAAAGTTCTTCAACTACAAATATTGTAATGCTTACTAACTACAATAAAACCTCCTTTTAACCACTGCAATCCATGTTATCATGCTGCTACTTAGACCATACAGTCTGAAATCAAGTGTCCCTCTTCATACATAGATCTTGTTTGTACAGATCTTGTTGTTTGGACAACAGTCAGCCATCTTATCCTGAAGTTGGGATTACCATAAGTAGCAGAATATGGATTTTGCATCACTGGTAGCATCAGGAACACGTGTCAGCATGCTTGATGTAAAACCCTTCCATGACTAAACCACAGGAATTCCTGCTGATACAGATAACATTATGGTGGCTGCCAAGACTTTTTTCTAGTGGCCTACTAGCTATTAGTCCTAGTTGAAAACTTTCAATGTAGAAATACAGAAAAGAAGGGCGATTCAATATAAAAAGATAGAAACGTCTTAAAAGCAAAAGACATACTACCTCTTATCTCCATTTCAAACACATGGAAAAAAAGTATTTCTTAATTTATATTTTACAACCCATACCACTGAGGAAGATTAAGCCAGGAACAAGCCAGATATCAACTACTAACCAAAATGAAATATCACATATTGTCCATAATATCATTTTTATTTCTACTGCATTGTAATTTACAAAAAATATGAAAAGAGTAAAATCTGAATAAAGTTATTTTAAGAAAAAATGAGCTTCAAGTTTCACCTGTTAATTTCATTATACATGAAATGTTTCATTCTGCAGCATGGAGTTTTCATTCGGAGTGGAAGCTCTTACAGCACAGGAACTGAACTTCAGCTTCCCATGACCTGATTAATCAAAATGAATCCCTCTGAGGACCAGCCTTACTGGTGGTAGTGATAGTAAATTTGGATGCATGTGAGAAACAGTCACCTTTGCTATGATCCACCAGGTGATTCAAATATTAAAAACTCTCAAAAACTTGAGGAATGTGTTAGAATTCTAAACATAAAATATGAAACCTAAGATAGAATAAAGCCTGAAGCAAACACAAACCCTACACTGTCAACAGAAAACAGACAAACTTACACTAGTTTTCAGTGAATGACCCATCTGTGTTTCACAATGGGCACTGCTCAATCTGCCTTCCCTTGATGCAGCTACTGCGTTTTGCTGAGGAAAACTAAGCCTGTAGAAAGTCAGTCTCATTTTTTTTTAAGTATAAAGAGCAGCAAGCTAAAGCACTGGCATTACCATTACCTCTTTCACTGGCATCATCGACGAGGACGATTTCTTCCAGCATGTGTCGTGGTGACCTGTTTATCACACTATGAACAGTTCGTAGAAGTGTGCTCCAAGCCTCATTGTGAAAAACAATGACGACGCTTGTTGTGGGAAGGTTGTCTGCGTACACCTTCGTTTTACACCTATGAACAAGAATAAGGTATAGCATCATCCATTTGTAAAGGTCAAGCCTTCAGTCAAAACTGCAATCTGAAGTTTACTTCTGAGTGTCAGTACTAACATTCACAATACATCAGTTGTTTGCAAAATATGACAAAGAAGCATATGGTGCACCAATTTGTGTTTTTACCTAAACCACACCCTTATGTACACTTACGTACACATCTATGTATTCCATCATACCACTAAAAAAGGAGAACCTCGATTTAATAACCAATACTAGAAGAGACACCCATACTACTAAGACACAGAGATAACATTATGTGTCTCCGCTACCCCTGTTTTGTGAAGAGTAGCATGTCCAGATAGACTAATACAAGCCCCTAATTTAGGCTTGCATTCCCTTAAGAGTGCAAGAGGGAAATCATAGTACTGTAATGAGTACAGAGAATGGAAAAAGAGAGACACAAGAAATGAAAACAAACTAGGAAGTAAATGCAATAAGTAGTCTATAATGAATAAAACCAAATAATAAGAGAAGGAAGAATCCTGGGCATAGTTGATGCTTGGAAAAAGCCAAGACCTGTAATACCAGTGAGTTAAGTGTATTTCATAATTTAATGTGTTTAAATTACACAAAGAGGGCATTTTCCTACTTATTGTATACATGTTAGAGGTACTATATAAAGGCTCATCAAGTTAAAAGAGAATTATTTTTATATTCCAAAGATAGCACAGAAAACCATAGGTTTAGCTCTCTTAACAGCAGATGTATGATACACGCTCCAAGGAATCCCACATGCAGCCAACATTTTACACTCCACAATACTATTTTAAAAGAAGTGATATTTTCGGTATCTCCTAAAAAAATGGGAAAAAAAAAAAAAAAAAATCAATATGGTGTACATAAAGTACTCTTAACAATTCTGAAAATACAATTTTGCTCTAAAAAATAACCCTTCAAATTGAAGTGTTTTCTGCACAGATTAGTTCCTCCTGCACATTCAAAATCACACACAGAGAATTACATAAGATTTGATGGTACAAATCCTTTAAGAATCAAAGATAGAGATGCATGCAGATTGCAAACACAAGGAAGACACTGAAGAGGAGAAAGAAATACATGAAACGGAGCTTCATTATAAAAGTTTTTACTAGATTCCAAATTATTGAGTTGATTCACTATAATGTAACTTGATCTAAATGTTATTAAAATATATTAACAAATACTCATGACTATCGCCTTAACAGTAGTGCCGTCTGAGGGCTTGAGAAGTACATAGTATGTATCCTCTACCCCAAACATATAAAACTAATATTGAAGGAACAGCCTGCCAATACAGGATTATGGTGTCAGCATCTAATCCCACCCAAACCAGTGACACCAGAAATGTCAGCCAAAACTGGGCTCCCAGTAGGAATATTTCATTAGTTGGATAACTTGGTTAGCCAGAGCACTTTGAAGTGAGAGCAGCTCTCACAACACAGTCATTTCAGTTCTGAGGTGGAGACAAAAGCTCAGTGAGCACAGAGATCGCAGAAAAGATCCGTAAATCCAGATATAACTGAAGAAATATCTGGAAGACCTTCTGCGGCATCATTTTTCATTTCTGAGAACTGATATTGTAGGATCAGGCGCTACCTGTCTTCAACATAATAATTATCTGTACATTTATGGCCAAATATTTGCTGCAGTGAAGTGAACATCATGAAAACTTTGGGAAATAACATAAAATCTTTAGTGAAAGCAGCCATATATACCCATGTTTTCCAATTTGATTCACATGTAAAAAAAATTGCAAAGCATGCCAACTGAGGAAGTTATTTCTGTGGTATCACTTGAAAAAATAGCCTTTTAAAAAGATGTTATGAATTTCAGATGAAATATTGAATCATAAGCCAAATAATCTTACCCCCGTATTTGTCACTTGTTCAGCCTATTTTGCTACTTTAAAACCGGATTCTTAATGTTTTATTCCTTCTGCTGCACTTCTCCCTAGACTAGAAAATAAGCATCTGATTGCAGACCTTCAGCTACAGTAGCAACACCGATCCACCTATTGCTCCTCTGCTTTTTGGCAGAATATTTGTAAAAAACCTGAGAAAAGCCTGCTAGCAGTTCTCTGAAAAGCAATAACAATGTTGCATTCACCAAGAATATCTTGCTGAGGCGGCCACAGGATGATCTACTATTGTTATATGAAATTTTTCATCTCCAGCCTTGCTTTTTTTTCATGGTCTTACAGAAGATTTTATTTGAGCTCAAACCAATGAATTGGTATAATAAAAGCCAGCCAAGTGATCAGGGACTACCATGCTTATAAACTATTACACTGTTCTAAGTAAAAATATATGAAAATATTAAGACACATCTTTGAAGGGGAACTTTTTAGTACTAAAAGGCAGGCTTACAGGAATCTTTTGGGATGCCAAAAAGGCATTCCCACTACCCTGCTCTGCAGAAGGTGAACATCCTCCTTTCCTTAAGAGGAAAGCCTATCCTTGCCCCCACAGATCAACCCTTTCTAGGGTAACAATTTAAGAGCCACACTAGACTGGAAGTTTAGATTGGATATAAGGAAGAAATTCTTTACTGTAAGGGTGGTGAGGCAATGGAATGGGTTACCCAGGGAAGTTGTGAATGGTGTTCAAGTTGTGGCAGTGTTCAAGGCCGAGTTGGACAGAGACTTGGGTGGCATGGTTTAGTGGGAGGTGTCCCTGCCCATGGCAGGGGGGTTGGAACCAGATGATCTTAAGGTCCTTTCCAACCCTAACTACTCTACGATTCTATGATTCTATGTAAAAGGCTGCCATGTGTAACACAAGGGTATTCCATAATAAAAATGGCTTGAAATTTTTGAATGCTATTCTCAAAGGGTTTGTTGTGAAGTTATTCTGGAAAAATCCATTGATGCAGGCAGAATAAAGGAAAGAATAGTATGATACCTGATTTTTCATACTCCTTTCACCTCCCTTTCCATAAACACCTTTTAGCTATATACACCATTTTTAATTTTGAAAACACTGACATACACTCCTTCCCCCCAAGGATGCATTGCTGTAGAATATCAGACAAATAAAATAGAACAGTTGATGTCTGTAATTAAAGTATTAACTTTCTATATAAACACCCTGTTTTATCCTTACTAATATATAAATTAAGAATCTTTTTTGTCTTTCATTTGAAAACAAATTACCCCAGAAAGGGATTACTACAGAATTTAAAATAAAGTATTAGTTTCAACTGTTATGCAACATTAATAGCAGAATATAACCGTGAGTGGTATGACACAGTGTATGAATTAAGGACAATTTGAATTTTAATTAACAACTAATATATTATGTTCCCTTTGTTGGATCCTGCCTCAAACAGTTTCAAAATTGAGTGCATAATATTAGGAAGGCATGCCACCTCCAGGAATTTAATGAAGACTCCAAATAGCAGCTGAGAATGTCTACTTCATGTGGAATGCATCATTCTTTCCTTAATCTACAGCATTCATGACGCAAACTCTTGGCTAATGTGACTCCATATATTATTTAAATTGTGGAAACTCCCCAGAAATGTCAGACATTCAAAATGCAAGCAGAGACTTACTGCCCTATTACCTACAGGCACAGGAAACTAATATGCCAGATTGTTAAAATATGATCAAGACAAAAAGCCTAATTAGTCTACATTTCTTCATGTACATATTCCAATGCTTAGAACAGTAATATTCTTTATTTCATAGCAAGTCTCCGTCTCACGCACTAAATTCCCCACCTTCAGCTGCATTAGCCTTGTATTCTTCCCTAATTTTTGATTTTTTGCTTTCATGTAATTAGGAAATAAAATGGGAAGTTAGTTAGGAAATGAAGTTATCCACATTTTTAATGCCAATCAAAATCAGATTTCAGGAAAAGAAGTTTAGAAGCTAAACTTTTAGAAGTTGCTTTACTAAGGAGTCACAGAACTATAAAGACATAACTCTGCTCTGACCTCTCTGAAACAGTCACACACATTCTTCACAGAATTTCACCTTTTTGCAATTTTGCATCACGCATTCAGAATACTTTAGGCTCAGTTCTTTAGAACTACAAAGTTACTCTCAGGTCTATATCTCCCCAAGAGCACAAGGCAGTGTAAGACGTCCAAATCCTTCACAACTTAAATCCAAATTTAATGGACTAAAAGCAAAGGAAGAAGAACAGATCCTAGCATATATAACATTGCTAAAGAAGAATAGTGACAGCAGAATAAGCGTCAGTTGTCCCTAACACCCTGTAGCCTGATATCAAGGGTTTAAATCCACAAAAGTTTTTAAGATGGCAGACTAAATGATCAACTATGGGTTGTGTTATACTTCTCTGTTATCGTAATTTTTTAATGAAGGTGTTAATTGGATCTTATATAGAACCTCTGCATGTTTTAGATAGGTCGATATTCAGAAAAAGAAAAAATAATCTCAAAAGAGAACTGTATTCAGCAGGTTACACATAGCCACTTGGAAAGTACCTGATGCTACTTCATATGCGCCTGAAGAACTTTTGAATAAGCTGCTTTCCTACTTTCCCTTTCAACACAGGGTACAAATAGTCCACAGAAGACATTATGAAAATAACCAGAAGAGACAGCAAGTAATGCAATTCTGTCCAAATAAAATTAAGCCATTAATCTCAAGAGTTTAACTGCTGCTTCAGCACAATCTTCCATGGAAAGAAGACAACTCTACATTTTGCACTTCCTGCACCACCACAACCATATAATCTCAACCCCTCTCCACACCTAGCAGAACTGGAAGCCTCTCTCTCCTCTAATGCCAGTGAAGGAATGAGAAAAATGTACTTTACCACTGTGGGGATAGAAGTAGTCTACCAGGTGACCTTACAAGATCCTTCATTTGAATTCCTCAGAAGGTGAAATTCTTCTGATACCTATCTGCTCTGCTCAGTGCCTGACTGGGAGATCGACAAGGCTTACCCACTCTAGTCATCAGCACCCCAGACACAGAGACGCCAGGGACCTGGGACACCACCCTTCACTATCCTAACACTACCTCTTCCAGTTTGCTGTTGGAACTTTCACAAGCACTTCAAATTTACCTTAAAAAAAATGCAACTGTGCAGCCATCTTAATACAGAACAGTACTTGCTTGGCTTTCTATTGATACTATGAAATTGCATCGTAGATCAATTTACTTAGAAATTATTCCTAAAACCAAAGATTGAATGCTACATGTGCAATATTTTCAAATCTCAAAAGACAAAATATTTATAATGTTAGCAGTGATCTGTTCTCACACCCTTCAAAGTCATGCTAAATAATTTCTGAAAGCAACATAATAAAATGGGATTTAATATCCCAACAGCTACTAAATGCTTTTGTTTCATAGGCTAAAGAACCACGTCCCCCCAAAAAAACCTAAACAGGGTAGAGTTCTTGTAGAAAACTAATCATTCACTGCCATAATGTTTATGCAGTGTGATACAATTGAGAAAAAACTCATTCACTGAGGCAGTAAAAAAAAACTCGAACAAATGAACAAGAAAACAAAACAAAAAAAGGTATTTTTATAAAGATTTTGTCATAATTATATTCTGTACCAGAAATAAACATGAAATTTCTAAATCCTACAGGGCAGATCTCTACCTCTTCCAATGCTGCCAACAGGTTATTCTTCACAGAGGAACAATGAGAGTACAAGTTAACATTGAAACATTCTTTTTTTGGTTTCTAAACGCAGTTTTCAAAACAAAGCCCCTTATGCTTACCTTAATCACAAAAAATAATAGATTCAGACACTACATGAGTGTGGAATAATTAGGAAATATGGGATAATTAGGAATTAAACTTATATTTTAAATGTAGCATTGTCCACACATAAGGGAAAACGGACTTTCAAGGCCTCTCAGGGCGAGATGCAGCCGCACCGGGTATGCCAGGAATGTGCACTCCACCGCAATTCCCGTGGCAACGCGAAGACGAAGCGTAGGGCGAGGTGGAGATCTCGCAGTTACGCTTTGTCCTAACTTCAGCACAAAGACGGGAACGAGATGGTACAAGAAACTGATAAGCTGTGTAACTGGCAACAAAGACCGGAACGAGATGGTGCAAGAAGCCGATAAGCTGTACACTTCTTACCTTGGGCCAGCAGCCTGTCTTCTTTTGACAGAATGCCGCCCTCAGTGTGGACTTTGCTTCATTATAACGTCATTATAATGCAATTACTCACTCATCTCTAATGAGACCCCCACTCCAAAATGAGATCAACCCTCTCTGAGTAATAATAATAGTACGTATGACTAGAGTCACTCAAGCTCCACCTTAAAGATAAAAAATAATATAAAAAGACCCAAGAAAGAGGGGGATATTAGGGGAAGATACCATCGTGGACGAGTTAAGGAAAATAACATCAACCGACTCCTGGGACCGGTCGACGGGCTGGACCTCTCTTCCCCCCCCATAGGGACGCCTGTGGGTAAGACTCGCACTGTATCCAGTGCTTTCCTAGGAAAAACTTAGAATCTCTATAGAGTTATTCTTATTTGTCACCTGTATCTTTTAGAGCTCAGCTGTGTCAACTTTATCAAGCGCTTCTATTCATGTAACTATTATATGCACGTGCTTTTGCAGACAGTATTTATCACCGGCAATCCATAAGAACCTGTACCTGTTGCACCAATAAATTTAGTTAATAAGTCATACTGTTTTGATATCTAATTGTCACTATCGGTAAATCCAGACCATTAGAGGTTCGATATAAGTGAACGCGGTCGGATTAGCCTCCGGACCATTAGAGGTTCGATATAAGCGGGCGCGGTTGGGTTGAAACCCGGACCATTAGAGGCTCGATATAAGCGAACGTGGTCGGATTGGCTCCCAGACCACTAGAGGTTCAATATAAGCGAACGCGGTCGGACCGATAGCAGCATATCCGAAAGTGAAACAAGGGGTTTGTTTTCCCCCCCCACACTCTTTAACGCAACAATGAGCCATCACTTGCTATACCTTATTCCCAGATTCCACAGGCCTTTCATAGGTTCAAGGCATGACCAACAAGTTACAAGGACTCAAAAACATTAACAGTAGTAAACCATGTATGCAATCCTTGTTTACCAGCCCAGTGCCCACAGCCCTGAGCATTGTGATAAAGAACAGAGGTGGAACACAAGCAAAAGTGTCCCCTGTGCACTAAGCAGCTCAGTTGGGAATTCCCAGCAGGGCTTAGACCTGAGCTCATACATGCAGTATGATAATGAAGTGTTGATACATTTTTGAAAGCTGTACTAGCAACAGATTGGGGCAGGAAGGGAAGCACATTTAGTCATTTCACAAATTCACTACAATCTTTTATCTTGCACACTACTAACAAGTTATAAATAAAGGCTGAAGTCATAAACAAACTGCATCCTCGAACAAATTTGTAAAATTTGACAAAGGAGTAGTCCAAGCCTAGCTGAAAATCAGGTTAGAGCTGAAACTTTCAGGAAATACTACACAGTACAGCCCCTGCAATAAATCTGTTTAATATCACTGATGCAGTACAAACAGTATACTCTAGAGTATTCAAATATATTGGAGTCTCTGGGATGTAAGCATCAGTACCCTTAGGTCTTGAAAACACACATTTATTTTCTACTGAGGTTGACAAAATTAATGCCAGATCAATAGAGAAGAAAAGCAGAAAATCTGAACTCCTCTCAGGCTTTAATTACCGATATCTGATGAATATCACCACAGCGCCATAAAATGTCAGTAATCCATTGTTTACCTGTCCACTTACTGTAAGTTACAGCCTGCAATAAACTTCATGTAACAAAGCTGGGGCACAGCTATGTCTAACGCAAAACCTCCTGTCTACTTAAGTCAGGGATGAAAACAGTTTAGAAATAAGACACCTTAAGCAGTACAAACTGACCTACATTTCCATCAGATGATAAAGCCCGGTAGCAGGGGTGGCAGAGAAGTGCCAAAACACTACAGCAAGAACCACCAGCACTCAAGTGGTGCGTTTCTGGTAAACACTGACTTAAATTTTTCCTGTTTATAAGCAGCAGCCTCATGATATCATTATGAACAAGAGTATCAATAAATCTGCTCCCAGTATAACATGTAAGAAAACCCCAGCTCTCAAACTGAAGACAATCAAGATGGATAAAGATCTCATTTTCACACAGAAGCAACACAGCTAGAAGGGCTAAAAGCAATACTTCTGAGAAAGATGGAATTGCTGACTGTCATAACATGCCAAACCACTTTTCGCTACACAGACTGCATGCAACCACAGTTCTAACTTGTGGCTGCACAAAGAGAAAGCACTGCAGATAAGGTTACAACAGAACTTCATGCTACCCCTGAAACTGCTTCTTCGAATCAAATCAGAACAATTTGGCTTACAAAGAGGTCTTCATTTCTGTAATTCATATCACAACTCCAATTAATCTTTCTGAACAGGTGACCTGAATGCAGGCAAATCCCTTATTTTTGCTTAAGCATTTCCATCCAGCCTGCTTAATGTCTGCCTTGAATAGTATTACGTAATTTACCTGACATCAAGAGTATGAAATTTTCCTTTCTTCTGATCTCAAACATTTGGATATAAGAAAGGTCGCATTATCTCATGAGTCAAGTAGAAATCTTCTTTAGACCCTGGAAACAAAATCCAAAATGGTCCTTAAAACCATTGCGGTTACAGAATTCAAGCAGAATTTCACAAAAATAATTAGCTGCAATTACTATTTTCCTTATCCTGAAAGTAATCACAGGAAAGTGTCTCTTGACAGAACCAAACACAATTCTGTCTTCAAAGACTGAAATTGAACCATAAGTTTCCTAGCCAAATTATTTTCCATACTTGCCCTATCAATTTGAACACAGCTCAGGATATGGCTGCTTATCCAAAATAGAAGACACTCGTAACTAAGAATGAGATTGCAAGTGTTTGTGTATATATGCACAGACGTGTATATATGTATGCATATACAGGTGTGTATATATATATATATAAATATATATATTTACATATAAAGAAGCAAGCTGAATTTTTATATTGACTTCCCCCTCACCTTCTAAATTTTCCAGGAAAAAGATTAATAGGTAATTTCTTCCAGCTAACTCATTAAGTTGACATGGACAAGAATATTTCCAAATGTTGATTCTACAGCGGGCCAGTAACAAGCTATAAGCACCACAAAAGCCAGATGAAAAAATACTCCTGCTTCTAGGAATTGTAGCCTTTAATACCTCACATGCTTTCAGATTTCTAGTGTGAGATTGCTGAACGTTACAATACTGGTCGTCAGATCAGCAGATTTCCTTTAGAGATGCCAGGTTAATGAACAGCCAGGATTTCTGGCTTGTAACAAAACGCTGAATAAACTTCTGAAGCCTTCCACCACCTATGTTGCCAACTTTACTCTTTTCTGTTATCTATTACACCAGTACGACCTGACCTAAATGAATATCTAAAGTTCACACAGCATATCACAATTTAAAGAGATATTTAAATCTCCACAACCTTATGAGCAATTTAAGACACTTTCTGTGCGTACACACAGAACTTGTAATACAAACTTTTTTGTAACAAAGTGTCTTGTTGCTCCCCCTTCCCTCCCCCCCGCCAAGTTCCTCCTAATTTGGTGGAACTGTGGGCTGCTGCCAAAAGCAATAATCCCACTTTTCACCATTACAGTTTTGTCCCATCCCATTCTTTGCACCAGCTCTGGTAATTATACAGCTGCTGGGTGTGCACTGCTTCAGTTTGCTGATTCAACAAAATATACTTTTCCCCTTTCTGATGTGCAAACCTCCACCCAGCCTGGGAACGTGAAGGCCACATAAACATGAGATCAGTATCAATAGAAGCAGTGAGAAGACTTCTCTTAGCTGAAGTCCGCATTTACTCCAGATTATATATATAAGTATATAAAAGTACCTTTTCGCTATTCTCCTTAATAGTTAAAAACAAACAGAGCACACCTTCACTAGCCTCACACAGAAGCGAATACTTCATATGCTGCCATTTAAAACCCCAGTGTCACACACTTGAGTTCCAAGAGCATGCTCTTGCATGTGTGCCTTTACTGGTTTTCTATGAACAGGTTTACTCAAACTCTTTTCCTCACACAGGGATTATGTAAATTTTATGAATGCATCATACTATGATTCAACTGTAATAAAGTATACAGCAAATCAATTTATTCTGAGAAGTTAAAAATACCAATTTCAGTGTATTCTTACATGTATATTTCAGGCTTAAAATCAACAATAGATTTTTAAGCACATGCATGAGAGCCACACTGCAGTCCCGTAACTGAAAAGCATTCTATTGTGTCATACAATTATAGTGCCTAAATCTAAATACGGTTCTTTGAAATCAAAGGCATAACAGAATTAGTCATTGAAGAACTTTTTCAGAAAGGAGACCAGCATAACTGCAACAAATTCCACAACATTCATGTAACTTAGACTTAGAAGAATGGCTTTTAACCCCAGAAAAATAATTGTCTACTTCCTCACGATTGTAAAAGCAAGTTTGGCAACAGGAACTGAGCACGGTAGTTTGAGTCAGCAAAAAAGCCTTCATCAGTAACTTAAACTGAGTACATTAGTGTACTAGTGAAATATTAAGCTCTCAGAGGTCTGCATCTTCTTTTTCTATTAAGTAGCTGAAGTAACAATTTGTATGAATTTAGACCTAGTTCACAAATATGTAGGTCCATCTGGCTAAAAGCTTTGATTATACACTATCACTATCTATGCCTCTTAATTCTGGCAAAATTATACCAACTAAGGAACAAAATAAAAAGAAGATATTTATGGTCTAGATTTTTAAGTTCTAGAGAATCTACGGCCTTGGAAAATGGATACTAAGGTATCCCAAAGGTATCAACACGCCTCCTTGCTCCAGGTCTGCTTGGGGAAGCCCACCCCTTTCCAAGAAATCACAATCTGCAAATTATGACACTCTCCTAGCTCCAGTGAGAACTGAAGCTGACATGAACTACATTGTTCTGTCCTGGCTATGACTCTCTCTTTTCCAGCCTTGACCACTTGTGCCTGGAAAAGAATAGCACTTTAAGATGCTCTTTTCTAATGTAAAAAAGTCAGAATTGGGTTTAAACTCTCACACCAGGGACTCAAATGTCTCTTTAACGTTTTATATATTCCACAAACTATTAAATAATGAATGCAGCCTGGATAGCTCTGCCTTAGAACACAGTACTCATTCTTCATTTTGCAAAGCAGCTTCCAAGCCACCTCAAACAGCATGAGAGCAAAACCAAGTCCTATGACACAAACAAATTCCATGCACTTAAAAAACCACTTTCTGGCCTGAATACTGGCCTAAGACACACAGGCACAGCTAAACACCTATTTTAGTCATTCACACCTATTTTATTCATTGCCTCCCTCGCCTCCAGCAAAAATCAAGGCAACACTCTAGTGCTCCTAATCACACATCTTTTACTCCTTGCTGTCATGTCAAACCCACAGCTGCATATTTTTCTGGCAACTGTGATTCAACTCCCACTTTGATGATTGATTCACAAACCAGAATAAGACACGCTTACAAAAGTTATTCTACTAATAACTTTAAAACCAACCTGTTACCCCCAGCTGCTTGCTCCTACGCAAAGGCATCCCTCCAGAGGTTGTAGCCCTGTCAGTTATTAGTTACACTAACATGCACCAGTCCAGATTTGGAGAAGTATCCAAGCTAAAAAATTACTTTTGCTGTAGCTTTTTCTGTTAAGCAAATCATTCGATTGAGATAAAGAAAAGAATAAGTAGAATAATATTGCTGCTTACAAACACAAAATGACAGGCGATTAAGGCATATGTCAATGATTTTAAATGCATGTATGTGCCTCAATAATTTTGTGCCAAATAATAAAAATAAATATAAACCTGTTAATACCACTGGGGCATGGCTCAGCAAAACACAGATTTCAGCTTCTGTAGAAGTCTTGCACTGAGAAGTTCCCTGAGCTGGAGTGCCCATGAGTTATTAAAACAGCTCACATTTTTGTTCTTCTAATAAGGAAACAAAATGTCTTAGCTAAAACATAAACGTGATGTCTGGAGTGGGTCATCTATAGAGATTAACCTATGAGCACTTGTGGACCAAGCAGGTGCTTGCCTTGGCACAGGTGACAGGGAGGGTTGACAGAACTAGAAATTAATGCAAAGGATAATGTAGACTACTTCAAGATCTGATGTCCAGCTGACAGGTTATGCCATCCCCATTAAATACATATGACAAAATGGTCCTGGCACACCTAATTCCACCAGCTTTTCAACAATTAACCATTAGGCAAAGCTTTTAAAGACTTCTGTATTTCAGAAGAACTGACATGCCACAGAATTATTGAACTTGAAATCTTCCCCCCCCCCCACATTAAAGGAAGCAACCCACAAAACCTGTGAAGAAAATAATTACATGGTTGAACAGCAAAGTGTGCCTTTGAACATATCCCTCTTTCTCAAAACCATGACTGAAAGTGCTACTGGAAGCTGTGTTGCAAGCACAGAAATGTGGTTAGGAATGATTAGAAACTACCCATTCTCCTTCTCCACAAACTATTTCCGTATTAGCACAAATATTAGCATAGATAGAACAGGTTATAACAGAAGCAACTCCACTAATACAGCAGGAAGTGTTTCTGCCCATGTAAGTATTTTGGCTAATGAGATAAATACTTTCACAAGACATACATACAACACTGGAGTATATTTATAGTTTTCACAATTCTGAAAATGGCTACAGTGTTCTTGAAAAGTAGCATTAATCCACACATACAGATCAAGATACCTTTGCATTTTAAACACAGTACTGTTCTCAAATTTGCTGGGGAAATGTTAACACACTCCCCAACTTCTTCATTAGCGTGACCTTATAGGGTACATACTGAAAAGATTAAAAAAGGAGAATCATTTTGGAGACCATTTCTCTCCCAAAATCTACCAAAAAAGTACACAGCAACTAAATGTTAAAATTCTTGACAGCTATTCAGAAAAACAGGAAATCCAACTCTGCCCTGTGATGGAACCTAAAGTTCTATTCTAAGATTCCACTTTCATGCACATCGCATAGTCACAGTATTTGCGTCCATACAATGGAAGAATAAAAACTGCAACATTACTAAACTTATAATGCATTTTTTACTGTGAAACAGCCAACTGCGCAATACAAAGGATTACAATTTTAAACCAGAGTTGAGCTATAGTAATTTCCTTTGTCTGCAAAGCTTGAGTGATGCTTAGGTAATAATTTGTAATAGTTCATAACAATTTCTCTTTCCATTTTTTGTTACTTTGAAGTCTAGACTTCACAAAGCTCATAATTAATTCAGCTTGTTAGAGCCATAAATTTACTTTCTTATGTTTGAATTTACACTATAAAAATGGTTTTCCATTTTTATAGCGTACATACAAGTTTCATATATACAAATTTTCCAATATGAATACTGATAAACAGGTGATGCTATTTAGTTTCTTCCATACTTGAGGGTCATAAAACCCAAATTACTCATGTTTACCTATCAAATAACCAACTGTTATAACTATTATCTCCCAAAAGTTTTGTTTATTCTTTCCATTCAGCTCTTCCAGATAAAGCATATAGAAATGACCCCAATTAGCACCCCAGCTTTGACAAAAAGTCTCCAATGAAATTCGTAATTTTCTTCACAGCTAAAGCAAGTTGAGAATGCTAATTACAAATTCTTAACCAGTGGAAGTTACCACTTTACACTGAGGCAATTTCTTGTCATATAGAGCTTGTGATAAAGGTGCAAACATTGAACATGAATGTGCAAGAATGCCAAGAAATTCCATCGGCAAGTAACAACCATGACCAGAACAATAACATAAGAGAGAAAAGGATATAAACACCACCACCCATGCCCCCGACCCTGGCCACATCTGTTAGATTTGAAAAAAACCCTAAAAGTTCATAGAATCATAGAATCATAGAATAGTAAGGGTTGGAAAGGACCTCAAGATCATCGAGTTCCAACCCCCCTGCCATGGGCAGGGACACCTCCCTTCCACTATACTGAGAAATAGGCAAGTAGTGGCCATAAAATCTGACTAATGATACATCTGAAAATCAATTGAAAAGTTACATTAATTCAAACTTACGAGATCACATTTTGAAAAATATATGGCTCAATTATTAAAAACATCAGCACTACCAGAAACCTGCACACTACAGAATCATATCCATTACAACAGATGAAGGTACCTACAAACCAGCTCTATCACTCATTAAATACGAAAAGTGGTCAGAGTTTCATCTTACTTTGCTAATACTACCTTCTGAGAGAGAAGATGAAAACAGATTAATGCAGCAGCTAGGTCTTGTGTATACAGAAGCAATAGCAAAGCTATTAAAGAAGTGGAGTTTCCATAACATCCAATTCTTGCAAGGGAATGCAGATAATTGATTGGGAAAATCTTGTTTCATGCACTTTATTTAACTTCAGAGTCCCTTTCATAAACAAGAGGGGCTGGGGATGGAAGGACTCATCAGCTACCCTGCCAGAGTAGCCCCAGGAGAGTAAAGCAATCTTAGTTTTATTTAAAATTAGGCTACAATTTTCTTTCTAATTACTTATGACTCAAACAGCTCTGAAAGGATCAATATTTCAGAGGCAAGCTCAAAACCAAACCAGATGGGTATTAGAAAACATTATAATGCAATCTAAATGAGGCCTTGCACATTTCATCAAGTAAGAAATTTTTTAAGCATTTCTCTCATCATCAAATCGTTTCTATTTCATATAATGCAGAATTTTACTCTGCCTCATTACAAGCAATGCATGACTTTTTCAAGCAAGTAATTTTTTCCTGAAATGCCACGTCTTAAGCTAACTTTGTTTCCTTCAACCAATTTAATTTCTATTCCCCAAACAGGCTTTATACTTGTAAACATATTCAAAGTTAAATAACACTGAAAAACACTAGTTTCTGCTGTTCACTCTTGTTTCCCAAGTAAGCACCATATATACAGGAAATCCTCCTACTTGTTACTTCAAAACAGTAATATCTTACAGAACTGAACTTCTGTTTTGAATCACTCTTTGCACATTCTTCATTTAAGTGGAGTACATTTTTAACACAATATAAAGCACTTACCCTTCTAATCTGACATCAGGTAAAGATCTGTTGAGTGCAATCATCTCACTTGCCATTAAATTAAATTGATTTATTTTAAACATTTCTTTCATTTTTTCTTGCTCCTCTTTCGGAATGACCACAGGCTTCCCCATCTCTCCAGGTCCTTCGTGTGGTTTTTGTATGGGTTCTGGAACTAAGAATAAATAAGATGTTGGTAGCTACTTTTATGCTTGCTTTTATTTGCTTACAGTTTATTTTACACAGTAGGAGTGTTCCTTTTTAAAACAGAGTTCTAAACCCACAAGGTTTTGGAAGTGAAAATAAATCTTCATATTAGAGTTTAACAGAAGTAGTTAACTGCTACTCTTGGACATGGCAATTCATTTGAAAAAACACTAAGGGTTTATATCTATCCATCATCCTGTCCTAACTGACTTTACTGTTAAAGTTCTGGTACAACAGACATTTATGTCCCAGATTGGTCTTGTATGCAACGAAGTTTTCTAGGAAAAGTTACATTTTCCTTTACAGGGATCTCAATCTTACGCCAAAAGCAAATAGACATGTAAAAAATGAAAATAAAATTAAAAGAAAGAAGAAAAGCCCAAGCCTTCCATACTTGCTGAAACAACAAGACTTAAAATACATGCTTACTAATAATTGAAACATTTTGCTAGCTTGCATTTAGGTTAAGCAGTTACAAGCACAATGTGTTCTTTGAGAAACTTTCATTTTCAAGCACCTGAAGCAACTGTTTCATTTGCATTAATGCAGTAACATTTAGCACAGAAAACCTTCCCACCATAGAGATGTTTTCTTTTTTACCACACTCCCCTTGGCTGCCAGCTGAACTATACAACTCTAGAAGTTGCCAGCCAGCCACTCAGATACTGAAAACTAATAGAATAAATATGTCCAAGCAGATCCTGAGCAGATTGACTTGGGCCCTTGTTTTAATAATTGGCTACAGTGAGCAAGCAGTTTTGCTTTGCATCTTTGCCTCTTAAGAAAGTACGGCTGAACTTGCATTGAAACTTACTAATTTGCAATTGCATAACCTTTTAACTAGAATATGTGCCTTTTAGGGGATAATTAACATAAAATTATGGTATACAATAAGGCAATTATTTGGGCTTAATTTTATATATTCAGCTTGGGTTTACTACGTGGGATTATAGTAACTATTTTTATTAAGTGCATAGCACTTAGTATACAGGTTCAATTGGACAGGAAATGATTGAATGATGAGTGCTCCACACACCTAAAATGAATGAATAAAAGCAACCAGAACATAATTATTCTGATGTTTTTCAGCATTCTGAAGAGTAAATGTCTTATCCAACCATATTTGCTACTTAGAGGAATACATAATTTCCTGTTTCATTTACACTTCCAGTTTGTTAAGTTTGATTAAACCGAATAGCTAAAATAACTGAAAATTTATCTTTCACATTTGCAGATCTTGCCGTTACATGCTAGTTCAGCACATCAGTGAGTTGTACCCAGATGTACAAATTCATCAATTCAATTTTTAAATTTCACCAGCAAATACACATACTACTTGATTACACATTTTACTTAAATAAAGTACTCCCTTCCCCTGCAGAAAAATCCAGCAACAACTGATTAGATCCATAGGTATTTTATGCAACTCAGGAAATACAAAGACAGTCAAGCTTGGTGTGCAGGGAGAGATGACTTTCAAGAAAAATTAACCATCTTTTCTCAGGTTGCTGTGTTCATGGTCATTTGTTTTCCCACAAAAGTAAACAGTTTTCACATAAACACAAACCAAAAACATTTTCCCAAAATGACTAACACACATTGCTAAAAATCCAAACTGCAGTGCTCGTTTTGTCAGTTAATTCTGAAAAGAATACTTCATCATATAGAGGACTGTAGACATGTACTGATGACATACTTCTAGCAAACAGAAATCAAATTTACAGCTAGAAGTTTAAGAGCTAAATGAATGACTTAATCATCACCTTATTCAACGGGAAACCTAGTAATGTTTTTCCAGACATTTCTGATTTGCACTAGTAAATCATCAGTTTTCCAAGAGGGCTTGATTTCTTCCAGATCTTCGTTAAAATTCAGGAACTCTTTACATCTATGGGCTACAAATTTCTTTTTACCAGGCAATATGCTTGATGAAAACCAGATACTTCAAAACTTAAGACCATCTAAGCCAGAAAAATGGACGGATTCTTCTTTGACATGTCTTTGGGGCCACAGCAATAGTAAACTGACCAAAACAAAGTAATTTTTAAAGGAAAGACCATAATACAAGAAAGCTGCTTGGACACGTAAAAAAGTTCAGAGAGATTTTACTTCTGATGATGCTCACTAATGTTTACTGATTTTCTTTCCAACTCCTAAGAACCTTAAAACTTACAGCAACAGCCTTCCAACAACAACAGTTACTCTGAATTTCCTGATGAGCCATCAGGAATTACAGAAAGCGAATGCCACCTGAAAGATGAACCAACAGAAAGAACACCTGTAACCACTGGGGCAAAAAGTGTACACTCTGGATCGCTCAGAATAGGTGAGAGACAACCTCAGAGACAAACACTGGAGAGAGCTATGCCCAGCACACTCCAACCTCTGAGGTGGCCATGGTGGGGAGAAGAAAGAGCAGCAATGTCAGCCAGGACAATCACAGGCTCCCTCTCAGCTCCCACAGATTGATGTTGCAATCGACACTGCTCATTGTTCTGATCCCACTTCCCCAGGCTTCTCCAGCCACGGTGGAGGGGACGGGCAAACGTTTAAGCCTACAGCCAAATCATCCCACACAACTACAGTCACTAGATTCCAACTATTCCTCCTCTGCCGTCATTTTAGTGCCCTAGTCCAGTACCACCCAGACCTCATGCCAGGCCCCCTTTTCCCAAGACATCTCCACCTCAGTTCTCTTAGTCACAGCCCAGTAAGTACCTGTCCCTTTTCCACATCACTTTTTGTCCCCCATTTCTATTCTCACATCATTTCAACTACTAACCCCTGATCTTTACGAGAGTAAACACAAAGACCTCATTCCACTCATCTACTTACACAGATTTTTCCGTAGATTCACATTCTCATTCTTTTACTATTTCTTATTTTGTAAAATATAACAGCAGTATACATACAATCCCATATTAGATACATAAGCCGAAGCTCATGATTTAAAATGCTAGTATCTTATGCCATCAATACCAAGGAGAGATTTTTCCCAAAGGCAATTTAGACCATAGCTATAGGTCTCATTCTGGAAAAGAAACTTCCTCCATTTTCTATATTAAAAAAAAACTAATGAGAGCATCCTTCTAACTTCATTAAAAGGCTGAACTGTCCAAGATTATCCTCAAAATCCTTTACTCCTGCTGAAATATCTGAAGACTAATTTTTCCAATTAGGCAAGCACAGCCTAAAATAAACTTACAAACTCGTCAGAAAAACTTACTCGTATGTCAAATAGGTTCATTAAGTGCTATGGAATTCTTCCATGAATTGCAAAGAGAAGCTATATACCAGAGTGACATGGACAAGAGACTATTAAATTCAGCACACTTACATAAGTTATGCTGAATCAAGAAAACTAAATCAATTATGAAAATGAATGGTGGGGGAAGTGACATGAAAATGCAGATTCTGATAAAAGTTTCAAAGAAAAAATAGCTTCAATGTTATCTAAAGAGATTCTAGATATTCTGAGTGGGAACAAATGCACTATGGACTCCACCCCAGTAAACAACCCGAACAAGTAAGAGTATCAAAAATGCAACTAAGTTGCAAGAAAGCATCACAGTGTCAACTACAAGCATGGTTTATAGCAGACTTTTCAGCACATACCTCAATACAAATCATCTGCTTACAAAAGCCAGGAAAAATATAGAGAACTATAGACAAAGTTTTGTGTGGTTGGTTTGAGGCTTTATTTACTTGTTTAAAAGCCAACTATAAGATATTAAAAAGACATCATGGATTTTAGCAAACACGTTAGGGAAAGGACAGAGAGAGTTACTATAATCCTATAAAAACATACTTTCTACATAACCCTAATTCATTTCCTCATCATATTCTTTTCCATCTATTGAAAAAGAAACCTAAAAGATGAGATGTAAGTTACTGAAAATTTAAGTTTCTTCTACAAAACTCATGTGAACTAGAGCCTCTCCAAAATATTTGCATCCAGTTGTGGAACCAACGGTTCAGAGGTACTAAGCACATATATTCTACATTCCTATACATGGCTGTTCTCTGAAGAGCTTTATCAGCCTGTTTCCATCATAGGGAATACAAAACAAAACTAGCATTTCCGAACCTTCTCCCCTGTGTTATTCTGTAACAGAGCAACACCGTTCCTCAAACATTTCAGAAAATCTCCCAGGGACAGCAAAGTTGACCACACCAGATGTCAACTGGTGAGAAAGGCTTTTTGTGATGGAAAGCACATTGAGCATCACTGCCTAAGTTTCCTATAGTAGCCGTGAAACATACAGACACAGCCTTTCCAGTGGGAGAGGCACCATACTACAAAATTCAATGTTTCACAAATGAACTGGAGTCAGCAGCTGCCTGCTGTTTTAAATACCTGTGCTGAGATATTGCAGGGATTAGAATTCCCCCTGCACCAACCTTTTCTCCCACAGGATCAACTATGATGGCTTCCCTAAAGCAAAGTCGACATTCAAGTTTATTGTAGCTATTTTCATAAATTTATTCTCATTACAACATTCACTGTCCCTTATTGCTATTGTCACTAGCCCAATTTTCACCTTTTTTTTTTTTTTCCTTACCTTCTGTGTTTCTCTGTTTTTTTGTTTGTTTGCTGTTTTGTTTGTTGGGGGGTTGTTTCACATTTTTTGTGGGGGCAGGGAACAAGCAAGCTTCTTTGTTGGTTTAGTTTGGTTTACCTGCAAGTCTAGTGAAATTAACAGTGCCTTTGCTTCCTCACTGCCAGAAATTTAGAACATGCTTTAGAGTGTATTAACATAGCTTAGAGTCCTGAACTGCTTGTTGTGTAGTTTCATTATTTTTCCATATACATTACTGCTTAAAATTCTTCATCTAAAGCATTTAAGCGTGCAACATAAATCCCAGGCAACATGCTTATTCCCTAGTCATCCAAAGAAACATTCAACATTCTGCAACACCTAAATGCTGATGCAATACTATATTTTGGGGAAGTGGGAGGGAGGAGGAGATATCAAATATTTAAAAGCAGTGCAATTTTAAATAAGTATAATTTAAACACTACTCAGGCAGAAAACTTACCATCCCCAGCAGGCAAGCCTCGCTCTTTTTTCTCATCACATTTGTTGCATTCACTGAAGTATAGCAATAGAAACATATCCAGAAGGACCCAAACCAAAGAGGTGGCAAGGACCACCTTGCAATATGCAAATTTTTTCATGGCACTTAAAGTCAAATACAAAAATAAAAAAGTATAAATAAAAATATCAACAGGTTGCTTTAATCCAGTTTGAAACACCACGTTCTATACCTAGGAAAAAGAAAAAAGAAAGAAAAATGTCACAAAAAGTCACCTGAGGACAGCAGCTAAAAGCAGATATTTTAAGTACTTTTTAAAGGTAACAACTGTTAAATGCTGTATGTATCAAAATGAATGCTCCATGAACTCCAAAGAGATTAAAACAGGGTCAATTAAAGCAGCACTATTCCAGTCATTTCCTGTGTTAACATTCATCACCTGAAACATTAAAATGAGTGACCAAAACAGAGTGCTCTGCTGAGCCACTGGAGAAGAGGGCAGGCACATCTAAATAAATTAAAAGAAACCCTCCAGGCCCTCGGGAAATCAGGGCAAGATAACTGAATGAAAACCAGGAACGCGTCAAGAAGCAAGGTATCAATTTGTGCTGTGTGAAACTCATGGTTAATATTCCTCATGCTCCTCCTACGTAGTACATGCTGATTTTCTGGTGCCATCACTAGGAATGGTAGTCTGCAAATGCCTGTATTTTACATGAAGTCCAACAGCATATTCCAACTTTGTCACAAAAACAGAATGCTTTGCTTTCAGCAAATCAAAACCAAACATCCATTTTGCTCAAGTTAAACAGTAGGCAAAGTGAGGAAAGTACCCACAAGACACTGGGATCACTTCCTAGACATTCAAAGCTCACGATGTCAACTAATAATTTTAATGCTTAAAGTAACTTAAATGGTTTAATCATAAGCCATGATTATATAAGAGCCTCACAAGAAAACCTGTATAATTAAGACTACCCTCCCTTTAGTATTTCTCTGTCATAATTTGATTCCTACCCTCCCTCTCTCTCCAATCCACCCCCCCCACACCCCCCCCCTCCCCCCGCAATCCTGCATAGGATGCCAGATGCTTTGTTTCGGGTAATCTCAGTTCGCATCTACATAGTTTTGGTACACAGGGATAACTACATAAAATTAGGAACTGCAAAAATATCTGAAATTAACAACTTGATGATAAAATAACAGATGAAATTACCACAACAAACATAAAGTGAAGTATGCTAAGAAAAAGTCCTATGGGTTGTTTGTTTGGTTTTTTTTTTGTTTTATTTTGTTTCGCTTTGCTAGAATAGAGACAAGGATGGGGCTGAACTCTGGATCTCAGAGTTGCACTATAAAGCTCTATAAAACCATCAGTCTGGTGATCAGCAGCAGTGACAGAAAAATAATTTGTTACAGACTGCTAAGAGAGGAACAGAAACCAAACCATCACTATGCCATTACACGTTATCTGCTTTCTTGAGTGCTGTATAAATATCCAGTCTTGTCATTTCAAAAAGAATATAGAAGGATTAGAGAGGCCAAGTGAGAAGGGCAAAAGGATGAAGACAACAAGGAATCGCTTCATTATAAGATGTAAGTGAAAAAAGCAGCATTCTTCCTGGCTGGAGAAGATGTAGCCTAAATCAAGTGCCAGGTCTATAGCTGCATGAAGACGGTAAATAGATAACAACTGTTGCCTGTTACTCCTACTTCTTGCATGGGCAAAAAGCAAGTGAATTTAGCAGCAAGGAGTTAAAAAAACTCAAAACAAAACAAAGGAAGGTATTCCCCACAATGTGCAGTTATGCAGGGGAACTACCTGCCACAGTATATTGCCAGTGCTGAAAGTCTTTTCACTGGCTACTAAATACCAAGTCCTCACCCCTACCTCAGGCAGTCCCTGACTGAATTCTCAAGTCACTGCATGCTAGGAGAGTACCATGAGGAAGAATCATGACAGTTTCCCCTATTCTCTTCCCTAGATATACACTGTCAACCACCGGCGAAACAAACAGTGTATACAGATGAAATATGTCTGACATGGTATGACTGTACTTACTTGCCATACAAAAAGTTTCTTCTTTTGTTCTAATTCAGGACACCATAGAAATGATCTTGCAAAGAATCAAGCCATACCACCACCTTGCTTGTACTTAACATAAATTGTAATTCAAAATAACATGTTTTAAAAGAAAATGAAATAAATTATTATAATATCAGACTTCTCGAAGTTCAGACTTGTGAGATACTGGGCCGTAAAAGAAAGTGTAAAATAGACAGGAACACAGCGCTTAGGGGTCCTAAAATTAGCAAGTCACCAAGTGAACTGTAATCCAGACTTTCTGGCCATAAAAACACCAACTATATTAAGTGTTTTAAAACTCACAGGCTGGTGCTATATCTGCCTCTGATGCAAGAAAATTCCTTTGAGAGTTCAGTGAAATGTCAAAGAGACACTTTCTGAACCTTTTGCACCCTTTGAGAGTTCAGAGAAGTGATTATGAGACAGCAATGTAATAGTTCAACACACACTGGTTACCATTGACAAGGCCCATTCCTGTACCTTTAGAAAAAACCTCTGGCACCCTTGGGCCATTTACCATCTCATGAATTACACTGTATCTTTACCTCTGGTTTTATGACAGCACTTCCACAGTTGGCCTACCAGCAGAATTCAGGGAGCACAGCAGTGAAAAGGAGCTCAGAAATTGCTGAAGCAACTGCTCTCAGCATACCAAAGCCTCGGTCCAGACAGAGCTCCAGAAAGAGAACTCCCCCATCCAGGACTGAGACTTGACCACCAGGTTCTGTGGGTTTTGACCAGCAGTACAAAGTCCAGCTGACAGACATTCATCAGTGGTATCCTTCAGAGGTCAAAGCTGGAGCTCATACTGCTCAGTGTCTTTGATGAGAACTTAGAGGATAGAACTGAATGCACACTCAGCAAGGCTGCTAGTGACAACCAGTGGGGGTGGAGCATGCAGTTTATACCCTGAAACAGTACCTTGGAATGGCACTGGCTGGAAAATCCAAGGGACATCCAAGGGCTAGAAAGACAGCATGAACACCTCAAGAAATTAAAACAAAGTCCTATGCCCAGTCTTGCCCTCAGTTCATTCTCTGCCCAGCCTGTATTTGTGCTTGGGATTGCCCCAACCCAGGTGTAAGACCTTGTACTTGGCCTGGTTAAATGTCACAAGGTTTGCACTGGCCCACCTCTCAAGCGTGTCAAGTTCCCACTGGATGGCATCCCTTCCCTCCAGTGTATCGACTGCACCACACAACTTGGTGTCATCAGGAAACTTGCTGAGGGTGCACGCAATCTTACTGCCCATGTCACTGACAAAACTGTTGAACAGCACCAGTACCAATACCAGCCCCTGAGGAACACCTTCATCACTGATCTCCACTTGGACATTGAGCGCAGCCATCCATAATACATCCATAGTACAGTATAAATTCTTTATACACTGGGTGGTCCATCCATCAAACCTATGTCTCTTCAATTAGAGTGTCAAATGACTTTCACAAATCCAGGTAGATGACATCAGTTGTTCTTCCCTTATCCACCAAAGCTGTAAACGTATCACAGAAGGCCACCAAATTTGACAGGCATAATATGTCCTTAGTGAAACCATGCTGTCTGTCATCAATCACTTTCTTGCGGTCCACGTGGCTTGGTATAGCTTCTAGCAGGATCTGCTCTATGATCTTGCTGCGCGCAGAGGTGATACTGATCAGCCTTGTAGTTCCCTGGATCTTCCTTTCTTCCCCTTTTTAAAAACAGGTGCTATTTTTCCCCTTTTCCAGTCAGCGGGGACTTCACCAGGCTGCCAGTTTCCACAAGGCCCACAGAATCATTTTACCAGGTCCCATGGACTTGCGCACTTTCTGATTCCTTAGATGGCCTCAAACCCGATCTTCTCCTATAGTGGGTGGTTCTTCATTCTTCTAGTCCTTGCCTTTGCCTTCTGCAACATGGGCAGTGTGGCTGAAGCACTTGCTGATGAAGACGAAGGCAAAACTCATTCAGTACCTCAACCTTCCCCATGTCCTGGATAACCAAGTCTCCTGTCTCCTTCTGGAGACGGCCCACACTTTCCCATACAGGCTGGGTGTCAAGAGGCTAGGAAGCTACTCTGCAGAAAGAAACCTTTGGAGCCTGTTAGCAACTTCAATATGAATCAGCAATATGTCTTCATAGCAAACAAAGTTAACTGCAGATGTATAAACAAGTCCAGTAACCACAGCAATAATCCTCAAATGCATAAGTTTAACAATTGCTTTTGCTACTGAGTAATGTAATGAAACCAAAGATTTGTAAAACTACGTATTTTTCCTCCCTTCAATATATTGCATAATAGATAACATAACCTTTACACCATGGAAGTAAAAAGTATTAAAAGCACCCTAAGAACAGTAGAAACAGAGGCTGCAACTTACCAATAATAAAGTGAAAGGAGGAGAAATCATTATGTTCAAGTCTTGTTACATCTGAAAGACGAGTGATTTATTTCCTCTGCCACCACCTCCCAAAAAATACATTATATACTTGACACTATGGAAAACAGTAATCTTTAAAATTACTGCTCATATAAAGTGCACTGTTTTACTTTACCACCTCTTTTACCAACACAGTTGGCAAGAGAATGTTTTTCTTTCAGTATGACACACCACTGGTCAGTCATTTTTATCTTTGGACCAACTTCATCTTTGTTGATACTAGCGATCAGTCTTCAATATGGCTTTCTAACAAGACTTTCACAAAGGACTTCATTGCCATTATTCAACTAAATTAGGATTCTGCACTGGATGTAGCATGTAAACAGACAAAGCTGATGCAAGGTTTGCCTTCCAAACTTTCAGATATGAATAAAGAGAAGTTGGACAAAGTAAGGGCTCACCAAAATCCTGACACAATACTTGCTGTTTCTAAGTTATTAATATCAATTTTAAAAAAATGGAAAGTAATTAACTAAACAGCATCTAAGAGAAGATTGATGGCCTACATGAAATTGATTTTTCAGCTTCTCAGTCTATATAATAATGATGGAGAAAAGACTGGCGTATTCTAAGGTAACATATTTGGCATTTGTATAGATTTTACATGGATTAAACTTCTAAAAATTGAAGCAAATGTTGTCATGTGAGCAGTGACTAAAACTTCATATATCTGAACTATTAATGAAGCTTATCCAGTTGAATATGTCTATATCTGAAAACAGAAGTCATGCCAACACTAGAATCATGTTTCAAAACTATTTTGTTACTGTGATGATATTTTGTTTTGGTTGTTTTGTTGGGTTTTTTGGGGGGGTTGTTTGTGGTTTGGTTTGGGGACCTTTCCTTTGGGTTTGGCTGTTTTGGGTTGGATTTGTGTTTTGGTTGGTGGGCTCTGTTAAACTGTCTTTAGTGCTTGTTTGCACAGCGCTCATTACCGTCAGCTCACCAGTAAACAGGTCTGAGGAGAAATAAAGCATCACCTAGTTTCAGTGCTATAAAAGCAATTGTGGAAAAAAAAAAAAGCTATTCAAATCAGAAGGTCAACCCATCACCTGTGGAAAACAGGTACATTCAGTATTGCCATCACTGAAACGTGAAAACTGGTAAATTTCACCAGACAAAGAGGATATTCATGAGCTAGACAATGTCAGTACTCTCTTCCGCTCAGGAGTTAATGCAAGAGAAATACTCTTCATTGGGCTACACTGATTTGATGGATTTGAAAAGGTTTTAGTATTCAGAAATCATCTGTTCAGTATAATTCAGCAACAGTAAGTTCTGAAGAAATGATGACAGAAAACAGATCATACTAGCCTGAGCAGTATGAAAACAATTAATTAACAGCAAGCCTACTCTTCAGGAAAATTTGAAAAATGTAGGTCAGTAAAATTAATTTCTATTCTTCGTGCTCTGCGTAGGAAGAATACACTTTTAATTCATCAGAAACGAATTTTCAATTCAGAAGTCAATTTTTTAAATTGACCATTTGGAAAAAAAAAAAAAAAAAACCTATCAATTTTGTTTCTAAAACTGGTAGGCCTCGGAATGAAGCAAGAATATAATAGAAACATAGAAGTAGCTGATTACATTTGAAAACCAAGGATGAATTTCCTACACAAAGGCAGAAGTTACTGGCTCATGAAGGTTTTCCTCCAGATAAATTAGCATGCATAAATATGCTTATAAAATAGAAGCTCTTGAAAAATGAAAATCCATCCAATCACATAGAAAAGGAATACCAGAAACTGAACAGCTATGCACTCCATCTACAGTTTTGTCAGACTGTTTATAATCAAATGGAACTAAGTCACTGTGCACTTGAACCTCTGATTCTTCTGATTTAAAATCACAGAATAGCTTGGGTTGGAAAGGACCTTATCTAAAGAGTTTTCAATTAACCTCTAAACTTGCATGGTTAATTAACTACTACAGACACATAGTAAGGAAATAACATTTCTAAATTGAGTAGAAACAATACCAAAAACAAGCTCTTTCAGTTACTGTAAGAAAATTGAAGATATTGCTATTTTGCTACCCATACTTTACGGAAAATATCTTAAGTACTATCCTTTAACTTCTGAAAACAGTTTATCATTTTGCAAATTAGTGCTTAACAATTTCTCACATAATTTGGAAGCAGCATGTACTATCTTGATTAGATCTCCTTAAACTTTTCCAAGAAAATAAGCAAGCATTTGGTCAACACTTTCAAGTAGTTCCCACTACTACACAGTCCTTCCTGATTCTCTTCCTAACCAGCACTACTCAAATGAAAACTCTAATTTTCATATTAATAATGAGATAGTCTGGCTCAAATATTAATTATACTATTTAATAAAGATTAAATATGTGAAAATTAATTGCAACAGGGACAAGGACATAGAAATAATTAAACCCAAGATGAAATAAAACCAGCTGAGATCACCTAGTCTGGTAAAATCAGGATGGCTTGTCTAATCACTTCTACAGGGCCCAGAAAGAAATGCCATGTTGACATTTCAAAGTGTGATAGAAATCTGGAAATTTTCTACACATACTACCTGAAAAACGCATAAATGCAAGGATATTCAGAAGGACAGCAAGTTGTCCGAACATATACAGATAGCTTAATAAAATATATTAATACCGTTTTAACATAACATACATTAATGTAGTTACTAATATACTACATAAATACTGCAAATATTTCTAGAATAGACTGACTGAATATTTGATCAGAGGTTGAATAAAAAGCAATTCAATTTTGATTAAATTAGAACAGCATAAATTTTATTCAATCTATAACTGACTTTAAAGTTACTGCTGTCAGACAGTGCAAAATGTTTTAAATACAGCTCCCACAAGGAAAGTTGTTATTTAAAGTGAGGAAGATTAGGATGAATACAAAAAAATAATGTGCATAAATGATTATAAGAAAGACTGTAAAGGCTTATTAAAAAAAATTAGTAAGCAAACGAGAATGCACCTTTGATAACCTGGCAACTATTTTCTTTAGTAATCTTGGTGCTAGATCTAGATGGGCAATCTTAAAACCTATTACTGTTAAAAAGGAACAAGTGATAAGGTAGGAAGCAAGATGGGTTTGTGGACAAGAATAACAGAATCAAGGTGACATTTAATAAAATATGTTCAATATTATGCTTGGAGGATGTAACTTTGCTATCAGCTGAAGAGTTTCAATAAAGCAAAGGCTCACAAGGGTGACACAGCGAGCTGCCACTGTCACCCAGTCATGAATAAAAGGCCAATTACATTTTTGGATGCATCACTTTGGTGTTCTTAAACATAAAACCAGAAACCACTGTATGGTACACCAGCATTTCACAAGGGAGAGCTATGTGTTCAGCAAAGATGTTTCAAAGCAGAGTCTTGTGGATTTATAAGAGACCACTGCACAGGACTTGACACAGTGATCAAGGCAGTCCTTCCTACTCCCACTCCTCCAGCTCAGAATTCATACAAGAATACTGAATACAAATGAAAAGGCCTAAACTAATTGCTTCCAGAAGCAAACTCGGATGCCAAATTTTTGTCATGAAACAACTCCATATCAGCTCAGTGTTTGGGGAAGAGAGGAAAGGCAGGGCAGAGAAGGGAAGGGAAAAGGTGTCAGGTTTTGGTTTTAAGTTGGTCTTTAAGAAGGAAAAAAAAAAAAAAAAAAAAAAAAAAGACAACAAAACCTGCCTCAAACCAAACACGAGCCCTCATGGATTCCCCTAATGCCAAATTCTCCCAACGTACTGTTTTTGAAAATAAAAGATTATTTATAGAACTCCTCAAATTAAAGTCTCTGAAAAGCTTTCTTGGGTTACTTTTTATTCCAGCTATAGACAATGCTTTTTAGACTGACTTAAAAGAAAACCCTATCCTGTTTGCAGGAAAAAACTGAAATCTGCAAGGTTTCAAAGGACCAGATGAACATTTTAATCAGATAAAAGTTCAAAACCAATATAATCAACTGATTTTTGATTTACATTCATTTTTTATGACCCTTTTTTCTATACAAGAAAAAGAGTAAATTGATCCAGGAGGGAAACAAAATATTCCCTGTCAGAATATCACTGTGAATATTACAAAGGACTCAAGAGGATAGCTAAAATTTGGAAACCAAGGATATAATAAAAGTACAAAGACTACTGCTGTCATATAAACAGCTGAGATTCACTAGACACCTATTCCATGACTTTAAGGTAGCTTTCAAATGACTGAGGCAACAATTTTGTTTTCTTGTCTGCCCTTCAAGCTGAATGAAAATTACCTAAAAACAGACACTTATTCTGGGATCCTTCAGACATTTCCATTCTCTCAACTGCTTTGAGATTTAAAATATGCTTCTATTATGCTCAGTAAACAATCAGTATACATTACCTAGTATTACCAATCCTATACAAAAAAACCCTCTACATCTTTTTATAGTACTGCTTCAAATATTAAACGTACATCCTCAGACAAGTTTAATTACAATATATAATAAAATGAATACACATATATAATACCTTGAAGCCAACAGCAGTAAGTTTTTGTCCAGACATTAACTTATTGCATATTATAGTACTGGCAGGTAAGTTCAAATCACCATTATTCAGATCTTTTCCTTCTTACACTGAACAGCAGATATTGCCTCTCTTAACTGCTACAGAACAGGCAATCCTTTTTGGAAAGCAGATTTATAAAACAGGAGACAGTTATTTCTTTCCCTGAAACAACTGCAGTCTTAAATTGAGCTACTGACATCTCAGATGCTGAAAGAGAGCAAATATGCTTCTTCAAAGCCGTAGCTACTTTGCATACACACTCTGGGAGGGCTACTAAGTGTGCCTGACTTAGAGTAACAGCCAGCTAGAAGACACAGACAGTATTTTCATCAGTGAGTATCACAGACAGCACGAAGACAATGAGCAATTCACAACTGAAAAGCTTTTGTTATTAACAGCAGCAACACAAGATTTTAACGTCATTGCTAGCAATGCACTAAGCTCACAAAGCCCCAACATACCATAATTAATGGCTATGTAATGATACATCAGTAAGAACTATTAGAGCCTTCTGCTACCCTTCACAGAGGCCTACGAGGCTGAGGTGAAATTTTCTTTGTTTTTTGTTTTTGGAAGATCCACAGTTGGTGACCCAGCACTTAGCTTTTTCAGTACAGAAACACCCCTGCCAATCAGCATCCCAGAGTTATAAACTGACTCCAGTCTTTAATAAATCACTGGAGAGCTGTGCCAGCTGGTCTTCCAACCCCAACACTACAGGACTAGCAGAGGAAAACTCAGGTGTTCTAGGTGAACATCTCCCATTTCCTCAAGAAAATGAGTTTTGTCACGTGAGCTACGGATCTTGCAAGCTCACCACTAGTCAGAAGAAAGGTATTTTAGAACTAAGCTTCCCTATCAGAGCTAAATGTCAGTTCCAAGGCTCTTTTAGGAAATAAAAGGCTGAACTACGTAAGATGTGTATTACAACGTGCTTATGTCAAAATCGTAGAGATTAGGGTATTAGCATACTATTTGCTGTCTGCAGCAAAACCTGTAAACACCTCCACATATTTTAGATGCTTAGGCTTGTGACTTGATGCAACAGAGCATGAAGGCTTCTAGCCAAAAGCAGCATCACTTGGCCTTACAAAGCATATGTTCACTAAGACCAAATCACGCAGCAGTCAAGAATTTCTAATTATCAAGAAGTCACACATTCCAAAGACTATTTAAAATCATCTGGCAGGTGGAAGATGAGCTATAAGTAGAAGAGACTAGATGACAGGACTTCTGTTAAAGTTAAAATTCCTGCTGAAAAAAATTAATTTACTATTGCTAGCAATCTCCTTTAAGAAATCATATGCACTAGGTAAGGCTATATGAAAGTAAAAACACAGAAAGCTGTTCCACATTCAAGGCTCATATTTTCCATCTTCCTTTATAATGTTTCTGCATAGTCCAGAAAAAAAAAATTTAGTTTCAAATTTTTTTTTTTAAAGTTCCACATTAAAGTGTCAAACTGCAAACTTGGTTTTTACCAGCTGAAACTGAACTAAAATGAATACTATCCTTATCAATAGATCACTCTTCATACAGATGTGTCAAATACTCAATAGAATTTTCTGCAGATGATACTTTCTTCAGTCTGCACATGTCAGGTAGCATTTGCTTTTGAAGCGTTTTGACAAAATAAGGAGATCCTTCCTGGAAACACTGATAAACACAGAAAGGGGGTTGGGATTTACTCTCTATTCCTGCTATTAAGACAGAAGTCAGAAGAGAAGAAAACTAGCAACTCAGGTGTCAGTCGGACAGGGCTTTGAACAACCTTGTCAAAGTGGAGGGTGTCCCTGTCCATGGCAGGGTCCCTTCCAACCCTAACCATTCTATGATTAAAGAATTACAAATCTCAAGGAGAAATCTTAAACTACTTAAAAGTCAGACGAATTCACTATCTCCAAGCTAGTTATACATTTTTCACAGACAAAGTCCTACGACTGTGAATAATGAAGTGCACAAATCTCTTACAAGACATTCTTGAAACCTTCCTCACATGTTAGGAATCATTGTCACAATCTTGTAAGCTAGGTCTCAAATGTTCTAAAACACCCAGCCTTCATAAAGCTTCTGATTATTTTTTAGATATGTATCAGAGCCCAAAGCTAGAGTAGAATAAAATTGTTCATTAATTCTTCAAACAGTTTTAAAGACAGCAGAAAATTACACAGTCAAATAGTTATCATTAAGCATGAATCACCAATGGGCAGGAATTTGAATTAAAGAAAAGTAGAATCAGCTAATTAAAGATTATAAAGGAGATTTCTGGAAACAGTAAGTTGCAGTGAACAGATTCAACCATCCTTATGTGAGTAACTGCAGAAACCTCGAATCCTGAAAACTTCCTACTGCAGATTAAAAAAAGGAAAAAAAAAAACAAACAACCAAATAACAGAAGGGGAAGCTGAAGAAACACCAGATACATGCAAAGGACATTTTTTCCTCTGCCTTCAATATAAGTGGACAACACTAAAAAAGTTTTAAGTGTTCTTGAAGGAAAGCTTTGAAAACAATACAGGTACAGAAAAAGTTGATGTTACGTACTGGGACCATACTGGGTGTTTGTCCTAGAGAAGCTTGCTGAATTCTGCCTCGAGTAACTACAGAACTTGCTGACAAATCAAATGCAGACAGATACCAAGTTAAAAACTGCTGAATTAGATAATGCATGTGACTAAACATGAAGACTTAAAGAATTAGTAAATATAATTTGATAAAATAAGGGTGACAATCATTTAACACATGCTGAGTTAGATTATCTCAGAGTAAAAAGAATAATGGTAAAGAATTCAAAGGTTTCTTAACAATTTTTACATCCTATCCCTTTAGCAGTGATGTTGCAGACAGTTTTTTTATAAAAAGAAAATAAATCAAGAATCTCACACAGCCCACCACATCCAGGGAAACTCCAAAATTCTAACCAAAAAAGTCGCTCAGCGGTTTTGCAGGGTGAAACATTTTTTTTTAAATACAGAGAAAACATCAGATCTCCATCCAAAACAACAAGGATAGGGACAAAAAATAAAAAAAAAAAAAAATAAAAAAAAAAAGAAAAATGCAGACCATATGTTTGTTTCTCCTTCTCTAGAAAGAAAAGCCTGATCAGATATGGATTAAAAAAGAAAAGCTAGCATGGTCCAACTTTGTGATACATTCATGACATTGCTGCAATGTTTCTCATGAAAACTTGTGCCCCTTTGCTGTATCCATATGCAAATATAAATTCTATACAGAAAGCAAATGGCTGTATTTATACAGACAGACCATATAGTTCTTAACCATATATTAACACATGAAGTCTGCCGTCACATCACAAAGCTGTTTGCTCAGCAGGTAACTTCTTGCTAACAACCGTTCAGTACTTAATTAACATACACAGTATTGCACTATGGATAAAGATCCTTCACATCCATCCTTCACATCCATCCTTCACTTTCCCTCTTACTCATACTTACTTGCTTCAGATTGAGTTTTTCTTAATGCTGTCTTCCCAGCAATCCCTGAAAACATAAGCTTAAAAAATACCATGCTTTTAAGTTCTTTACTTCCATTGTCAATCCATGCAAATGTACACATAGTATAAAAAAAACAACTATGAGATTTTCTTCAAGGACCCATAAATTTGTTCACGTAAATGAACATTTGTTCATGATTACTTGCACCTCCATGGGAGCTCAAAACCAAGGTATATTTATGTCTATACTTGCTGTTGCTTTATGCTGTACCTTGTGATACTAAATTCTGCATTGACTCTCGTTTATATATGGATCCTGTAATTGCAACATCTTTGTCTAACACTGAAAATCTTCCTGATGATTTCTTTGCTGAAACAGAACAACTTACAGAACATGCTGAAATTGCGTTGACTCCTTTTCTTATGAATGATTCTAGAACTATTCATGTACCTTGGGAAGATCATTATCTAGATTCATGGGACCAACAATCGCTTTAAGTCAGTTGTCCATCACTGCTGGGCAATTGGATGGCTCTCCAGCAACTCCTTCTACCAACCTTAGTGACTATTACGACCCTCAGGAAGACTGGAAAACCTTGTTTGCTAAGATTGAGGAAGCTATTTCTAACGTTGATCCTAATTTTCCTATTTCGGGAAGAGCAGCTGTATTAATGAAGAATTATGTAAGAGACAGGAAGAAAATATTCGAAAAGCAAAACAACTGCTCTGGTGGCATGTTAATGCATTAACTTGGCGTGAATCACTAGTGGCAGAATATATTGCAAAACTACAAACTTTGCTGTTGACTCCACCAGCATATAGAGAAAAAGATGCTCCAACCACTGAAGCAATCACTAGGAGCATTAGAGTGGCACTTGCAAGCAGAACAGGT
Source organism: Amazona ochrocephala (assembly GCA_039720435.1). NCBI lineage: Eukaryota > Metazoa > Chordata > Aves > Psittaciformes > Psittacidae > Amazona > Amazona ochrocephala. Next base: position 71,462,168 of record CM077876.1, on the reverse strand, counting down.
CCTTCTAGATCTAGAAGACAGGCTCAAAAAGGGGGAGAAAATAAACCATCTTATAGAAGAAAGACCATTAGAACTAAAAAACAGTGTTTGGATCTTCATCCAGACATGCCTCTTTGGGATCGCGCACAGCATCCCCTTCCTCTAGTTCTAGAAGAGGTCACTCAAAATCCCCCATTCCTAGGCGACAATAAAAATGGTCGTCATATCCTGGGTCCCTTAAATGGACTGTACAGAGTGGCAGACTGTACATTTAACCCCAGCTGGAAAGCTGGGAAACCCTATCCCCATTCTAGAGTAGACAATGTTTGCATTTTGGGTTTTACTTCGACTAGGTAAATAAGAAGAAAAAAAAAAAAAAAAACCTGTCAGATAAAAAGCTAAATAGGCAGAATAATAAAGCAGAGTTCCAGAAATCCTTCAGAACTTGGGATCATTTGCAAGACTGGACAGGAAAGAAGAAACTGAAAAGGAGAAGTTGCTAAACAGTTTGCAATCAGCCCAATACAGCAATGGCTCTTCTTCATGACTAAAGTCCTGACTACTTCCTTTGTCCCCATGGCATCTTGGCCTTCCGCTCTGCTACTGATATTTCCACAGGACCAGAGCTTAAACTCTAGAATTCAGACTTCAGCTGAGCTACAGGGGTTTATATGCTTAAGAACCAGGTATACCTGTGATAGCACAAGAGAATCTACAGATGTATCAGTAGTGTCCCTTTTTAACTGTTGCAAAGGCCACTTTCACATTGAGGGACATTTTCACAACACAGGTCTACTCATTCTTTCCCTTTAACTACATTTTTCCCTTTGACAGTGAAACAAGCAAACTATCTTTAATTCTTAGGCAAGCATAAGCTCTGACCAATTCTGTCCCACACAGAATGGAAGCAGATGCCCTCTCCTTCCCCCACTGCTCTTACATCTACACCTCCTAGGATGCTACCATGCACACAAAAATTAAAACAGGTAAAGTAGAGACAGGATGAAAAAGTAATCAGCTGCTGCTGCTGGAATCAAGACTATATAACAAAAAGAGGAGGAATGATGAGGAGAAGTTAAGACCCCCCCCCCGTGTAAGAAATATACATCTACCCATACGATTAAAAAACATGACGCACACAGTATTCACCTATTCACTGAATGTCCTTCTGTAACTGCAAAAGTAAACAATTGCAAATGATGGACCTAAGCACAGAAATTGTAATTGACCATAGATGTACACCTAGCTTGTTTCACATTACCAGCAGACAGAGCTTCCGTATTTCATTAAGTGTATGGGAGAGAGCTCAGCTTGATCCACCCAGGTCATAAGCCAGTCCTAATGCAAATAAATTAAGCCATTTTTATATTAACAGTCTCTTCAAGTATGAATACGTGAAAGAGTTAGATTAGTAGACAAACAAAAACAAAAAGCCCAACTGAACAGCCATGAAAGATTAACATAAGTTTGATGGGGGGGGGGGGGGGGGGGAAGAAAGAATATTTAGAAACCAAGACTGTATTTGCCAGTATATCCAAATTAAACATTGGCTACACTAAGACTTTTCTTAGACTTATCTCTGATACTATAGTAAACATTTTAAACCTCTTCATGTTCACTGGAATAGTACTTCCAAACACTTCAGCAAGGAAAAAAAATCTACTACTTAAACTTAGTTTGCTGAAACTTGATGAACATGGAAACCAAGAACATGTTGCATTTAAATCCAACCAAGTATGAAAAAAAAAAAATCATGGTTTTATAATTTTTCTTCTCCATTCTGGACATACCACTATAAAAAGCATTCCATTATCAATGAAAGAAAAGACAAGGAGAAAGAAAAATGTCTATATCAAACAGGAGGATATAATTTCAAAGAAGCTGTTGGGTAGCCATATCAAGGCACTGCATTTGTGCCCGAATCAGATGCAGTGTTTGGATTTCCAAAGGTTAAACTGAGCACTCCTCCCAACTTTCAACTTCAACAAAAAATAAAATAAAACAAAGACATTCAAGTTCACATTCAATCAAAATGCATAATGGAAACTATTATAAGTTGATTTCTATAGAAAACAGCAATCCTATTTTGCAAACAGCTGCAAAAAACTTTTTTTTTTTTTTTAAAAACTATTGTGTTTTTGGCTCATTTGTAAAAGAAAATGCTAGAAAAATGAAAGTCAACAAAACTAAAAAAAAAATAGATCTCACTTAAATCATGAGAAGTATTTAAATAAATTAACTTTTATAAGAAAATGCTACATTTTCAGCATTCTGTAAGAAATGTTTCTTAAACGTTGCTGGATTTTATTTGTCAATACTTTAGAAGGAACATGGCAGATTCACTCATGTTAAATTTCAAAACTATACTCTTACAGCTAGTGATTCCAAAAAAGGTTTTCCATCCGGCTTAATTTGTAAGTTTTCTTCCTAATGTGGAAAAAGTTTGGCAAATTTAAATAAAATAGCCATTTCAAGATACAGGTGTTGCATCAGTGAGTGAAAGAAGTAAACAAAATTTAGAATTTAGTTGCTGCACTGTGCAGCAGTCCAGAGAAATCTGGAAAGTGTGATATGGAATTTAAGGCAGAAAAATTATTTCTTGAAAGAATTCACTTTTTTTCCCCTAGTTACCTGTAAGACTGATACTAACAATTTTCTGCATAGTTGAATAGAGGAAACCATCAGTAGAACAGTAGGTATGGTAGAGATATATTAGACTTCACTAAATTAAGTTTCTTCAAATACTTAGGTGCTTATTACTTTGCCAATTTCTTCCAGAAGTTGTCAGGCACCTTGTAAAAACCAGTTAATGTATTTAATTTGACACATCATTTTTGCAGGTAGCAACTTAAGCTTTTTTACAATTCAAAATTCATACCTGACTAGAAGGCAAGAGAGAAACACGTCACCATAAAAAAAGAAAAAAAGGTTAATGTGTCAGAAAACATTAAAAAAGGGAACATGATGACCTGCTTTGTAAATTCAGCTATACATTAATTGGAGAATACAGCTTCTGACTAATACAATCACTTTTTAAATTTAAATTAAATTAGATACTTTTTAAAGCCTCTTTCAGAAGTCTGTGCTCCAGTGCATTTAAAATTACTTTCCTGACAGATTTTCAACTTCTCTGAAAATAACAGAATCTTTACAATAAGAGAGAGCAGACATGCCTGAGAAGCCAAACCACACGGTTAGACAATGATTAAAGATTCACCAACAGACCACTGCGTAAGTAGCTGCTACTCTATCTTCTCTCTTATTCCAACATGCCAGCCTTCTTTGCACGGTCTGTTTGTTGGTGGGTATCTGCTCTACCATGGACCTCCATGGGCTGCAGGGGCACAGCCTGCCCCACAAGCTGCAGGTGAATCTCTGCTCCAGCATCGGGAGCATCTCCTCCCCTCCTGCTGTACTGACCTGGGTGTTTGTAGAGCTGCTTCACCCACACAGTCTCATTCCTCTCTCTGGCTGCTGTTGATGCTGCACACTAATTTTTCACCCTTCTTAACGATGTTATCACAGAGGCACTACCACCAGCTCAGCCTTTGTCAGCAGAAGGTCCATCTTGGAGTCAGCTGGCATTGGCTCCACTAGACATAGAGGAAACTTCCAGCAGCTTCTCACAGAAGTCACCCCTGCACCTTCTGACTACCAAATCCTTGCCATGCAAACCCAATGCAGTGATAAAGTAGTGCATATATAATCTCCAAGCGCTCCCTTTGCTCTAAGGTACATCCAAAGCAGACAGACCGGACAAAAATGTCAAAAATTCCCGGATCACATTTCGTACTAACCTCTTCTGCAGGTTTACAGCCATCTGGATGGTCCACTAGCACTGGTGTCAAAATCCCAACACACTGCTGTAGAGTGCCTGTGCTAGGAATCATAGAGCAACAGACTGGCCTAGGCCGTTCTGACGCGACCGTAGAAGCAAAAGAGGTCTTCCATCTGCAAGGTCTTAAGGCTGTCCTAGAAGAAAAACAGAAATTCAATAAGTTCTAGACTCAGTTCTGGCAGAGCCTGAGGTGGAAATGAAGGGGAGGAAAGTTTTCCCAGCGTATAAGACTTCAAAAATCAAAAATCCTGTCCAAGGGAGAAGGAGCCAAAAGACTGCTTCTAAAAAGAGGCAGTGAACTAAGCCTGTGAGGAAAACAACATATGCAGGATAGAGTGGAGAGGTGGAACAAGTCATCAAAATTTTTTAGCCTTTCAGATGATATGATTTAAGTGGGAGGACTGCCTGTCCTCCCAAGTAAGCAGTTATCTATTTTTGAGTTCTATATATGTCGCTCTCTATCCAATCATCAACACTTAGCACAACAAACTATGAATTGTTTTGGATAAGGCTAGAAAACAGCCTCCTCAATGGCACACATTCACATGAGCAGCTCTCCAGATGATCATTCTTTCAGACCAAATTTTCCCCATATATATATATATATATATACACATTTTCTAGTTTATAGAAGTAGGAGTTTGCTACATTCTTTCATCTCTTGCCCACAAGTTAAACATTAGCATTTATAATGACAACTTTAGTGGAAGAAAAAAAAAAAAAAAAAAAAAGTGTTATTAAACTAACACAGACGTGATGCTTAAGTAATATATTCTTCACTTCTAAAAAGAAAGTGTCACCTGATAATGATGCCTGAGCCTTTTCAAGTGTTATCTGTTGAAATGTTAGCAATACTGAATGAATTCCTTCAAAGCTTTCTTTACCCAGTTTATACAGCAATAATTGAAGGAAATTCTAAGCAGCTTTAAAGTAAACAGAACACCTTAACAGAAAAGAAAGCAGATCTTTCCCATTTTTAATGCAATTCTAACTTGACTACAGTGAAATAATATTTGCCATATATTATGAGCTTTTGCGTTCCATTTGCCATATCATATATGAGCCTACTAAGTTTTTCAAGCTTAGTGCTCTACCTGTTAGCTTTATGTATTGCCTGTCCAGATGAAAAATTACATACAAGGGAGATGCTGACACTGTGATAACATGACAGTATGGAGGAAGTACACGGTAAGGAAAGCTAAGACTGGCAGTAATAGAAAAGATGTTTGTCATCTGCTGATTCTGAAACAAATTATTACCCTAGTACCAAGGCAGGTGAAGTGTAACACTTCGCAGTTTCACTTTTTTCTTTTTGCATATCAAAAAGGAAAGGGAAAACACCTGAATTCTTAGCTTTGTTCTCCATTTGAGGATAGATTATTAAACTATTGATAAAGCATACTGATAGAATAGGTATAGTAAGCAGTTCTCTATTCACAGAAGTGGCTTACAGTCTGAATTTTAACTGGCTAAGGATCTCCCAGAAATAATACCAATTTTTACCAAATCTAGAAGACAAAAAAAAAAAAAAAAAAAAAAAAAAAAAAAAAAACCACACAAAAAACCAAGGAACATTTCAAGGAGCCAGAAAAATACGGATTCACACAATGATCCAGGACATACCCAGTATGAAGCCTAACTCATTGGTACCTTTCTGAAAGTGTTAAATATTAAGAAATCAGGACATAATTCTGAAGAGACCTAACTGCCTTTACCAAAGCAAATTAGTCACAGCCCTCAAGAAGGTTAAATGCAAACTTCCAGGATATATCTGACTAGGCTCTACACATTGCACTGTAACATGCAGTGCAGACACAAAATAAAATCAGTGCTGCTTACATTAAATTAGTTTTTTTCAGTATCACTTTTCTCAGTAAAACTCAGGAGCCTTACAGAGGTGTGGAACATGATCCATTTTTTTAGATGAGGAATCTAGTTCATTACTGGCTAAGTGGCTGGCAAATCTGAGATGAAGTTTTCTTCTATCTGCTCAGCAGTTTTAACTGAAGTATCTATATACACATCCCTCTGGTTAGAGGAAATCCATACTTTAGTGATTTCACTAATTTATATATTTCTTCAAAGAATCCTAAGACCAGATATTGGACAGAAATAGATCCTATGGAACACAAAAAGGGAACAACAAGAGCAGGACACACAGAGAATGATCCACGTTGCCATTAGTAAGCAAGGCACATCTACCAAGGGCAGATGTTCACTTTTTTGTAGTGAACTGCTATACACTTAAAAGCTTATAATTTCCCTTGATCTTTTCCTTGGGTTACAAAAATACCAATTCAATCATTCCTTCTGCACATACCATCTTCTCTAAATCACCAGTCATTACCATTACCCTCCTGAGGCAAATTAACTGCACTTACATCTTTCTTGAAATACAATGGACAAAATGATATGGTACTTTAACCTTACAACACAGAACAGAGCAGGAAATTCAACACTACATGCCCTTCAGATTATACCACCGTTTACTCATGCCAATATATACATACAACTCTTTCTGAACAATGCTGCATTGCTAACTCTCATTTTATAATACATGGTTTGCCCTAGATCAGGTTAGAGAATAGGGTGGCAGGAGCAATTTAAACACTTTTTCTCATTTTTTTATTTTTATACTAAATATAAAGCATTTCACTTACTTTTCTAAATCACATCCTATTCTTTTAGGCCATCTTTCCAACAGTCAAGATTCTTCTGCACTGCCATCACTGCTTTGTGTACCTGCATCTGTTTCCAAACACATTTTGTCTTCGTATTCCAGAACTATATGTTAATCCATTACCCAGTTCCTGAACAAGAATAGTAAGCTGAAACAACTGCACAAACTCCCATACAAGTATGCTTTCTCTTGCTGAAAGTGAACTACTGAAAAACAAACCTGTCTGCTGTTAACATAATGATTTTACACAGATCCTAAAATAGCTTTTTTTATCTAGGCCATGTTTCCTTAGCTTGCTCTGTAAGAGTATCACATGTGGCTTTCTCCAGTCCACAAGCTTCCTGTTGTAGAGGATGTTAGATCGGCTTGATTATACATTTCTGATCTTCATAATAAAGCTTCCAAATCTGCTTCCCTAAACTGCATGTTTAAAGAGAGGACTGCCGTACCTGTAACTACATCTCTTAACTATGTTTCTACTCTAGCTGGATTTTCCATTATATCCTGTCAAGAACAAAAATTAAGGCACAGTACGCACACAGAACTAGCTGGTATTTTCTCACACTTCCAACTCAAAACAAAAGCTATTTAAGCTAGAATCAAGCAAAAGAAACCAAGGCCAAGAAGATGCACTGTGCCCTTTTATCTTCTTGATATAAATTCAAAGTAATGCAGAAAGAAAAAAGTAATAACCTACACACACTGCTGATGTGGACAGGCAAGTGGATAAACAGACCTGGACACCGATAACAAAATATGTAGGTGAAAAAAAAAACAAACAAGAAAGCATCTGCTGCAATAGCAGTCATGAGCACTGAGATTAAGGCTACCAGTAACTATTAGTTTTCAATGCTCACACTACTACACAATTTAGACTGAAGACTACTTCAGCTTTAAACCATGCATACAAATGGCCTACTGACTTCAAATGAAGTTGTCGGAGCTGGGATTTTGGAATTTGGAATCCAAGCAGCTTCTGTTAAGAAGTTCTCACATCAAGTATTTCACAGGATGAAAGTTAGATGAGGATAATCTAGGCAGAGATCTCCACTGTCAATAGTTTTTACTGTCCTATTTTATACTCCATTACCATTATTCTGTCATCACAAGCACCAGACCTGCTGCACAGTGGGCACCTTAGCTTTGTATAAAAGTGGCACCTAACAACAAAGAATGGTTTCTTTGAAAATTGAATTTTCAGGAGAATCAAATACTCCGAGCCTTTATTTCAACATAAACATTTTAGCTAGCTACTCTGACATATTGACCGATTCACAGCCACATTTTTGTAGAGTGCAAAATATAATTGTCTCGTTTTCAAGCATCTCAATATTTTATTAGTCTCAATATTTGCACTCCCCTTATTCAGAGACCGTCCTTCTGACACATTTAATGTTAATAACAGCAATAATCATGTAGAGCTATCTATACACAATGACATATCTATTCCTAATTGTCACTCTTTAAGCCACTTACCACTTTTACCTCTTCCTAAACATAATATGGATTGAATTCATGATTTTTAGTCATGCATGATATTCCCAACCTGTACAGTCAATCTCTGTTTATTCAGTGACATACCTCCCCACAGACACAAAATCATACAGCTGCCAGAATGTATGTAGCCAACTCCATTTCTTCAGCTTATTTTAGTACCAGCTCAGTCTAGGAGTATGATCCTGCACATGGTCAGAAATATCAGAGTGAGCAGGAAAGCATGACAAGGACAAAAGATTATTAGCTTGCTATGAAACTCCAGGAAAACAGATGAATAACACTGAGTAAACCACATCTTTTACCTGTTGGTCTTAAAGTGACCAACAATATGTAAAAAAATCCAAAGCACAAAACAAAACCGCCACAGTTTTATTCCATAAGTCTCCAAGGCTTTATCTTACATAGCAAGACAGAAAGGGAAATAATAATTTGAATAAATCTTTCTTAATGGAGACAGTCCAAAAACATTTTTCCTGCATGCAATTTACCAAAGGAAGAAAAGGTTTCATAGACAACATTTTAATGCCGTTAACAAAACCACAAACACAGGTATGTGTTTAACAGATGTAAAATACATACTGCTATCATACTTTTCCCCCAAAACTTATAAAAAAAAAATCATCAAGGTAACAGTTATTTCAATCAGACTGACATCTAAAGTTTATGCTCTTCCTTTCTTGGCCTTCACCAATAGGTTGTTCACCAATTAATCAACGATTCTGGAAAGTACAGCCATGCAAACAATGCAACAGTGCCTCTATCTCACAGGCTGCCTGCCTCCTTCTGTCTTCTGGGGACACTGACTCAAAGCAACACAAGCCAACACTAGCAGTGTATGAAAGAGACCAAAAGTAATTGAACCTTTTTTTAAGTAAATATTATTTTTAGAATTGAGCTGTAAAATGCACCCTCCCACCACCAAATCAAGACTGCAGCAAAGCTCATTTTCACTTTGCTTGAGAGTACTACACTGCTGAAAAGCACAAGAAAAACATAAACATACAAGGCAATCCACTGCTCTCAACAGTAAAGTGTCTACTATCATAATCAGCACCATTACTGTATTTCTTTGGACTGTAAGAAATACCTTATTCATAATTCAAACAGTACCTACACAGCACTGCACAACTCAAAGGAAAAAAGCCATCTTTTGTACCTTCACAACTGCTCTCCACAAAGACAAAAAAACAAATTATCTGCAAATCAGGAGTAGCACTACAGGTCTGTAAAGACAACAGAAGTCTTTCTTAATTATCATGATTAAAAAATATTAGTAAAGCAACAAGTAAATGCAGTTTCTTTTGATAGTGTCAACGTACATCAGCCTTAAGTATGAACATGGAGTATCAACGGTCTGGGTATGCTTGCCTTCAGTGGGACTATCAACAAAGAGCGTGTTGACTGCTGTGAGCTGGCAGACACCCTCTGCACCTTCTCTTCAACCACCAGGAAACACTACCCTCATTGTTTTGCAAGTATGCAAAGCAATCAGCATAGATTCGTATGGAGGATGTGAGACACAGTGCAAAATGCATTAGACACCTCTCAGCTCCTCCAGTCGACAAAGGACTCACTATGAAGGAATGCAGAAGTCAAAAAAATAAGATTTAGGGTCAACCACAAGTTTTCTTTTTGTTTTGTTTGTTTATAGAGTGGGTAATTTAGTTTTCCAGTAATATTTCTATTGTAATGGGCTGCTGAAGGACTGAGCTGTACTTCTTTCTCAAAATCTCCATCTTTCTACACTATTCCACTACAGTTTCAACTCTTCTTGTCTTCTCTCCCCCTGCTCATAATAGCTCAGGTAGGCCCAACAGCAGATGCACACCCCTGACATTGAAGAGAATGCATTTCCTGTATACAAAGTATCGACTTGGACCTCACTGACGAACTCTTCACCACGAGTCACATGAGGCTCAGGAGACCTCGGATAACTATTGCTTACAATAACAGCTCAAGCAGTCATCTTCCTCAAAAAAATGTGAGTATGGTAACAGCCTTAAAACAGGCAGCAGCAATTCAGCAGAATCAGCAACCCCCTCCAGTATGCCAGCTGGCATTAACCCCAGCTACATATACAGCTGTGTGCATATGTGCATGCGCATAGGTACACACACAAAGTGGATTTCTTAATTTTTATGAATGTGGCTCAACTTCCACCTCCAGAATGTTGTTCTTCGCCAGACAAAGTGTACGTGACATTAACACTGGCAAACAAATACAGGATCCCTTCAGCTGAGAAGGGCAATGCTTTCTGTTTAACCTTTTCTAGTCTTCCCTGACTCAACAGAAGAGAATAAAACTTCTCAGACCTACCTACTGAGGAAAAAAAATCCTACTGAGTTTTGAGTACAAAATGTTTAAAATAAATAACTGCATTTAAATCAATCAGTTGCCCCCATAAACATTCAGTAAAAACACATGCCCTATGATGATCAGTGCTTTCTTTAGCAGTGAGAACAGCACTTCCGGAAAGCTACCTGCTATATTCTCAGATATAACACTTAACCGAATAATCTGTAACCTCTCAATTTTTTATCTGTTACAAAAAACCCAAACAGCAGGGAAGATTACAGTGGGAAAGTGTAGGACAACAGAGTCCAGGGGGGAAAAACCCAACATACATGAGTTATTGTCATACCAAGTTTCTCCATTTCCACTGATAATTTTTAATGGAAATATAGAGAGTGAGGTAACTACAAATACTTCTCATTACCTCGGAGATGATCAGAGGGATACAAAATTATGGACATTCAAACATGCTGCTTTAATGACGCTTAAAGGATCACAACCTCAGCCTTACAAAAGCCAAGAAATCAGTCTGTAAGTGGCAACAGGAAACTGTGGGACAATAAAATTGCAGCAACTCTGTCCTATATGAAGAGAAAGGGAACTACAAAATTATACTGCTTTCAAAGAAAGCCATAGCTTTTTTGGAGATCATACATACATGATCATAATGTGCACCGGGGGAGTGGAGCAAACAGCTGTGTGGTACTGGGCTTAAATCACAACATATTACTTAAAGTGAAAAAAGTGGGGGGCAGGGTATCTAAGCAAGATCTTAAGACTTGCCATTCACAACAGGCAGTACTTGAAATAAACCTGTAATAGTAAATGTCAAATTTACACAATGCTTCTCAACATTTACAAAGGATCACAGTGATACAGTATTTTCCTGTGAAGATAATAAACAAAGTGCTAAGTGGTAGAAACCCCCCAAAGTAAAACCACTCTCCATGCATCTAATTATGTCTCTTTAGACATTGAGAAATCATTTCTTTCAGCACCCTGGCATAAGTGATGGTCCACTGCCTATTCAGCTCTCTACATCCATTGCAAAAGATATATTAGATTCCTTACTTCAAATAAAATAATTTATGGCTGTATACAGAGCTAAATAAGGCTGTTTATATATTTACTAACTTAGGAAGCAAATGTAACTATAAAAAATGTTACAAAACAAATAGGAAGTATTCTCTTCCAACACGCAATTAGCAGCTGTTAATCAAAGAGGAAAACGAGAAAATCCTGTTCGTGCCCACAAGCTTTTACGAAGCCCTGTATTATCACACATTACAACATTAATCCCCCAGTGAGTAATGGAAATACTAGAGGCAGTTGTTTAAAAGTTGAACAAGCATATCATAACTCTGAAGTCCACAATGACATACTGCTTATTAGGAGGACTTGAACTCAGGGAACAGTAAGTGTACAGCACACAAAAGTAAACCTTCAGAAAAATTTAGCCTAGGGCACAGCAGTAACATGTAGAACCTCCCCTAGGAAAAAAGCATGGCCTGGGACTCAGTTCTTTGAAAATATGCTTGATTTAAAACAAAAATTTAGTGGTGAGGGAAATAAAAGAGGGAATCGTTTGCTGCCTTCTGCCAGATTTAAAGCATTTCAGTAAGACTGTCTGTCAGTGTCAATGGGAGAATAGCTACCCTAAACCAACAAACTGCTTGACTGAGCATATGTCTTCATACACAAATACTAACCCTCCCACAGAAATCCTCATTTCGAATATCTTCATCTGCCTCCAGGGAAAGCTCTGCTGCTTGCAACAGTATCTGAAATTTGGCTGAGCTGACAAATGACTATCATTTCTCATTTGCAAGAGTAGGAAGATCCCTAAACAAAAAATTCTTCCATTCTTCTAAGCAGGCAAACATTTTCTGGCTTCAGGTGAGATAATGGTCTCTATTTCAGGAAGTTCTGTTTACCACAAAGGAACACAGGAAACGCTATGTTATCAAGTTTCCGAAACAATGGATTTGGTTTGTAATGCGGATCCTAACTTCTTTCTTGTCCTTTTCTGTAAAATCAGTAACAGTTAGTTGAAACAGAATACTGAGCGCTATTAACACTGTCATAACAAGGATGAGGAAACTGCAACAATAAACCAATGAATTAGCTTTTCTAAAAAAAGCACTGCTGTTTTAACGCAGCCTTTAGCAGCGCAGCAATCCAGCAGTTTCCCAAATCATGCTGCAAACCTTAAGGCTTCTCCCTAGAAATACACTGTTTCACTCAGTTTACTGATTGCTGAGTCAGTCAGCTGTTAGCAGCGCCTTTCTTTTTTCAAGCTCAAACTCAGAAGACAGTTCGCTACGCAGGAAACCAGGTAAGCAGTTTACATATACATCATGCCTGAAGTCAAGAAGCAAAAAAATCAAGAATAATGAAAATAAGCACTGCAGCTCAAGTAACGCACAACAACATCTCCTACTCCTCAAGCATTTGCTTTTACCCCCACACTCCATTCTGACAACAGCACATTTGGGTACAGGTTAAAACTAATTTAGCATGCGCTGCAATCCAAAAAATTTTGCAATCTATGTCACAATACATGCCTAAGGAAGGGAAAGAATAGCCAGGGAAAGACTGTTTACTTCAGCAGCAGTGGCAGACTGGCATGCTCATGAAACTAACAACCTAATTCTTAAATTTTGAGACGTGCTGTCGTTGTTACACTAAATCTCAACAGGCCTTTTATGTTATAATTATGTCTTCTATTTTCTCTAATTGCTTTTTGGGGTTTGGCTTTGGTTGATTTTTGGTTGCTGGTTGTTGGGTGTCCCCCTCCCCCCTACCCCCTGATTATTATGTATCTGTTTTCTGTCTTAATTTATAAACACCTCTTTAGCAGCTGGACCAGGAATATTGTGAATTACACCATAACATCATGAGAGAAGGATTATTAATCTGATACCTGGCAGAATGCTTCAGGATATGAAAAACTTTCACTACTGGAAATCTCTAATAGCTATTAAAATATAAATTCAACCATCTAGCATTTTCGGTAACCGCAAAGACATCAATTGTACAAATTCTTTTTTCCCCAAAACACCTGTCTGGCTCAGGGCTGAGGAATAATTCTTGCTTGACTGTTCTAGAAAGGAATGAAACAGAAATCTTCCATATAGAAGCTCATCCTAGGGCACATCGAAAGTTAGGTAGAAATAGGAAAACATTCCAAGTGTTTAAATTTCTAATCAACCCCTAAAACCGAACTTACTGAAGATAAAATAATGTAACAAATAGGCTAGGTATTTGCTATGTTGAAAGGAAGGTCAGGATATACAAAGAACTATGACATTTTATCTGATAGCAGGTATGCTACGTCATAAACAGTTCAGCAAGCACAGTGAAAGAAGGCACCTTTTAAAAATAAAGTTAAATATACAGCAATAAAAATATCAATGTATTGCTTTTGTTCAGTCAACACAGAACTATTCTCACTCCTTTAGACAGATGGGGGAAAAAAAAAAAGTCCTTGGAAATACTATACTGTCTTAAACCACTTACCCCAGAATGTTTAACTTGACATCAAGTAAAGCAAGCAGGAAACTCAACACTTTTGCCCACCTCATGATAGGCCAAAACAAAGACTCCCAACTCATTCTGCTTTCAGCTAAACTGTTTGACAAAGTCATACTCTTAGCAAACCACTTCTTAATATTGGCTCATATGGAAAGTATCAACTAACTTTTTTGTATACATTAGGAAATGTATTATGTTTTTTAAAGGCTCAATTTCAATTCATCATTAGTAACTAAACTAGAGGAGAAATGCCAGCTGAAAAAGCAACCTTCCTCTGCAACTGAAAACTGAAGGCTTGTAATTACCTCCCTGTGGGGCTCCCACCAAAACAGAAGACCGGCCATTTGTCAGGATACCAAAGATGGATTTCCGTAATATGATACATGAACAGTTAGCTTCAAATTACTTTGATATAAAATTAATAAGAACCAACTTATAAGTACCAGCTCAAGTACTTCATCAGCTTCAAAAGAATAGCAAATGCTGAGAACAGTTGTTCACTTAGCAAGCTGAAGTGTTCTATAGACCAAGTATGCTCAAACCACTGATTCATCAGCATTGCTCTTATATTTGCACCAAAAAGCATTCCATACTTCCAGAAACTAAGTTCTAAATAAAAAGATGATGACTTAAATACGACCCTTTCAACAAAAGCTTTATCAACTTTCATATTCATGGAAAAGTTACACACAGAATGGAAAATTCAATTTGATTTTCCATACCATAACAACATTGTGCTTACTCATCAAGAATGAATATGACAAAAAAGTTTGTAATAGGCTTAAAGTTCAGTGCTATCTCCAGCACATGTGTATGAAAGAAAACTACAAGAATTTAGAGAGCTGTTTATACAAGACATTAAATTTACCTATCTTGCCTGTCTGGCTTGGACTACCATGTAATTTTTTCTCGGGAGACATCATATCTTATCCAAATACATCAACTGTCTTGTCTACCTCCTCAACAATTATTCCAACATGCCCCAGGGCTATAACAGTGCACCCCATGCTGTAAATGAAAGCACACCTTATGCCTATTTTACATTTTAATGGGGTATATAAATCCCTCCCATTGCTTGCAAAGATCCCACAGCTATTTTCTTGCTAATCATAGCTTATCCTCATTTGTCTGAATTATATCAACACCTTTAGCTTTTAAAACTTAATTTTTTATTCTACTTTCATGTTTCCATTTCCAAAAAGCACAAACAAACACAAAAAGGGAACTAAGTCCTATGTCAAGAGTAAATTTTACTCTTGTGAAAGCCAAGAGGGGTGGGAAAGAAAAGGTCAAACTGATCTTTTTCCTACCTCAAATTGGCTAGATAGGCTAATGATGCTAGTTAAACCTTTTGCCTACCTATAGGCAGATTCTTCCAGTCAACACTTCTACATTCTCTTAATGGTTCTGGATTTGCAAACTCTTTAAATAATTAGCCCGCTACACAACCATAACTGTTACTATTTGCCAAAAGAAATAGTAAGACACTGTTTAGTAATTTATGAATTTTGTTATCTTCTTTCAGTGAAATACATTTACATTTTATTCTCTCTCGTCCCCTTCTTCTACCAGTTTAGTCTTCTGTTGCACATTCGTTTCCTGTCTGCCTATACCTGAAGCTCCCAAAGCATTCCTTTAGGCAAATCACTGACTAGGAGACTCTCCAGTGTTGCTCGTAGCTGCAGTAAATTAAGAAGTTGAAAAGAGGAATGTCATTACTTCCTTCACGTTGCTCAGTGCAGTTGTCCAGGGGAGGCTGATGATCAAAGCTTTAGTCTCATCAACAGGACCTTGTACAGCAGTTCTTATTTCAAAGCTGCTCAGATGCTACCAAAGCCTTTAATTCTGACACACCTCCAACTACGTTTAATCATTAAAATATGCTTGGTAACATCACTTACGCACCCAGCCCCAATTTCTCTCAGTCTCAAACGTTTGCTTTTTGAGGAAACGGCCTTTTGAAACAGCCTTCAACAAAGCAATGCCTCATTATAAGATTTTATTTTATTAAGCAGAGCTCTGGCCTTCGACCATTTACAGCTTACATACTGAAAAAATTACAAGCTGAGTAGCCAGCAGTACAGTATTTCAATATTGTGACTCAGTGATTTCCTTACAATGCTTTGAATGTCAATGATCCATGAATATTATCAGAATGAAGAGAAGTTTGAGTCTAACAGAATGTATTACATGTAATTTGCAAATTTTTGTTAATATACTAAAAGAGGGAAAAAAAAAAAAAAAAAAAAAGAGAAATAGACAGATCTGCTGCCAGGCAGATCAACAAACATGCAACTGAGACATCGTTAGCAACAAATGAAAAAATACACCTGAAGACAACCTATGCTTTTTCTTAGAATTTCGATGCTTGAAGCAAACAACTGTTGATTATTATCCTTTTTTTATGCCAAGAAAATTGTTATATTGTTACATATTGCATGTAGAAAAAAGCAGACAATTCAGGTAAAAACTGGAGTAAAAGTATAAATAACAATAATGTTAAAAATTCGTCCACACTTCACATTTCATTTCTTAGTAAGTCAAATCCTTAAAATAATATTATTTAGTAGCATTCATTCAGGAAAGTGAAAGAATATTATAAATGATTATACTATTGCTCATAGTATAAAAAGTGTTTCCTAACAGTTTCTGTGACATTACTGCATAGAAAACATATCCAAAGAAACTAGTTCAAAACTAAACATTCAACAATTGAATTGGAAGGAAGTCTGAGCAGACAGTTGCTTTATTATTTTTCTCAAAACACCTTCCTGTACAAGTAGCTGTCACAGTTCAGAAATAAGGCTCAGTTTTCCCAATGCAGTAAGGTGTCCAGTTTTAATCTAGAAAATATCAGCATAAAGACACTGAATTGAATGTCTTTCATTCCTTTTCCTCATGGCATTCAGAAAGTAAATAAACTAGGTTATCACGCTGCCTAATTACATCAGCTTATGTATTTGACATGTATGAACAAAACATTAATCTTCTCATCTTGTCTGAAGCCTGCTTTCCCGTTCTGTTTTTTCCAAAAGAACAAGAGATGGTATACTTAAAGGAGAACCACTTTATAAGCTAATTATCTCTTCTATGAGTTGATTTCAAACTATAACCATTAAAAAAAAAAAAACACAAACATACAGTAAATTCAGATTGAAAAGTTCTTAAGTGAACCATGGAAACTTTGTGCCAGGCAGAAGAAACCTGCCCAACTACTCATTAATACAAGCAAAATAGTTTAACTTTTACCACTACATTCTTCTAAAAAGCTATCCCATAGCAGCAGCTGACTACACACTCATAATTTAAAATGACCAGGAACAGAGCAGAAGTAGCAGCACACTGAAAAATATCTGATGGAATGCTGATGCTTAGAAATAAATTACAGCTTCTCTGCAAGCAACCCTTGGCTGTCAGCCTGCAAGTTACCCACCTTGTGGAAAGCAGAACTTGTGGCCTGACCTCCCACTGAACAGCAATAACCTCAACATCTTGCTGCTGCTGCCCTTTGCAAGTTCTCCTTTATTCCTCCACCCCAAAAACAACCATTCCCCACACGATACTATTATATCTTCCCTCTTTTTCTTAGTTACAAGCAACAAGAGGCATCACATGCTAGGGTTTGTTCCAAGGTTTAGGTATAACATCTGATCAGTTAAAACATGTCTTTGGCGAACTGGCAGGCTAGGGAAAGAACAGGCAACTGTTAAGCTGTTCACTTTTCTTCCTCAGAATCAATTTTCTCCAAGCTTATGCCAATTCAGTATTTTGGGGATTTCTGCCCATCAAGTATGACTAAAAGCAGCCTACAAACTGGGGGAGGAGGGCACAGGGGAAAAGAAACAAAAGGCTCAAGGGTAACAGAGCAGGAGATCAAACTGTCTCAAAATGCAACTCTTCCTCTCCTGCAAAAGTGATTTTTGTTGCCTGGCTAGGGAAAGCATTCATATAAAAACACTATTAGCTTTTACAACAAGGACTACCACAGGGCACATTATTACCATATTTGACATGTGGTGAGAAAAAAGACAAACTGGGTAGAGGACAGGATGCCGCCAGTGCTGGTACCACCATAGTAATGCCCTCCCATCACTTGAAGTCTGGACATTTGATCCATACAATGCAGCCCCAGCAAGTGCCTTCAAGTTTTTCCCAAGGTCCTTCAAACCTTTTGTGAATTTTGTCTTTAACTTTCTTCTGTCCTAGAAGAGCCATGTAAACAAAATATTTATAAATATTAAGCAATCTATCTTTTTGAAGCTGAACAGAAAACAGCATTACTTCCATAAACCTTCATTTACAGCAGATACACAGATTTTCAGAGGTACACACAGTTTTAGATATAAGTCTCTTAAAATTTCCCTAGTCTACATACAGTTGATTTCAGGGGCTTGGAGGTTCTCCAGTAATGTTCCTCCATAAGCATTCAAGCTTTTATACTTCTTTTTTTTTTTTTTTCCCCTCCATCAGAAACAAATCCCTTTTGGAATAGGAAGACAATTCTTCAACAAGTATTTCCACAAAACTGGCTAAACTTTCTCCTTCTTGTGCAGGAAAGTGACTGCTCAGCCATTAACAAGTTTCACGATGCCAAAGCAGTAGCAGTTCCAGATGCCACCAAAGAGCCAAACTAATCCTCTTTCCTCAAACCGCAAGAGTCAGACTTGGAAATGTTTAAACACAGCATTTGTCACTTGGGCCACTGTTTTCACTTCCTCTTCAATATGCCCAGCCATAACCAGACTTCAATTCGCTGCAAAGATGCCAGTCATCACCCTTCTCTTAAAGAGATCTTGTTTCTCTCTCCTGACACATCCTAGTTTATCAAGAAACCCAAATTACTAGCCATTTCTATTATTTTGACTCCTTTCGGATCCATTTCTCCCCTCCCATTCTTGAATCATTACCACATCCTTCTGAATAAAAATTAATGATACACCCAACCATGCATTGCACACCCAAACAAATGGAAAAAATGGAGAAATCACAAACTATGGGAAACTGTTAAGCTGATATGATACAGCAGTAATTGATAAGAGCTGTTTTAAACTAACAATTAGCCAACATTCTACAAGTGACATATAGAAGCAAATACTGTCTCTTAGAATAACAAGAAGTCGTTCTTGTTTCTGATCCATACAAATAGACTGTACAGCTCATCCCCACAGATGGAAGAAGCAGTGAATCATAATTTCATTAGCTTCCACAACAAAAGATGGTTTGATTTTAAGAAAGTTGCTATCAAATGTTTTTATAGCCTCAGAGTTGAAAATGTAGCTACAAGGATCCCAAGGTCAAACATTTGCTTTGGAAATCAGTGCCTGGCTTGCACGCTATTTAACGCTGGGCACTTCTGCATAGAAGTTACTGATTTTAAAACAACATCCCACTGTGGATTCTTTGTTTAAAATGCTAGTGACCCAAACTAGTGGATTAGTGCAAACTAGTGACAGCAACTCAGTGCTATTCAACTCCACTGCAAATAACATGAGGCATGCGATAAAAAAATAAAAGGCATTGTTTTCCTGGCAGAAGCCAAGATGTTTTATGAAGTTTTCAACAAAGGAAAATGTGGTCAAAATGAGTCCTTAGATGTTTTTCAAATATACATAACACTCGTGAAATATAGAGAAACCATTGTTTCAGCTTTAACAAGCTCCGACTGCGTTTGGGAAAGAACAGTTTTGGAGAGAAAAGGAATAGTCATGATAGCCTAAAACTGCATGAGAAAGCTTTGATATAATCCAAAGCAAGAAAATTACATATTATTGTACTTCTTTGAATCAGATCACAGCTGAGATAGGGACAATTGGTTTCTTGCACACAGCAGATTTCAAGCATTTACTGGTCGCAGAAGAGTGATTAGTTTTCTTGGACAGGGAAAGACAAAATAAAAGATGTGATTTGACAACTTCACAAAGGAGGCAAGGAGGCAAATAACAATCAGAAACATGGGGCTTCGTCTTCTGGGGGGTTTTATAGGGTTTCTTTTATAAATATGTAACAAATTCAGGACACAAGACTACTTGGTTTCTTTGGGGCATTGGTTAACTTGCATTTTTTTAAATAAACTGCTGCAAACAAAGTTTTTATGATTTAGAACTGTAACGCAGAATTAGCTATACAGGCTGACGAGCACATTTTGATTGAGAAAAGTTTTGCGCTGGGTCTGCGTACACAAGGCACACATTGCTTTAAAATGTTTGAACCAGCTCTGGTTACTCACTAGGCTCCAGGAATTGCTCATAGCTCTTCAACACCTTTTTGCACTTGAAGGGATGACACCGTAGCAGAATAATATTATGAAATAGTACTTGCAGTTGAAATACCAAAACCACCCACCCACCTTCAACTTTAACAACTGCTCTATATGATTTTGAATATATAAGTTAAGATTCTTCCAGATGCTTTTGTCAGAGTAACTCAGATTCTGCTGTACCGCATTCAGGTACCTTTCTTTTCACTACACTTTTACAAGAGTTGATGGAGTGTTCAGTATTTTCTTCAGGAGTCTGTTAGTGTTACTGACAGTCACGGTACTGAATTTTGCCTCGTTCTTTAACATTTTGTACAACAAAGTAGTATTTTAACTACAAACATACACATTTTTTTTAGATTCGATGAAATATTAACGCAGCTCCCAGCAATTCAATGAACCTATTCACAGCTGAACATCAAATACAGATTTTAGAGCATGTAAAACTTACAATGAATACTATTTTTTCCAAAGCTATACCACCAATACTTTTTAAGCTCTCAGCACAGAGTTATTTAGAAAGCTAGATTATCGACTGTTTACTTCTGGAACTCTGCATGGCTGAAGCAGTCAGTCCTTAAGGCTGAAATGCTGATCTATACACTTTGAAAATATTTTAGTCCAAAGTTCATAAAACCTGTGATGCCACAGGTTAAAACCAATTTGAAGCTGAAGAGGAAAAAGAATGAGAACACAAACCAAACAAAACATTTTTGATGAGTATGCCATCTAACATATCAGCAGTTGCCCCATTCTGTTCTGCTTTAGCAGGGAACTTGAGCTTTGACAGAGAATAAAGAACTCCTGTGTGTTCTTCCTGTCACATTATTCTCCCTATTCACTTCAGTGCCCAAGTAAACCACAGCTGAAGTTGAAGAAAAGGGACTGCTGAGCAGTTTGGAGTTGTGTTCCCCACAGCTATCTAGCCTACATTTCCAAAAGGTTAGCAGTCTGTTCTTTAAAGAGGCCATAGTCTTAAGATTAAAGGTAAATTGCAAGCAAATGCAAGTACAACTTACTGGACTTTCCTACGCTACCTGTAACCTTTTTTATACATATACAGCATTGGAGGAAGGAATAAGTCATGGTAAGAATCTAATGGCCTTTCAAAGTTTGTGAGAAGATACAAAGAACGTATAACTTCTAATCTTCATCGAGGCTCCTGAGGGTGGTAGTGTGCTTTCCTACTCCCTAAAGTTACAGAATGATTTTCTATTTTTCATGCCATTTCTTTTTCTTTCTCTCTCCTCCTCTACTCTAATTATACCTGCTATTCCATGTACTTCTTTGGAACAGGACTGCTCTATTGTGCCATCTTCAACCATTTCTCTAAGATGGAAATATTCATTTCATTCACATGGTACTTACTACAGGCAGCAGAGTTTAAAACAACAACGTAGTCTTAAAAAACCCACAAAGTTCTGTGGAAATGGGTCCTTAGCCTCTTCACAACAGTCACTAACTCATAAACTGGACACTCTAAGTAGGATTCCAAACAGCAGAAATGGAAGTAATTTCTTATAGAAGTATTATCTGGAGACAATAGTCAAAGCTGAGTTTTGCATCTAGAATTAGGATTCAGCTTCTGTGTTTGAAAAGTGTATCAATCCTAATTAACTTGAGTACACAATGAACTGAAAATTAAATAAATCCATTAGTTTAATTTTAGCTTAAATGAGTCCTTAAAGATACTTGAAAAAAATGCCCCATCAGTGAATGTTGAAGACAGCTTTAATGTATTTAATGCAGAAACATCATGAACAGGATGTGCACATAAGAGCCAGATTTTTCTTACTGATAAATTATTCATAGGGATAATTAAACTGATGAACTTCACCACAATGCTCACCAATCCTCTATTTCACCTACAACTAATTTGCACTTGGACCACCTGAAGATTCAGAAGCCTATTGTACTTGTGGCGGTTTTTGTTCGTAGGTCGTTTTGTTTTATTGTGGTTTTTTTAAGCATCACCTAGCAAAGTTAAGAACTGAGCACATGAAAGTACATCCGCTGGTCACCCACTTTTGGCTGGGGTGAGACACAACTTTATGCTTGATCTCAGTCCCTGCTCATCTGACCACTGCAGTTAAACTCATTTTAGAACACTGCTGCGGAGGCATCTGATTAAGACCAGTACTAGATACCTCTCTCTCTTTAAGGAAGTCTATGGTCATTTCATTGATTTTTTTATTCTGCTTTTCAGCCAGCTTCTCCATTCAGATATGTAATAAGCTCTTCTAAATCTCTCTCTACACATGGACAGTTGATTAAAACCCACTACCAATATTCCTATCCCCTGGTTTGCTCCTTATGGTGCCTTCAAAAAAAAAAAAAAAAAAAAAAAAATCCCAAAATTCATTTCCCATGGAAAAATCCTGGCATTACCCCTTTTAATTTTCAGTGCAAATCTGGTTATCATTAACAATTTACACTAAAGCATTGCTAGCATACAGAGTGCAGGCTTACATGGCATGGAAAAAGATAAAGATATTGATGACACACAGCTACAGAAAAGTAAACAGGTTCAGATTCAAGTTCTTCAGGCTCTGCTGGCCTTCATCATGTTGGGCCTGTACAATGAGGCTAGCACTCCTGTCTCCTGTAGAACTACTTAATGTGAGAGATCTATGCACTGTGATACCATCATAATTCCAGTGGCTGACAGGAAGCACTAGATGAAGTTCTGGAGTCTACTCTTATACACTTCAAAAAAAGAAAAGTCAAAGAACACAACCTATCCTCCCTCTCACTTGCCCGTAACAAGTTTTCACAGGCAACTTGGTTGTTGAATATCATCCTGATTCAATTGTTTCACATAACTGGGATGACAAATTTTGTCATATGACTTCACTTACATGTCAGGAATTCCCTTACATGAAGCGATACTGGAACTTAACATGAAAAAAGCACCACACCTCATTACAAAGAAATACTACTACAAAAAAAATTGTAAGTTTCTCTATAGTAAGAAATCTCACCAAGAGAAAAAAAAAAAAAAAACCTAGAGATTCTATCGCTTGCACATCTTAACCAATATTAGCACTACTGAAAATAAAGTAGACTTCCCAAAACATTAACAACATTACACTGGCTTGCAATTTACAGGACAACGTTTTAAAAAGCAAGATGAGCATTATGGAACAAAGAGCAGTTCACATGCTCTGCCTCCAAAGGATGCTCATGCTCTTTCAGCTAGACAGCAGAACACTGAACTGGCTTATCTTTTGGGTAAGTTTTCTAACAGAATAAAGTTTCTGAAAGTTGAAACCAGCATGGCACAGGAGAGAAAAAAAAGGCATGAAACACTTCCCTCCTTAACTAGGAATCAATTTCACAGCAGCTGTACATCAGCTGGTCCCACAGTCTGAATCTCCACAGCAGCAAACTGCTGCTTTATACTATTCTTCTCCAGCAGTAAAACTTGTCACAGAAGAACAAACAAAATGTCTTGGAGACCATGAGGTTATGCAGAATAGCAGCCTACAACATAAATTGTGCTCAATATCCCTACCCGTACATCTTTCAAATGCTAGAAAAGATCTGATAATGAAGTAAAAATACAGGAGCTGAAACTATCATTGAGAGTTGCTGTGGTCATTAAACACTGATTCCAGTGAAAAGATGTCATTACAAAGCTCTGACTATTAAGGGTAACTTTTTAATTCCACAGAAATGAAGCTGACTACTCCAACACCAAAACCAAATACCCTGGATTAAAAAAAGCCCAACAATCCTAAAGTTGTGAAACCACAAGTGCCATGCCATAGTTATCTACCATTTAAAGGCACAAGAGAACAAGAAAAAAAGTCATGGATTTTTTTTTTTCTTCCTGACTGAAAATGAAACCCTGGATCGCAAAAGCAAGGGTGGTAACTGATAGCAAGAGGCAATCTAGGGAGACTACCCTGCCAAGGGTAACTTCTCTTAACTGACCAGGTCTCCAAGCACATTTGCTTTCACTGACAGCTAACCTTATCAACTAAGCATACCTTTTTACGTCGATTTCTCAATTCCACTGGCCTTTCAAAGAAAAACATGAGGAATCAAAGTCATGCATCCTACAAAAAACTACAAACCACGACTCAGTAACCTGTATAGTCCAGGGCTTTAGAATTCAAGTTAATTCTCTTTAGCGGATTATACCAAGAGACCTTTATGTGAACCTGATGGCAAGAATGCCTCAAATCAGCTGCGAGTTACTACAACAGTACATGCACAAGATATTTATGCGGTGCTCAAAGTCACAAGCTTCTAATTCAGCCAGAAGTAGAGACGTCCCTTAAGAACCTTCATATTTCATAGTGCAAAACCACAGTTAAGTAATAAAAAAGTGAATAATAGAGCAGTTAGCCAGCTCTTTAATACATTAGCTAAAAGTATATCAATTCCATTGATTTTTATGATGGGCTGATTTCGCATAATGGATTAAGCTCACTAGAAAGACCGTAAAGGGTAAAAAACGCTTTGCCAGAATTAGTGGAAGATGGTGTCAAAATGCTTTTATGACAAGACTACTGTTAAAACATTTTATTTGGGGATGCTAAATTTGGAATATGACTGCCAAGAATAGATTTGGTGCTAAAACTTGAGTAAAAGCTATGATTACACCTCTGCAGATATATCTCACAGATTTCAGTTGTATTTTGCTGTAAAGATTTTGTTTTATTCCTAGCTAAGAAACAGGAAGCTTGGACTATGAATACATAGCCAAGCTTCAACATGGCAAAAGGTTATCAGCAGGATGCTCCAAGGACCCATAAAGCAAGCAACATTTAAAGGCACTAATTAATGATCTGGAAAGGAAAGCAGAAAAGTTAACAGTTATACAGATTAGTCAAGTACAGAAGACCAAAAACATAACCAACTGGGAGCTAATCAACTATGATGTACAGGTGTAACAGTGGCAGATAAATTCAACACTAATAAAGGCAGAAGAAATGTCACTGACAGTTAAGGCAGAATTATTAGCATGGTCAGCAACCTTCTAAATTAAGTAGACCTAGTGTAAACGAGAAGATTACAAGCATCCCTGTGGAACTCAAGGAAGATCTCTGTTCAATATGAGAACACAGCTGCTGAAAATTAAAAGTATCAGGATTCAAAAGCAGCAGTGGCAAGCACTAGCAAAACTGTATCTCCATACTAAAACTAGCACTTAGTTCTCGATCATTACCTGCAAAAGCTTGCTGCAATATTAGATTGAGTGAAGAAATAGAAATTAATAATTGTAATACAAAGAATCATAAAGCAAAACATGAAAAAATACATAGTTATGGACTAAAAAATGTAAACCAAAGGGTAATAGCTTACACTCAGAAATTAAGATGCTGCTCACTGAAAGGGGGAATAATACAGTTCAGAGGTACACTCTTTTGATACAATGCATATGCAAGGTAATCTCTAGTGCATCTTTATAATAAAGAACCCGCCAACAGCCAAAGAGGGACAGAAAATTGGAATGCAATGAGGAATGTCACATTTAAGGATCCAGGTCCACTTCTATTAAGTATTCGTGTAACTGCTGCAAGCCCCATACCGTGTCAGAAGTATTCAACATTGGCCTCCTGTAATACTACTTATATCTGCATGAGCTATTCATCTAAATGAACTCCAAATAAACGTCACTGCCATAATTTCAATGCCAAAATCACAGTGATGGCCCTCGGGGGGGGGATGGGGGGGGAAGAGGAGAGGGGAAGAAGGGGGGGGGGGGCTAAACCACCACCTTCCAAATAAAATTTAAAAATCAAGATCCTGAAGAGCAACGCTAGAATGCAAAACACACATTACAACTGAAAGACAGCAGTACAGACTTCCAGTCTTTGGTTAATAATTTAAGACAACTAAAAGAACCCTGAAACTCTTGATGAAGCAATTGGTTTATAAGCATGAAACACCATCATTCTCAAAAGCCCCATTCCAATTGCTAAAAAAGAAGCTATATTTCAATTTGTGGGTCAGTCCTTCCCTTTGTAAGCACTGAAGGCTCCCAATACAGGTCAATGTGCATCTAGAGATGGTTCCTGCATTTCCACATCAAAGACGATTAAAGAAACAGACTGAGGATGACTGCAGAGACAAAAACCTTCCGATTTTGGCCCTGTGAATCAAACTTTTGTGCCAGGTGGATCATCTGAGACTTAGCATGTGCACAAGAAAAAAATAAATCACTGAATATATAAAACGCAAAATCTGCCAAGAAGCTCTTGCCTCTTGAACTAAACATAATGTAAATTGCATTCAAATGATTTAAGTACTTGGAAGTACCCTATTTTTAGATGAGTGTTCCTGGAGCTACTTTTTGTTCTCATCCCAAAGACAAACATCACACCCTTTCTGCAATAGCAGAAAGAAAAACATCTACCGAGTTTACACCTAATATACAACTTATCCACATGTATGCAACCAAGAAAGGGCAGCAGGGCACTATTTCATTAAAGCAGCAATCTGGTATTGAAATCTATTCTAAATTACCTCCATTCTTTCTCTGCATAGC
Source organism: Amazona ochrocephala (assembly GCA_039720435.1). Lineage (NCBI taxonomy): Eukaryota > Metazoa > Chordata > Aves > Psittaciformes > Psittacidae > Amazona > Amazona ochrocephala. The sequence goes on along the minus strand of CM077876.1, from coordinate 71,435,593 downwards.
TTATTCCTGAACTCATTTCAACAAATCCAGCCTGAGATGACGAGGGAGAAGTAATAAACCGTATAAAACTGAAACAGTATCACCTCACCACTAGGCTAGGCAATGACTGTCACATGGCAGCTTTAAACCATTTTCATAACTTTCATTAGTGTCTTTGAACTGCCCTGTTCCCACAGGAATGAGGTACATGAGGAGTAAGGTATCCTCATTCACACAGCTTACAATTCTGAAAAGCCAGGCAGCATCCAATAATAGTCCGAGTGTTATCATTGCCACCTTGATCTCAAGGGTGGCTTGTATGTGGCGTCCTTGACAGGCACCATTCGTACCATTTCCGAGATGATCACGCTGCCACAATCTCCGTATCGCCAATGATTTCTAGTTCTCTCTGATACACATTCATGCTTTACAAAGTAAGCCTGATAAAAAGTGCTGGTACTACCACTTAAAAAAGGCCAACATCACAGAAGGACATGGACAAAATTCCAAGTCACAGAAAACGCCAAAGCTTGCACTAGGAAGTGAAATGCTTTCTCCAATATAAGCAATCCTTTGTATTTAGGAGAAAAACGAGTTCTGTGGTGTTCCAAGTGTTCAGAGCAACATGATCTTCACTGCTTTTGCAAAGGAGCGAAGTTGAGAGCAGCAGTGTATAAAAATACATGGTTAGTTACATAGTTTTGGTTTGCACAGCTGTTGGCTATGTTCATTTACAGTTCACCTAGTGCCAACATCATTTATATAAACAACAGAGGCTGGTTCACTCCTGCTCATCGCCATAAAAGTTATTTCTCTCAGCAGCTGCTGCACAAAAATTAGTTTCTATTTCAGTATCGCACACTGTTAAGTTTACAAAGCGGCAGGTTCTGGAGACCGCTGAAAACAAGTAGGACCTAAAGAAACTTGGCTGTACTTAATAACGAAGGGGAGGGAGGGGGAGATGGACGACATACACTTCTGCTTTCTTAGAGTGCAAGGAGGTAGTAACCCTCTCTTAACACGGATAAAGTCATTTGAAAACTAAGTTGCTTTAGACAACTACTTGGAACGAGAACCTTAGTTTCCCTGACCCTCTCCAGCTTTATGAATTAAAAGGAAATATAATAAGGATTATCCGGATTCCGGCAGATAAGAAAGAGTCTAAAATATTAAGTGACACATTATGTAATAAACATTAACTGATCGAACTCGATGTGACAGCGGTGCAGAGAGGTAGAGCCGTGGATGCTGCCCGAGTACTCCCCCCTGCACACACACACATACAAGCTCCTGGAGGCTGCTGCTGACACAGAGCCGCTTCCGATCCCTGGAACCAGCGACAGGACGTCCTCAGCCGGCCGCCCACCCTTCTCCCCGGCGAAGATCGGCCCGGTAGCCGGCTGTGCACGCCCGTGCCCCCGCCCCGCTGGTCGGCCAGAGGAGCAGGCACCGCGGCGGGGCCGCCCCGCTCCCCCAGCCACCCCGCGGGGAGGAAGCGGCGACCGGCCGAGGCGGCGGTGGGAGCGGGGAAAAGCCCAGCACCGCTGCCTGAACTTGGCGCTTCCCCTTCCCTCAGCTCCAGCGCAGAGCGGCGGGAAGCGGAACCCTAGGCGCCCAGAACCCGCACTCACCTCGGCCCTCTCTGTCGCTGCGGGGCGGCCAGACGGCCGTTGTGTGTGTGGTGGGGGGTCACCGTGCGGCGCCTGCCCCGCCGCTCCTGCGCCTGTCACCGGGCGCCCGGGGAGGAGAGTCCCGCAGGGTAAATCCTCCGGGCGGCAGCGAGGACGGGCACCAGCCGCGTACCGCCCGCTCGTCGCGGCGGCCGCTGCCTCGCACCAAGTTGAGGCGCGGCCGCCGTTGCCGCTGCGCGGCCGGGCTGCCGGCGGCGGCCGCTACAGCCTCGGGGAACCGGCGCCTCCTCTCGCCGCCTCACTCCGCGGCCAGAGAAGGAGCACTGCTGCACCGCCGCCACCGCCGCCCCGGCCCCGCTCTTCCTGCGGCTGCCGGGAGCCGCGCTCCGGCCGCAGCGGCGCGGTCACACGGATCCCCACGGGGAAGCCTGCTTCCCCGCCGCCTCCTCCTCCCTCAGCGCCCGGGAGCCCTCCGCTGCAGCCCCGCGGCGGCGCCCGCTCCGCATGCCCCGTCACTCCGCGCACCGCCGCTGCTGCTACTGCCGCCGGCGGCGCCCCCACCCGAACCCCCCTCAGCGCCTCGCCTCCATCACCGGCGCGGAGGCGGCAGCGGCGGCGGGCGCAGGGAGAGGGGCGGCGACTGCCCGCCCCGGCGAGCGCGGGCACGTCCCCCGCCTGCCCGCGCCCCGCCCCGCCGCTACCCCGGATGTGTGTGTGTGGTGTGAGGGGAGAGGGGTCCGCACAGCGAAGTGCGCTGTACCCCTGTGCGGCAGTAGCTGCCCCCACTTGCGGGCCGAGGAGGCTGCTCGTTAAGGCTGGTCCGAGTCGGGTTCCGCTTCCACGCGGGTGGAAGCGGCTGTGCTTGCGTCCCCCTTAACACGCACACTAGTGTGGGTGGGGTGCGCGGTGCTCGGGCTGCCGGTGCGCGGCGGCCCGCGGGGACTGCGGTACGGGGTTGTGGGCAGTGAGCAGGTGTGGTGTGCTCCTGTGTCATCCCAGCTCCGCCTGCGCCCGCCGTACCTGCGCCCTAGAAGGAGGTCTGGCCTAGGAGGGCGTGCAGGAGCTGCGCCACTGAATCGACCTTGCTGCGCATTTCAGTGGGGGCCACCAGCATCAGCCCGTCCCGTCTCCTTGGTGGGTCACGGGTGGCTTTGGCGGAGCTTGTGTGCTGCGCACCATGGTGGACAGAAATGTTGCGTTGGGTTATTGGGCTGTAGCAAGCCTCCACTTGGCAGTGGACCCCGAGCAAGGCAGTGCAATGTGAGTGTAGGGCCCACTGCAGCATCAAAATACTAGACGTGGACAGAGGCTTGAATCACGTGATCTAGTGTGAGGACTCCCTGCCGGTGGCAGAGGGGTTGGAACTAGATAATCTTGAGGTCCTTTCCAAACCAATCCATTCTATGATTCTGGGTGCCCTATAACCATGTTTGTGTCCTAAGACCATTTAGTACAGTTAGAAGATCACTTTGTCGTCCCCCCCTAAAATATATTTTTGACACTTGAATTCTGGGAACTGTTTTATCTTTCTCTACTCCTATATTCAGCTTTTTAAAGTTTATAGATCAAAGTTTACATTCCCTCTTTAAAAAGTCTAACTAGCAAAGTTTCAGTGAAGAAAACACTGCGTTTCCTTGGCGGGTGAATCTCAAGTCTCTGAATGATGTGTAACTTTAAAGAGGTATTTGTTTACGGAACCCAAAAACCATGCTGTGCTCATTATAAACATATTTAACATGTTCCTTGGTAGAAAACCTATATTCTAAATAGAATTTAAACAGGGAAGTGAAAAAAATAGAAAAAGAAGGTGTGTAAACAAAGTTGGGTGAGTGCTGAGCACTGTCATGCTGACACCTTGCAATTTTGCTCATAATTCCATCTATTTCTGTCTTTAAAGATCTTTCTGTTCAGACACTGGCTGGTTCTAGTCCTTTACCCACCACACACTCGCAGCTGCCGCTAGCCCTGTGGTATGTTTGTCTAACCATAAGGCTGAGTTTTCACTCTGTTTGACACACACGCAGGTACCATTTGCTCTTGCCTCCCTCAGAAGTAACTTAAGACTTTTTTTAAGGGCACTTAGTTTTCCCAACCATTCCTTTGAGATACTTTTTCTTCAGACAAAACCAGTGAGTTCAGAATCCCTGTGTGCCCCCACAGATCTGTTGAGAACGAGTACTTAGTTTTCTAGGTAGAGTGCATACAGAATCCTGTTACTCCATACATTTTGATGTACGCGTAGTCTGACAGCCCTATACCTGCCTACTTTTGCAAGCATTAAAGAAGCTGTTTCAGGCTCAGCTTGTTTAGGCAGGAGAGTGCAGGCAGCAGCATGGTGCTTGTGCTTGGACTCCATCTACCTGTTGTCCCCTTGCTGAGAAGAGTCAAAAGTGCAGGATGGGTTCCTGAGGAGAGGAGACATCTGGCCAGGGTAAGCTCAAGATTAGACTAAAAGTGGCTTTGACTAATGTTGACTGAAATAGTTGGAATAAAAAACAGTTTGAAAAATGCTTAAAATTGTTGTCAGGTGACAGAGCAAACACATATGTAAAAATACCTGTGCATAAACAGTAGAACAAGGAGGCATCTTTGCCTGGTACAGGACTTGTGCATGCATTCATCTCCAACGAGCTGAATAGGATTTCTTGTGTGCTTAAACAACGTACATGTTTGAGCTTTGCTGCGCTGCTCAGCTGATACACTCACCAAGGGCTGTGTACTATGACAGGCAGCTTCTCCAGGAGAGGTAATGCACACCACTGCAAGAATTGTAGAGCTACCTTCATTTAGCATTTATAGGCTGAGGATTGAATACGTGTGTGTTTATACACATCAAATAATATGAGAAGTGTCAGGCTTTCCTATGCCAAAAATGTGTGGTTTCAGTTTACGCTAAAAAGTTTTAGCAAGAATGATCTATTGTTTGCAAGCAGTTTACTGTATGCAAGCAGCTTAAAACTTGTTCCATTATGATTGATGGTGCCGTAGAATGTATCCCAAACCCCTCTGGTGGAATGTCTTTATGACACGTCGATTATCTATTCTATTGCATTGCAACCGAGTCCAGGAAACTCACTTAGCAAAAATGTTATCAGTTTCATGAAAAGAAGAAGTCAGCGTGAGACATCTAGATACAGCCAAAGACACTTTCAGAAGTGATATGAACTCACTAAACCATGTAGGAAAAAAAAAAAAAAAAAAAAGTAATTTTGGAGTAAGTGTACTTTCAAAAATGTAGTCTATAATTTAAGGACCAAGTTTATGGCATGTGTATTAGGAGAAGTACATTGAGATTCAGGTTTATGGCTTGTGGAGCACTACTAAGTCAACTTCATAAAATTATTATTGGAGGGATCTTTTAAAATACATACATCTTCAAGTCATGGCAACAAATAAATAGATTTTTTAAATCTGTGGATGGTTTGTAATTACAGTCAATGTTATCCTTCTGATTGTCCTGGAGGGGAGAAAGGGAAAAATAAAGGATTTTTCTTGCTTTGGTTACATGTTTGTCCAAACTGTGCCACCACTCTGATGTGCCCAGAACCTTGCAAAATGCCAGGTCAGGGGAGAATAGTGCCTGGAGAGGGAAAACCCCCTGTGTAATTTTTACTGTAGCAGGCACTCATGGGTGCAGTCTCTCTCCTACACCAGCAGCCCACCTACAGCTGCAGGGAGATGAACTGGCCAAGACAAATGCCAAAGCTGCCAGGCTTGGGGCAAATGAGGAATTGGAGTTCAGGCTACCTGCAAGGTAAACAGAGGCATGAGGGGCCAGATCCCACAGACAGGGTATGTGTCACCATCATTCATGTCAGCAACATGGCTTAGGTCCATGAGGACAACAGCCAGCAGCAGCCTTGCCAAAGAATCCTCACAGAACCGGGATTAAAACGTTCCCCAGCTGAAGCAGGTCACTGTGTCAGGGTTTGGCAGTTTGCTGCACTGGAATAGGAAGCAGCATCCCATCTGAACTGAATGCAAACAAGCAGTACCTTGGTGGAGGTCATTTTGCGCTCAGTATTTAAATGGTGTTTTTAAAAGAAAACCTCAGAAATAAAAAGTATACTTATGTGCCAGATACAGTCTGCTTTGTAAAAAGAAAGAAATATGTAAATGTCTTCACATCAACTTTGGGGAAGTGTCTGTCCCACCAGAGCTAATTGCCAATGAAGAAATTGGCCTTTATTGTTGAGGTTGTTACAAAGGGCATCATAAACTAACTTTACTACAGAAAATGTTGAGCTGTATTTGCATTTTTTTCCATCACATTGTCTTTGTTTTACAAGCTGTCTGCAATAGTTGTTCTTGGAAGGTCTCCAACAAAGCATTCTCTTTGGGGCATCTAACTGCAAATAAGATTAAAGCTTAATATGTCTGGTAATCAGTTTTCTTTTAAAGAGCACAATTTGATTTCTTATGGTCAGCTGGGATCCCACATATCTCTTCTGTTTTTCAACTTGCTGCTCTAAATAACCCAGAAAGGCAGTTTGCCAACAGATGTCCTTTCACCACTTTTCCTGAATTGGAGTGTCATCTGAGAGGTAGTCATACATGGCTTCTATTCCAGAATCCAAGACTTCTCTCTATTAAATGCAGCTTTGTTTTTCCCTCCAGCCTGGGCAAGAGCAAAGCACTTTATGCCCTCCATTTGTTCTGGTGACATGCAATGAATAATGATGGGTAAAGCTCGTTTGCTCAAAATGAGCAAACAGAAGCAGGTAATCTCTGTAACTCCTCGCTATACTACTGTTTGATCCAAGAGAGGTGCAGCTGCACTGGGAGAATTGTTCTTAATAACAGTAAAAATACCCTTTGAGGAAATGGCAAGTAAGAAAGAGAGAGCACCACGAGAACTTGACTGTCTTTGATGAACCTGATCCCACCCCCCAGCTCATCTGATCTCACCTCACTTGTCAGGGTGGGAGAAAGAAACAGCTGGACTCTCTACTGGTACCCTGGAGGGAAGGGTAGAACACCTTCTTATCTGCCGGGGTACAAGGGTTCCAGCACTTTCACTTCCCCTGGATGCTCCCTGAGCCCATGACTGCACAGCTCTTTTCTGCTTTACTCCTTTGCTGGAGAGGAGTAAGAGGGAGAACAGCCCTCCTTTACCCCATTCCTTCCCCTATATTGGACTGCAACTAGGATGCTGTCCTATATCTGTGGAGAAAGTTTAAGGACAGAGAAACAGCAAGACTGGACCAGAAAAACTGGACTGGGTAACCCTAACCCTACGGATACCATGTGAGTTTGACAACCAAACAGTTATTGGGTCATTTGGTACCAAATGCAAGCTGTAATCGCAGCCACACTGTATTACTGCTATCTATGCTGCACAATTGTTCTATAGAAGGGTCAGGAGTGGCAGGAGACCACGAATCTTAAAGAAAGAGTTTGGTAAAAGAGAATGCTCTTGCACTTTCTTTTTTCAGTATTCCTAAAATGCATCTTGACTGATACCTATACTTATCCTACTGGGCATATGGAGCAAACCACTGGCGGCTTCCTCATCAGAAGTTAGTTTCTTAAATCCCATTCCTTAATTTTAACTTCTGTTAACTCTCCTATTGAAAACAAGCTTTAGAACAACATCAGAGCATAAAGATATTCATCAGTTTGGTTGTCAGAGGTCCAAAATGATTTAAACTCAGTTTGCCAAGGAAGGAGGTTGCTTCTAGATATAAACATTTCAAAGAATGTAAACACCAGTTTTCAAAATGTTGGTAAAAGGCTTTGGCAGGTATGAAAGTGCTTCTGTTTCCATCTACATTAAACCTGGAGCATATTCATCATTCTTACACAGCCTGTTGTTATTCCATATGTCGTAATTTGTTTTGATACTTATTCTAAGTTCTGTTACAGGAAAAAAGAAGAGTGCCGTGTTTCTAGGATTCTTCTGTCTCAGCAATGACATGGTTCAATATATGACAAATCGATATATTACAAAATACTTAATTCACAACTACAAAATGTGGATGCTTAAATCACAAGAGAGAAATAACTGTTACACTTCAGTCAAATAGAAATGTGACCGCAAGGACTGAGGATTTATCACAAACAGCTCTAGCCTTTACAGAGTGAAAGTGACTGGTCTCATTCTGGAGGAAATATGAATGAGCTTTCTCCCAAGAAAAATAGAAGTGGCCTGAGGGCAACATAAAGGTGCAGTAAACCTCTGAAAGATGAAGTCTCTATATTTACCGGCGTAGCTTTGTTATGGATAAGCAAAGACAAGATATAATTTTATGTATCCATTTGAAAGTTCATAAGCCTAGTTAAAGCAACTTTTCTCAAGCAGTCTTAAAAATAACAGTAAAACTAGCAACTAATATGTTTGCCTGATAAACTGTCATGTCTGCATGATAGTAAGTTCTGTCTAACACCATTCATTCTCTCTGCAGATGGGATCCCAGTGTTCCTATTTCAGCAGGATGTTTTTGTCACCGACTTAAAAACAATAAGCTATTAAAGTGAAAGCAGATACTAAATGTTTTCACATAAAAGCCTGTCACAGATTTCTCACCCAAATCTATCCTTCCATCTATCCTTCGCTATTTACCATTGCTGTTAACGCAGAGGGTCAGCAATATAATTTGTTGCCAAATGTGAAACAAGGCAATTTTTATGGGGTGCCGGAGGCCACTTGGAAACCAATTGCTTGGAGGAGAAAGTACCTTCTGAAAAGGAACCGTAAAAATGGCATCCAAGGGTTTCAACTTTGTACTTTAAAGGCTCCTTTAGTAAATAGGCTCTGTCTATCATATATAAAAGAGCAAAGGAGAGAAAGAGGGCTTCCCACAGACAGGTCTGCAAAACAAAGGTACCTTCTGCTCCACGCATCATAGACTAACCACAGTAAAAAGGCTGAATTCATCAGTGTAGAGATACACTGCATCATTAAATTATGCGTTCAGTGACAACTGTATAGTCCATTTGCCTTCAGCAGGTTTCTAATGGAAGCAATGGTTGGAACTTAATAAACAGTTGTGTTAGAACAGCACTATTTGTTATATACATGGCGTGTGAAGAATAAGCAGCAGAAGAAAGCAGGAACATTTCTTTTTAGTTACAAGCATCAGAAGAAATTACTGGCAGGTAAAGGAAGTGGACTGATGTGATGAAAATACACTAACTACCACTCACTTTTCAGGTAGAACAAGCCTTTCCCATTAGTCCCTACCATGAAGTGTGTGTTGATTAGCATTCCTGCATATTATTTCCAGTCAGAGGACTCCACCCATAATCTAGATTCCAATTTTATTGCCCAATTAAGGTTTTAAAATGGCCAACACAAACTGCAATTCAATGTTGTAATTACGTCTAGGGCTTACCTCAATGACACTGCAAACAAGCCACGCCTGCACGAAGGGATGATTTGGGTTAGACCAAAGGTCTGTCTAGCTTCATATCCTGTCTCTGACACCTGCCAAAGTGGGTACCCAGGAAAAGATTACAAGGCCCACTACAAATACATGAGGGCACCTCCCCAGCTTCCAGCTGAACTCAGGTCAATTTCTCTTTTCAATACAAAGGTGATTTGCAGTTCGCTTATTTTCTGCAATTTGCAGAAGTCCACAGAGGCAATAGTCCTGAAGGTCATCTTCAGCTAGGTCTCTCCTTAAGTATGTGCTTAATTGAAATGTACTGGCAGTACAGAAGTGCTGCAGGTGAGCTTTGTAGACATGCAAGTGGCTGGCAAAAGCAACAGACAAGTATCACCTCTAAGTCTTCATTCAGTTTCTCCCTTATGATCTGTCCCAGACCATAGGAATTCACATACTTTTCCTAAGGTTTTGATTTCTGGATCCAGGGGACAACATGGAGGGTGTATGTGTGTGTGTCAAATAATTTATCCAAAGTATAAAGAGGCTTTCTTTAAAATCAAGGAATAATCCATCACTCAGACTTCTTTGCTAACAATTTTCAAGCATTAGGAAATTCTCTAACATTCTTACAGCTCCATTCTTATTCTTAAATCCTTCTACCCCACAATCTCAAAGTATATGCAAACATAAAATGCTTCACCCAGGATACATTTGAGTAATAGGGGCATACTAACAAGTTTTCTTCTATCTTGCTGCACAGCAGTGATTTTTGATAGGAGTGCATTCACTGCCTTTCTTCCAGGTTTGCACTGTTTTCAGACAAGGTGGATAAAAATCTCTGTCTGGAGCTGTTTTAATGCTTACTGCCCAGTTCCTAAATCCTGCACCATAACCAAGTACACTGGCTGAGCAGGAGCCTAGCATGGAGGGATTAGAGGAAAAAGAATCCAGCACCTCCAGGTAGTACTTGGCAGCTGCTATTTCAGCCCTAGAGCTACAGCGGCTGCCACAGCCAAAGCAGCGCTGCTTGGAACAGACAAAATATGCAAGATCTGCCTGTATTGTTGATCTCCTTCCCACCTCACAGTTTGCCTGCATTTTTTAATTCTTCCTTTATGCCATGCAAACAGTTCTACTTGGAGAGTAATTTTGTACATCTAGGAGAAAGATTATGTTTTCATCCCTATTACGCAGTGCAGCCACAGAAACCTCCCCTCCTTTCTCCCATCCCCACCCAAATATTATGTTGTTAAACTAAAAATAAGTCTCATTATTTTTTGGATATATGCTGAGAAATCCTAGCACAGGTGGGTAGTACAGAAAGATTATTGCATCTAATGTAACAAGCATGGAGACTCTGCGAGCAATGAGCTATACACTTAAGAGGAGATGAGAAAAAGATGGCATATAGTCTAGAAGCAGCACAGCATCATCAAATTCATGTATTTAATTTTGTATTACTCTATTTTCATACCTTCATTTTCTTCCAGTCTTTTCTAAAAAAAGAGGCTTAACTCTCCAGAGTGCCATTTCTGAGATGGTTTCCCATGATGCAAAAGGGAAAAGTCTATGAGATTTCCAGTGTAAGCGAGGAGCAGACGTGTGTGAGCAGAGCTCAGTAAGTAGGTATTTCCACAGACCTTAGATAAAGTACTTAGTACAATGTCCAAATACCACAAGTTCCAGTGGGATCTCGAAGCTTGCTATGGAAAAGAGACAATGGCAGAATGTCAAAGACAGGGAAAGAATGTGACGTTTCCTTTTTAACTTTCAAACTCCAATGACCTTTGTGTGAATCTGTCAGTCTGATGAAGTCACCAGCAAGACACAGCGTGTGGCAGTGGGTGTGGAAGGTAATATAGTACCTTCTTGGGGTTATAAACTGCATTCCAGTTACCTGGTACTAATCCTGGGACTAACCAGTTCATCAGAGCCAAGAGTAAGCACAATATCATCATTTCCAAAATGCTGGTTTACATTTGCACCTTTACAACCAAACAACATCTTGCTTTTTTGTCTACTTATCTGAAGGTACATAAGATATGAGTATTATTAAATATTGGGAACACTGGCACTGTGGTCAGTGCAAGCTTTAGGTGAGTAAACACGTTGTACATCTAACACACTCTTAACCCGAGGTTCTCAGGGCTTTTGCTGATACAACTGTCTCAGTCCCATTGTTGATAGATGAACAGGTTCACTTACACCAAGGCCAAGAGACACCACACACTATGCTAACTAAACTTCATGTGACCCTGTAACCTAAGTAAGGTTACCCCTGCTCTTTGGGAGGCAGACCCAGGTCTTGTCTCAGGCTGCAACGCAAGTCAGTGACATAGTGCCAAAAAGATTCAAGGTCTTGCCTCCCTTCCCATTCCTGTGCTTCATTATTAAGTTGTGCTCCTATTTTGTTACATGTGTCTCACTTTTCACTAGAGCATATCATGGTTTAGCACAGTTTTTAACAGTAAAACTTACTTTATGATTTGAAATATCCTTATTTGGATAAAAAGAAGTCTTTGGATAAAAAGAAGACTTTGGATAAAGAGAAAAGCGTTTTCTTCAAAGAAACACTCTGTCTTGCAAAGTAAGTGTTAAGTCCTCTAGCTGAAAGACTATTTATGGTTTGCATAGTTATTCTTTCAGGGGGTGACATCATCCGCAGCACATGCATATCTCAGAACACTAAATTATTCTCCCTGAAAATTCCTTTCATTACTCTCAGATTGTTAAACATCACCTAGTGGCAAATTGGTAACTGATGTCCGTGGTTTGAAATGGATTTGCATGCTTATTTCTTTTGTTACTCACAGGGGTCTCTTACCTTTTGTGTCTACAGTAGAATGAATGATGTAAACATTTTAGAATGCAGGTAATAAATTATGCTAGCCTATTTGCCTTTTTCTAAACCTGTACTTACTTTTTAAAAACGGCTTTTTGTATTGCAAACAATATATATTCACACAGTTCCACATCCTCTGGTATTATCTCAGCTGCAAAATACATTTTTCTACCCAACCTCTGATGTGGGACTCCAGCCTTGTGTGCTGCCAACTCCTGCCCATAGCCACTCTGACTTTGCAAAGTAGTGACCTTTTGAAGTTAAGTTTTATTCATTCATTATCAGTACTCCACCTAGTTGAACAGTTATCAGTCTGCTCTGAGGCCTCTGAAAGCAAAAGGTTTAATCAGAGCCCCTCATTCAGTCTTTGGGAGTATTCTTCAGAAAGACAATACAGGCTTAAAATTGGTTTCTTGCAGGACCTCTGAGTGGCTGCTGTAAAGAATAATGAGACGGCATCGATACCATGAGGGGAATCACTTTAACCTGAAGAATGCCGGGATTCCCAAAAGCTGAATGGTGATGAAAGCAATTACCTGAAAGCACAGGCAATGTTTTGGTGTTTTTGCTGTTGCCTTTTCTTCCTGGCTTTTGGAGCTGTTTTTCTCTTAGTTCCAGCAGTAAAGCCAGCATCTGCAGCTTGCTGCTGTCTGCTCAGCTAAGCAAGTGGCAAGTATTACACTTTGTTATAGCGGATCAGGCCCTGAAACTGACCAGTACTGTCTGTCATGAATCAAATAATCTCCAAGGCATTTCTCCTATATATGACACAGTTATTTACTTCCATATAAATAATGTGTTCAGGCACAAAGTGCTCCACTGCTTCTAACACTCAAAGAGTGAGGAACTCTTGGTCACGTATTCAAACAGAAAAGGAAATGCCCCCCTTCCTAAATTTCTTCTAGCTGTGATGTCAACCAACCACAGTTTATATTTCTATCAAACAGGCAGGTTTTCCTTTCCTCATGTGTCCAATGTTGGGGTTTTTTTGGGCTATCATAGTTGCTCACCTTACTAAACCCCAAACAACAGACCCTGATGTTCTGAATGGCACCTTTATTAGGAATGTTGTTCTAGAAGCACTTCCCTGGAAATCTGGTTGAATTTTTAGATGAATACAGATATAGAGGTGAAGAAAGGAAACGTACAAAACTGATTATTTTTCTATTTGAAAACAAGTTTTCCTGCTGTTCTAGACAGATGGAGAGGAAAAAGATGATACTTAATGAGGTGGGACATATTGTACTTCTTGACAGCACTGCTGAGCCAGAATACCATTTTTTAACATGAAAACCAATGCAGTAGCTAATGTGCCTTTCAAATATGGTTTTAAAGTGAAAACCAATACACAAATCAACTTGTCTCACCTAATTTTCTCATAGCAATGATAGAATAGTTTGGATTTATTGCCTACATTTGTATTTATTACTTCTCTGTCTTCCTCCCATTTCCTACCCCACTTTTTTTCCCCAAAGAGAAAATTAATAGATGCTAGCAAAGTAACCCCTTAAGATAAAAATACCTAAGAAACCATACACAATTTTCCATTAACTCTTTCTAAGCATGCTGCTAAGGACTATGGCCATGCACTGTAACCCTCATACTGAGCTCTGGCCAGCATGGGACATCGTTTTACACCACTGGAATAGAAATGCGGTTCTAACAAAATCAGAAAGCTTACAAAGTTTATAAACTTATAAAATCTAGAAATTCTCTGCTGCAAGGTTAAATTATCCTCTGCTCTGAAGCTAAAGATTGAAACCATCTGGGAAGAAAAAAAATGATGTGTCAATTATCTAAAATGAGCTTGTGCTTTAGATGTAACTTAATCATAAATATATAGTCAGACCACATTAATTCTACTGAGCAAATCCAGCCTCCAGGAAGCTTATTTTAGGCATGTGATTTGGGAAGCATGCAGAAGAGGAGGCTCATCCGGGGCTGGTGCAGTCAGTTGGAAAAATGCTGTTAACTGGAATGGATTTTGAGAGGACCCCGATGGGTAACTGTCAGATACCTTTGGCTGTCAGCAGAGTTAACAAAAGCTGTGGTTTTCTACACTTACTCCTAGCCACACAGAAGCCAGAGTTACCTTGACTATCAGCATCCATCTCTAGGTTGGTGTGTTTACTAACTGAAGCCTACAGTCCTTCCCCTCTCAAAGATCCCAATGGCTGTAAAAGTCTTTTTCCAATTAAGGCCAAATCAGACAACCCCTGCAGTTGCACTCAGAAATGCAGCTTCTGAAATTTCACAAAGCCAATTCAGATTCTTCAAATGTAATTTTGGAATAATTCTAATTTAATTGTTGTCTTTTGCCTCAGAGTTTTTGTGTCTATGTGTTTGAATTACCATTTTCAAGCCAAAAACTAAAAGCATTTTGCTGCAAGTAACAGTAGATGTTAACGTAAGAGCTAATGGAGATTGTGCGTACCACTGAATAAGGCACAAAGGAAAATAACAGCCCCAAAGAATTTACCGTCTAAGGGCTCATTAAATTCAGTGGGACTACTTCCAAGATTAAATGAACACTTCTGGGTTAAGTATTTGTGAGATCAGTTTCATTTTGCAGACATAAGATACAAAATTGCCCCTTGAGACTGGGAGAATAATTCTACATAACAGAAGGCATGTTCTCACTCTCATTATACTCTATAGCAAAACTTTAATGATAGTAGTAAAGCCCTCTGAAGTGCTTTTTACATGCACTCACACACACACTTCTCTATATGCATATAGTTTTATCTTTTTTTAATATGTATGTATGTGTCTGTGTATGCATATGTGACTTCCAGTTGCATAAATATTAAAATTTATGTTCATATATATTAAAATCCAATCTATCAGTGCTGTATAGCACATAAGAATATGTAAGCTAACAAAGCAAGGGGGCAGTTAGAAGTCAGAAAGGCTTTCATACAGGTTGCAACTTCATTCTCATAAGACATTAGAGGTTCTAATTCCCATTTTACAGTCACACAATCTTCTTGAGTATATGAAGTAACTCCCGTTTCAGGAGAAATTCTAGCTCTTGCTATGGTCAATGGAGAGTTTTCCTCTGCTTTCAAGAGGAATCAGCCCAGGCCTTGCTTCATCCAAACAGAAACCATTCAGCAAGACTATGATGTCACTGCTGATTGAGAAGTTGGGTCTTGTAGTTACGTATTTTAAGGCACTGGATAATTCATAATCACTAATAAAGGAAAGCAAAAAAAAAACAAAAAAATAAAACACAAACCAAAACCAACCAAGCAAACAAAAAACCCACCCACCCAAACCTATTTCTTATATAGATTGTTTCAGATGTAGCAAAATTCACTCTTCCCAACCTATGGTACAATTTTAAACAATCAGTTAAGA
Source organism: Amazona ochrocephala (assembly GCA_039720435.1). Lineage (NCBI taxonomy): Eukaryota > Metazoa > Chordata > Aves > Psittaciformes > Psittacidae > Amazona > Amazona ochrocephala. The sequence continues at coordinate 71,420,453 of CM077876.1, read as the reverse complement.
GCTGTATGAAAGTGAGAAAGTGGATATTGACCGCTGCTTTGGGATTAGGCAGGTTAACATCATGGCAAGATAGAAAGAATTAAACCTAAAAATTACAAGGGATTCTGATCTGCAGGAAAACCCCTACATCTCACTGTGCTGTTCAAAGTAGTTGCTGATATTAATACTGAATTCCTACCAGGTTGGTTTTTTATTAGTTTTAATACTAAATTGGGATTTATGCAAACATTCCTGAAAAAGGATGAACTTATTATATCTTTTTAAGTAGGAGATTGAAAAGTGCCTACCCGCCTACAAAATCATCATTGCTCCATCAGTTAAAATTACATCCCATATTGCTCTCATTTAATCAAAAGCCAATCTTTTTAAGTTATTAAAAAGAATTGGCTTATTGACATCAGCTAATACTGACATTAAACAAAAGAACAAACAAAAAAATTAATAGCTCATCCAAAAATTAAGGCAAGTGTGAAAAGGAAAAAATGTTTTAGTTGAATTGGAGTAGCCTCTTTTCTACAAGAAATAAAGAGCAAATATTGGCAATTTTCAATGAGCGCTGGCAGAGCGCACATTAAGAACATCATTTAAGATTTCATCATAGTAAAAGTATGATAGCATCAATATTTTAGTTTTTGCAACATCTGTTTACAGTCATGATTTTTCTTCTGAAGTACTATAAATTGGCAATTGTTTATCTACAGTAATGGACTCAATTACTGCTACCCCAGATTATGCAATGAGCATATTCAGTAACTGAGATAATTAAGAGATAAACATATACTTTGAGCTACAGTAAAGCTTTGCCAGCATTAATTCTGCCAAATTAGAAGACACACATTGCAATGTCACTTACTTGCACTTCATTTTTCAATACTTCATCCTTCACTATTCACTTCTGTAATGCTCATGTATTACTGCTTTGAAAATAATTAAAATTATGGTCTGACCACATGCAGTTTGAAGAAATCAGTGCATGTCCTTCAACACTACACAGAAACACATACATGCCAGATAACACAGTTATGCAGCATTGGAGAAACCACTACATGCAAACCTACACATATTACAAACATCAGTGCACTAAGTAAAATTTTGATAGACAGATTCACAGAGCCTTGGATGGCATGGTTTAGTGGGAGGTGTCCTTGCCCATTGCACGGGGGTTGGAACTAGATGAACTTAAGGTCCTTTCCAACCCTAACAATTCTATGATTCTATGATTCTGACTGCACAAAGATGTGTACTCTACAGGCTTACATTGCAGAAATAGATTTTTTTTTTTACAAGTCTCCCTCAAAATCTCAATTTAACCACTATCATTTGTCTCCAGCCTTTAAATCTGTCAGGAATATTCTTTATTTCCATTAATTTTTTTTAATTGTATTTTTTGTAGGACAAATACTTAAGTTGATGATGTTTGAAGGCCTGATCCTCCTTAACTTTATTAAATCCATTGGATGAAAAAGAAATGCTTCATACCATCAAACTTGCATTATCTGACATCTCTTAGAACTTGCTAATTGGGAGAGACAAAACGTCACTGCAGATTAATGCACCTTCTTTCACTCTGAGCACCTGAGTTGAATCTAATCTGCACAAAAGTGACTAAAAATCAATCTATCTAATCTGACAGTGGTGGAATGATTAGATGTAATTATATGCATTCTCAGATCCTTAGCTGGAGAAGACAGATTCCTTGGAACCTTTCAAGAGAGGAATTTAAATGATAGGTAGGGTTGGTTTTTTTTTAATTAAAATCTTTCAGAAAACATTTGCTTTCAGTCATGGAAGATGAAAGGTGATCAAGCCAATATCTCCTGTTCTTATCAGCCCTTAATATTTGCTACAGGAAACAACACACCTCCATGCCAGACATGCGTTGGAGGAAGGAAGGAATTGGGGGAAGGGTAAAAACTTTGAAAAGTACTCAGATGAGCCATTTTTAATAACCCCAAAACGTGCATTACATTTTTAATGATGGTCTTCTCTTCATTAAAGGAACAGAGATCTTTAGCTTGTGCATACAATGAAATAATTAGTAAAATTCCTCATTTGCAAAGGACTGTCTATATCCACCTAATGCAAGCAAGTAAACTCATCCCTTTTGCCAGACTTCTACGTGACCAGGACAGCATAACCCCAGTTTAAAGATACTTTCTCTTCTTCCTCTCTCTCAAGTTTGCTGAGCCATATTCAACTACAGAGTAAGAAATAAAAAAGACACTACAACAGGCTGCCACCTATTTTATGTCAACAATCTCAGCAATAACACAACACTAAACAGTGCTGAAATAAAAAAATCTAATTTGCTTAAATACTAATCATGGCTATTGAAAATATTCAAATGGATTTGCACATTTTTTACTGTATAACATGACATCCTCAGCAGCACACAGTTAAGAATGTTCTTCCTCAAAATCTTTCTTCAAGTGGTAAAATACATCCATTCATGATTACAGTATTCCAAAAATGAAGACACAGATGATGAAATCATTGTATTCTAATCATTGCATTCTTCCACAGCAAGTCTATGCATCAGAACTAGGAACTTAATACTGCGATTAAACTGACAAATTTGTATTTGGTGAAAAGAATAGTTTCTCCCATACAAGAGAATCACACTGTTTGCTACTACTGTTGTATTTTTATACCCACAAGCAATGGACAGCGAAAATCCAGTTGATGCAATCTACCCAGAAAGATTAAGGAAGCTAAGTACCTCCCCAAAATAATGTTCTTACACAGATAGAGAACTTGTAAAAAAATTGAATATAACCACCTAAAAGAGTTATGGAAGTAAACAGTCCTCAGAAAGATCTGTCCTGGGACTCGTGCTGGTCATTGTATTTATAAGCAAGTTGGAAAAGGGGTGTAGCAAGGTGGAAAAAGTTGCTGGTGCTACTTCATTATTTATGGTAATGAAGGCAAGGACTCATAATGGAGAACTATACACAGACCTTATGTGACTTAGCAATTAGGCAATAAACCAGCACAGGAAATTCAATATAGGTAAACATAAAAAGATACACAGGAGAATAAAGCTGTCCAAATTTCAAATACACAGTGAGTCAACTGGTATTACTCAGGAAAAGAGACCTTGAGGTTAAGACACACAGATTATGGAAACATAAACTTAGTGCTCAGCAATAGTCAGAAAATCACTTATTCAAAAAGGAACTGAGAATAAAACAGAGAACATCTCTTTGCTACTTATACAGTGACTGCATCTTAAACACTGCATGCAGGTCTTTCCCTCCATCTGAAATGATGTAGAGGTGAAAATGTTCCAGACAGGGAAACAAGGAGAATCTAAGCATCATCTTCCATATAAGAAATAGGTAAGTAAGCTAGAAGCCTTGAGTCTAGCAACAGGAATTTTTAAGTTTGAATAAGGTAAAGGCCTATAAAGTATTTAGTGGCAATGGAGAAGATGTGTGTTTATTGTCTCTCCAAAAAACAAGAGCCAAAAAACAACAAATGAAGCTAGAAGGGAATCAGGTTCAAAACAGAGAAAGGTGGCTTTTCACACAGGTGATTCAGCCATAGTAACTTCTGTTTGTGAGATACCATGAACACCAACAGCTCAGACTTGTTCAAGAAGCACTGAGCAAATTCATAGAATTGAAATCTCCAAGAGCAACTAAATATATGCACAGAAACCATCTACAGAACAAGTATTGTCCTGTGTAGCTGGCCTGTTAGTAGAGTCTTCCCCACACTTTCAGGTCCCGCTGAGGATGGTGTGCTGGGTTAAACCATCTGACCCTGTACAGCCAGCCTCACATTCTCATTTCTCTGTGTGAAAGCACATGCCTTTCACAAATAACAATGGAATTGATGCAATCACAGAAAACAGAACTGGGAAAATTCTTGAGAGGTCATCTCATCTACTCTCCTGTCTCTTGGTAGCATCAGCTGCGTGTGACCTTCTGTGGGAGATGTCTAACCTGTTTTTCAGAACCTTCAAAAGCAAGCTATTCTAGTGAGAAGCTGGCCTTCTCTGAAAAAAGCTCTTTGTAATACAACCAAAATCATCCTTGCTGCAAAGTTAATCCTTTTATTTCTTCATCGTTACAGACACGGAGAGAGATGGTCCCTCTCTCCTTGCACTGGTTTTCATGCCCTTGGACTTGTCTACCAAAACCTAGAAAACAAAACCCAAGCCCTCCCAATTTGTAGTCAATCATTGAAAGAAAAAATGCAAACATCACCACAACCACCCTCCCAGTACCAAAACTCCTCTACATATTACCCACTTGAGTGCAGCACAGAAAGTAACAAAATAGAGTCTTCTAGTCAGGTTAGTAGAAAAAAAAAAAAAAGAATAAAAATGTGTGGAGTAGGGTTAGTGCATAAAGAATGGCCTCTACTGCTCAGTAAATTGAGTTCACCTACAATGAGAGCAGACAACAGTTCTTCCTTTTCTGCATATATCTCCTCCACCTCCTTTCTCCTCCTTAATGCCCAAATTCTCAAGCATTCTTCACAGATCATGCTTCCTAGACCTCAGAACATCGTCTAATTCGCCTTGAGAAAGATAGGAAAGGTTTGGAGAGAGTCCAGAAGTATAATGCCCAAAGCTAGACATAGCACTCAAATTGAACCTAACCAAAGCTTTGACAAGTGATTACAACATGCACCTTGCAGACTTCCTGCTTGTGTGATGCCTGTTTCACAGCACTGTAATACTGCTGATTCACATTTAGCTTATAATTTACCCAGGTTCTGCAATGCCTTCTACTGTAACTTTTACCCACTCATTTTTACTCCAGTCCATGACTTACATAGTTCCAATTATTTTCTGTGTTTTTTGTTGTGTCTTGTAGACAGACACTTTTTACTGAAAAAGAGATGATCTTTTTTAGGAATGTCACAAAAATTACACTGATGCTAAGCACTATGGATTTGCTTCTTTTGGTCACCTCACATGGACTCCAGGGATTTTTCAGAATCAACAGACAAGACTCATAAAAATCATTGGCTGTAGAGATAAACTATGAATTTGTACCTGTCTGTGCTGGTTTCTATCTATCTATCTATCTATCTATCTATCTATCTATCTATCTACAATATATATATTTATATATGCTTTACAAAAACAAACCCCAACTTTTCTCTAAATTCTAATCTCATGCTCTAACTACAGTTTGCACTTGGATTGGGAGAATCTTCAAATTCAGTTAGGGTGGTTATTGCCTATTCCATCCTAGCAGAGCAGAGACCTTGGCTAAGACACTGTGGTTTACCTTGCACTTGAATTCCTAGTTTGCATATGGAAAACAAGAAAAAGGTGAGACTGGCAAATTACCAGGAAAGTCAAGATGCCGTCAAGAAGGTGTCACATATTGGTTGTGCTCTGCATCATCATCTTTTTTTTTTTTTGGGGGGGGGGGGGAGGGGAAGAGGTGTTGCATCGAGAAAATAATAGTGAGAAAGCTGTAATATTCACAGATGGCCCACTAGTACAAATAATGTTGACAGTATTAACTTACTCAAATTTATATCCTAATTGCACTAAAATATCACAGCCTTAATCTACAGGCAAATGTGGAATTACTATAGAACTAAAAGTGCTGTAGCACTGGAAGACTTGCTCTAACAAGCGAAGATGTATAAGCTAATCCCTGTGAGCAGTTTATTAAGTGACTTCAACCCCTGTTCTGTTGAGTAATTCAATGGGACACTTTAATTTCTGTGAATTTATTCTTTATTTAAAATTATTAATAAATTAATTCTATGACCATGCTCAGTCTCCAGATTGCTCACAAACTATTTGCCATTCCACAGAGCTCTTATATTCATAAATCAGATTACTTACTCAGCTAATCCACATTTTTTGCAGTCTACAAACCTACAGCGTTTTCAAGGTGGTTACTGTATTAAAGATTATGCAAATTAGTATCATGGCATTTTTATCTTTCTCAGCTGAGCATTTCAGAAATCAAGAACTTGTTCACATGAATAACTGCGGAAAACATTCATCAGAATCTGAATGCAAAGTAAATAGGGAAATTCTTAACCCATTTTCACTTTCAAAAAGATAAGATGAAATCTGGTATGATAAATTAATTCATAAATCTTTTCAGACAGTGGGTAAATATGTTAAATACTGCATAATAAATAATTATCCAGAATATAGAGAGTACAGGGTTCCATTAACTTCACAATGGCCAGTTTCTTCCTCTCACAGTAGACAACAGCGTAACGTTTGAAATCAAAGTCAAACACTACATGTCACTTGTTTTCCAGTGTAGAACTCTATTTCACCATAGCAAAATCTGTATTTAACCTAACATCTTGTGTTAGATTTCTGTTGCCTACACAGTATTTTGGTTAAACTTGCCAGACACAGCATGCACACAAATTTTGGTCAGAAGTCCACACTTCATGTAACAACATTGATAAGTGGCAAGCGTGCTGCCAGCCTAACTTTACTATTAGTAGCAAAAAAATTCAAATTAAGTACAACTAAACTGCAAACAGAACAGCACTCTGACTCCTCTCTTACTGCTCATTTCTGATGTGTCAAATTCATCACATTTTAAAATAAACTTAGAGAATGAGAGGCTACTAGGAAAATGGCACAAAAGACGTTTCTAAAGACCTGCTTCTCTTTTTGTGCTACTAAGAATACAGAAATGTCTTTTTCAAAACTTCTAACAGGAAGATTGCATTGAAAATTAGATATTTGATGTGTGCAGTAAAAAGGCCTTTAATATTACACAAGTAGTCTCCTTAATCCAAAGTTCAAATACCTATTTTAAAGGCACTTGGCATTATATTTAAACAAAGCTAGTGCAGCGCCTGCAGCTGCAAATTGCAGGGAACAAATGCAAATCACAAGAGTTCAAGCTGCAGGCTCTGAAAAGTCATCAAAGCCTCCAAGTACTTTTAAAGAAGAATGTACAGAATGCCACCAGACCTCACAAGCTACCCTGCAGGAATCCACTGCTTTTTACCTGATAGAACAGCGAAGCTAAGAACTTCATTCCTTTTTTTCTAGAGCCTCTATCAAAATGCAAATGACACCTGGTAGACACATACACAGCTTAAAAACAAAAGTTATTATTTTTTAAATAAAATGTAAGTCTTTAAAAGGTGTTAAAACCTTACAAATTATAACACAAATTGCATCTGTGCAATGCTGCTAAAGATGGCTGAATTAACAGAAAAGTTGTTTGATACAGCGGCCAGTCAATTGCACTGGTACAAATCACTATGTAACCATCACTAGACAATGTATCTCAACTGCTACAACTTCCTACATTGAGTTCAACCTACCATCTAGTAAAAAGTTATCCCCACTTTGCAGATACCAAAAGAAATGCAGAAGTAGGTTATGTAAGAAATTTAAAGCCTTCAGTTTAATTCAGTGGTATACAGAGGGATTATGTATATGCTCTCACACCATTTTGGATACTAAATCACTTTATAAACTTCAGCATGGCCAATGAGTGAAGCCACAGAGTTTCATTTTTAACCCCATTTTTCTGGTAGTACAGAAGTAAAAATAGTAGGAATGTTGAAAGCTTAACAGGCAGGTGAGATGTAAATTAGGTACTGAGACAGATTTAATTGCAAAGCTTGGAGCAGAATAAATTCACAGTTGCGGAGACTGGCTTTTCCTTTTGATGAAGCAGAAGAGTACCAATGTGTTTGGTCTGACAGCATCCAAGGCATTTGGTCCCACTCAGCCCGAATGTGGCAGTTGTAGGATGTCTCCCTGCAAGCAGCCACTCCCTGGGCCAGTTCACAGTACAGGTAGGAAGGGAGATGGCGCAACTCTCCACTCACTAGCAACCTGCTCCTGGGGCTGGGACAGGGAGCTGCTCTGATAAGGTGTGAGCTGCCCCAACACTTTTGGCCTATGGATCTTCACCAGCTGCCGCTGCACCTCTAGGTACACACTAGTGATGTTCATAATGGCAACATCTTTTTCCATTTCAGGCCAGTCCTTGCTGATGTGATGCCTCTCAGCCCACAGCAGAGCCCTTCCACAAGCCCCACAGCACATAGCAGCCTGCACAGGGGCCTTGCTCTCTACTCTGCCTTATCCTAATTCATGCTAAAGATCCTTCTGCTGGTTTTCCAAACATTTCCTGTTGTCATAATTTTCTTCCTCCATTAAGGAAAAAACAAAATAGAAAATCTTAAATTATCCTAATCATGAAGCACCCCCCACCCTTCATATGCACCAACAGCTTCACAATAATCCCCTCTGTGTGATGAGAAAACTATTGTTTGTGGACACTTTTGATCCAGTGAAAGTTAAAAAAAAAACAAACAACCTCACACAACAAAACCAAAACACCACCTCACAGTTCTGGGCTAGGAGCCTGAGATCTTCCCTAATTCAGAAGACTCCTGCATTTTTCCACACCTATTATCAAGAAAAGCACAAGCAGCCTTTCCAGTTCATTGACACTATTACTAACAGGCAGATGGGTGACTGCTCACATCAAAAAGCTTGTAGGGTTATTGCTGTATGGTATTTAATTTTCTTATTAGCCAGGCAGCATATAAAAATAGACACTGCAGTACTAATGAGGGAAAGGGTGTTCACCTCAAGCAAGGTTTAGAATAAGCAGCAGGAAAAGCCATGTCACACCAAGGCAGACTGGCAATTGCAATGTGTACTTCTTCAGGCAAGCCCTCGTCCATATGGCAAAGCGACTGCCTATTTACGCGTGTAACAGGAACCTAGCAAGATACATACGCACTTACTCACCAGAGCACCACCTCTCAATGTTCAGCAGGCTGGGTGTGGGCAGCCACTCAAGGAGCAGGGAGATGGCTGCCTTGCAACTCCACAGCCCTTCCCACATCCCTAATTCCATTACTCATCCCCTGCAGACACTCTCACCGTTTACATTGCCATTAATGGTATTTTCCAATAAGTTGTAGGCCTCCTGGGATTGTAAAGCATTTGGTACCATGTAAAACTGCATTGCATTTAATATTGCTGCAACACACATGGGCCTTGTGATCTCGTTTCGAGACAACTGATTGATAAAAATGGGTACAGATAAGAAAATGCCTGGGTAAATGCTATTTAAAAACTTTCACTGATGCAGCATGTTCATTCTCTGCATGACTTACATGCAACATCTACTCTGCAGCGGCATTAAAGTTGTTCCTCCCAGTAAAAACATTCCTATGATAAGGCACACTTTCTTTTTTGATCGGGCATGCTGGGAGCTGAGCACACAGTGTGTGCGTGGGAAATGGATGGGACCCAGCCCTGGGAATGAAAAAAGGCTGACTAAGATCAATGCTCTGAGCACACAGCACAGCACATTTGGCTTTGTCAGGGAACATGACTCCCCTGCAATTCCCAGTGTTCCTGCTAATTTCAAGCTCAGGTCACCATGCTGGGCATGTGACAGGAGGCTGTCACCTGAAACAGGCAGAAACACATACTGCATCGCAGGCAACAGCCAAAAACAATCACTGAGGGCAAACACAATCATGTTTACCAGTTGGCTTTGCAGGGCTGTTGGCAGCCCACACACTCAGACAGAAAGACAACAACGACCATTGGGGAGGAGAAGATGGGACTTGGATGTTTGTACAAGGCCTTGCTTACACCCCTGGAAAGCAAATCTTGTCCTGCTTTTCTGCCACATACACAGGTGCCTGGAACACAGCCTGGAAGTGTAGGCTTTTGTCTCCAGCTCTCTTTCAGGCCACCTTCAGAGCTTTTGTTTTACACAGCACTGCCTGGCACCCCTACTGTGACCAAGCTCAGCCCTCATTACAGCACTATCTATAAAAGTGACCTAATTTATATGCCTGCACATCAACTTGTTGGACCTCTGCCTCCTCACAGTGTACATGCTGGGGCAGGATCTCATATAGCTGCAGCTAGAAACCTAGTAGTGAGGCATTGTATAGAGGTGCCTCAAACAAATATGGTAATAAGTTGACCAGTATGTTGAATGCAGGTGTATGAAAGCATAAAGAAGCTAAAACCAGTTTTAACAGCCATCAAGCAGCTTGAGAACTATCTGCAACTCCTTATTGCCACCAACTTGTTCTCTGGGGTAGGGTATGAAACAGCACCAGACAGCAAGAGGACTGCAAAAAAACTTTGGAGTTCTGCCCGAATCATCACAAATCTATTTTGGCATGTTGCTCTGGCGCAAAATTACTCGAGTCCAGTAAAGGAAAAAAATTGCTGGACCAGGTCACTAGCCATGCCAAAACAGCATGGAAGCAAACAAATCTGTAGCAGTAGGAATTAACCAGAAAGACATTCACTAATCAGCTTTATTGAAAATAGTTGTATTTGCAAGTCTTTAATGACAACTGCAATTACTTGCAACTTGCATTTTAAAGGTGGTACAGTTTAAGTGTGGACAACCACACAGAACACTTACGGGTAGGCTTCTCTGAGCTCATTATCTCAGAACTGAGGGACAGGATTAAAACCAGCTGCAGGTTCTATCAAGGCAAATGGAAAAAGCTGACACATTTGGGACCCACAGACTCTCCTTGTGGTCTGAAAGTGGTGTGCATAAACTACCTCACTTTGAGGAGGTTTAAGACAGCAACTGCCTGCAAACACAGCAGTGTACTCCAGAGCTCAAGCTGTGCATGGGCTAGGTTCCACGTGTCCCAGACTACAGATTGCATTCATTCAGTTGAATCTTGCACAGCTTTTTAGTTTGCACTTCCCAAGTGACTGCACAGTGCAGATCTGAAAAGCCTCTGCAATACATGGGACTTGGTGAGAGCACCCTTCCCAGCCTTGCACACTTCCTATCTCTGACAGTTAGCAAAGCCCAAGCTCACCGCATTTTGTCACCTCCTACACTCGGGAGCACTAGGGCCAGGCTGCCAGACGAGGTGAGGCAAACTGAGCATAGAGGGGGACTGAGCTACCGCAAGCCCCGTGGGAGGCACACAGTAAGGCGGCAGGCAGCTTCCTGCGAGGTTCGCCCCCGCTGCTGAAGCACTGGTCTCACACACTCGTGGTGGAAAACCTTGCGAGTGGGGCCAAACCGCCATGACCTGCCCGAGAATGCTGAGGCCCTGGCACAGGGTGCCCAGAGAGGCTGGGGACGCCTCATCCCTGGCAGTGTTTAAGGCCAGGTTCGACGGGGCTTGAAGTAATTTGGTCTAGTGGAAGGTGTCTCTGTCCATGGCAGGGAGGTTAAAACTGGATGATCTTAAGACCCTTTGCAACGCAAACCATCCTATCATCCCTCCATGGCTAGTACCTTTACCCACACAGCCCAGACAGTAACAGCAACGCGAAGGTCGCGCCGCCCCTACTGCGCATGCACGTTCCGCCGCCCGGCGCGGGGAAGAAGCAAGCTCTCCCGGTTCCGCCCCGCCGGCGCGCTCAGCCCGGGCGTGGAGTTGGGGAGAAATGGCGAGTGTAATTCCCGCGGCGGCCTCCTCTCCCGCCGGCGGCTCATCCCGTACCAAGAAGCGCCCGGCGAGCCCGGGCACAGGCGGCGGCCCCGCCAAGAAAAAGAAAGCTACGGCGGCGCCAGGCGGCTCTCAGGTACTGAGGCGCGGGGCGGGCAGCGCGTGCGCGATGGCGGCGGCGGCCTTTCCCCTGCTCTCCTCTTCGCGCATGCTCCATTGCGATTGTCGTGCCGCGAGGGGGGCGGTGTAATCGTTAGCGGTTTCGTTACTGCCGCAGGCGCCGTCTCTCTCCCGAGGCCGGCCGGTAGCTGCTGGGACCCGGCGACTGGGTGTCTGCCTCAGAGCAGCGGGCCTCCGGCGGTTCCTTCATAGGCGTTTGGACGCCGAGGTTCAGGCTGCTTTCATCCTGCTGTAGTGAGGAGGCTGAGTGCCTTCCGTCTACTAGAGCTAGGGGCTAGCGCTCGGATGAGCTGCTAATTCTGTTGTATGAAGCTCAAATACAGTTTTGCATTATGGCCTTCTCCTCGTTGATCTGAGCAGACCTAAGAGTTATATGTGGAATGAAGACGTAACGTCAAAGCCTGAGTTTTGGGGAACAGGGCCAAGGGAGGGCTGTTAATGCGCGTTTCTCCAAACCACTACTCCTGCATTGTATGATGCTACAGTACGGCTCCACAGCCTCATCCCCACCTGATGACAACTGCCCCTTGATCATGAGGGAGCACCTCATGCTCCAAAATAAGTCCAGGAAGAGGGTCAGAGTAAGTGTGTATATGACAATTGTATAGACTTTGTATCCAAGTATGTCTTGGATTACTTTTAGAAAGATTTTGGTAGCTAAAAATAGGGTTGGAAAAAATGGTTGTTTTTTTCTTGTTATTCCTTCCAGAATGATTCTTCTCAGTAATGTTTTATGCACTACACCAGTAGCATACCTACAAAATATGCCCAACTGCAACTTAGGTTGCTCATTTTCACATGAGCCATCAGATCAGGGGAGCATTGCTGCATTTTTCATTAGGTCTTCTCTCCCTGGCCAATTAAAAGCCATTGTACACACGCTGGAGCAAAGGCTCAAACCCTTCCTGGTCCTGCATGGAGCTCTTGTAACGCTTGGTTTTCACCTTGTTACATAGTTCATAGCTCATTTTGCTTTCCTCCTGGGCTTATCCCTACTAGAAGGCTTGTGAACTGTAGTGCTGAATGTAACTGAGTTTTGGGGCACAAACTAACTAACTAACTGCACTGCAACTGTGGAAAGTTACTGTCTGGCATGATCAGGTTTGACAACTTTTGAAGGTCTGCTAGGGATAACAGTCTGGATTTTCCAATATGGAGAGGACTGCTGTGTGCATGTGTGTGTGTCTGTGTATGCAGATGTAAAACATGATATATATAATTTAAATGTGTATACAATATTTTATATTTAAAAAAAAAAATCCTCCAAACCCTTTAGCCTCTAAAACTGTCTTCTTAAGTTCACACCAAACTTATGCTTGTGGACAACTTGCAGTATTCTGAGACAATCCGTGATTTCTTACTCAAGCTGGGTTTTGGTAGTGTGTGATAAACAGTTTTTGTAATTCTTCTCACAAGTGATTTCAGTGCAGAAAGGAGTAATTTCTCAACATTATGTCCGAGTACGCATTCACTGACTTCAGCAGTGCAGATCAATCCCATAAGGAAAAGGAAAAAAAATGAGCCTCAGAAAATGTGTAATCTCAGGAATGGGCTAAGAAACAGGTCGTTGATCTTCTACCAATCACATTCAATGTTGCTGACTGGCTCTGGAGCAATCCAGTTCAAACAGAAATTAAATGGGGGCTTTGCATTTTTGGAGTGAGAAGCATTGATCATTGGGCAATTTCTTCTGCAAAAATCTCCAGAAGTCCTGATAAAGTCCTTAGCTAATTGCTGAGTAATGTACTCTTTCTGGATAAGGAAACCTGTGACACAGTGAAGCACTCAATAATTCTGGTCTGCTGAGCTATTCAGAATATAGACAGTCAACAAGCACTTAACACTATTTTATAACTTACCCAATCTTTAAGTGGCCAAGCCAACCAGGGACTAGGTCATCCATGAATTTTAAGTAGTTTTCCTAAATATGTTACATACCAAGTATCCAGTCATTGTGGGATTTTTCTTTTCTTTTATTTTTTTAACTCCAAACAAGGAACATTCATCTAGCAGTCTAATAGGCACGCACCTTTAATACATATCGCTTTCAGCACAGGTTTGCAGGTAGCTCTTGTTAGTCCTCTGGCTGTTCACTTTCCTAATTAAAACTTCTCATATTTTTTAACCCTTTGAATATTTTTAAATACTTTTTCTTAACCCTTTTGATATTTCGATATTAATTTCAGCCTGTCAGAAAACATATAAATTGTGCTGTTGCTCAGCACAAAATAGTTTCTAATTGAAATAAACACATTGTGAAACAGGGAAACAGTGAATTGTTTGCTCGGTTAACTCGCAAACTATAGGTAAAAGGATTCCTATGGAGAGGTTTGTAACTAATTTCAGGGGTCAGCTTGGGATCTGGGGACTCAGTTAACATCCTCATGATATTAACTAGTAACCTCTGCTGAGGACCTAGTGCCTGGCCTACGTGAAAATACACTTTGCATTGTGCCAGCTGTGAACTTACCCACATCTGTGGTTCCATCACTGTGAAATTACACAAAAAGGGGCTTTTGTAAGTTCCGCAAATCACATAGTTTGTTTTTCTTTTGCATGCTTTATGTCACAAGTGGCTCTCTCAGTGCTCGCCCTGATAGACATGCTGGTCTGGTAAAGCTGTAGATTTCAAAATGTATTTATTTTTTTATATATAACAAATTTGCTTAAGTATAGCCATGTAATCAAGTAGTTTGTGTAACTGTGTGTATCCTACAAGAAGCCACAATTATCACACAGCATGTAAATTTTTATAAACCCAATTTTGATTATGTTTCTCCAACAGATGAATTGCTGCTTTCTCCAAGATACACTTTAGGAATGTTACCAAAAAACATTCTTCATCATTTGTATGAGTTACCGACCCAAAGGTATTGAGTCATGTTTGTTTTGGAAGCATATTGCACACAGGCCTTGTCAGTCATGTCTGCAGAAGGAGACACATGCTTTTTGGATATAATGCTCATATTTGCCAAATGTGAAATTAAAAGCAAGTTTACAGGAAAGCATGATTGCAAATTGATTACATCATTTTCATTAGCATTACAGAATTATTCCTCCCATGCAGTTGTGTCACTAAAAATGCCTCACTCCTTGCTGCAGGATAAGATTTTAATGTTGAGGATTAGTATATATATTAAATGGTAACATTCCTGTGTCAAAAACAATGCTGTTGAGTTGTTTATGTAGCACCGTTCAGTTAGACGTCCTTGTCCGATGATTCCCAATAGCTGCTGTGCTGCCTCAGCTCCATCTCTGGCTCTCGTGCAGACTTGTCTCCCTGTCTCCTGTCTTTTTGATTACTATCACTTAACCTGGGATAGAATCTTGACACAGATCTTAAAGTGCCAGCAGTTCTTCTACTTTAATGTTCACACCATTATTTTTATAGATTGTACAGCAACAGGAACCTTTTGAGACTATATGCCACATCATGATGTAATTGATGAAACAGAATGCTTGCCCATGACAGATAGCAAGCTTTAAAGACAAAATTTGCAGAATTTACAGCAAGATAAAGAGGGTGATTTGGGAAAAAAAAAAAAAAAAAAGTCTCTTGATTTTGTTGGATGACAATTAAAGAGAGAAAATATGCTAAGTACTATAGTAAATATATATCTACTTGCATGATTTGTGAAACAGCTTCAGAGTTACGTGATGAAGTGAACGTCTTACTTTGAGAATGACACCATGTTTCATCTTACATTTTGAATTGATGTAATCTACCCTGTGGACTATGGAAATGCACAAAGAATACCTTCTGCTTCCTTCTTCTCCATCACTGTAGCAAGGGCATGTCTTGGTACCATTTAGAAAATAAATTCTGAACTTGCAGTGGTATTTAAGAGTTAAGTTAACAAATATACTAATTTTATCTGTAATTGTGAATATTGCAGCAGTACTACTGGTGACCTTCCTTTTATGTATCTAGCTCTCATATATACTTAGCACTTTCTGTATTTCTTGTTCCGTGCTTAAAACCAGAAGCTATACAACAATATCGGAAAATAAAGTCAGAATGGTTTAAAGTTATTGTCCTCTGAAATAAGCTTCTCTCAGGCACAACATGAAAATAAAAGGAGCTTAGAAATCCATTTTTATTTTAAATGTAAATGAACAATGAAGTTTTATATCATAAGCTGAAGATCAGAGTAGAGTTCAGCAAGAATACTTCAATATATACACATTAACATGGTTACTGTTAGGTACTTAAAAGCTGTCCGCCAAGACAGAGAGCTTACCCTAGTACATGAACAGCATGCAGTTGGACTGCAAGCCATCAGTAAATTTAATCAGTTCTCCTCCTGTGCTGTTTTAACAAGCCCGTCACTGTAAGTAGGAAACCATCAAATCAATTTAAAAATAACTTTATTTTAAGGGGTCCATTTGATCTGGCTGGAATTTCCTGAAAAATGAGGTTAGGGGGAATGAGTGTAACTACAGAATCAGTGAGTACCAGTACAGCTGCTGAGCTGAACTGCTGCTCTCACCATGTTCTGGGACAAGTACATCCTCTCGTGCGTCACAGTATAATAACTTTCCAATCTGAAATTAAAAATTTCCTACTTAAGAATTCAGACCTTCTTTACCTCAATCATTATAATACTAAACCTGTTCTAATTATTATAACGCTATTCCATATAAGGCTGTCTGTAACAGAAAAGCATGATTTTCCTTTGTAGTTGGAAATCTAATAAACAAGTTGTGTTTCTTACCAATCCACCTGCCTTGGAAGAGACATCAGGACCCTGATACTCCATGATAGTAAGGATATATAAGTGCATAAGTATTTGCCAGTTTATCAAAAAGCTACCAGGTCATTATACTCTAGACTACACTTCTTGGGTTTTTTAAACATCTCCCAGCCCTTAAGGTTATGACAGTGCCAGAAAATATATTAATTTAACCAATGAAGCAGTGCCAGTCTGAAGATACTGTTGCCTGGAATGATATCTTTCATAGATGCACTGTGCTCCCAGGGGATGTTAACTCAAACCTAATTAAATTTACTTAAATGACACTTTCATTGGATAAAGCACAGATATCATAATACAGTGCAGTTGCTTGGTAGTTACTGATAAGAACTGCTGAGGTGAGCTCTTCAAGTTCAACTGCTTGCACACTTACATCCCAAGAGTCTCTAACAAAACTAGCAGCCAGTTTAGAACAAATTGCCATGTCTTAACGAGAGTTTTAGCAGGTAGTGTTTAAATTGGGGCATCTATCCCACAGATGGTTAAATACTCTGGCATCACGCTGCATGTGACCAGACCACAGAGCACTGAAAACCCCCCAGACTTGCAGTTCTCTGAATGAAGCATTCAGAGGGTCATCGCTTAGTCTCCTAATCCTTTCAAAGAAGACCACAAAGATACTTTCTGCAACAAAGCAGATAGTGAACAGCTGAGATATTAAGCATCTTTTCTTTCATGGGTTTTTGTACTCTTCCCAAAAACCAGTTTACATTTAGGCAGTCCACTAATAAGAGTCAGGGTTATCCTTGGGTAACTTGCACGTTTGAAGTCGTCTGTTAAAGGACCAGAATCTCTTGAGTCCCTGATGGGGAAAAATGACAATTAAAAGACAATTAGCAGATTTCATAGGGAAATCTGGTAAGATGTATGTGTGCTTTAAGTTTAACTTTATTTAAAAAAGGGAATTGCTGTTAAAGAGAAATCTAGATTGAAAGAGAAACCGTCAACACTGAGAGCTAAGAATTTACTTTGCTTGTCATTTATCACATACTGAAGACTTTAGATGATCTGTAATCATGAAAGTATGTGAATTTCCAAACCAGACTATGCCAGGCTCAGAGAATTACCAACCCCCCCAACCAAATGTGATTAGATTTTGGATTTAGAGTAAACACAGATGTGTTATGTTGTAGAAAGGCAAAAGCATATGTCTATTGACTTCTACTTTGGGCGCCAATATGTTGGTGTCATGAGGGTTTTTACCCTTCTCCCCTTCTCCTAGTAGGGAATTTTATTTTTTCCTTTAGCGATCAGAAAATTGAGAATTCTACTTTAAGTGATCCCACTTAATTTCAAGATTCATAATAAACATGCAAGAAACTTAGGAGAGATAATAAAGATGGTTTACTGCTTCTATCATAAGGAGATAAAATAGGATGGGTTATTTTTTGTAGAGTACTGTATGCATGTACTTTAGCATGACAATTTGTCTGAGACTTAGTGCTCCTAAAAAGCAATCTCAGAATCCAGTTAGTGCATTAAAAAGCTCAGACTGACAAAAGAAAACTTTGAATAAATTAACTCTCTAGATATTGCAGATCTGAAGAGGTGTCAGACTGTGTCATTATTTTTGTGAAGTGTAATGCTTATGTTAGTTAACAACTTCAGTTCTTGCTTTAGCAAGGCATTAGTAGTTCTGTAAATATATTAGTTTTGGATTAGAAAGGCTAATAGAAATATTAATTTGGTAGCGTGGAATGGTTTTGAACACATTTTTAGCATTCCAATAAAACAGAATGGAGAGATTGGCTATTTATGTAGACCTGCAGAAAAGCCATTAAAAGTTGTGACACTCCGTGTTGTGAAATATACTTGATACTCACAGAATTCATATCCATGAACAGCATGTCTTGTCTCACTGTAAAGCATACCTGCAACTTCAAGAGGCTCAGTCAATCTACATTGTTCCAGTCTCCTCCTATCTTCTTTACTCTTACCCACCTCCGCTAGTCTCAGCTGCATGCTCACAGCCAGCTCTGGTACTCGCCAGGCCTGCTCAGCCACTGATGGAAGGCAACTTCCCACCTCTCCCAGGAAGCTGCATTGTCTCCTGCTGCACTGGTAAACCCCAGTTAATCACAAGGAGGTCTAACAGGTGTTGTATGTAGTACAAGAAAGTATCAGGACCACATGGCAAGAAAAACTACTTCTCCACTACAAGCAACCTACTCTTCACTGTGATTTCATTAGTTTACTGTAGGAAAATAAATGAGTCAATCTCCAAGTACCTGAACTGATTCTACAAACACAGAAAGCACTGTGAGATGCCACCAAAATAATCTAGCAGGAAATTCTATGGACTAGTACTGCTTCTCCCTGAAGATTTAGGCGACTGTTCCCACTTAGGAAAGAACCATGAACATTATCAGCCTTCTTGAAAGTACATACTAAATCCCTTCTTTAAAAAATAGAACAGAAGGCACACTTCTGGCACCAATACTTGCTTTTCGTATCATGTATCCTTACAAGTGTTTGCTGTATCCTCCACTTCAAGTTAGTCCTGTTCATGCCACTGTCTGAGGGGATTCCAAATCTCTTTTTTGCCCCATGTGCACCCTAACCACCAGGCTGGAAGACAGTCTGGTGTGGTGGGAAGGGAGCATGGAAATGTTTTCTCCTATACAGCCAAGGGTGGAAGTTCTGTCTGTTTCAAAGAGAATGACTCCATAGTCTGATATTGAACACATATTGAGCTGGTATAGATGTCAGAATGGTCTGCTTATGTATTTTAGGCATTTATTTCTGTAGCACATTTTATCTAATAATTTTAATGCCAAATACACAGTTGTGCAACCAGGGATCAGAAATATTTTCCTTCCAAAACTGTAGCCAAAAAGCTACATAGTCATGCCATCTAATAACATGCATTTATGTTGTAATAAAAATGCATCACTGTTAATTCAACAAACAAATTTGAAATGGGTAGAAGGAAACTATTTTGTGAGTAATGATGTACTTCAGCAGAGTCCATCATGCTGGGAGTGGTGAGTATCTGTAGTTACGTTGTTTGTAACCATCCTGCTCTAGGGTTTAAGTACTGTCTGACTCTGGAAGAACTGTTCTTGCTGATTATAAGACCCTCCTGTGGACAAGGAGCATTTAGGAAAAAATCTTCACTCTGAGGATGGTGAGGCACTGAACAGGTTTCCCAGAGAAATTGTGGCTGGAAAAGTTCAAGGCTAGGTCGGTTGGGGCTTTGAGCAACCTGATCTAGTGGGAGGTGTCCCTGCCCATGGCAGGGGGGTGAAACTACGCGATCTTTAACGGCCCTTGCAACCCAAACCATTCTATGTTTCTATATGTTGTTAATTTTCATTAAATAGACAGAATATTGCACTACCATGTGCTTCCATGAACAACCTGCCTAATATGTGAATTACATAAAATCTGATGTAATTTATAAAACCCAAACCCAACTCATTTTGCAAATATCCACAGACCTAGAGGTAAAAGCATCTATACAATTTTAAGCAAGTTAGTTGTTTTACTTTTACAGTGTTGGCATGCTTGTAGCATTACTTACTCCTGTGTTCATAAGGATGCAGTGTGCTTGTCACAACTGCCTTATTTACTGCTTCCTCAGATTTATGCTTTTCTGAGTTAGTGAAAGAATGAGAAGAAGAGCAGAGAAGGCTGAGAAGCTTATAGTTTCTGCATAACTTACACAAGGTTTACAGGTATGGATAGTGTCGTTGAAGTGGTACAGCTAGAAAAATAATACAAGCTTGCAAGCATACAAGTCTTTTTTCAAATCTGAAAATGAAACAGCAACTTCCCAAGCTAAAAACAGAACAACTGCTTAGCGTTTGGTTAGGTGCGTATCAAGTAGACCGTCTTTGAAGAAAAGGTTAGTGGCATTCCAGAGGTACAGGGGATGTTAATCAGGGAAGGAAGAGAGTACTATGGAAACACTCATCATCTAGTAGAAAGGATCGGGGAATTAAAACCCTGTTGGAAGCTGCGTGAAAATTATGTACCATAAAAAGCCTTTGTTTAGTCAGTGGTGTATTGATATGCAGTCCATCCAGAAGCTTGTCTTAGTTTTCCAAATAAACAGGTACATTTAATAAAAGATTACCTGTCTGCCTAGAAACTTTGTTACATTTATGCCCTGAAACCATCAGGACTACAGCAAAATACTGCTGAAATGGAACATGCAGAAATTAAGGCGGTAATTAACGTGAGTTATATGACTGCTCATGACCAGAAGAGCTTTTTGTTAATAAACCCAGTATTTTCTATTTTATAGGATATTGATTTCTAACTAGGGAGATGGAGAGTTGCCCAGAGAGCTGTGGAATCTTTGTCCTTGGAGGTGTTAAAGACCTGCTGGGACAAAGCCCTAAGCAGCCTCATCCAAGGTCAGTTCTGACCACACTTTGAATACGAAGTTGCCTAGTGACCTCCAAAGACCCGTTCCAGCCACAATGATTCAGTGTTATCATGTCTCATTTCAGATGTCTGATTTATGTGATTAAGATGGGTGTGTCCTCTCCCTAGACAAGCAGTCAGACACTCCTGCATTAATAAAGCCCAAAACTCAATGGCTGCATTCAGACAGTATATAATTCTCCCTACACTATAACAATGCTCCTGTTTTAGTAGAACTGCTTTTCCCTGGGAAGAACAGCACAATGTTCTTACAGCAAAATTAACTCTTAAAATCAACATATTTGAATAGGAGAACTCCATTTTTCCTTGATACATGCACAGTGTGTTCAGGCTTCTCAAACCAAGTGGTTTGCTGAGAAGTCCTCATTCCTTAAGTTGCTTATGTTTGTTTACACAATCTACAACAAGCAATGCAAGTTTGAGTCTCACATTAACAACCTTAAACTTTCTCACGTCAGAAATTCCTTTTTCTCCTTAATTTTTGTTAAACTTGTTTGTCGCAGCCAGAATTGGCTTCTGTTGCAGCCTCAGAATTGCCCTTTTTACCCTCCTCCTTTCCATCTGTCCCAAAGTTATTTTATTTGCTAAATAATTCCTTGTGGGAGACTTCTTAAAAAATCCTGCTAAAGCCATCACAAAATATCAAATACTATGTTTCCCTCTTACCTACAATTGTGGATGTGATACCAAAACTTCACTAATTCTAATGTAGTGGAAAAGTCAAGTCTTCTAATAGTTCTGTTCTAAGTCCAGCAAAAAGACAGTTGGGATACAAATTGATGTGCAAAACACTGAACACACTTTTCAGACATGCTGTGGCTTCTGAACTTCCATATATAGTATCAGGGCAAAATGTCTGGCACGGAACTTACACAGGTGATTAACCAGCCTCCTACTTGTACAAATGTTTCTGCAGAAATATTTCAGAAATTTGCTTCGAAATTAGCGTCACTATACCACCCTCTCCCCCCTTTTCCTCCTGAGCAGCCTCAAACCAGTCTACAATAGATACCTCTGTTACCTTATTTTCATCTAAATTAGAATTTGCCACTCCTTATTTTGGTTCAGTCATCAGTTTTTTTCATTATCCAGTTAAATGTAGGTATCCATAGGATAATGCACCTACAATTTTGCTGAGTTCAGGAGACTTGGTGTGCTATTCAAAACTCAATGATTGTGTTGAGTTTGCTAGGTGAAGGAAAGCGGATGTAGTAGTGAGGGCATGCCAGACTTTTTTTGTGCTATAATATGAAAAAAACAGTAAAGATGACATTTGTAGTCTGAAGATTTTTAAAAACTAAAATATAGTTTATTTTCTTGTCCTCTTTTAAAGACCTTTTGGGCATCTTATACAATTACTGCTCTCTGATATGTTATGCCTTTGATAACTTTTTGAAGGTTTGCTGAAATAACAGTTTTGTTCTGAGTTGCTTTAGAAGTGAAGTGTTCCATATGTCAGTGTACCTAACATTTATCTTTCTGACATGGGTTTTGGTCATGGCAGTCTTAGGTAGCTGTACAAAAACTGAAAAACCTTCTGAGTAACTTTCAACTGCAATGCTAAGCCTTTGCAGTATAACTGCCAGTGTTAACTAATGCATAATGGCAGCAGTAGGTGTAGTTAGCAGAAACATAATAGAAATAGAATTTTTATCTACTTAAAATGACAATTAAGACAGACAGAAGGAAGTGTTAAAATTTGCAAATGCACTAGCATTTGCAAATGCTAAAGTTAAGTTCTGTTTAATGTATCAGTTTACCAGTTCATAGCATCCAAATGTAAAATTTGACTGTACTAATTCAGGTCTATTTTTCCTAAGAAAAACAGGTAGAATAGGAGCACTGGAAGAAAGATACACCCTGTCTTTACTCAAAGCTAATTGCTTTTCCTTGAATAGACTTTTTTATGTTTTTGTTTGTTACTCAAATGTTGTTTCCTGTCAAAGTGGGTAACATTTTATGGAATAAACTGTAGAGTCAGGAAACAGTATTTTTTGCAGAATGGAATTGCTTTCCCGTCAGCCACAGGAGCGGATATCTTTTTGCTTTCCTTGTTCCTGGTTCAGTCACGTTCAGATGAATGGACTTGGATCCTTCTCCTGCCTTGGCTGAAGCCTGTTGTTCGACAGGAGGATTTTGATAATACTCCCTGAGCAGCATTACAATGTTAACAGCACACAAGCATATTGTAATCCTTCAGTCTTTTCTCCAGAAATACTTTGACCTCAACTGTTCTATATCAAATGATGTATTTTAAACTTTAAGAAGCAGTTTAGCCAAAGTCCTTGACTGAACTGAATTTTTCTGATAAAGGAACGTGCTGATAGTTTTTATAAAAACTCAATCGTGATTCACTCTGGTCTTTTTTTGCCAGTATGCTTCCACCGATTTTCAGTCCTAGGGCCCATCAGTTTAGAAGACTATTTTTCTCTTGGGTAATCAAATATTCTGTTAGCTGGGCTCAGTTTTACCCTTTGTGAAAGTATGAACTAACATGAGCTTTTTCATTGCATATATACTGAAATTGTTAGCTCCAGAGCTGCTTCAGTGTGCCATTCAGCTCATGAATTTGTCCAAGTTACAATTTTATTAAAGAAAACTGTCAAATGTTATAAACAAGGAGTAGTCCCAGTCCACCAAGTAAAATCTGAAAGTGAGAGATCCTCTGCAATTATTTAAGCCGAAGGGAGTTTTGTGGCAAATGCAAATTAAACTAAGCTTTTCTGGGATAGTGAGAAGCTATTCACAGTTGTGTCCCAATTACATTTTATTTGAGGCTTTTCCCCATAGAAAATAGTATTTTTTTTTCCCTTGAAATATCTGTAAGTTATCAAACTTTGTCTATCATAGTTTTTAAATGGAAAAACATGTTTGGCATCTGAAATCTCTTGAGAAGAAATCAAAGCTTTTTACTGAAGCTTGTTAGTATCTTTCTGTGTTTGAAAGTTTAATAATTCTGAAGAGAGTAAACTTGAGGTTTTCTGTATTATTTTTTTTCTTTCTTAATTGAGCAGTATAGCAGTAAGAAGGGAGTTCCTGTGTCATGAAATTCCTAGGTCTTTTTCCCCTAGGTTTTGAAGAAATGTTTGAGAGCTGAGGAATGTAATTAAAATCTTATTCTCCCTTTGGCTGCATTTTTAATTTTGTATTCAGACCCTCACACAGCATAATAGAGCTTTGCTTAAGGGTGTTTTATACCTCTATCAAAGTGTCTGAAGTAATTAGTATTTTATACATTTTGGTAAGTATTTTGCCACTGGACGCGCCAGTGCAGGGGAATGATAATGGTTTGAAGCTCTGGCAGTGACAGGACCCTAAATGAGATTGTCGCCTTTTAATCAAGAGCACTTGGAGTCTATGGTATTGAAATGCCCTACAGAGAAAATAGAAAAGCCATCCATCGCTTTGTGACAGTCCAGTCTTTTAGTGCATGAGTAAAATTTTATTCAGCCTTTCTAAGGCAGTTGGAATGTAAGATGTTTTTACTTACCTCAGAACGGCAGTGTAAAAGCTTGAAAACATAATGTACAGATTGCTTTGTGGACATCATATGTGTTTTTATGCATTATCTTTATTTGGATTGCGGTCAAAAAGTTTTCCATGTCCTGCTTCAAACATCTCCTCCCTCCCTGTAATACACCCAGCAGCTGAGATTATGTCTAAATTTTGGTCATGTGTTTGGAGTTAATTTGCATAGTTGATTAACTCTTGACACTCAGTGGAAATACTCAGCAAGTTAGAGAGAAAGAACTGCTGCTTTAGGAAGGGCAGATTTTGTAAGTCTTGCACAGAAAAGCAGTTTTACATGTGACTCAGAAGTCCTCTAGGGAATGCTTGGAAGAAGCTGAAGTGCGTTTAGTGACACATACATGGAATTATGAACTATTATTGTAATGATTCAGTGATCTGTTTCAAGCTTTGTGTTGTTATGTTTATTTTCAACAGCCCTCTGTCCGCTTTCTTTATAAGTGAAAGGAGCAGCAGCATTTGTGGACAATGTCATAATTTAAACAAAAATATTTTTGATGTTAGGCATTTGGGAGATTAACTTTTGATGTCAATGGAAGCAGAAACATGATCCAGGAACCCTGTCTTTTAAGATGAGTTGGCAATGATGAAACAGTGAGATCCATTGACTTAAATGGATTTCCTCCCAGTTTGCACTGTATGCGTGATTATCTTGCCCACCCTACTAGCTGCTTGAAATCTAGAACATTGATCTGCACTGTACACTTAATGCCTTTTTTCAGGTGGCTACTACTCAGGTGTTTTGGTTAGTAAATTGAGTTTTTCAGTATGCTGTGGAACAGAATTTGCTGTGAATATGCAAGTTTAGGGTTTTGTTCCTTTCATTTCAACATTTTCAAGCTGAAATAATATTTATTTTTAACCCCAAAATAAGGCAGGGCCTTCTGTGAAGGGTCAGTGTTCCTAAAATTCTACTATGTACCAGAGTGCTGAGAGAGAAAAGGCTGGGGAAATTGTATTGGGCTTCATTTTAGTGAGTGGAAAGGAAGAGAGAATAAGTTTTTCCTGCTGAATCCAAGAACCAGTAAAATGCAACCAGATGGGGAAGATGTGTTCATACATGTTCTAGAATAAGTCTTCCCAGCAAACCTTTTTGTCACAAACATGAAGAGAGTTAATCTTGTTCAAGAAAGTGCTATTTCTTCAGTCTTACCTCCTTACCGAGTCTTCAGTGAGTTTGCTTTCAGAAATACACTACGCTAATAACATTGGTGATGAGAAATTTTTTTTGCCATCATTTTTGCTTGAGCTTAAGTATGTCTAAGTCTGACACCTTTCTATGTGAATTTTTCCCAGTGATGTGAAGAGCTGCATTTTTGTCTGCTAGAGTGTACGTGTTCAAGTTGTAATGGCTCCTGTCATCATGCAAAGTTAAATGAATTAAATATTCAGAATGTGCAAGCGCCTGTGCCAAGCTTGTTATACAGTCAAAGCTAATATATTAATCAAATGGCTGAATATATGTTCCAGTATGAGCAGTATTAGCTGGGACTCTGTTAGAAAGCTGACATTCAAAGTCTACTCCCAATTTTGAAAAGTCTGCTCATATCATCGCTGCTGTCATCTAGTGACATTCGTGCTCTGTTTCCGCATGGCATTTTCACTCACTGTAATTGGCTGCTAGTGCAAATACAGGTATTAGCCATCGATTTTATAAATTACCATTTCCTTCCCTGGCTGCATGCTAGAGCTTCATCAGGATGTCACAGAACTTACAGCTAAAAGCTGAGAAAGTTGCTACAAGTTGGATATTGCTGCATTAGAAGTAATCTACTACAGGAGTAATTAGATATATACCATTAATAAGGCTGAGTTAAAACAACTGTGTCAATGAAATGAAGAATGTCATTGTAGTATTATTGTGATTATGAAAATAAGCTGCCAAAAGTAAGTAAAAATAATTTAAACTAGTTACTGAATTTCACACACAAAAGTTGGAGACAAGTGGGTTCCTCAGCAAGCCAAACTGGGAGCTTGGGGCAAAGTTGCCACCAAGTGTGAGGGCTTGACTTAGAACCAGAACCCTTTTCTTACTTTTCAGTAGTGACATACAACCCCCTAATCATCACTGTGAGATAAAGCCAGTGTATCAGAAATACTGAATACAGAAGCAAAACCAAACCAAAACCCTTCATACGTAGTCACCTTCATCTACAACTGCTGTACTCAATATAGTGTTAAAACTCACTACTGACTGATTTCCAGAAAACAAAACAGAGAAAATCATTACTTACAGTACTGGTTTTACTCCTTTAAACTAGAAACTCCCTTTCCAGTTCTTCCAGAATTTATTTATGCATTTAAATTTTCCTTCACCAACACACTGTTCAATTTACTTTCTATTTCTAAATCCTGTTTTGCCATGTAAAACCATAATATCTACCAAAAAGGGCCTCTGATGACTGTAGTGTACTTTCAGTGATGTGCAAATCCATTCTTTTTCTAAGCCATGGCATGCATGCTATGCAGTGATTGGATGCCACAAATGCACAAATTTACATCTTTGACTTTTATATTTCATATTTTTTATGGTTTTGATACATTGTAAAATCCTATTAGTCTACAACAATGAAAAAAAATTATAGACTATAATCCAAAAGTAAATAGGTAAGAAGTGATACTTCAGCACGTATTAGTTACTCAGTTACGCAGTTTGAATCCTTGCTGGGGCAAAAAAAAAAAGAAAATCCAGGAAAAAAAGGGAATGATGATTCAGACAAGCAGTTTCATAATAAGCTAATTCAACCTGGTATTTAGTCCCATCACAGACACCCATCCCAAACGCCACAATGCTGATTCCACCTAGAAATAGCCAAAACAAAGAATTCAGCTTCCATAGTCTACAGGTTTTGCTTGTCCTCTCCCTAAATAAAACCAGACAGATGGAGCAATCTTTGGAAATCCTATGAAAACTGATACATCTGCGGTAGGGAATTTGGAACAGACTATATTTAGAAAAACTAATAGATCTACCAAAACCTAAGATTGAAAGTAGTATGTGAATAGGCAGCCTCGCAGAGTGTGTTTTCTCCCGCTACAGAAAGCATATACAATAGGGTCCAAACTAAGCTCATTCCTGGGGTTTGGCTTTATTCAAAAGAAATGAGTGTTAAGGTAGCTAAGCTTTAGCTCAGGTCTCTTTCCCAGACTTGGTAGGTCTTGCAACAAACCTCTCAGGACAATCAAGTGTTTGCTGCAGGTCTTCACTCTCTCCAGTTGTTGCTGTCTCCTCACCAAGTGAAGTTCTCAGCCAGCTTCCTCCCCCAGTAATTGCCACCCAGTCCTACTAAATAACAGGGAGGACAGTGTCCCACCCACTAGGGTACATAGAATACTTGATATGTGGTCTTGGGAAATTAAATGCAAAAAAAGAAGCAGCTTCCATCACTGTTGCTCCTGTTAATCCCAGGAGGGACAGAGGTTGCCAATCTGTCACACTATGGTTGTAGGTAAAATTCAGGTAAAGCACATAAACTCAACTTTATAGAAGGAATAAAATTGCACAAATGGTCCTATAAGAAGCCTTTGACCTGCTGTCTACAACTTTAAAACATGCCATTCCAGTCAAGGTTGCTCTACACCTGGCTAAATAGGATGCTGGGAGAAGGAGAATAGAGAGAGGTAGCATGGGAAGAGGCAGTAGCATGGACTTCTGTGGAGGTTAACAGCCAGAGGAAGGAAATTATGAATTTACTGATGGCTTAGCTGTAGTCTTTACTGAAGTGTTTTTATTGTTATTTAGGGTAAAACTAGCATAAGCTCTACTGAATTCACACCTTCATTTGCCAGAGCAGATGTACCCTGCGAATGTAAAGCCACTCTAAAGTCTTTGTTGTTATGATCTTCAACAGCCTATGGAGAAAAACAAGTACTGCCTAGTGACTATTGTAGCACAAATTCCCCATAGGCCTAGTTACATAAACCACCATTTAAAAGGCACAATTTAGTTATAAAGTGCACATGAAAAGCTGCTTCACTGGCTCTTTCCTTGCAGTGTATACTGAGCTCCCCATAGGAGACGTTTACATTACAAGATCAGTTAAACGGAAACTTTAAAGAAGCTATTAAGAGTTTCATCCCATTGTTACACTTTCTTTCTAGCCCTCCTGCAAAGCATTTGGGATTATCCTAGGACACCGGGAGTGAGGAAGTTAGCTAAGAGACTGGCCGGGTACAGAAAATGTGCTGGGGACTGGCTGTGAGTTGGGCAGGAAGGGGAAGTTGCCTCACACGTGACTGGGGGTTACAGCACACATTGAGCTGTACATGTTCCCTGGTGACAGGCGCTTCCTCACTGTGCTCACGAAACCGCCATCACTTCACAGGACTACTAAGGGGAATTGAATTAATTCCTGTTTGTTTGCCCTGACATGTGTCAGTGAAGAATGAAATATCTTCCAAAGTAAATGACCAAGCGCATTTGGGAGAGATTTGTTCAACTAATGTTAAAAAGCTAAATGTTACCTTTACGGTGTAGCAATTAATCACTGAGCAATCTTCTTTCAGGCTGTAAATAATGTTTGGTATTGTCACTGTATTACTGACTTTCAGGAAATGGGGTTTGCAGTACAAAGGTAGATCCATATCGGTTAAAATTACTTTGGCATCTGTTCCCCCCCCTCCCCCTTCTGCCTTTAAAAAAACTTTCAAAACCCAAACCCGAAATGTTAAATGGTGTTTCTTATGCTTTAAATACTAGCATTTTTAAACACAGGCTAGACAGAGTTATAGATTGTCGAGACACTTTCAGTTTGTGGCTATAAAGCTGTGGAGGATATCGGCCGAGACTTCTGCAGGCTGCAGAGAAAGAGCATCTCAAAGCTCTGTACTTGCCAGAGTTCACTCTGTGCAGTAACACATTATTTGGGAAGCAATGCTTCTACTCCGTTCTGTAATGTTTTTCCCGGAAGAAAAGCACATTAGCTGCATATCTCTCTTCCGTAGTGCTTCTGCTAAAATCAGAGTTTTCATACAAGCGGTGCTGAGTGAGGGAACTGGCATGCTTCTACAATATGTCTGTGTATCAGTTCCCAGCATTTAACTGGGATCATAATATTCACTCTTACTTGTTTCCCAGTCTGTCACAGGGCTCTCAAGTCATGGTATCAATTGCCTACCACTATAGTATGCAATCTGCTTTGCAGTTCTGCACACGAGCCTGCACCTTTTGCCTGGAAGAGGAAACCACTGCTGTCAAATTGTCCATGACAGATCCAGAAGATGCTGCTGGCATTACGTTTCAGTGAGACTGGAGGATGACTTGGGTGTTCATGGGGCCCTGAAAAGCAGCAGCTGCTGCTCCAGATCCTGCTGCCTCTGCCACTGTGCAAGGAATACTGGCACAAACAAAATTAACATATGGTCTGTAATGTGAGTTATCCCAGCTCTTAGCAGCACTAATACCTGAAATCCCTCAGGGGTTGGTCTGGAAAAGAAACAACGTGTGGAATTTTCAGTCAGGAATTGTCCTGCCAAGAACTGTTCCTTACTTTCCTTCCCAATGTGCCAGCAAGATTAGTGCTGAATCCACACAGAAAAAAACACTGGAGACAGTGAGTGGAATATGTCAGTGTACCCAGCTGTAGAAATCAAGAACTGTATGTATAAGGAAGCTTCCTCCACTTTACTGTATAACTATTTTCAGTTGCTCTGTCTTGAAAAAACTAGGTACTGTTTTGAGATGTTGTTGAAATGCCTGTCAAAACCCATTTCATGAACAACAGAATACTTAGGGGAAGATCATTGAAAAGGCAACAGTGGTAAAGTAATTAAAAAAGAACTGAAGGATTGCATTTAAAACTGACCAAATTGTACCAAATAAAAGGCAAGAATGCTTTGAAGAGTAACTAAGTGCTGATTCCTCCACTTAGAGATTTTATAGTGATAGTGAGCAGTATCAGAGATAATTTAGTCATCAAAAATAGTCCTGTATCTCAAGCCTTGTCTTTCTTAAGATTGACTTTAACGTTTGCTGCTGAAATCTTAAGTGTTGGAAGCATGCGTGTACAAGACTATAGTTTGAAACCTAGCAACTCATTGTACAAAGCCACTTTACTCAGGATTGCTGAAGGTATTTTCTCTGCTCACTGTCACATAATGCACGTATTTCTAAACATCCATCTGCATTTCTTCTGTTTCTTTGACAGCCTTTTAATGTTGTCCTCAGCAAGGAAAGAGTTGAGTTTGAGCTACAGACTTCAGTGTTGCTTCCACTGATGTTATTACGGCAGCATCCCCTGTACTATGAACTTACAGAGGACTGACTGTTGTTTTGAAAATAGATCATCATATATTTTATTTTAAGAAGACTATATAAACATGACTATTTTGCTTGAATACTTCTTTATACCATACTTTGAATATTTAAGACTTCTCTTTGCTATGTTAAAAGCAGGCACTGTTGAATAACTGATGTATTTCCCCAAAGAAGAGTTCAATTTGCCTAGTTCTTAATCCTGTAATTACTTATGCATGTAGTTAAGAATACAAACACTTCCCTTGTAATCACATGGAGAAGGATATGCTGAATCATGGTCTTTGCTATATAGTCTCAGTTTCTAGAGGTGCTCCCATAATTCAGTAATAAGAATGGTCCTTTTTTTTCTCCTACTTAAAGGAGTATTGTATCAACACAGAAGGATTTGCAGTGCAGGTTTCCACAGGAAAGTGTTGGGTTTTTTTGTTCTAAGAATTATCTGTCTGAAGGTGAAGAAACATTTTAACCACCCATTCAGTAAATATTGATTTAGCTTTTAGCCAGACTTTCTATTCTTCAAGAACAAAGAACAAGGTATGAAATCGTATTGCCTGAACTGCCAGACTCAAAGGCAAAATTCTCATTGGCTTCCGTATAGGTGAGGATTTGACGAGGAACATTTATGTATGTCATATAGGCCAGTTCTGGTAGTGTGGAGACTTACAAGGTGCTCACAAAATAAAAACCAGCATAAACTCAGACATGCAGAACTACCACAAATTGGCTAGACCACCACACAAATTTTTAGCTTCCCAGTCACACACACGCCATCTCTAACTGTTCTTCCTGCTAAATAAATAAACCACAAAGAAAAGCCTAGAAAACACCAACTAGTACCCAAGTAGATTTTGTGAGGCTTGTATATAAAACTAATATATATATGCTTTTTTTTTTTTCTCTCTCAATCCTCATTCAGGCATGATTGAAGCCAAGGATGGAGAATAAACTGATTAATCAATTGTTTCTTCAGAACCTTAAAAAAAACCTTATAAATAAGTTTTATATATTGCTGTTAATGCTCTAATATTGAGCTTTCTGAAATAGATCGAGTGTACATTTCTGCTGTTCAGGTTTCCCATGCTGTCTTGCGTTATGTAGAGATGGCTTTCATTAATACTGAAATAAACCCGATGCTGTCTTTACATAGTAGGCTTTGGCCACTCTAGTCCCTTCCTCCCTTTATATGTCAGTTGTAAACTGCTTGAAAAATACTCTGTTTCATGCTTCTCCACTGCTGGTATACAACATCTTTAAAGATTCAGAAGAGGCAGGAAGGCTAAAAAGACACCAGGTAGGTAATACAGGAGATAGCTCTGTCTCCAGTAAGTCACTTGCTCAGAGTAACAAGTTTTTTATTCTTCAGAGTGCAGGTGGAGAGGCCATGAATGAAAGCAAATTTCTGAACACAGACTCCAGCACAGGATCAGTGGAAACAACCGTCAAGCCGTTACCATTTAAAGATCCAAACTTCATTGTAAGCATGTGATTTTAACAACTTGAAATTCTAAACTCTTCAAATAAAACAGTAACTAGGATTCTCATTAACCGTATTGCTAATGTAAATATGAAGAAAGTCAGCTCAACAGCCAAATAAAAGGTTGACAGTTTTTAAGATATTCACCTCAAGCCCATGCCACACTATGGTCCAAAGTGCATGGTAGTTTGTGAGCTAACATTCCCTCCTGTGAATGTAGGAATTGCATCTCCCAGTTCCTAGCAAAAGCAGGCTGCAATGCAAATTGAAATCAGCCAGAGAGTCATTAGCAACCAGCATTTTGCTCCTCTCCTGGTCCCTGAAACTCTTTAACAAACCTGTGGTGTCTGTTCTTCCAGTAATTGCTAGATTTAGAAGCAAAGGCTCCACGCTCCCCAGAAGCTCGGCCTGCTGGCATTCAGAAGCCATGTAAACTCTGACAGCTGATGAAGTACTGGCTGCTAACACAATCTGAGCTTTAAATTGGGGGAGAAGGTGAAAGAAGACTACAGCTAGTAGTGCTGTCACTGCTGGGTTTTTTTTTTTGATATCTTTTTATCTCACTGTGCCAAGGCCAACTCGTTGGCACACTGTACAACTGCTTTCTAGACAAGCAAACTTCTCAGACTGCTGGTCCTAAGCCAGTACTTAGAAAGAAGGATTTTATCCCAGATTTCTTTCTGTATGAATAAGATACACTATCCCATAGCAGAAAACCTGAGTAATCAGACATCACACAGCTCACTAAGCACAGGTTTGGCAGGGGATATAAAATTAATCTCTGACTTGCAAGTTGCCCTCTGTCTGCTTTGCAGAAGACTTCTGTCACAAGAGGAGCATTCAAACAACTGCATATTTTCCTCACTTTAATGCTCCAGTAAGTACCAGTGTCTTTGAGAAATGAGGCTTATTAGAAAAGCTACATTTGTGCCCAAAGGCATTCCATGTATCTTCCATAAGGGATTTAAGTAGCCATGATGCCTTGTTCTTCTGTTCTTAGAGGGCTGTCACCATTTCCAAAGAGGCAATACTAATGCCTGCATGCTCAAAATAATAATGAATGTACAGGACCTTTGGCAACTGCTGCAGAAATAATAGACAGTTGTAATAAAAACATGAAATTGTACTTTCCATACTGTAACTAATTTGAGAAGAAATGTATTGAGTTTTAACTAGCTCTTTGTCAGTATGAACTGGTGGTAACAATTTGGATGGTGTTTTGCATTCTGCTGGCCTAACTTGCCTTTAAAGGAAGAAAATAAATCACATAATGTCTATCTCATCAATATACCCAAGTTTGAGCCACTGCAGAGGGTAGCCTTCAAAGCAGAGAAGAAAGAAATTACCTTCTTCTAACCTGAATGGAATTTGCATCCCTTGGCAATGGGGATGGGGAAGAAGACCTTCCAACTATTGTGCAGAGCAATGAGTAGCATCACCTGTCCTAGTTCCAGCTTTCCCTGAACTTCACTAGTGCAGAGGTTGCTTGGTTCATTTGCACTTGGCAGTCATTGCCTTTTGACTGTAGGTATGTGAGGTAATACCCCAATTCCTAGGAAGCATAAGTTCATATAAACCCAATAGTTGCTTTTGATAAACCAGATCACTGAAAAAAAGATCATTATGCAATGATTAGGGGGAATGTTAATATGGTGAATTTGAATTACTATTGCGGTATTACATCTATTTTCATTTCATATTCCAGCAGTCTCTATTTTACAATGATCTCTAGATTACTAAGATGTTACCCTCAGAGCAAACATTTGCATGTACTTTCTATACTGGATATTCATTGCCAAAACCCAATACATCATCAGCTCATGAGCATCTTTTCTGAATATATCTTACGTCTACAGAAAAAAGCTTTCTCATTGAATTCTTCCTTCTATCCTTCTCAGTAATTTAACAAGCTAATTTATAAACCAATCACAGCAGAAGTGTTTCTGCAGAACTTTGCCAAGTTCTGATAAGACTGATGTGGCAGGTGGTAATTATTAACAGAAATAACAACAACTCCCCAGATGTAAGAACATTTTCTTTTCTGAAGTAAAGCTGTAAATCCGTGTCCTTTGATCATTTAGAAGTAGTACAGTATGTTGTGAAGCTTCTGTCTCTGGAGGGACATAAATAAATTACTCTGTAGCAATCACATTTGATAACTGAAACTACTATTATAGTACCTGTGGCAAGCTTTCCATTAGTGTACCTTTCAAAATGCAAAATTGTCTTGGCAGCTAACATTCTATTTATTACTCCTTTTCTATTCTTCTGTCTTCTATCCTTTGAAAGACAAATAAAATTTCCAGAAACTTTCTCATAATATTCATTACATTTTGCAAGATCAGTTGAGTTTTCTAATCTGTAAAAGGGCTAGAGCTGCCCCTGTAATACGCTGTAAAAAGGAGAGAGAAAATTTAGCCGTGTAATCACAACTTTAGACAACTTCATAGCAATAAGTTCCAATAAGATGGGAAGTACATAGAGAATCCTGTAATCTCAGGCTAAACCTGACAACATTGATTTTCTATTTACATGTAAAAAGGAGATTTTCATTTCCTTCAGTTAATCGTAAGCATAGTAGCTTTGACACAGTCCAAAAAGCTTTGTTTTTCTTGCAGCCAGGATTAAAGTATACAGTATCTTAGCCTGCTGATGGAATAAGTAAGGGTAACAAATGGTTCGTGACAAGATAAGACATATCAGAAGGACTATGAAATAGAAGTGTCATGCTCTGAAATAGCATTCTTCATTTATTTTTTTCTCTAAACACCATATCTTTAATTCTAGCACTCCAGCATTGGTGGAGCAGCAGCTGGCAAGAAGAACAGAACTTGGAAGAACCTGAAACAAATTCTTGCTTCTGAAAGGGCATTGCCATGGCAACTAAATGATCCTAGCTGTAAGCTGCTTAGATGCTTTGCATGTATTTATAAATAATAAAATCCACACAAATAACTTTCTTTAAAACAAACCTAAATTGTTTCATCAGTGCATGCAGTATCCTGCTTGAACAGGGTCCAGTAGTACATTTAAGACTAGTCCAGTCATCAGCCCTAAGTGGAAAGTAGGGGGAGGCAAATAGTTTGGAATATTGTGACAAAGTTCAAATACATTCAGGGAGAGTGTAATAAAATGAATATATTTATCCAAAGCAGGTCAGAAACTTCTTATTCCCATCAGGTTTTGTTCACCTTTTTACTGCTGCATATAGCCCAGATGTCTTCTGATAAGTGACTGCTGCTTGATTACCTGTATTTGAACTATTTTCAAATAGATTCTACTAAGCCACATACCTGCAATAGCTTAGACTTCAGCCCAAGGTTCCTGTCCAGCTCCTTATCCTAGATTCGTGGGAGGTTTAAATCCTACATCGCCTATTTAGTTCAGCACAGCTGAAACTACACTACTAGTAGTCCTGATTAGCAGTTCTAACTGGTGCACATCTATTGCAGTAGAGTTACAGCAGTGATCTTAATCTAGATAAAACTTCAAGTCTACTCATAAAGTAGAATACAATTGAACACAGCTAGAGGCAGAATGTGATCCTCAGATTCTACTTGAGCAAGTGGAGGCATTTCAGAATTGAGCATATGTATACACTTTTTGTCAGACTTTGTGCTTTATCCAAAAATAGCTTGCCATTTTTTGAAGTGTTTTAGACACAACTGTTACAGAAAAATGCAAGCTACTGTGTGTTCCTGGCTATTGTAACTGACAAGCTGCTGATGTTGCTATTTCTATTATGTTCTGTTTGCAACCATCAATTTACAGGATTTTTAAGAAGGAGGGAAAAGAAATTCAGTTGCATATTTAAAACCAGCTGTCTGTGGCATTAGTGTCTTTTGAATTATGAGATGATGAGTTAGAAATTTGATATGCATGGAGGATTTGAATTGATCATAGCATCTGAATGAGGTGCAAGATAGATTAGGAAGCAGGAAAGAAATAAATCAGGTACAAGATATTTTTGTAAACATCCAAAAATGGCGATTTAACTATTTACACATACCAAATGTATCCTAAAATAGTTTATGAATGAGAGTTGCTATCTAAAGGGCCCCAAAGAGCAGCAATTTCCATCATTTAATTTAAACATTCAGACAATTTTCTAGGTCATTGGCTGGGCTTAAAGTGGTACATGCTTAAAGATTTAACTGATTTAAAAGATAGCTTTTCTGGATTATGGTATTTCAGATCTGCAATCTTGAGCAACATTTTGTGGCCTTAACATACAGCATGTGTATGATAATGGCCATTCTTTGCAAATAACTGACTGCAAAGAAATTAGTTGAGACCGAAATCAACACATTTCAAATAGGAGAAGGCAGTTCTGCTTATTAAACTTGTACTTCAACAGGTGAGCAGAACCAGGCTGGTTTGTACAGTTCTAACAAGCTAAATATTTTCTGCTTCTTATTTCTTTGCCTTAGTGTCGCTAGTTAGTAGAGACCTCAGATCATAAAGGCAGTCTTTTAAAGAAGTATTGTTACCTATTTACATTATTTTGGGTTATGTTTCAAAATATATATTGCACACTGAATTTACCCCTTTCTTTCTCTCTAGATTTTAATATTGATGCTCCTCCTTCCTTTAAGCCTGCCAAGAAATATTCAGATATTTCAGGACTTCCGGTAAGTATTTTGTTTTTCTCTTCAAAATTGGCATCACACTTTCCACTATGAAATAAAGCTGGTGCTTGCTTTTGTAAAAGATGTACTTGTTGAGTTTCCTATTCAGCCTTGTGCTTAATAGCTGTCCAGTGATTTAGGGCCAAACCCCAAACACTGTGACTACATCAGAAAATCCTTTGGTTGTTAATAGATGTCAGGACAGATTAAATCCCTTTTCCTGCCAGGAAGTGGGTGATAGGTGGCTCTCCTATCACACCATGTTCCCAGCTGTAGAGTCTGCATTGGTCCCCTATCATTTCTGATTCTTTAGAGTGTTACAGGGAAAGCTGGTAGCCCACAGTCTCCATGACTGCTAACTTTGTCAAGCTATAACCACACAGACGGAAACTCTCCATGCTGAGAGTTTGCCTGAAGCTGATTTATTTCATTGTATCCTTTAGAAAAAGTTTTAAAAAGATGGCTCAGCAATTTCTGAACATGGTACAAGGCAAAATCATATTGATTGGCCCAGGTTAAAAAACCCCCAACCACTTGTTGTCATTGCTCTCAAACTTTCCCTCAAACCAATGAGTCTGAGACAGACACTTAGCATGGACTTTTGAGAATGTCAAATATCCCCATGCTTCAGAGCTGGAACTTGGATTTTGGCAGGTAGCCTCTGCGTCACAGAGGGGCTTTTTTACATGGTTTTGTTAAACAAAAAAAAAAAAAAAGGGGGAGGAAAAAAAAAAAGTCAAAGGAAAATGAAACCAACCCACATTTGACTTAGATATGGTTTTCACGTGCTTCAAAAGTCTCGGTAGTTACAATTTGGCACCTGAATTCCCCAAAGATTCTGTTGGCACAAGCTGGAGTAAAGACATTGAATTCTGCCCAACAAAAATTTTATATCTGCTGCAGACACTGTTCCTATGTGACATGAATAATTTAAATAATACTTAAAACGAAACAGGTGTTGGTAACAGCATATCTTTTCACTTTTCACCCTCAGCCCCCAGTGATTTATTTTGTAGAATCCCATGCATGTATTACAATTGAAATGAATGGGAATGTTATATTTTGGACTACAAAAAGCATTAAGTAATGCTTACACGAAATAACACCAATAATGAAAACTTTGTCACATCAAAGAGTGTTAGACAGAATTTCTGGGTCCCTTCCCACAGTTTAATCTGTTTTTCATCCATAGGGTACTAGCCCACCTCACAGGCTTGATATCATCTCATAGAGATGCTTATAAAAGTGCACATTTGTTATGTTAATGCAAGTTAACACACCTTGCATTCTGTACACTGAATTAGGTGAAAGTCTCCGTTGGGAAAAAAAAATAGGATGAGCACTTCATTAAGGACTGCCTTATAGTGGATATACAGTGCAAGGCATAAAGAATGGCTATAGTGCCAACTGCAGTCCTGCACATCCTAGCATTTGAGTTCTTGATCTGTAGCATATGTTTTCTTTGACTTCTTTGTTTTTCAAGTAACACATTTAAATGAGGCACCTAGGAGGTAGCATGTTTCCAGCCTGTGCCTTTGAGCATGATTTGGAAATGGAGCTGGTTGCTCAGATTGAGGCTACTAACCCTCAGTGCTCAAGAGGGAATGGAAAAGCAACATCTCCCTTGCAGATGAACTGGCAGACAGCAAATGGAAGAGACTGCTGGAAAACTCAGGGAAAATAATTCTCTCAAGCCAGGCTGACTTACAGTATTGTACTCTTAGGATACTCTTGCCTTGATGTAATAGCAGCTTGTTTTCAGACTAGGAGTAGGAGTCAGCTGAATAAGGAACCCTGCATAAGTACTCCTACTCTATAAGATGCAGTGAATGGACGAAAAGAGATTAGGTGGACATGTGAAACAAGGAGCAGATTTCACCAAAACAGCAAAAATTCCATATTGGGCCACTTAATAGTTTTTATCTGTTTCCTGTCCTCTCCCCTCAGATTTGCTTTGCAAGTATTAGTGGCATTACTAATACTAATTAGTGGCATAACCACAGGTTTTATTAGAATTGCTGCAACATCTGTGACCTGTGGGGGGTTTATGTGGGGCAGAAGGCATAAGTGTGTAAGTCCCTTTCTCTGCCCCATCTCTAAGGAATCAAATAATGCTTTCCAGCATTGGTGTTTGGTGCATTTCAAAACTAGTCAGCCCTTGCACCTAGGAAGATGATGGTGCAGGTAGGCTATAGATGTGAGTGAAGACCGTATTCCTATCAGCTAAGGGCCAGTTTAGCCATAGAAAATAAGCCTTCCTCTCAGTTCCTCAGTTTTAATTTGTCAGCTCCTCCTTGATTTATGTACTCTTAACTACTCTAGCTCAGTATACTCTCCTTCCTATATGAGTCCATTCAGTGCTGCTTTTGTTTCCTTTTTTGTCTTTCCACTTTTTTTCCCCTTAATTTTCCATCTCTGATTTCATTGTGAGTCAAGTTTCCTATTTTACCTGGCCTGCAAGGTTTCTCCAGCCTGTGATAAAAATACCGTGTTTAAAAAAGATCTTTTTTATTAAGATAACTGAGACAGTGTGTCCTTTAAATTACTAAGCTGGAAATGTTTCATAAGAAGCACTAAATATATTTTCAAGCTAATTCCCTAACAAGAAGATATGTGGGATAATAGATTATTTTAGAAATATAGTGTAAGAAAAGCATCCCTTTATTTTCTGTGTAAAATCTGGAAGGATTTGTGTAAGAATATATTTTCTGTGGGAATGCTGGATTCCCCATGGGTGGAAAAAAAAATAGTACAATAAATCCATTAGCATTACCTAATATTGGAAGAATGAAATGGCCTAACAGGCACAAAAAAAAGGAAGTGTATTAAAACACTCTTGTCAGTATACCTGCAGTTATATTAAACCCCACAATTAAATTCTACTGATCCTCTTCTCTTTCTGTGTGTAATGCAGCTGGAATTAAATGTACCAACGGTCTGAGCAGAGCTGCTGGTTTATATTTGTAAGGCAACCTAGAATTCAATAGCTGTTATCTACTATATTGACAATGCAAAATAGAACTATTCTTTCAAAATTTGAAAGATGAGTATTTAGATATTTTAACATGCAAAACAGAGTAATTTATTGTAAAGCAGATAAAAAACCTCAAACAACCAAACATTCAGATGTTTATATTTCTCTTCCTTTTTTGAAAATGGATCAGCCTTGTTACTATAGAAACAGATGGAGGTAACTTATTTATTGTATTTGGAAAGCATGTATCTGTGGCCTTTGACTTAGTTTCTAAACAAGACAGGTTTTTTTTCTTTGCAAAATCACCTCACTTCTCTAATCTGTTGTAATTATTCCTGAAGTAGCAGTAACCTTTGTTTTTATACTGAAGTCATGGCATAAATGAGTAGTTAGGATACATTAAGGTGTGCAAACAGTACAGCCCAATGAGAAGTTTCAGAATGGTGAAGAGTTCTGCCATAATATTTTTAACCCAGATTGATGTGCAATACAAATTGCAGGTGTTGCTTGGCTGGTTTATTACAGATTCATGCATATTTAAAAAGCAGTCTACTTGGTTAGATTTTTCTTACAAAAGGGCAGAATTAAAGTGTGAAATAAAGATAAATCTATGCATGAATTTATACATGGTAACATCAAGCTACCATAGGAAATAAATTTACTGCTAATGCCCTAACTTTGTTTGAAAATTAATTGATCGCTTGACTGTTAGCTCACTGCACTTATTTAACCTTATGGCTTTTCTTTGTAAAGAAACAAGCCACAAATAACACTTAATTTACTGCTAAGTCTTATCAGGGCAGATGATTAACCAGATTGTTACCATGATCAACAGATTCTTTCCAACATAAAAGCGGTAGAGGGATCTGCACTTATGAAGGGAATGCTCTGGCTCTTCCTGGCCTTTCCTTTTTTAGTAGCAATGTCTTAAGGGATATCAGCTGCCTGTGCCTTGCAGCCTGCCACCATGTCCTGATACAGAAAGTTACAGAAGAACACTTCTAGAACCTTGGCAGGCACTTGGCAATCCGGTGCTGAGCAAGCAGTGATTGCCCTGAAGGCTAACGGTGGAGAGGCAGTACCCTGAAGCTGCCTTCTGCCAACCCAGCCTCCTATGCTGCCCCGGAGCTCAAGGTTTCTGTAGCAACATGGAATGGGAGAGAATGAAGGAAACTGGCGCTGCTTCCAGGCACCCAGGGTCCATATATAGCAAGGGATACAAGCGTAGCCCAGGGTTAGCTGGCCAGGCTGCTATTCTGAAAGCAGGCATCTGTAGCAAAGCACTAAACTGAGTTCAAATTTCTTATCAGTTCAGTCACAGAACCATAAGCTGAGACTCCCTTGCTTTAACAGCCACTTTAAAGTAAATTAAAAGCTAAGTTGTATGCAGGAAAAGAAAATCAGTCCAAAGCTATCAGAGCACCCATAATTCAGCCTCTTTGTGGGTAATTTATTGGCAGCAGCCTGGCTCTTTGGAGAGCTGCCTTGAGAGAGACTGCACAAGGCACAGAGTTGCTAGGGTGAGTTTAGAAAGTTGAGGAATTTCTTTTGCACGGTGTTTTGTATGAAACTATTTCAGCTCTCTGTTATGTTTAATGCATTTCTATGTGATTTTATAGGGGTCTGTTAACATCTCTTAAGTTCTGACATGAGGAGAAAGAAAAAAGTACAAACCCTTGCTCACATGGTGGAACAGCAGTGCTGTTTACTGGGAAAAGAAACTCATTATTTTGTAGTCTTGTAATTAGATACTTTTTTTAGTATTCTGTTTTGAGATTTTGACTAGTGCCTCTTCCTTTGTTTCTTTTTCAGG
This sequence comes from Amazona ochrocephala, assembly GCA_039720435.1. Taxonomy (NCBI): domain Eukaryota; kingdom Metazoa; phylum Chordata; class Aves; order Psittaciformes; family Psittacidae; genus Amazona; species Amazona ochrocephala. Next base: position 71,379,078 of record CM077876.1, on the reverse strand, counting down.
CAAATTACACAGATCCCCAGAGCAAGCTAAGATTTAGTACTATTGAAGAATTTGCCTACATTCGGATGCTCCCTTCAGATGTGGTTACAGGATATCTGGCTCTAAGGAAAGCAACAAGTATTGTTTCCTGAAAAGACCAAATATTGTTGTGTATTGCTGTGAACAGTGCTAATTTTGAGAATCATGGTGGAAACTGACTGCGGGACTGAGGTTCCTTAAAAAACTATCCATGGATTTTTACATCTGGAAATAGTTGATATATGGATTTGAAGAACATATGGATTTAATTTTGATAAATGCTGATATTTGTTAGTTTGCCAATTTGTAAGCAATTTAGTTTGGTGAACAGAATAACTTAGACCTTAAGGGTATGTATGTACACCATAATGTCTGAGTTTTATTAATTTCTGTAGAGACGGGATTTCATCTCCACCCTGTATGTTTTATGTACTGCTCTGGCTCAGAAGAAACAGTCATTTGAGTTAAGCAAAAGGTACCAAGATATCCCAACTTCTAAACCTGCCTTGCCAGATGTGCTTGCCACTTGGCTGTGAAAAAGGTTGTCCCATTTGTAAAATAAAGCTAAAATATTTAGTAAGTAAGTGATGCTGTTGTGATGACTGTTTATGGTAGTGAGCACTGTGGAAATGAACAGCCTCACCAAATATTTGCATTTGAGAACAGTCACAACCGTAGACTTTTGTTTTAATCTGGACTCCGAAGTTCAGGCTCAGCCACCCCTATCCTCCAACCACACAGCCTTCACACCCATGCTCCACCAACTGCCCTGTGGCTGTGACACTTGCCTCTCTTATCTCTCTGAGCCAGAGGGTGTTAGTCAGAAAAGCTGCTAGGCAAGTTACCACTTGCTATGGGAATGCTTCCTTCCCATGTGCAAAACTGCCAAGTGGAACACTTGTCCCATAGCTTGTCAGTCCTGAACTGCCCAGGTAACTGAGGAGGTGAGACACTGATCATGGGACAGCATTCCTGTTTCACCCAGGCTCCATCATGGACATCGGGATCTTGTTCAAGGCCCCTCTTCTCTCTGATTGCACAAGCAGCATGCAGTGGTAACTAGTTAGTGTCTAAGCTACACTTTGAATGTACTTTTCTATAGACATGATAACTATGAGAACAGATTTTTTTTCCCCATTGAAAGAAAAAAAGTATGCGGATTGTTGTTAATGGTAGCTTCATTTCAGTTCCAAACCAGGAAAAAACAATAATGAGACACATTGTTTAATGAAAGTCTGTGGGACTCATTCCTCAGTTTTTGTGATCTAATATTTACAAAACTGAAGTAATTTAAAAAGTCTTTGACATGCTTACAATAGATCCTTCAAAGTCCTGGATACCAGATAATGCTACAACTGTATCACGGAACAAAAAAGAATAAGACTTGATATCTCTCTTGATGCCATTAAGCATCCAAGCCCCATTCTCTTGCATCTGAGTTTTAGAATGGATGTTTTTATCTTACTTTATGTACTGAAGATATGTTTATAAGATAAGCTTAACACTGATAAGAAAAGAAAACACGTAGAACTGCTGTAAGATCATTTGTGCTTTAAGCAGACAGCAGCTCAGAAAATAGGATTTCACCAGCTTATTCTCTCCCACAAATATTTTTAACATTCTTGGGGAATGACTGTTTAGGAACCCAGACTCCCCCACCCTCAAAAGTGCTCTGTGAACTCCTGTGCTGTATATTAAGATGTTGCTTCTCAGCTAATTTCTACAGTGTGGTGTTTATGCATTCCATTTTCAAACCCCAAGTGTCTTACTGAGAAAATGGGCATCAGAAAAGTAAATACAGCTTAGATTTGGCGAAACGTTAGTGACTTGTCTCTCAGTGCTCTCTATTCATAACATGGCTTCTGTATTCCCTTTTCTTTTCTTCCTTGTTTCTTCCTTTGTTAGCTACTGGCCGTTTTTTCTTAGTGATATCTCACTTTTACTCATTAGGCTATGCAGTAGTCAAGCCACGAGTGGTGAGTCAGCCACCAGCACCATTCAGCATTACATTGGTCAACAACAGTTTACTGTGTGAAGCAATCAAAATGAATTTGTTTTAGCAGGAAGCTGAGGACAGACGAGATCTAGGTGCAAACATGTACGACATTGTTCAGTCCTGCTAGGCTCTCTTTGGGAACAGCATGTGGACCTTCTGCCCTCATCAATGCTTCTATGAGAGAACTGAGCAATATCTCCCTTGCTGTATGTAAAATATGGATAAGTGAAGAGCTCATCTGTGTCATGGAGTAATTTTAAACCATGTTTTATTGACAGCTTTAGAAGAAGTGAAAACTGAGAAGTACATTTATATTTAAAAGTACTTACAGGATGCTATCAAGATAAACACAAGTAAGCTGAATAAAAATTGAAAGGAGGAGAAAAGAAAGGCATTTAAAAAGACAAGCAGCAACAAATACCGTTTCAGTTTTGGGAGAATGTATTTTGACTAATAGTACTGTCACGTCTGTAAAGCAGAAAGCCAGCAGTCAGGGTGAGGACTAATTTGTTCAAGTGCAGCCGTTACTACCTGTGAAGTATCACCTGAATGCATTATTTAATACAGACCACAGATGGCTTCAGCCTCATGTGCATCTGCATTAATATGTTCCCCTGTCATCCCCTTTCATTACCCTTTTAACAGCTTACAGCATACCAGTTGCTGAGCTCCCACAGCAATCTCACTGACATTAACGGGAAGTGAGCTTCTCCAGCAACTCACAAGGTACAGTCATAGAATCATAGAATAGTTAGGGTTGGAAAGGACCTCAAGATCATCGAGTTCCAACCCCCCTGCCGTGGGCAGGGATACCTCACACTAAACCATGCCATCCAAGGCTATGTCCAACCCCACTTGAATGCCGCCAGGGATGAAGCATTCACAACTTCCCTGGGCAACCCATTCCAGGGCCTCACCACCCTTACAGTAAAGAATTTCTTCCTCATATCCAATCTAAACTTCCCCTTTTTAAGTTTAAACCCATTACCCCTTGTCCTCTCACCACAGTCCCTAATGAAGAGTCCCTCCCCAGCATCCATACAGGCCCCCTTCAGGTATTGGAAGGCTGCTATGAGGTCTCCACGCAGCCTTCTCTTCTCCAGGCTGAACAGCCCCAATTTTCTCAGCCTGTCTTCATACGGGAGGTGCTCCAGTCCCCTGATCATCCTCGTGGCCCTTCTCTGGACTTGTTCTAACACTTCCATGTCCTTTTTATGTTGAGGACACCAGAACTGCACACAATACTCCAAGTGAGGTCTCACGAGAGCAGAGTAGAGGGGCAGGAGCACCTCCGTCGACCTGCTGGTCACACTCCTTTTGATGCAGCCCAGGATACGGTTGGCTTTCTGGGCTGCAAGCACACACTACCAGCTCATGTTCATTTTTTCATCAACCCACACTCCCAAGTCCTTCTCCACAGGGCTGCTCTGAATCTCCTCCCCGCCCAACCTGTAGCTGTGCCTGGGATTGCTCCGACCCAGGTGTAGGACCTTGCACTTGGCATGGTTAAACTTCATCAGGTTGGCATCAGCCCACCTCACAAGCATGTCAGGGTCCCTCTGGATGGCATTCCAATTGGCAAAGCTTTGCCCTCAGTCTTTTTGGCAGGTAGAAAACATATTTTCCTTGCCTCATCTGTCTTACCCCTCAGAAAGAATGAGGATGTTCACCAGGGGCCAAGCTCCTGTTTTCCTGTGCAGCTACCTGCCCTGCACACTGCTGGAGATGAGGGGTCACCTCCAGCTTGCTGTGGGGTTGTCTGTATTGGTTTTCAAGACAGCAGTAACTTGTATTTATCTCATGCTTGCTCTAGTTGTGCTTGCTCTGGAAGGCCTGGACAAAGCAGGCAACTGCCTCTGCAGCTGTTGGCCTCAGGGCAGCAAAGCTGCTGTGGCTAAAGTGCCTGGCGCTGCCAAAGCCCTGTGCTGCAGCTGGGGCAGGGACTGGGCAGCATGGGGCTGTAGGACTGCAGTGCCAGCTGCCCCGAAGGAAGGGGTGTGCTGGGGGGCCATGAGAAGAATGAAGCTCTCAACAGCTTCAGCTGCTGCCTCCATCCTTCCCACCCTCTGTAGTGGATGGGACATCAGGATGCTGGAGCTCCAGGGCTCTTGTCCTGATTATTCCCTGCTGATTATTCCCCAAGGTCTGTGCCCATGGAAACTTCCTGTCCCAGCCCTTCCCTCAGGGCATCTGTACTAGGGATGACTTTGGCCCCGTGTCCTGGAAAGCAGCAAAATTCATTTCAGAAAGGCCTTGGGCCAGCTTGTTTCAGAGCCCATGCATTTCACTGTCCTTTATTTCCCAGCTTTCTCTCATCACAGCATTCTGGACCCCTACAGAGTTGCTATATATGGACTTCCACGGAGGACAAGAGTAGCACATGGGGGAGATGTGCCTTAATCTCCTTTAACAGAGGCCTGTAAGCATCAAACCCCACCAGAGCACAAGGAAATGAAGGTAAGCAAAAGGGAGGGCTTTTGACTGGTGAAGAGTGCCAAAGTAAAACTGAACTAGTATAGGCTAAAAATATTTTGTAGGTTCACATCTCTTCAGAAAAAAGCTCAAGCTCCTGCATGATTACAGTCTTTTTCCTGAAGGGCTAAGTAATCTTTAATAAATTAGTACAATAATTTATTACTAGAAACGGGTTTTAAGGCCTCTTACAATCTGACAATGTACGTGCTTTACGCATTTGAGACAAACTGGCGCACAGAGTTTCTTTCTGAATCACTTCAGGGCAGTGACTTTCACAAACTTGATGTCACGTTCTGGGAGAAAACCCCTGGCTTGGTGCTCTTTTAAACAAGAAAAGTCAAGTGGTATCTGTGTTGTTACTGAGCACTTCAGTTGTACTAAGATGATGACACCGCTAATATTAGAAGTCACAGAAATCCCTTTGTATTTTTCTCATTTTAGTATGTGTGCCCCAACGAAAAACCACTTTTCCTGTTAGAGAGTGGATGGGTGGGACATAATAAAATAATACATCTTCAGGTAAGAAAAACATTTTGTTTAACTCATTTGGTATCTATAGAGATTGCTTGACTTGGTTTTTATTATCTGAGAAGCTTAAAAAAATCCAGTCTTTTCAGATGATTAAGCTGCTGTAAATCACAGCCTACAGACAGCAATAGCAGTAATCTCTTGGGAGAAATAACAACACCACTGTTTACTGGGAAGTAGTGCTTGTGTAATTGTGTACAGTTTATGACCTATGAGATCACATGTGTTAAGTACAGAACATTGCTTTCTTTGACGCTGTAGCCTAAAATCAATAATCTCTACATGAAAATGGTAGTACTAGTGGACTAGACAATAAGCTGGTTTGGGGCTGGCTGTGGTTACTGTTTACCAGCGTGTTCTCTGGGCAAGAGCTCCTCTCATCTGCTTGCACACTGACTGCTGTGGCTCTGTTACTTGACTCCAGTACACCAGCACAACACCCCAGAAAACTGCATCTAGTTCATGGACTATCTGAAGTCTTCTCCAATGTCCAAAATCTGGGATGCAAAAATTACTCTTCTCTCAAGTGAAGAAATCATGCACAGCACATATGAACAATGCCTCTTTTCTCTGCTAGTCTTGAATCCAAAGCATACTTTGTATTAAAGGAGAATAGGTGCCCCTTACATGGGTACTTGTGTTTCAGCACAGGACACAAAGAAAGTTCTCAGCATCAGGTTTTAGAATGTCTGAAGGCAGCTGCCTATGCATGCATGGGGAGAAAGCATTTCCTGCCTCATCCCATGAAAATAGATCGGTATCCTTATACATTCAATGCGTCCCTGTAGATCCAAAAATCTACAGCAATAAACCCTTATGAGAGAAGATACAGGCCTGGTCTGCTTCGTCAGTAGTTGGTGGGCATTGGGCACTGGGTAAGCAAGGGTAATGGGGAATTTTAGGGAACTCTAGGGAATAGTTTGAATTTTGGCTGTGATCCCATTTATACCCTGAGGGACAGCAGATTTACAAGACAGCTTCTCTTGGTTCTGTTCTCCCAGAAGGAGGAGATGACTTTAAAAGGACACCAAAAGCATAAACACACATTGCCTACATACTGTGTGTCAGGTCACTAGTTTCACAACTAATGCATCAAGACGACATAAAGGGGACAGAAGCAGGACCTTTTAATATAATTATCTGTTGGCCCAAATCCTCTCTCATCTTCCAGCTTGCACAACTTGGATACTGGTAAACCCTGCATGCTCACAGAAGGGCATGAAGGAGTGACCTCACCCACACAGAGGAGTGTTCCTGTGGTCTGAACTCCATCCAAACAATTAGAGCGGTTAACTGTGCGAAACCTTCAGGCCACAGCTGCTCACCGAGACAGTAGAGGGCTGGCTGTACAGCATTTATCCTCCCCCCCATCCTGTGTCTACAGCTTCACCCTTCACCAGGTGGCTAGGCAAACGTGGGGGGGGTGAATATGTGCAGGCAATCTCATGGTGGGAGTCTGCCTTCCAGCTCAGGCATCCACTTTCAAACAACTGGGAACAGCCAGCAGCCTCTATGGGCGCACCTGAATAGCAGTTCTTGCATGAGGAACAACAGAGGCAGAGTGGGGTCTGATAATAACCTTAATAAAGAGGAAATCTTGAGAATTTCAACAAAAGCTGCACTTAGGCTAAGATGAGAGGACTGAAAGCGGGACTGCAGAAGCAATTGCCTGACATTATATGGCTACGCTGATGAGAAATAATTTATAAACCATTCTGTGGGTGATTCTTAATCCTCTGAAATAATATGTATGGCATGATGGTGGTTTTATATTTGGAATAAAGACCATAAATAGAGCATAACTCACTGCTTCAAATTGTTCCTGTCCGGAAGGTATGTCATAGCTGGTGATGTGGAGTTGATGGCTACCATCAGTCTTGTATGCACAAGTGACAACAGCTAATAGGCACAAGCCTTGTTCTCCTATTAAATGGGCTTTTGTTACTGAAGATGATGGCAAAGCACAATCAACCAAATATTTCTAGCCTCTAACAACCAAGAATTTGTTTGTTACACTTCATCTCTCGTATCTGGCTGTACAAAACCTGAGGGCTAACAAATAAGTAACAGCAATTCCTTCCAAGTGTTACATGAGCCCTTCCCAAGAGCCTTGTAAATTGAGAGTTATTACCACCATTTTAGTAAAGTATGAGATATTCCACATCAGTACTGTGGTCTGGCCCCATGCTTCCTGAAACCTTGGGAAATGGCACATCAAACACCACTGTGAACCCTCCCTACCCCCAACAAATGGTTCATTTCAGCAGCTGTCTCCACATTCTTATAATTTTTCTAATAATGCATTGGAAGCCAAATTCTCTGTGGACCTTGAGATGTCCTTCCGAAGGATCACACTGGGACAGAGTGTGCAAAAGCCATTCTTCCTGTACATTTCCTGTGTTCAATGCCACTGGGACACGCAGATCTCTCCGGAGCCTTTGGGCAGTGACTCTCACACCAATGTCTGTTTACATCTTTCATTAAAAATACACATAAGCATGGATGGGTTTTGGAACAAACATCTGAATCCTGCTCTGCAACCTTTCACGCACATGCTCTGCTTACTGTGCTTAACAGCCTTTCAATTTATTCCTCCAACTCTACGAATCATGGAATTGCACCCACTGCAAAACAGTCACATAGACCTGGTAGTTCTGCCACTCTCCAGAAAATGGGAGAGGTGCTTTGTGTCTGTTAGGTGAAAGAGGAGACTGAGCCCATATCAAAAGGCAAAGGGGAGGCATCATCCCCACACTGGATAGTTGGATAAGGAGAGCAGGAACTGCAGCAGCATCCTGTACTGGCTGCATTTCAATAGCCTACAATAGCCTTTTTGCAGTGTGTGATCTGGAAGAGCACTGCATCTGCTGCTGTAGGACAGAATATGGGCGGGAGGCTGGCACTGAGCTGCTCAGCTCTGTTGAGGCTGACATGTCTTTGGGCACGCTCAAAGGCAAAGCTTCAGATGTCTGGGTAATCATCCAGGATGCAGCCAGCAGCTGTGAGGCTATGGAGGACTGCAGGCTTGAGCATAGACTATTAAACTCAGTTCAGATCCCTTTTGGGGATCTGCTCCTCTCTGAAGACCTTGGAATGAGTCTTACCAACTCTGGAATTTGACTTAACACTCATATCATCTGACCAGCTCACAAAGCATGTGCTTCTTGTCACAAGAAGGTACCTGGTATTGCCCCCGGTACTGGATCTGAAGTGGTGAAAGCGTGAGCATTAGGGGAGGAAAAAAATTTAATCAAGGGCAGGCAAGGGGCCCTCTTACTCTCCCAGAACTGCTCCGCCTTTCAGGCCACATCTCCATTTATCTTCATGACCTATTTAGCACTGTCCTCTACCTCCAGTTTTTCCAAACTTGAAAAAGACACTGGACAAGGTTAAAAACTATCCTAAACCACACATTTCTAAGCACTTCTCAAAAGACATAACCAGGATCCACCAGTTACAGGTGTCCTGAAAGTCTTCCTTTGCACCTCTGCATCACTTTAGGTGGCAAAGTTTTGGTTGGAGGGGACTGCAGGGGTGGTCTCTATGGGAAGATGTTCAGGGGGTGTAGGATGCTTAAGAATTACAGATGCAGTTTCCTGACCCCCTAAAGCTGAGTATTTGAAGTAACAGCTTGGTTTTTTGGGTCATACTGAAGGATGGGCTTTACTTTGTCCTAAATAGCACATACAAGTTTGACCAAGTAGTAATTATATCTGAGCCACTAAGAAATAATCTCCAAAGCATAATTAGTAACAACACCTTCCCTTGGAGATGTGATTCCCTCCACCCTCCGCTTTCCCTCTCTGCTCCAAAAACACTCAACAAGCAAGCAACCAAAACCCTGCAAACAACCACAGCCCTGTGATAATCATCTTAAACATGAGACTGAAAAATAAATGACTAAGTTAATCGAAGGTGTTCATATGAAATCAGTAGAATTCACCTGCAGATCTGCTGACACTGCTTACTGGAAACAGAAAAGAAGCACTAGAAGAAGAAAAATCCTAAGTGGAAAAGCAAGAAGAAAAGCTGAAGCCAGAAGAGGAAAGTTAATGGCCCATGTTGCCAAAAAGGCAGTCTTCTGCAAAGGATAATCAAAACGCCAGGGTGGGCCAAAGCCAGAAGCATCCTTTACAGCAGGTCTTCTGTCAGAAGGGCCATTGAAGCAGAGCTTAAAATGGAATGAGTTCACCAGAAAATCAAAAATGGCTTGACATGGAGCCAAGCAGATATCCTAATGTACAGATCCCTTTCCATCAGCAAGCATATTTCTGTTTTTCAAACTGTATGGCTACTCAAAGCTCTCAGTTACCACTTGAGAAACTTAAAACAATTTAAAAGACACACACACCCTAAAACCTTTCAGATTTCACTCAAGCAAGCCCTTCTTCAGTCTTAATACTGTCTCTCTCCTGCCAACTCATCTTGATCAGGGGTATATATCGCACTGTAACTATCTACAAACCCCAAGCTTAAATAAATGTACAAACCTTTAACGTAAATATATGCCCTGGAAAGATTTTGCTAGGAACTCAGTGTGTGTGAGCACTTCAGGCTTATCTCTGGGTAATGACTTCCATTTGATTCAGCTAATGCAAATTCTCATCTAGACAAGCCCACATCCAAGCCCTCATGGCAGGCACCAACCTGCATGTCTTGGCCTCAGGCTCCTGTTAGGAAGCAGGGCTGGGGATGGCACGGTGATCTCCATCAAAGGAATGCCAGGGTTTACTGGGGGATCTCTTTATTTTTCTTGGCTCAGGCTTTATATACATCTCTGTACAGAACACACCCCACACGTGTGTTTTAAATGGTGCTCTTATAAAAACAGCACAACTGGAAAAAACATTGCACCTGCATACACATGGGGCGCACCTTATAAATACCTTATTGTAGTCAAGCAAATCCTAAGGGATAAACTTTGATTTTGTTTGCTAAAACAGAAAACCTGAAATTAATAATAAGCCACTAGGAGCTATTCAACAGATTGTCTATTGCAGGAAATCTTGCCAGGACGCTCAAGTGGTTTACAGCCATCTCAGATATCTGGGGAAGAGTGAAATGTGTCTAATGTTTTTGAAGTTCAGTGGGGTTTTGAGAAATCCAGACATCTGCATTTTAATCTTTGGAAAATCCTGAGATCAGCAAGACTATCGTCTGCCAATTTAACCACAAGTTGGGCCCACCTCTTAGCAAGTCTAGAAGTCCTATGATTGCTGTAACACCCCCCCCCCCTCCCCAAACAGACTCTTTATTTTTAATACACATAATGATGAAGTTTGTGCTGCTAAATATTCATCTTTAAATGACAGGGTAAGAATATGATAATTCATGCTTTCTGCATAACCGAGTTAACTAGAGGTGTCTTAGCTCCTGATTTAAATAACTGCAGCTTTTCACCTGCTTCTTTGTCTGCAATGTGTTTATTGCAGCTGTGTGTGCCAGCAACACAAAAAGGGGTAAGAGCAGCTCTGCAGAAGACTCAAAGACTTGCAAAGCACTCCTCCTGCCTTTAGATGGTCCCATTACCCAGCTACCATCACCTTTCACATGGTTCGTTGGGGTTTTTTAAGCAGAGGTCAAACCTCTTGGTTTGACTAAGAGGTGCCATGTGTGCACACCAGCACTTTCTGCTGACAGACACACCTTTTAACATTTCACTTTTCCTCTCCTATTACTTGTCCTTCCATATTTGCAAGTCAGAAAAGATCTGAATGCAGGCCCAACTCTTCATGATATTTGAGATTTTGAGTTGAGTGGGACATTGAAATAGCTCCAACCCCGTCAGCAGGGACCTCCAAATAAAAATGTAGTAACACAATGACTTCCCTTTCAATGTAAAATGAATCATGTCAAGTGCTCAGATTTACACATTCCTCCATATGTACTAATCTACACCACCTTAACTGCTTTACACATTTCTAATATTTACTTTGGCTTCCTACATCCTCCGTTAGCCAAGACTTATTTTTCCATGACACAGGCAGCTATCCTAAACTTTTTCAAGAAGCTGATATGACACAATCCCCTTTGGAAAATGCAATAAAATATGGGCGCACACCCAGTGCAATATCTACAGTAATTAGAGTCACTGCTCATTAAAAGTGAAAATACTGGATTGTGCTGTACAGTGCACCAGTGCTGTGGCAGCAATACTGCATTTCTCCATAAGCAAGAGCAAAAAAAGTCCCATTAAAGCCATTTATGGCACTTGTCTCCAACAAGGACACTAATTCCAGGTTATTTGGAAAAAAGAACACAGTGTGTTTTGCTCTTTTTTCATCTTTCTGCTTCTAGACTAGGCAAATTAACATTGCTTTCTTACCACAAACCTCTGGAGAGACCGTGCTTTAAAAAGCTTTTCTGAACACACTAAAAAGCAGTCAGCCAGCTACTGAGCTTTGGAGGAAAGAGGTGGCTTATCTGTTCATGCGCCCACCTGGAAAACAAGTTGCCCTGCAGGGGGCCAAGGTGGGTAAGCAGTGGTAGGCAGAAGTACTGGAAACCTTCTCCCCTCCGTGCAGAACCAGTATAGCTCATTTAAACTGCTATTTTATGCATGTCACAGTGGTGATCTTGGATGAAGTCTTTCACACTACTTCAGGGTGCCTTATCATTATAACCACCTATATGTTGATTTGGACAAGTAGAGAAGCATGTCATCCCTCTTCCCTCGCACTCCACATAGGGGAATGCAAAGGCCAGCTCCTATCCCAGACAGTTCATCGCCACAGTGCTTCATGATGGAGGTTGCCTAAAACTGTAATGATAGGAACCACACCACAGAAATGTGTGTGCACTGCTAAGAGTGAGAAATACAGAAAAAGCAAAGAAATGTGGCTGTCATCCAATCTGCAACTTATTTTTATAGAGCAAACCCATTTATTATATCAACAGTTTCATTTTTAGACCTTTTTCCATGGTGGCCAAGTTTTAGTGGAGCAAAGCTTTAGTTTAGTTTCTGAGGAAAGAGCCAGAGGTTTGGTGCCTTAGCATGGTGTGGAGAAGAGCTGAGAAAATAACTAATTTATGCAATAGGCTTGATCAGGACTGACCTCTAAGCCTACCCTGAGCCCAGCAGCTGTGGAGCCCAGGGGCTGAACCAGTGGTGTAACACGTCTATCTGAACTTCCCAGAGCACACAGATGCTGGGCTTGATATCAGCCAGACAGATAGATTTCCGGACAAAAACTGCCACCCTCCCCTTTCTTCCATGCCTCCTGCCATCAAGTACGGGAGCAAGACATCTGCTGCCATTAGCTCACAGGAACGATGCCTACATCTAAGCTGGTCACAGCGTGTGCTCTCTGCAGTGCTATCTGCTTTCCGCTCCAAGCCGTGATGCACAGCAACATTCCCCTCTGGCTGGGGACTCCAGGAAGTGAGCTATTTGACTTGGACACAGGCATGGTGACACAGACACAGGTGTCTCCATCTATTGTGACACGGGGTCAAGCCCACTGCAAAGGGCCCTACTGTCCTCGGTTATTTTTCTAGGGACCAGGAAGCAGGGGGAAAAGCCGGGCTGGCAGGGGAATTAAACTGTAATAAAGTTGACTGCATGAGTACTTGTGCAGCTCCCTGGTGTTTCTTGCTAAATCAGCCCAGGCCCCAATAACAGGGAGATGCAAGATCTCACTTCTGTACTGCATTTGGGAAAAATTACAAACCAAACTTGGAAGCTAGTTTGGGGCTGATATGCATTTCCACTGCATACTTGTTCAAAATCCCACTCCCAGCCAGCTTCAATTGTGGGACATTTGGTCTGGTGCAGAGCTGGATGGGTACCCATCCTCTGTGGTAAGAAGTTGCTTTTGAAGTAGGTGGCTGAAAGATGTACTTGCTAGGACAAGGGAAGTCTCAGGATGTGTGCACTTTTGATGTTAAATTCCTCTTTCTCAACTGTTTTTTTCATCTCTTGTTGCCCAGAGAGGTGGTGGAGGCACAATCCCTGGGAACACTCAAGGCCAGGCTGGATGTGGTTCTGGGCAGCCTGATCTAGTTGAAAACGTCCCTGCTCACTGCAGAAGGGTTGGACCAGATGATCTTTGAAGGTCCCTTCCAAACCAAACTATTCTATGATCCTGTGATTTTCTGTGTAACACCCATTTTAATGTGTTTGCTGCCATCTTTTACCTGGTAGTATTTTCCTCCAGTGGGAAAAAGGGTCAACGGTTTGAATGTATTTGAGGGAAAAAGAAAATCCGAAAGTCAAGCTCTCTCTCAGCGATAGGGGTTCCTTCTTCTTCTTCTTCTTGACAGTCTACATGTTTTGTTGCTTTTTATCATTTTATCCTGAATAAAATTAGATGGAGACCTCTACCACCAGGACTGAGACAAAAGATCCACTGGCTGACTTGGCCAGGATGGCACATGTCACTCTGGACACCGACTCTGCAGTGACAGCATTGTTTGATTAGGATGCAGGAGGGAGGTGCTCTGATGAAAAAGCGTATCTCAGAGAGGGAAACAAAAAGCACAGTTCTTCCTAATGGGAAGTGTGGTAGGCGAGGCTGCAGTGGTTGTTTCCCTCACCTTTCTGTCTGCAGACTCCTTGGCCATCAAAAATTGTGATTCACAACTTGGAGCTCGTGTCCCCATCTCCCCCTCTCTCTTTTTCATCACTGATCTGGCAGTGGAAAGGCTTCCCACATGATCCCCAAGCCAAATCTTGCTGGAACTTCCGTTGTCTCATGATGCTTTCATCCCAAATAGCTCATCTGCTAAGCTGGCTTCTGCTGTTAGGAGGTGTTTACATTTTCTGCTGCCTGAAGAGAATATATTTCTTGGTAGGCATTGTGAATCTGGGACTGGAAGCAGGGCTGTGGTGTAAGGGACAGAAACCCAGTAATGCATGATGTGTTTGCTAAAGGTTTCATTTGCAATGCTCTTCTGGAGATAAAGCAAATTCACTGCCAAGTACAGGAACTGAAGTATTCAGCAAGAGTAATCTGTGTACTTGATACTTCTTCTGACCACAAATGGATAACATTTTTTACAGCCTTTTCTTATAACCATGTCATGAGTAGGTTCAATAAAAGCAATTTTTGCCTATGGGTTGTTAATGGTACCAATACCTCCAAGCATTTTTGTTCAGGATTCAAATACACTGTGTGACTGGTCACCCATGTTAAACAATATGGTTTCTATTCCCTAACCAGATTCTTAAAGAGGCCAGGACTATCTGGAAATGATCAAAAAGGCATTGAAAGGTGATATAGGGAGAGAGGCAAAATTAGAAAATTCAGCAATCTTCTCTCCTCTTGCAAAAGAAAGTACCACATATAAGGCTGTACATGTGCAGTCCAGACTTTGAAATACTCACTTTTTTCTTCACTTGCAGATATACCTGTCTGGATGGTATTTTGCTCAGGACAACTACTCCAAGTCCTGCCTTGTGCATGTACGCTTTGATTTTTCTATCGCAAAAGGTGCAGACAGGTCTCAGTTTGGCTCAGTTTACTGCTTTCAAACCTAAATGCCAACTTGAAGGTTCACAGAGATACTTTCTTTCGCACAGCACGTACCTCATATTATTTCACATATTTAATGGTTCTATGAATGAGTCACGCCTGCTTTATATCATGGTGCAGCTGGCTAAGTACAGTGCTCCAGGTGTGTAAAGGGCACAAGATCATCCAGTAGCCTGTAGATTTTCTAGGTTCCTGGGAACTTCAGGCTTCAGATAGCTAAAAGTCCTCCTCTATTGCTCCCTTTTTGCTGCCACATAGAACCATGAGGAGATGGGAGGAATTGAGGCCCCTTGATGCTGTGTCCAGAAAGACATCTCCAGACTGGTGAGAAAGACAGAGGGCCTGTGCCCCCTGTCTCCCGAGGTTTCTGTCCTTGGTGTTTTGCTGCTGAAGAACATGTGTTGAATGCTTGAGGGAGAGGAGACCTATCACATGCTTTTAGGTAGAGAACCTCTCTCTTTTTCTCCTTCACCACCACAACCTTATCTTGCTTTTGTACACATTGGTACTCAGGCTAACAAGTTTTAAAACACATTTTAAGATGCATCTATTAGATAGCAAGATTAATGCCCAAATTCAAGCAATAGCAACATCAATGAACTAAACTGTCAGCCTGTCCCAAAAACCTTATCAAAACAAACTGCTTGCTGTCTGCAGCTTGAGGTAACTTTATATTTCATTTTGTAATACAAGCTGTGTGACTTTTCATGCTAGAGGCTGCCTCTGATGTTTAAATTCACAGCTTCCATTAGTATATCTAAATCCACCACTTAGAAAGAAAGAAAAAAGGCACCTATATTTTGAATGTTAAGACCTTCACTCTACATTTATGACCACTGAATGTGTTGTTTCTTAACTTTGATGGAATACAAGTACTTGGCTTTCATAAAGATATAGGTTTCAAAATACTTGAAAAGGTCTGCAGCATGTATGTAAGCAGCTAGCACTGCTGTATGGTGTGAAGTTTTCTTTAACTTTACAGAACAGATAAGGAGGATTCATTTTAATAGAACACCTAGGAAGACATTACTGTTATGGCTGGTCTTTAAATGTTTTTTTGCTCTCAGAGCTGACTACAGTAATACTGTGTCAAGCTCAGTGAGTATGGATAATGTTTAAAAGTCTATGTTTCACTTATTTAAGCTTGCAGAAGCTTACTTAAAAAATTATATTGGGCTCTTATTTTACCCACTCTTAGCTTTATATTTTTTACAGTGGAAACAGATTTACACCTCTAGTATAAAGTCTCCTCAAAGCTGCTGCAGAACTTCAGCAGTAAGAATAATACACGCAACCTCTCAGAAAGCAAGGCAGACAAGAAACAAAGGAGAAAATATGCAGCGCAGAGAGGCAAATGCTGAAATACATAACCTCACCAAACCTACACTTACATAACCAGATGTTTGAGAGCACTTCATGTGTTGGAAACAGATTGAATAAGAAATGCTAAATGCTGTCTGCCTCTGCTACTTATACAGGTAATCTTCAAGGGGGCTCAGGTGACTTCAGTACTGTGTTACATAAATGCAAGTGGAAGTTTAAACACACTATGTGGGTTTCAAACCCTCCATCACAACTTCTACAATGCTCTAAATGGTTTCTCAGATAAAAGGTGCTGTTGTCCTAGAATATTATATCATGAAAAGTTACACATTTTAAATGAGGATTTGGTTAAAAACCCAAACAAAATCTCTTCTACATACCAGGTAATAGAACACACAGATTAAACTCTTTAAAAATTGTGAATGAAGAAGAAACCAGTAAGAGTGCACATTATCTGTGCCACAAATTCAATGACAATACAGAGTGTGATATGAATGGAAACTGTTAGCAAAATACATTTACTGGGCACCAAAGCAGAAAATATGTCATCATTTGCTTGAACCAGCCTAAATAAGTATCTGCCAAAGAATAGAACAATTTACAAGGAGACCTTCCTCTCTGTAATGGGGCTATGTGTTTAGCACTTTTTTTCTTCGTATTGGATTTGAAATGGGTCACATACATTCCCCTTAAGGTGACATTTTAGCACCTATTTATAGAATCTCATCCTGTCTTCCACATCTTGCTTCAATTAAAATTTGATCTCAAAAGGAGGCAGAAGGATGGAGGTGGGGGGACCCTGTGGTACTGGCTACTGATGAACTATTATAAGTTTATGCTGCGCTTAGAATGAAAGGGGAGGCTTGCAAGGAAATCAGCAATCAGAAACACTGTCCCAGAACAGCCTCCTTCTGCAGTAGGACAGTCCCAGACACCTCCTCTCATGCCACTGGCCACCATACTCCCCAAGCCTTTACAGAATACTTTCAGCCCTGCCAACCCTGCTGTTCACGCACCTTCTGCCTTTTTATGCCATGCTTCTTGCCCCATTTCTCTGGGTTTTTCAGTGTATGAGACCACTTTCTAGGTTAGAACAAGTTTTCACATTTCAGATTTTTGTATAAGAAAAGGTCTTTGTGGATTTCTCTTTCAAACCTGCCTCTGGGACATGGGTAAGTTCTTCCAAGTGTTGCTGATCTCAGGAATCCTGTCTGTCTTGGGATATTTAGTCAACTTCTGCATCTCTCCCTTCCACCCCAGCAACTCCAGTTCACCTTTTCCATCCCTGGTGATCTCAGCCTTCACAGTATTTACTGCCGCTTCTCCTTTCCACAGGTCTCCTGCCTGTAACATTACCTCTGGCTGCCTCCCAAGTCACCTACGTCCTTCCTGCGGAGGGATGAGCTCTATTCCACATTTCTGGCTGGCTCAGAGTGATGTGTCTGAACATAAGCAGGGTAAGAAATGAGGGAAAACTGGGAGAGGAAAGACAGAAAGAAAGGTCAAAAGACCTAAAGAGATAATCTGTGAATTTATAGCTTTTGCACTCCTCTTGCAAAATAAAGCAGGTTGCATATGGTGCAGTTCAGACTTTAAAAGAGCTGTGATTTTCTGAGAAGAGCAGAGAGATCTGCCTCGGGGCAGCTGGAAACTCCCTCTGGTCAACCTCCATTTACACACAACTAGACAGAGCCTTAGTATCTAGCGACCCTTTGCCCTCTGAAGCAAGAGTGGACTCAGCCAGCTCGTTCAAAACCCACTGGAGAAATGGTGGAGAAAGCTTTCACCATATCTATGTAAAACCACCAGCACTGTAGCTGCCTCTCACACAGCATTAATGTGGGAAGCAAGACAATTCAGGAGCATTGCCCTGGGCTGCCGGAACACAATCCTGGTCTTGAAACCACAGCTGCACCTCATCACAACAGAGCTGCCAAACACACAACACAAACTTCATACCTGGCCTGAAGAACAGAGAGATGCTTGGGGCATCTCCACCCTCAGTCCTGGCGGTCCAGCTGCCCCAGGCCCCACACCTCTCCTTGGTGTGTCCTACCCTCCAAGGTCACAGCAGCTCCTGCATCCCCCATGTGTATGGTCTCCCCATCCCGACTCTCCCTCATAACTGTGCCCATGCACGTGTTGACCTGAGCCTCTGGTGTCCCCCTTCTGCCTCTTCCATTACCCCAGACTGCTGTATTTCCTTATGCGTGCACGCACACACACACATTCCTATTTCCTTCCTCCATTCTTATGTCTCTGAAGTTAGACAATTTAAATGTTTTTATGTTAATTGCTTGTGAATAACAGCCTTGGTGGAAAACAAAATGTTTCCCAGAGCACTGATTTCTTTGGAGACGTTCCCATGGCCAACTACAAGCTGAAATAATAACAATAATAGGAAAATTTCCACAGAAGTATATACAAGTCATGGGGTTCTCTTTGGTTGTGAGATTTGGTTTAGTTTTTGACATTTTCAGGCCAGCTTTGCCCTCCAGCCTCCCCATCCCTCACTCAGCCAGGAGAAAGGCACAAAGTAGAGTCTCATTGCAGCCTGCTTCGATACAAGGAGAGGCAGCAGCCCTGTTTACTGAGAGCACCCTTGGTGCATAGGGGCAAGGAGCTGTGTGGAAAGGCTGCCTGCCTTGGCTGGCATTCCTCTGTTGTTAAAGAGCACAGGAAATGATCGTCATTTCTAAACCGGAAAAATGTGCAAGCAAGCTTTGGCTAACCACAGGGAACTAAAGTACACGGCAAGAATCACAATACTTATGGCAGGAGGGGAAAAGCTGACAACTTCTGATTCATGGGCTGTTAAAGGTTATGATGCTGCCATATACCATTATGGAAATGAAACCACAGTTTTAAACACTAAGCAGGTAGCTGCTTCGGCCAATAAGTGCAGGGTTCGCTCTATTTCATGTGTTTGTATGTGAGGTGATGGTGAAATTTGGCTTGTCCCAGAGAGGCAGTGACCCTTTGTAGGGGGGAAAAGGGGTTGCCAACTCACATGCAGAGTGGTACAGCCCCTCACTAGCTCGCCTAGAGCCAAGCCATGTGGAGTACAAGCCTGCTAAAGTCAGCCTTAATCATGCTCCCATCCCCATGGTCTTATGTAGCTTTCTAATGTTCCCTTCTACCTTTAGAAAGTGAGGGTCCAAGACAGTATATGAACACTGGGACAAACTGAGCCAGTGCCTACCTTACTGCCATTGAGAATGGATGAAAGACTAACAACCACATAAATGCAATCCTACCTTTGTGCCTTTTTGTCTGATAGCCACAAACTCCAAGATTTCCTTCTCTGTTGCTTCTTTTCTCAGCTTGTCCTGTCTTCCTCTGTTACGCTTCATTCCACAGGCTGCTTAAAAAAGTCGTTTAAAAGGTGCTGTAAAGGAAAGCATACGTTACACACTATCATGCTTCAGCGTAGGATTTTTCTCACAGCATGCACATAATGTTTGTTAACTACTAAAATATCACAAAAAGTACCATCATCTCATATGGTGAGTTGGCAGAAAGAGAGAAAAATCAAATCAAATCCTAGTAGCTTCCACCAGTGACTGGCATGCTTGGGGGCTTGGCAAGGAAAGCCACTGCTGAACCAACTTCTGCCAGCGCAGAGATTTCCCCTGTGGCAGCACTGCCACATCTGTGCCCGGGGATGTCTGTGCCTGGAGCTTCCAGCAAAGAGGGGGAACAGGGAAGGAGGTTTTGCTCGTGGGCCCACCTTTGTACCAATGACACCATGGCATGCGTAGGGTGGAGGAAGATAAAGGTGAGACTTGGTGCTTTTTACCTTCTGAGAGGGCTAGTGGGCTTCATAAAGGTTTCCCCCACACACTGCCATAGAGAGGGTGCTGTCAAGAATGTTGATGAAGTCCTCCTACCAACTTTTCTCATGACCAATTCCTTTAAATCACAGAGGACATGAAAAGGGAGGGCAAGGAAAAGAAAGGAGCACTTGCAAGTTGAAAGAGACAGAAGCCCAGCAAGCAATAGCTGTTAAAAAATAAGCCCCCAAAGGCTGCAGGTGCTTGTTTCCTCCAGATTTAAAGCAAAGCTTGCAAGAAGCATGCTGGAGGTTTGCAGGGGTTCTTGGAGCCAGCTGGAGACCATCACATATTCCCAGCCTAACCTATCAGCTTGAGGACAAAAAACCTGAAGGCATGTTTTTACCCCTTTAAAAAAACATTTCCTGTGTTCAGGATAGCCTGCTAAGTAAAACTTTCATGAGGTCTGTGTAGCTGCCATCTTGATTCCACCTCAGCGGAAAAGCAGCCTTCCTTCTGAGCCAGGTGAAAACATGGTTGCTAAAATGGGGATCCATACAAACAGCATTTGGAGACTAAGCCAGTTGTTAGAAAGGAGTTTGTATTTCTTTAGGCACACAGTGTTCGTTCTATGTTAAAAAGGAGACAAATAGCTTGCTATGAGCCCACTGTGCTTGTTTCATACACACTGCATGTGCATGCATGCAATGTTGAGCCACTGGAAAGATGGTAAGATTCAGAAGGATCACAGTATTTCAGTGCCACTTGAAATTGTTTTATGTCAGCTCAGGCCCTGCTCTCTTCTAATGTGTGGAGCTCTGCACCCAAAAGCTGACTCCAGAAACCCTCAGTAAAAAATTCCTTGCTCAGATCTACTGATCTATGTAGCCTCTGCTTATTCCAGCAGAAGTTTGACATGGATGGCCAGAGATGCCATAGACTCTGGTACTGGTGTTGCAGCAGACCATTTACACAGACACCAGGGTCCACATTCCCAAATGCACTCAGACATTGCATTCCATACAAATGCAGCCATAGGGATCAGTTTCCTCACTGCCATGGGCCCTTGTCCCTGTGGTGGCTTTCTCCTTTCAAATCCTAGCAAACAGGGAGCCAGTACCAATCTGTATCTTAGAATCATAGAATCATAGAATAGTTAGGGTTGGAAAGGACCTTAAGGTCATCTAGTTCCAACCACCCTGCCATGGGCAGGGACACCTCACACTAAACCATGCCACCCAAGGCTCTGTTCAACCTGGCCTTGAATACCACCAGCGATGGAGCATTCAGCGACTTCCCTGGGCAACCCATTCCAGTGCCTCACCACCCTTACAGTAAAGAACTTCTTCCTTATATCCAATCTAAACTTCCCCTTTTTAAGTTTGAACCCGTTACCCTTTGTCCTATCACTACAGTCCCTAACAAAGAGTCCCTCCCCAGCAACCCTATAGGCCCCCTTCAGATACTGGAAGGCTGCTATGAGGTCTCCATGCAGCCTTCTCTTCTCCAGGCTGAACAGCCCCATCTTAATTTGATGTCTCTGAGTACCATGTAAAGGGAGGTCCCCAAAATACGTGACAGGTAAGTGGAAGTTAGAAGGGTCAACCGTGAAGACAAATACCGGTGAGCCTGAGTTTATGAGCCTACAACTGCTGAGCAAAAAACATTTATTCATTCAGATATGGGAAAATAAACAGAAAAATCAATACACTGTGCCTCTGTGCTGCACATATCCAGATGAAAACTATTAAAATACATCTCGCTGCCTGTCGTGCAGACTTAACAAAGCATAAATGAACTCTGCTACTCTATTACACTGCAGGCATGGAGGAGGGATGTATTAGTGTTAGACACTGAAATGGGTGAAGTAGCCAGTTTGGCTTTGCAGACCAGCATGAAGCAATGTGAGATAAGTGTCAGCCACGTGTGCGCACTGCTGCAGAGCGTAGGTTGCCTCTTGGCTGAGCCAAGGTCCAGTGTCAAGAAAGCACAGAGGAACAGGCTGCTCCTGCAGATGGATCTGCACAGTGGCAATGTATGCCCACTGAAAGGTAGAGAAATGTGGAAAGTGATGAGCATGCCTGAAGATGTGTCGAGATCCACAGCAGAGAGTCTTCAACGTAATGATCTCCATCACCATAGGATTCTGTTCTTAATCACCCTACTTGCCAGGAGAAGCTATAACCAACTCAAGTTATTTCAGTTGGTGCTCCCTAGATGCTGTCAGCAAACTGTTTGAAGTTCTTGCAATTGAGGGATAAGCAGCTTTTACAGAGAAAAAGCTGGCACTTCAGAATTTTTAAAAACTAGATTCAGACATCAAGAAGGGAAGTCTTTAAAAGCTGCCACTGATGCGGATTTTGTGTAAAGAATGATTGCTTTTCCCTCAAAAGGCAGAAAGGTAAAGAAAAGCACTCTTCCCTCCCTGTGTGCTGAAAACAGCTATGGGCTAAACATGTCACTCCATACTCAGTTTAAAAAAGAAACTGGATGCAAATGCAAAAATACAGAAATACGTTGGATGACATGCAGGTTGGCAATACTTCCTACTACTGACTGTTATATACAAGTCAGTAGTAGAAAGTATTATTATTATATACAAGCAAGTAATGAATGCACAGCTCTCTGATTGCTGAATCGTCTTGGTGGTAATACCACCTTTTTTCCTTCATGTTATTTTTCCTTCTGTTTGTTGCCCCCCACCAGTACACACGCAGCAGTGAGCTCCCCCCAGCAGCAATCAGACCTGACAGTGCATGATGTCTAGCCTGCTTGAGCTATGTAGGCACTAAAGGGATTGTGTTAATCTTTCAAGCAGGTTATTTTGCTGGGGACAGCTTTGGACATCCACACAACAGTGGTTTATTAACTATTTGTTACAGACAGCATGAAGATTGTCACTGTGACCAGCTCTCCTGCATACTCTCATATGCAGAAGTGCAGAGTATCCACTCTATGCAGTTACATTACTGCAGCTGAACTAGAAATCAATCCATTATTGATCCAGGGAAAACCCAAGTCTTTTCAAGGACATGCATGAGTCATGTTCCCCCTGTGTACTATGTATGTATACTGGTGTTTAATTTACTGCACTTTCATTTAGTATCGCCAACATTCATATGTTACGACCAGGAAAACTGAGGGAGGAAGTTTGGAAACTTCTTTTATCTCATGGATTTAAGAAAAAACCCTCTTAAACAGCACATCAGTTACTGTATTGAGCAATAGGCTAATAAATTCTAGTATTGCATATGCTGTACAGTAAAAGTTAACAATCCCTTATTCTTTAGATTAAGTGTCTTCTCTTACAAAGCACACCCTGAAGGGCTCAGCAACAATATTTTTATCATCTATCTAGGTACTTATATGGCTCCCATCACTGCTGTACCTGCGTTTATGGTAGCTGTGAAATACTGAGTCATAGAATCTGATACAGCATCAGAACCAGGAAATATTGTTTGTCCAGCTACTATATAAGCCAACAAAGGAAACAAAAGAAGAATCCCAATGAGCTCCAAGCCCTTTTTGTGGTACTGGTCCACTTGACTTCTAATTTATCGATCACAAATTGCTACTGTTAAGATTAAGTATGAGCATCACCTCATGCCAGAAAGAAAGCCGCCACTTCTTGAGAGACTGTGAGATGAGCTACAAAGGAAGAGTGTGATTCCCATTTCTTCTCCTATGAAACTCTCAAAACACAGAATATTTGTTTTGCCGACAACAATCAAATCATGTCAGTGACTCAACTTTGCTTCTGTAAGAAAACAGGAAAGAACAGAGAAGCGCACACAAGCAAGTGCCCATACATGCCATCTGTTATGACCTGCCTCTCAGAACAAAATGGTATTATCTCCTCAGGGAAGACCTGCTTCATTTTGGTCCAACAGTCATTAGCATGTTCACAAAGTAAATACAAGAGACAGCTCTGGGCACTGTTTTGTACTTCTGCAGGGATATGATTGATGGTACAAGACAGTTTACTGTGGAAGAATCAAGACTGCAAGAACATGAAGCTTTCATACGCCTTTTCTTCTTGTGAATATGGCTTACCTCTAGTAATGAACACGACCAGGTATTTTGATCTCATACAGAAGCAGGACAAGGGTTTTCACTTCTGAGGAAAGAGCCATTCAGGTGGGCAGGCTGAAGCAGGCAATGCCCAGGGCTGACATACAGGACTGCCGGCAGCAGCAGTGCAGCAGACAGTGACCTGCTACTGAGAGTGTAGGGGTGCACATGGATCCCATGCTGGGAGACCTGGTGCACAACAGGACAAGCACCCTTGGAGCTGAGGACAAACTGAGTAAGGGCTAAAGCAGGCTGGTGTTTGGAAGGATGTCCTTTGGGAATACTGAGTAGTATATGCAAGAGGGGAGAGAGGTTGGTTGGAATATAGACATGATACAAAATAACCCATGAACACTGACTGCCTAAGGAAAACAGCTGCCATGCATATGGAGATGCATTAAGACTTCCCCTTAGAAAAGGTAACGCTGAACCTCTACAGCAGGAAGGCTGTAGCTGGCAGCTGTCTGACCAGTAGGTCAATGGGAATGCAGAAAGTTCCCCTTCAAGTTTCACCTCACTTAGCTACAGACAAGTCCCACAACCAGCATTACTTTGTCAAGGATCTGTCTTGGCTTTCATGAGAGTCTCAGACAAACTCTTAGTAAGCAAGACACAAGTCTAGACAGCAAGACAGAAAAAACATGAGGTTTCAGCTGGGAGGTCCGTAGCAGACAGCATCGTGGCTGGCCAGAAATACCAGCACAAGCAAATGTGGGGCTTGGGACAGAAACAGTGTTTGTGAAGTCAGAGCTGGGTTTAGGTCTCTATTTAAGATAAAAATATCTCTCACATGCTGTAGTGAGCTCCAGGGCAACCAGCCTGTGTATGAAATTTGCATTATGCAATTAAAAGAGACTAGAACCTTCTTAGTTCATCCATTGAAATGTCAAGGAGCAAGCTGCAAGGGTGGTGTTTCTTCACAGAAAAGACATCTCTCTGAGGCTGCCACTTCAAAGATGTTGAAGTGACGCATGGAAAACACCTGCAGTGGTGTCTGTTCTCTGTTTCTGAGGCAGGGGCAGAGGGGGAGAGAAAGGGTGGCCAGGTGCCATTTTGAAAGCAGCTTTCCTGTGTCTGGTGATATCAGACCTACAGGGCTACGGACCAGCCTTGGATGTAGGTGATGCTCTTGCTGACAGACCCCACTGAAGGGTAAAGCCAGGGAAGAAGACACAGGTACTGCAGCACCCAGGATCACACAGAATCAAGCACTCAGGTTGGGGGAGCATGTCAGAAGAGGTCTGGAGCCACTGTGGCTATTGCGGTTCCCTCGTTTGGGGAGCTAGGTCCCACCTCTGCTCCAGGGCTTCCAGGAACAGTCCTGCACAAGCAAGGAGGCAATCCACACAGTTTACACAGGCCTGTAACTTCTTCACCATTAATGCTTGCTATTCCTTAGCTTGTTTTTGAGGCTATATTGCAGCACCCTAGGCAGCTGTAGTGGTGCCTTCCTCAAGACTCTCTAAGGACCTGTTTACTCACCCCATTTGCCCCCAGCTCTGAAAATAGCAGCTTCTGGGTGGGTTTG
Source organism: Amazona ochrocephala (assembly GCA_039720435.1). Classification (NCBI taxonomy): domain Eukaryota; kingdom Metazoa; phylum Chordata; class Aves; order Psittaciformes; family Psittacidae; genus Amazona; species Amazona ochrocephala. Next base: position 71,353,893 of record CM077876.1, on the reverse strand, counting down.
ATGGGGAAGGAGGAGCTGGGGAAGTAGATCTCCACTGTAAGGTGACTGCATGGTGGGAAGGAGGGAGCTCATGGGGTGAGGGCCGTGGGGCGCCTGGGGCTCTGGAGCTGGTGAGGTGTGGGTGATTGCTTCTAGGCTAGAAGATCTAGTAGACTAGACTTCCAAAGCTAGAGTCTGCTTTGGAAGCAGTGAGCCATGAGCTCCCTCCTGCCCCTCACCGGGTCTGGTAGCTGCCTTAGCCAAGCTGACCAGGAACAGTCTTTTTCTGACCTCCAGTCTCACCCTAAGTGACAGAAAGGACATCAGGTGACAGAAGTACCTACTGCTTCTGAGGCATATGTCAGAAGGAAGAAATTTAGTGGAAGCCCTGCCTCTCTCTCCTGCCACCGGATGCTGGCTCCTCTCCTCCCTAGAGAATTCAGGGAGGAAAAAAAGATCAGAACAGTCTAGCTAAGCCTGTGTGTCTTTTTACCACAAACACCTTCTGTTCTGGCCTATACAGTTGCTTTCACAGCTGGAAAGGGAATATTTTTTTCCTTAAATAACAGGAAAAAAATGGCTGGATTCTTTTCAGTGTGCTCTGGGGAGCATCAGGAAGCCACATGAAACTAAAATGCTCTCTATCACACCTCTGGCACCTCTCCACAGCTCCCTGGTTGTCGCTGTAAATTAAGATATGTTGGCCACACTTACAATATTTTGCTGAACATAACTCATCAAAGGTAAACACATGGAAAAACTCTGGCTTTGGTAGCAATTAATGGAGATGTCTTGATGACAAAACCACGTGTTCCGCCAGGGCAGGCCCTGGGCATTTTGCGTTAGTCTGTTTTCACCAGGCTCCCAATTTTGAAGTGGCTCTCGAAAGACACTTTCTACTGCCTGCCTTAAAGGCTGGATGAGAAGATCTAAGGGGCAGCTGAAACCTGCTGCAGCAGAGGTTCTGCTTTAATAGCAGGAAATAACAGACTCATACCCTATACAAGGACTAGGCACAGAAAGCAGCTAGCAGAAAGCAGATGCCCATTCTCCATAAAACTCTCCTCAGCTTTTGAGCATTTCCCATGATGCTGTCCCACTGGAGCAGCTAATCCCTGGAGCAAGCTGCGTGACCAGCATGATCCTTCCAGCCAGATTCCCCTCACCAGCTCTTCCCATACACAGCTCAGCCCCTTTGCCTGCCTTCCTTCAGAAGCACTGTGCAGTGGCCAGCAAAGTTTGTTTGGGTTCTGTTTCACCCAAAGCAGGCCTTCCTGAAAGGCAGTAACTTGCTCTCGTAACCCCAGCCCCAGGAGCAGCCTGGGTCAGAGCATGCACAGGACCTCCTCGGCAAGTAGGGCCTCTGAAGAAATGACATGGCTTATTCCTGAAGGAAGAAGGTGAGCAGGGGAGAGATGTGGCCATGGCTGTGGAGATTCAAAGAGAAGATTTCCTTCCCCATGCAGATGGATGGTTAACATGGCTTTCATTAAGTGAGGGCCGGGTGATTGAGCACCTTACATTGTTTTCCTTCTTTTCACACTCCCATTTTTAAGAGAGAAGTGTATATATACTTTAAGAGAGACATTTTAATATACTGGGCCTGACCTGACCTTACACCAGTACAACATTGACTTCATTGACGTACATTTCTATTTACACTGGATGAAGAAAAACCAGAATCAGTTTCTACCATGGCAGCACTACAAAGATGAGAAGAAAAAGGACTGTGAGTGCTATAAGACTAAGTTGTCATAGCAGCATAATTGCATTTGAATCTACTTTGTACAAAAAGCAGACTGCCAGAACTTCATTTTCAAGGGAGAATCTCTGTCGGAGAAAAAAGGAAGTGCTGCACTGCTCTGCCTAAACTGTGTTAGACAGCAAACAGCAAACTGGATCTGCATCTCCCTGCAAATGAAACTCCTTGGATGAAACCAGCCTGGCCATTTTCATCTGTTGTGAATTCAAAAAGAGATGACATGTAACACTTCTTCACCGAGTTCGAGGAAAGTATATCAAATTGTAAGCTACAGTGCATAACAACCTATTAATTATAGATGCAAACAGTGTTTTCCAGAGGTTACATTGTCACTGAATTAAAATTTAACCAATGATGGATTGGTTAGGTTGCCTTCCTGTTGAATAAGTCATTTCAGTAGTCATGTAAATACGGCTTCATCAACCACCAGCATACAGTCCCTTGTAGATGCACCAATTGTGTAAAAAGCCCAGAATATCCAAAAAAAGACAAATCAAAACAAAACACACCTTAACTTCTTATTCTCTGATATGCTAGCTGCTCATTTCATGTTTTCATGGCATACCTCGAAGCAACATTCCTAGTGGATGCCAGCTCCATCAATTCTGCACCCCGCTTTCCTCCTGGCAGACTATCCTAAGTAGAGGTACTTTCCCATTGCTGCATGGCCATATTCACATCACATTGACAGCATTTCATAGCTGCTAGGAGCCTAATTTTATTCCACACATCTGCATGGAAATCCCTCCAGCAATGGCTGCTGGGGGGAAGGTTGCAAGCAATGCATTCCCTTTACTCCAGAGGACCTCACACCCTCCTGCACCTGTGAGTAACCCTGAGTGAGTGGGGCAGGACAATGGGTGCTAGTTGCTGTCAGGGCAATTCCCTTCAACACTTTTATTCAAGTTTCTGTATTGCATGGTTAACTTGCAAACCGGTTTTGCAAAATGGACAATAAGAAATGCAAAAAGTAAACAGTGAACATGCTCCAGATGGCACAGGATTACTAACCTGAGATAGGCAGACACATGATTTCTGCAACAACCTGGAACAGCTACAGAGCAAGGCAAAACCATACAGACAAAGTTTTAGGTTGAAGGTCACGGAAGTAAAATAGGGGAGAGAGTGTCAGCAGGAAAGCAGACTTGCTAGGAGAGCATTTATTATAGCTAACCAAAACTTTCATTTATGGTAAAAGCAAAGCCCTCAGTAAACCTTTTTCCCCCTTCATTTGACACTGTTGTTTCTTTTTCAGAATGTAAGGACCTTTTTTCTTGATGGCTTGTATAATCTGTATGCTTTTGCTTGTGAGTAAAATCTTTACTGTAAGAAAAGGTATAATTCATGTGGTGTCTGAAAACAGTACCTATCACATGCTGAAATAACATTTCTGAACCATAAGCAGCTTCATTCGTCTCCAGAAGACATTCATGCTGAAGATTCACTGTGACCATCTGAGTGTCTCCATCCTTAAATATTTTGCAGCCACTCAAAGCTCACATACAAGAGAGAAGTTTCCTACTAATCCTTCTTCCTATATCAATAGCTGCAGCTACATGTCTGAACTGCCAATATTGTCTGTGCTATATGTTATTTTCATGGTATAAGTAAACACTAGATTAAAAGAAAACACTGTCAGTTGCCTCTTGAATTCTACCAGTCTGGGAAAATACTCTGTCATAGGCAGATTTCCTGTAAGATTCTGAAACTCTTTCCAGATAAATATTCACTTTATAGTACATCTTATGGGCTCCTACTTTGTTATTCATGTAATTGTGCAATCAGTAACATTGTCTAGATGGTCTAGATGATGATTGTCTAGATTTACTAGATGATCTTTAAGGTCCCTTGTAAGACAAACCATTCTGTGACTCTGCGATCTACATCTGAGTTAAAATTTGTCTTCTTAGGAGTGACATTCAAAAAATAAAACCCACCTATAAAAGCCAAGCTTTAGCTCTGTCTTTTCTGTGTGTTTGTGGTCTTTGTTTGGTTTGGGTTTTTCAACAGAACATGGAACTGGAGCTTCGCAATTGTTAGGTTAGATGTTGTGCTGGGGTGGAGTAGGGTGGTATTAAGAGGACAACACTGGCAGGCTGCACAGCTGCCAGAAGAAAGCAAGACCTAGTTTTCATCCATTCAGCTCCTTTTTCTAAACTGCTGCAAGCCCAAGCTCCTCTCAAGAGCTGATGGAAACCTTGGGATGTCCTTGAGGCCCCAAGGGTGCGAGGAGACCCTGCGGCACCCAGTGCTGCCCCTGAGAGCACTGGGGGCCAAGGGAGGTGATGGCGCCACATCTGACAAACAAAACAAATGCCAGAGAGAAACTCCTTTTTAGATCAAAGCAAGTGTTCCCATCTGTGGCAAAGGCTGTTCCTATTCTTTCCTTGCATTTTCAAAGCCTTTCTCTGATCATGTTCCTTCTTTCTTCTAAATGTTTTGCAGCCTGAGAAAACAGTGGAACCAACAGCCATGCACCCTAGCAAGAAGCAGCAGCTCCCCCCTCAGACCACAGGGACGGCAGAAAAGCCACTGGCCTCAGCCAGGAGCCAAATCAAAGCACAGCCTCCTCCCATGCAGGAGAGCCCTAATTCATCTAGTTCCCCAAGTCCACAGCTGCACATCCCAGGCGGTAACATGCAGACAAGGCAGTGTTATTTAGAGATCCTAATTGAGATCACCACCCTGCTTACAAGCATGTAACTATTACTGAGACTCCCAATGAGATGTCTGCTCACAGAGCTGCTGCAGGGGTGTCCTTCTTGTCCTGGGATGAGCCAGTGCTGTCGCAATACCCTACTTTCTCCTCTAGCAGAGATCTGCTTCTAACTCCAAGGATGCAGCTCAACCTCCATGTCTTCAGGTTCACTTTGTCCTTTTCTCTCATGATCTTGCTCCTGCCCCTGCAACTTCGTCCTGCCTGTAATTGTATTGTTGCAGCACTTCAGCACATTAGATTAGGAAACTGGCTCAGTTTTGACTGAAATCAAAATGCAATATGCTTTTCTGGTTATCTTTCAACTGGACCAGTTTCCCAACTTGGTCCATTGGATGGCCACAGAAATACTTCTGCTAGCGTTAGCATGGGGCTACTCTGGGATCAGGAACAAGGCTGCCAGTGATTTGGCTTGAAACAGAACACCTCCTCAAAAAAGGTCTCAAAGATGTCAATCTCTGCTTCAGTGCCTTCACGGTGGAGGAAGCAGGAATATAAGCAGTCAGGGGGAAGAAAGCCTGGCCATTTGCCTGTGCTTGGATGGACTTAATTACACCAACTTCAGTTACTAAGGCAAAAGAACAAAAAAGGGACTTACCAGTTGCCTACATTTATTCTGTTTTCTGGAAAAATCACTTAAAAAGATTGGATAGCTCACACCCTCCAGTGAACATGAACATGTAAACCTTCGGGGGTTTTCTTTGCTGCTGTTTTGTCAGACCTGATAAACAACCCAAGGCTTCTCTACCTACATTTACACCACCCGATATAACAGATGATGCTACACCTTCTTACAAAGGTGGTCTCTGTGTAACTATTCACACTGATGAAGAGCGCAGTGAGCCCAGTTTTGCTTGTGGACTGAAAGACAGCTCCTGGCTTAAGGGATTCAGGACCTAAACTGACTGGGAGAAGGACGTCAGGAAAAGTATTCTGGATATCAGACTCCAGAGAACAGCAACGGCAGTTAAAGACCTAACAGAAAGAAATGGCCAGAGTACCATCCAAAGCTGTGATTGCTCATCATTCCGCTAGTTTAATGACAGAGGTTTGACAGACAGACTAGGGGGGGAGAGGTGCTGCCAAGCACACCTTTAGCTAAATGCACTGTGTCAGGACTAACTGTGGCTCGCTGTTACTAGAGTGACCCATGGCATGGAAACGGCAGAGAGCAAACACAGCAGCCTTCCGAACACCGATCATTAGTGGAATTCAGACAGGGAGGAATGAACAGAGGAATGCCCATGCTTCCAGAGCTTTCTGAGAGCCCCAGAGAAAGCTGATCCTTATTTCTCACAATCTGAATTGGATCTTGAAATAACTAAAATACACCCAGTTTACAAAATGTCCTCTATTAGAGTACTAATTCTGAGACTCCGGGGTTTTTCCAAGTCAAACACACTCCAACATCTGCTTGCAATAAAAGCAGATGACAGTGCTTCTACACATATGGCACAAGCTGACTCCTCTTTAAAATAAGAGCACCCCCCTGTCCGTTAAATAAGGCATAAATTTTCACTTGCTTGATACATACATCAGTGAGTGTTAACTCAGAGATCTGAAACAAAACAGACTGAAGATGATCTTTTAATAGCCTGTGCTATTAGAAGTGGGGTGCTTGGCTGCTATGCCTAAGTACCCAGGTGGATGGAACGTGACCTGCTCCACAGCAGACAAACCCACACAGCATCCAGGTAGATTTCAAGTGCTATGAGTGGTACACAGCAGGAGCACAGTTATTACCAGCCAGCTTCACCTTGCCCGATGATGAGTTAACATGCCATTCTCCCTGTGCTCTCAAAGCCTTTGTCATGGTAATAGCTCATTTCCTCTTTTTGTTAATATCTCTGTCAAGAGAATGGAGCAGCAGAATTGGAACTGCCATGGTGTGTGATAGCACGCTCTGCTCAGGTTCCGCTGGCAGCCTGCAGTGTTTTGATTAACTGGATGTTCCTCTAAAATTTGTATGAAATTATTTTTCCATGGAAGCTCAGGGTGATGAACAGGAAGGACCGGCTGGGGTAGAGCTGGGGTCGGCTGCCTGGTCACTTGGGCGGCAGCCACTTACCTCTCCTCCTGTGAGAGAAGAAACTGCTCTTGTCCTTGCAGGTCAGTCCTAGTTTCTACTTGCCTCTCCCAAGAAAAGCCTGTCAATAAATGTAAATTGTGCTCGCAGATATGTGAAAGGCAATTTGGAATGTATCCCAGAAGCCTTGAGGTTTTGCAAAATCTGTAGATACCTGGCAGGCAAACTTAGCGTATCAGCTTGTACAGACAGCCACTTCACCCCAGCCACACGTAAGTCCCCTGGCACAGGGGGAGGATGTGCTGACTTTCAGCCTTGTTCTGCAGATCGCTCCACTGACCCCACGTCTCGATGGGGTCTGCCATGCCACTTGCATGTCATGCCTCTCTTCTGCCAGTGAGGCCAGCAAGGGTTTTGCTAGACAGGGGCTTTGATCTCCTTACATGTCAGATTGGGCTATGCAGCACAAACTGAAAGAAAACTGCTTGACTTTGCTGTCTCTTGGTCCACATAATTAAATGGGACAAAGCTGATGAACAGGGAACTTTAATTTAATTTCCTAGGACACCTCACCACCCTGGAAACAGCGATCCAGAATCAGGGGTTCCATTTCCTAGATTAAACACAGCTCTCAGGCAAGGTGCAATGAATCCAAATGCCTGGTGTAGAAACTACTGATGTATCACATCCTGTGATACTTGCTGCAGCTCTGAGTGGACAGAATAATCCAAACTGTGACATTTTCATTCTGACTTAACACCAGTGAAAATAACACAGGAAACAAGGCAGCCAAGACTCAGACATTCATTTTGTTGGTCTCCAGTTTTACTGCTAAACTGAAACTGCAGAGGGCTCGTGTGTTACAAACCAATCTGTTTCCTGCTCAGAAATCATTAGTAAAACAGTTCTGGCAAGTGCACCATCCATATCATTCCTGTTACAGACTTTGTAACGCCATTGCTCTGCAGTCAGTAGCAAGCTGGTATGAGATTAACTTTCCCAGCACTCACAAATGCAAGATCATAAATGTTTTACAAAATATTTCAGTGTTTTCTCTACCGAGTTGGCTTTGCAGTCTGCACACTTATTACAGAGCTCTCAAAATATTTTATGGATTAACGGACTAATTAAAAATATATTTGTGATGATACCTCCCTTCCTCTTCTTCCCCTCTTCCCCCTTACTTATTACACATGCTTGATAGACTCTATTTATTCCAGCAGGTTTGTAACACATATAAAGAGTTTGAGGCATGGGTTTTGTTTGGTGGCTCAAAGAACTATGTCAGTAAATTTAAATAAATGGAGAGGACTGGAGAGATACCACAGAAACTTAGAATCATAGAATCATAGAGTAGTTAGGGTTGGAAAGGGCCTTAAGATCATCTAGTTCCAACCCCCCTGCCATGGGCAGGGACATGTCTGATTGCCCAAGAAAGGGTGCTGCTCCACTCAGGCAACTCCCAGTCCAGTATGGACAGTCCTCCCGTACCCTTCCCCATGCAGGGGACTGTAAACACTGGACATATCTTAGAACTCTGCAGCTCACTGTAACAGGGCAGATGATTTTAGCCACAAAACCCCTTTTTCATTGCTTATTTCAACTCAAAGGAAAACACTCCTGCAAAAAAACTTCCTCTCTTAAAGCAGACATTAGAAGTTGTTGCACTGTATGAGATTTGACTACTGGTAACTTACATTGAACTCACTGGGAGCTGGTTTTGATTTCCTCGGGGCTTTTTTTTATGTAGGTTTTTTATTATTATTTCTTTTAAAGGGCAACAAATACTGGCACGGAATGGAAAAGCAAGATGCCATTTATATGACAAATTGTACCAATAGGACTTTTATCATAGTATTGAGACATACTGCCTAATGAAAGAACATGCCTGGAAATCCAACCATTTCTTAGTCAGATAATACTGGGCACTTAGCTGAGTCTTTACTGTATGCTTGCAAACCATTTTTTCTTACTGAAGATTGAGTGGACAAAGATAGCAGTGGGAAATATATTGAATAAGGCTGCAATGTAAAAATAACACAAATAGCACGTGGCACCTGGAAGAGACATGACCCATGGGTATTTAAAAAATGAAATATGACAAGTAAGACATAGGAAATGAGGACTTGCAGATATTAAACCCAACAGAGGCGCAGCAAAAGAGAAAAAGAAGGAAAGGTTTACATGCAATGGGCTGTTTTGGCTTTTCAGAACACCGGATAATGGTGCTGGATAAGAGGAAACAAAAAGAAAACAAAATGGGAAAATGTGGGAAAATGACAAAGGAAGTTTTGCAAGAGGAAACTGCTTTGGCAGGGAATGTAGATAGGATAACGTGTGTATACAGAACATAATAGTTAACTGCTATAAAGCATCCACCGCTCATAGCCAAAAGCAGCAAACTGCCATGGCTGGGCTGGAGCACCCAAGCCGGGTCACAGCAGGAAACACCACACTCTATTTTGTTAGGCTGTTGCGGTGTTTTGAAAACACGGGGGGGGGGGGGGGGGGGGGGGGGGGTGCTGTAGATACAAAAAGGCACAGAAGGTTATTTCATTTGTTTATATTAAAAATAAACAGTTTTTGAAAATATGACCGAGTCAGTAAAAAGTATGGAACACTATCCTCAATTTGTTGTGATTTCGCAAGTAAGAAGTGGAGACATGAGAAATCCGTGCAACAAAGGCACACAATAGCTTTCAATATCCCACTCAGTCCGCAGAAGTGCTTTTAAGAGCTGTTGTTGGTCTATGAAGACTGGCTGGCTTCAAAGCCCATCCAAAACAGGCAGGTTTTTATAAAAGAAGAAACTGCCCTTGCCTAAGACCAGGCACAGCTCACACACCAGGAAGAAACACTGCATAATGTGATGCCAAGCAAGTTCACTGGTAGGGCATGTCTGGCAGGCATTGTGTCACTGAATGAAAACAGAGCACACTCAGGAGATGCAAAGCCCTGTCAACTACCCACTCCATGGCCTTAAACTCTGTATTGGTTTAAGAGCATAATTCTCAAGGTATTTCTTCTGATATCACCATAGCTTTGCCTGATCTCAGAGTTACTATGTCTGACCCCAAGTAGCAGAGCTGTGATAATGCCAGGATATAAGCAGAGTAAAACTCAGAGAGAGAGAGAATATCTGTTATTAGTCTGACCAGCAGAGGTGAAGAAACCTGCCAAGTGTGGACAAAGCCTACATTCATTAGAAGCAGATACAGTGATTTCTAGCTCTGTGCGCTGCAGGAATGCCAAGACTGCAGTTTATACAGGTCACAGGCAAGGAAGCCAGCTCAAGCATCACACCCAACCTAGCTAATTCCTTATGGAGCTTTTGCAGCCAAGGTTTGAATGGCTGGATTGCTGCAAATGCTAAGATGGGTCAGTTAAGGCTAACCTGTGTGCTATGCTTTCTGAGAACACAAACTGGAGCGCTTTTGCTATAGAACAGCAGCAACAGCATTGTGCAGTGATGGGTTCTTACCCAGTGTCCTGGGTTCAGCAGTAGCAGTCATTTTTCTCCTTCTGAGTAGCTGGCGCAGTGCAGTGTTTTTGACTTTCAGCCTGGGAACAGCACTGATAACACTGGTGTTGTTAGGTGTTGCTCAGTAATATTTAGTCTGACCAAGGACTTTCTGAGTCTCACGCTCTGCCAGGGAGGAGGGGAAGCCGGGAGGAAGCAGAGACAGGACACCTGACCCAAACTGACCAAAGAGGTATTCCATACCACAGCACATCATGCCCACTATATAAACTGGGGGCAGTTACCCAGAAGGGTTAGATCACTGCTTGGGTTGGGCTGGGCATTGGTTGGCGAGTGGCGAGCAGTTGTATTCTCTTCCCTGATTATTTTCCTTGTCATTATTATTGGTGGTAGCAGTAGTGATTTGTGTTATACCTTAGTTACTGGACTGTTCTTATCTCAACCTGTGGGAGTTACATTCTTTTGATTCTCCTCCCCATCCCTCCAGGAGTGGGGGGAAGAACGGGGGGGGGAGGGGGGGTGGGGGGTGAGCGAATGGCTGCGTGGTTCTGAGTTACTGGCTGACTGAGCTTAAACCACAACACCCAGGAACCCATTGGAGCTGCTTGCAGACAATGCTTGGGGTGTAGAGGTCCTGCCTGGCTCTGAGTCCCCCCACTCCTGCCCCATGCATCAGCAGTAGTGAATCAAGGCTATTCCTCTGAATTCACTCAGCTGCTTCATTTCTATTAGTGCACCCCTCAAAAACTCCCTAACTGTACTCAGTTTATGTCCCAGCGCCTAGCATTTGGTAGCAAAGTGAGATTGGAAGTTCATGTTGCAGAGATCTCTTTCTCCAGAGGATGAGGGTGGTGGACACTCTCTAATAGTTACTTCTCAAGACAAAACTGTGAAAAAATGAGATTAGAAGAAGAAAAAGCTACATAAATGTTTTATTAATGGAAGCCTTTGAAAAATTCCAGAGCTACTTTTTGAGCCAAGACTAAGAGAAATTTGCAGTATTTTTGGTTTGCTTACTTTTACATGTTTTCATTTTGAGATGGTGATAATGTGACTGCTAGGTGTTATGGTCTTTTTATAGTTTCGTTATCTGAAGTCCACAGACCTTCATCTTCTCAGCATCCTTTGGTGCAAATATATGTGTACAAACTTACATATATTGATACACAGAAAGTAAAACATATTCCAAGAATAAACACATGATATTACAAAAAAGGACTAGTCTTGAAAGACTTACGTGACAGTAAGGATTTCTGTCTGTCCTTTGCAGTTCTAGCTTTAAGGAATGAATAGCCACTAATTGCCTTTTTATCTTTAAATTAGAAAACACGGCCTTAAGGTATGACTGCCTAGAACTGCCTTTGGTACTCCTAGGAAAATGACTTCTTGCAGGCACACGAATTATGTAGATGAAATCACATCTCTCATATATTAACTTGATGACAGACTCAGGCCAAGATCTTCTTACCAGGATCACACAAAAATGGATGAAGAATTTCTCACAAAGGGCTTTTGAGCAGTGATTGTATGTTTGAAAGGAGGAAATGAAAGTGCTCAGTGCTATCAAGCTTCAGCTTTAAAAGCCTGAATCTTCTGTTTAAGCTCCATTACACCAGTAAATGACTAAATTGTGCTCAGACTACGGCAAACAACCTGCAGCTTATGGTTATAACCAACATAACTGCAGTGGAGTAGAAGCAAAAGAGTGGCACACCATGTTAAGAATGATGTGCTCACTTTCATTTCAGTTTATAAAGTCTTAGGTCTACTGAGGTCAGCCTGCAGAGCAGATGTGTTGGTTACATCACTCATTCTGAATACAAAACCAAGAGTGCCTTCCAGAATCCAAGCTCATGAAAGAGTGGGTTTGATTCCTTATAGCCTTCTGCCAGCTCATGGAGCTTGCTCTGTAGGTGTTTATCTATGAATTACTTTTCCCCATAATGGTGATGGGGTCAGCTGCAGTCACTCAGAGACTTGAAGCTTTATCTTTTTGGAAATCCTGGCCTTTGGGGGATACCTGGATGAGCAAACTTTTAAATATGTAAAAGGTCAAAAGTAGAATTAAGGTCAACCCACCATAAACATATACATATATATATAACCCCAGGAGAGACAATCCTGGCATGATATTTGTTCTAATCGCTCACCTATTTTACTGCTATTAGTACTGTAACTCTAGCTGTGTTACTTGAATGAAAGCTAACACTGCAATAATAATTATGAGTCTCCCTCCTCCCTTTTAATGTTTTTGTTAATACGTTTTTAGATTAAATAATTCAAACTATTTACTAGAACATAGCCCTAAATTATAAGTTGGAGGCCATTCTTCATTTTAAGACAGAAGAACTCTGGAAGGTAAAAATGTGTGTTTTTAGCTTCGCGAAGTCTGAGCTCCTGTTTTAAACACAAGAAGATGATTTCAACTCCCTCAACCCTCCACCCCTCAGTGATGTAGATAGGTGCTTGTATCAACACCTCATCCTTCAGGGAGTGACACATTGCCATTTGTGTTGTTTTGCACCAAAAAGCCCCAACCCCAAAACAAACAAGTTTTTCTTCTCACCCCTTGCAACAACATGTTTTTGCTACCTTTTAAGCAGATTGGAGGAGTAGAGCCTTGTGGTTATCACTAAGGGTCACAAAGGGCACAAACGAGGTCAATTCTTCCCTTGAAACTTTTTCAAGACAACAATATAAAGAGCTTATATCTCAAGGGCTAAGCAAAGCAGCGGAGGATCTGCTCTTTCTCATCTTATCACCCCTCTTCTTCCTCTCTTGACACTTCAGTGAACAATCAGATGCTCCCTGACTCACAGTCTGTGGTCTTAGGGGCAACATTCAGAAGTACTTTTGTACAGTTTTAAAAGCATGCTAATTTTATTCATTTAAACAAGACTCTTGACTCTTTGATCGTTTGACTGAATTCCAGTATCCCTACAATAAAGGTTTGGTACTACGCCTATCATCGAGTTTTCTCTAAATAAAACTTGCAGTTTGTTTATTTATAGGGATGGCTGTGTTTAAAAATCTGTAATCCATGTCAGTGCTGACCTCCCAAAACTCACACAAACACACATGCAATGTGACTTTATTGACGAACATACACAAAGCAGAAAAAGTGGCTTTCAGTCAGGAAGAGGTTGTTCACAATATACCCCTGTCCCTACCACTTTGTTGAGTTTAGTTAATAACCAGATCCAGCTGCAAAGTGGCTTATCTGGTCTCCAGGTATAAGCACATACACATGCTTCTTCCACCCACTGTGTTTCTCAGCCTAAGACATGCTAGAAAGTCAATTCCATTCCATTCTTCTTTTCAGTTACATAGGCATAGGAAGAATATGTTGAATTAGAAAACCCTTAAAACAAGTCTTGTATAATGTCTGCCAACTGATGTTGCCTGGTTTTGAATTAAGTAAAAAAACCTCACTAAACAACTGTTACTAGTATACTACACTTAGAAAGAAGTCCTAGTGTCTGCGATCACCCTCCTGGAGCACATGTAGCAGCTTTGTGATTAGATATATCTGCTTTCACTCACCATGGTGGCATTACAGCCGTCACTCTAAGCACTTGCTGCAAATGGTGTCTAGAATTGCCAGTTCTGTGGTGTCTGGAAATGGACCCAGGACCTCCCTCCCTTGTTGCCCTTATCTGTTATCACATCTTTGTAATGGGATTTTGTAGCTATCAGAAAATTAAAGACAGCTATTTTTGTCAGGCTCCCCATTCCTTAAAATGAGTTTGAGCTAGAAGAAGCTGTGAGAAACAGATGAACTTTCAAGTTGTTAAGATACTGTTGTCCTGGCATTTGCCCTAATAAAAGCAAAACTTTCACCTTCAGGAAGCATGGCTAAAAGCAGTGGCAATGCTAATCTGCTAGGGATATTAACACAAAGTTTCAAAAAAGTGCCAAATATGAAGAGGTCGCAGAACTTTTATGAGTTTTACTTATAAAGCCCAGGCAGATGCAATACAAACAAAGCCAAGGTTCTGGAGGACCCTGAAGCAGAAGCTGTGAGAATATAGGCAGCCCACAGTCTAGTTAAGCTGTGTTTGAGCACTGCTCCACAAGATTAGGACAAACATCTCTTTATTTAGTCTATATGAGTTACCATTTGTGCTGCTTGTAGCTCCAGCTGTGCACAGACCCAAGAATCTCTGCCCTTCTTCTAGCTGTGGTCTGTTAGTGGGGGACAGGAGCTAATATGCAGCTTCTGCACTTGCTGTATCTGATGTAGAGAATTTCCCTGTGTGAAAGCCGTCAGCAAGGACTAATGCAATAGGGACTATTTGGGGTAAAGTGACTGAACCAAGACCTTGAGAGACCAGCACCCAATCCTTCAGTTTTATATTGTGGGCAACACCACAATGCATAGCAGAAAAGCATCTGGACAATACTAATGTGGGGGATAGATAACTGATTACCAAAACTAGAAGTGTTTGCTTGACACATTTAAAGGGTTAAGTCTTTCTGAAGTAAAGACCATGGGATAAGCAGACCAATGCTTATCTGTAGATTTTCACTCTACGGATCTATAGAAGTCCACCTACAGAAAGCAGTTCTGGCAGGTGAGTGTCACTGCTCAGGAAGACTTGGTGTCTCTGCAAGATAACTTTTTTGGGGATTGTACTGGGGAAGCTCTGAAATTTTGAGGAGAAAACCTATTAGGATGGCTTGGCTCTAGTAGCACAAAAAGACGAAGAGCTCCAATGAAAGCCACCTTTTCTTGATCAGACAGTCCTGCCTCCTGTTCCGTTCCCTTGCCTACCACAAGCTCCCACCTTGCCCCCCACAACGATGCTCACCTCTGTCCTCTTTCTCCCACCAGCACAAAACACACTGCTCTTCTGTTTCAGTCCATTAACTATTCTCCCTCATAAAAGGCCAATGTTCATGACTATAGCTGCCCACTGCTTTCTCTTGCATTCTGGCTGTCTGCTCTATTCTGGTAGCATATGGGCTATCTGGCCAGAATATCTCTCTCCACAGCCATCCTCCTCATTCCTGCTCTTCCAAGAGGAGTAACATGAGTCATGGAAATGATTTAGCCCTCAGAAACTGAGGTGCTTTGGCACCTGTGAGCATTACTTTCCTCTCCCCTCTCAAAACAAACCAAAGGAAACCAAGATGATTAGGAATAAATGAGAAAATAAGCAAGAACTCTCTCTTGGATAACTGCTGGATTCTCTCCAGCAGTTACAGCAATGGGGTTTCATAGGGTAAAAGAGTGAATCAAAAGTGTTTCCAAAAATCCTAACTTGTTGAAGTTTAGTTTAGTTATGGTTATAAGCTTATGTGATACATGAAACTAGAAGCTGGCTCCAGAGGAGCCCATTTGCAGCTATTGGCAGAGCTGACGCACTCTAGCTGCTCTGTTGAGCCAGGGTCATGCAAAGTGTCAGTCTCTGCTCTTGGGTTTCACTCCTTCCTTATCCAAGGCCAGTTGCTAACTCAGTGTAACACCCTTCTGGGATATGAAGGACTGGAAAAGCTCAGCACGGTTTTGTTGGCTGGCAGGGCTGAAAATGAAACGCTTTCGTTTCAGATCCGGCACATTACACACCTGCTTCCAAAGCTGTCTGACAAGCATTTATATTCTTTTTGTTGGCAAAAGGAATATCCTATTAGTGGCTCTGAAGGCTGTTAAATGTACACCATGTTTTAAATGCTGTGGGATTAGCTGTTACTGTGATCATTGACAGCAAAATACACAGACAAAAGTATCCACTTTCACCTCTCAAAAGCACATTTTAGAGAAGAGATGGAAGCAGGGAGGTCAATAATAGTGGAGGAAAGCCAGTAGTAGGCCCAGTGGCCTCAGAGGGCTACCTGTGAGCTATATTCCCCTTGTGACAAAACCATGGTTTAGCAGGGACCCTCTGGGTAACTGTGAAATCACCTTGCTAGTGAACATGCCCAAGAGAAGGCTTCAAATTGCTAAGTATGCCTGTTCCCCAGCACACACCATGACAGAGGTCAGTTAGCTTGTGCAGTCACTTCTGAACAAAATCTCAAAGGAAAAAACTGCATGAACTTCTACTGCCTCTAAAACAAAGCCAACCCTTTCTCCAACCTCTCCCTGCCTTGCAGAGGAAACGACTGACCCTTCAGCCCTCGCTATTCAGGAAGATGTTTTCCTAGCACACTGCTGTCTCCTCCCTCCCTCCAACACATGTCAAAGAGCTGAAAAACAGGCTACGAGGATGTGTCTTTATGAAGGGGGTTTATGCAGTTTACTTGAAGAAACATTTGTTTACTGGCAGGTGGAAAACCTGGCTGTGGGTGACCCAGCCCTTATAACAGTGCAGAGGGAATGCCAGATGTGGCTGTTTTGCTCAGTAACACATTTCTGTTTGCCATTTCTTTACAGGTAAAGAATTAATTATTTTTTTAAATGAATACATCCAATTAATGCTGCTTCATGTCAGAAGGATTTTGGTGTCATACAAGTATGACCTATGTTGCTTCTATCTCATACAAACTAACCAGATGCAATTGTTTCTTTCCAGTGAGCTTTGTATATCTGTCCACATCTCATCATTCATACCAGCTCATTTAGTATGATTTAAGTCAAAATCAAACCTCATGTATCCAAGCCCTCTTCTTTAAATTAAAATATTCTCTCCTTTTTGCCTTTAATAGGCTTGTTTTCTAAATAACTCCTTATTGGTCGATAACATCTTAAAACACAGCCCTCACGGTGCTGTGAGTTTCTACTGTGAAGAGTCCGCCACTGTCCATGTTTAAGCCCAGACTCGAAGGTTAAGTACTTTAAGACTCTAAAAGAATGGCACAGCAGTTTAATTGGTTCCACATTAACAGTTGCAAAAATCCATGGCACTTTGCTAAGGAAGTAATAAGTTGCGAATAATTTAATTTTTTATTCTTCACTCACAGGTGATGGGGATTAAGCTGGTTATTTCAAATGAGGTTTAGATTATTTTAGACTGCTGAATAATATCCTGTTTGAAGGCAGCTATTATACATCAACAAGTCAATGTTTGTGCAGTAGGTCATTCAGAAGTGAGAGGAAATTCTGACCACATACTCAGAGTTCAAGCGCTGGGTATTTTATGAGCATTGCCTGTAACACAGGGAATAAACTCAGAGTGTTTTTCTTCCTCCCAGTTCTCTTTCCCTTAATTCCCCTTTCTTCTAAGCTTTTAACACTATAGTGTTGCACTAGATGTTCCCTTCTGGAAACACAAGAATACCTGCATCATCCCTATTTTAGCCAGTGCAGCTGAACATCCAGATCAGAAGCAATCCTACATGAATTGTAGGCCTGGGAAGAATACAAGGATATTGTCCGGGAAGTTAGGGACCAGGTTAGGAAAGCTAAGGTACACTTAGAATTAAACTTGGATAGGGATGTTAAAGATAGCAGGAAGGGATTCTATAGTTACGTAGTGAATAAAAGACAGACTAGGGACAACGTGGGCCCCCTCCGGAAGCTATCAGGACAACTGGCCACCCGGAATTTAGAGAATGCTGAGGTTCTTAATGACTTCTTTGCCTCGGTCTTCACTGGCAAATGCTCTGACCACACCACCCAAGTCTTGGAAGGCAGACGCAGGGACAGTGGGAACGAAGACCCTGGGCCCACTGTAGGAGAGGATCTGGTTCAAGACTGTCTTAGGAACCTGACCGTACACAAGTCCATGGGACCTGATGAAATCCATCCGTGGGTCCTGAAGGAGCTGGCAAACGAAGTTGCTAAGCCACTGTCCATCATATTTGAAAAATCATGGCAGTCAGGTGAAGTTCACAATTACTGGAAAAGGGAAATATAACCCCTATTTTCACAAAGGGGAAAATGGATGAGCCAGGGTATTACAGACCAGTCAGTCTCACCTCTGTGCCTGACAAAATTTTGGAGCGGATTCTTCTGGAAGGCATGCTGAGGCACATAAAAACCAACAAGGTGCTTGGTGACAGCCAGCATGGCTTCACTAAGGGGAAATCCTGCCTGACCAATCTGGTGGCCTTCTATGATGGGACTATGGAACTGACAGACAAGGGTAGAGCAGTTGGTGTCATCTACCTGGACTTGTGCAAAACGTTCCACACTGTTCCACATCACATCCTTGTGTCTAAGTTGGAGAGACATCAATTTGATAGGTGGACCACTTTGTGGATAAAGAACTGGCTGGATGGCCGCATGCAAAGAGTTGTGGTCAATGGCTCCATGTCCAGCTGGAGAGCAGTAATGTGTGGTGTCCCTCAGGGACATGAGCATGAGTCGGCAGTGTGCGCTTGCAGCCCAGAAAGCCAACCGTATCCTGGGCTGCATCAAAAGGAGTGTGACCAGCAGGTCAAGGGAGGTGATCCTGCCCCTCTACTCTGCTCTTGTGAGACCTCACTTGGAGTATTGTGTGCAGTTCTGGTGTCCTCAACATGAAAAGGACATGGAACTGTTGGAACAAGTCCAGAGGAGGGCCACGAGGATGATGAGGGGAGTGGAGCACCTTCTGTATGAAGATAGGATGGGCAAGTTGGGGTTGTTGAGCCTGGAGAAGAGAAGGCTGCGTGGAGACCCCATAGCAGCCTTCCAGTATTTGAGAGGCACCTGTAAGGATGCTGGGGAGTGACTCTTCATTAGAGACTGTAGTGATAGGACAAGGGGTGATGGGTTCAAACTTAAACAGGGGAAGTTTAGATTGGATATGAGGAAGAAATTCTTTACTGTAAGGGTGGTGAGGCACTGGAATGGGTTGCCCAGGGAAGTTGTGAATGCTCCATCGCTGGCGGTGTTCAAGGCCAGGTTGAACATAGCCTTGGATGGCATGGTTTAGTGTGAGGTGTCCCTGCCCATGGCACGGGGGTTGAAACTAGATGATCTTAAGGTCCTTTCCAACCCTAACTATTCTATGATTCTATAAATTAAATGTTGTCACTAAATAAATTAAAGTGCCTTATGGTTAAAGCTACAAAAATGCTCACTAATGACCAAGTGTGGCTGACAGCAGAAGCAGCTGTCCTTGCTCACAGAAGAACACTGCTTCTAGGTCACAACTGGGCCCATGCCATGGAGCTGATAAACCCAGGTGAGCCCTCAATACAGTTTCTATCAAGGTAAGCACATGGAACAGAATGTGTGTAGGAGGGTCCTTCTCAGAAGTCTAAATGTTCTTGAAAACAATTTTCCTGGTAGTTTTGACATATCCTGTAGCGCTCTCCTTCCTCCTGCTCAGCTCATGTTAGGAAACAACGCTCCAAGCTTGCTTCCTTTCAAAGAGCTGCTGAATGTCAAATCAGTTACTTGAGCAGAGACAAGTGGAACAACAGTTTCTGCAGTGCAGTCTGGACAAAAAAAATTTGCTGGCACTATTGGCCCTGGTAATCTAAGACATCTCTATCCCATTTGCTAAAACAAAGAATGTAGAAGGGTCTCTGCAGAACTTCTGAGGCACATTTCAATGCATTAAATTCAGCTTGCATTCGATCAAGTGACCTGTAGCAGCTTAGACTTCCATTCAACATAATTATTAGCATTAGGTTTGTTTTTGCTTTTAGTGTATATGTAATTAAGACCACTCAGAGACGGACAGCTCCTTTTCATTAGGTAAAAAGATAGGAACGAGTAAGGAACACTGTGCACACTCCCCTTATAGGAAACTGCTATTGAAAGAGAAAGTGGTGCCTCTTACTCAGTGTAACAGGGAGAAAAGTAGCAAGCCAGCCTTTTGAGCCCTTCTGATTGTGTCAAATTCTGCTACGTCCCCCAGGGTGATTTTCTTACAAAAGAGATATCGTTCAAGCAGATCCAAACTCCCTTTCTGGCCACCATAAAGTGACAAAATATTTGATGGAGCATGATTTCCCTGAAACTGAGCACTCCTAGGCACCTTTGAACCTCTCCAGGCTTCCCTAGCCCATACTGTGAGGCAGTTCTGCCCAAGGACTATGTGATTCCACAGTGATGTTAATAGAAGTATTTGTTCCCATTTTCTGGGCATTAGGTTGGTACCTGAGCAGCGGCAGAAGGTAAATTCTGTCTTCTTGTCATGGCTCAGAGTCACAGAGGGGATTGGGAGTGAAGACCGGATTAGACTCAGCATGAGCCCCATGTTGACTCAACAGGCGCCACAACATGCATGTGCCCAGCAGGCACAGGAGGGCCTGATGAAGCACTGTTCTCCATGAGGAACAGCCCCTGGAGCCCAGCCAGGCACCACACCACTGCCTGTCCATGCTTGTCTTTCAGTGGCTTAATCCAGGCCAGAGGTGACGAGTGGTGAGAAGAGCATGCGTGGGAGTTAGATGTAAGGTGTATCACTGAGTCCATTTGAGTTCATCTTGTACAGGATGGCACTAGAAGCTCGGCTGTTTTGACCTGCATACAGGAAACTGTTGCAAGCAAAACTTGTCCCTTTGCCAACTGATTTGGCATAAGGTGTGACACGCAAGCACTCACTGAAACCGTGCCCATGCAAGACTTCATGGCCTGTATCCCACTGTTTGTGAGCCACTGTCCCCATGCCCTGAACTGAGAAGACTTAAAGACCCTTGGGGAGCAGTGAAAAGGTAATTTCAACAATATCAGCTTGTCTGAAGAAGGCTTTTGGTTTGGTTTTTTGTTTTTTTTTGTTTTTTTTTTCAAACGTTTTAAATGCTGTCAAAGCTCTAAAATTAATACAGAAACATGTATTTGTATCTAGCTATTATATATATGTAAACACGCATACCTTTAACCCATCCTTATGGATCCTGTCTGTGGGCATAACAGCAGTAAGTCAGTTCAAAATGAACCAGTTATTTTGCATAAATTATTAAATGTACGGTAAACTATTTTGTCTACAATAGGTACTAGATCTATTAGGGACTATCTGTAGGATGACACAAGGTTTCCAAAAGGCTTTTAGTCCTTGAGTGTGGATCAGACCCTACTGAAGGCTACCAAATAGAGGAAATCAAAAATACTCTATAGCCATACTCAAACAAAAATCAGAAGGGAACATTTCAGACACTGCCATTACAGAAACAAAAGACATATTTAGAACGCTGCCTTATAGGCGCCGAAAAGCAAAACCTTAATAAAACACAGAGCAAACCAAAAATAAATGTTACGCAGAAGCCCATCCCTTCAAATTTGGGATTCAGACAACCTCATCATTCCACAGGGGAGATGGTGATTTTGTAACCAGACACAGTTACAAGCAGTGCCAATGGCAGAGGAAAGAAGATGTATTTCATACTGAGGAGGGAAAGACAAACACACACACCCCCTCCTCTGCCTGCCCCCTTCCCTGGCAGACACCCAGGTCAACTGTGTCAGTGAACAACAACAACATTCCTGATCTTCAGAAACCTCTGGAAGGGATCCAGAGCCATACATATATGTCTTGGCTCTCTCCCATTTCCCGGTGTAAACTTGGTTATGTATTAACTACCTGATGGGTTTCTTGGATTTCTGCTTGTCCTTTCTCATCTTTTTGCTTCTTCTCTCGAAGCAACTGACGGACATCCAGAGGGAAGGATAAAGTGGAACAATAATGCCCCACTGACTCCCAGAGCAAATCTTAGACAAAAAACATTCATGGCACTCTCATTCATGACAAGTGAGGTATTCTTGACTATGGCTGCACATCATCGAAAAGCACCCTTGGCGCAAGCAAACAAGTCAAAACAATTTACCAGCTCATCGATATTCAGCACTCTAAAAAAGCTTTCCCTGAGAACTTTGCAGTTGTCCTTCCCAAGCCCTGGAGAGCCGCACCCAGAAAATGAGCTCGTTTGTCAGCTATGCTTCACAGTGAATGTCAAAACAAAGCAAGGATCTCAGACCAAGTGCTCCACACAGGCTGCTCCTCATAGCCTGAAAACCAGCCTCAGAGAGTCACAACTGATTATGTCAAGGTTTGCGTTTCTACTGGTCACAGTAGGTGCTGTGGCTGCTGATGCTCACAGTGATTACACCAAGTGAAGAGGAGTAATCCATTACCTTTATCACAACACTTTTGATCATGACAGACTGAAGTGCTCTGAACACAGTACGTGATTTATTTCCAGTGCTTTCTAATTTAGCCACTGAGTCAAGTTACTGGGGCTGAATATCAAGGGTATCTTTCAGTGTTAGGTCAGTCTAGAGAAAGCAATTTTAATTTCTAGAAGGTAAAACTTTTGGAAAAAAAGAAAAAAAGAAAATCAGTGGCAATTAAGTCTCTGTTCACTACTTTGCCATTATTCCCAATTAACAAGAGACATCTGCTAATAGATGATCGCATCAGGGACTCCTGCTGCCTAATACTATTGAGTTCCTACCTATCCAGACTGAAAAATTTAGGAACTGTTCATATATAATCACCCAGTTTGTATCTAATGACTTATAAGTTTTGTTGGGGACTTTTTTGTCTTCCACAGTTTTTATGGGGCAATGATACTTCTTGAGAGAGAGAAGAGTCTGCAGGTAAATGTTCAGAATATACATGTCACTAACACAAAGTGTTTGCCTTTAATTCCTCCTTCAAAATGTGACTCCTACAGTCCTAAGGTCCCAAAGGTAAGCTTCTCTGCTAGTTCAGTCTCTAAACCACATATATACATGTATATACATCATGCATACACATATATTCATATATACATATAGACACAGACAGATGTTGCAGCATCTGACTTCTTAAAGGTGACTTCAAACTAAGGCTAAATACCAGGCAGTGTTTGAAAAATTACACACCACATGTTTATAAACACCTTCAAGTGCTTTCAGCAATCTTATCTGGTGTCTAAAGAATTGGCTCTGATAAGGCTTTATCAGATTTCAGCAGTTATAACTTAATATGAGAAAAATGCTAGTAATTGCTGCCTGCCTGTGAACGTGTGTTAACTAAGCACTACATGTGTTATTACATCAGTAGTTTATTCTGCTGCGAAAATGTCTTATAATTCCCCCTCAAGGAACAAAAAGAAAAGGAAAAAAAAAAAAGGAAGAGAAGAAAAGACCAATTTCTTTAAGTCCAGTGGGAATAAACTGAGAAGAAGGGCAATCAGACTCCCAATAGGAAATAGCAGTTACATCAATTTTGTGGTTGAAAGAAATGAGTCTCTTTTTTTTTTTTCCCCCAGTTTCATTTTAAAAACAATTTCTGTACTTTTACATATTTTATTAGGTATTAATATATAATTCAGTGTCTTGGAAAAATCTGTAACTAGGTGATGGAGGTTGACCTTCAGACTCTGAAGTAATAACACCTGACTTTTGGTATTTCAGTGAAAACGTTTAGCAGAGATGGATAAATTTACTTTGGAAATAATTGCTATGAAGAATAAAATACAATTTCTTTTTTCTTTTTTCCTTTTTTTTTTACCCTATTACATAACATAAAAAGGGCAAAGGAGGCAGCCAGCATTTCAAACTGCCAACAATTTCATTTGACTTCAACTGAACTTCCATTCTCTATAAAATAATAATGTCTAATGAGGAAACACGCACAACTGATGCAAGCCCACAGACAGGCATTCTCTTCCTCACAAACACTAAAGCCAAAGATGGGTCCTCAGAATTCAACAGCAAAGTAGCATATTAACTCCGCAGTCCAGGTCATTCTTCTGTGTAAGAGGAAGGTAACTTCTGTCCAAATAAAATTATACTTCTCTCACTGTACAGTTCTGTGGGAGGTATTTTTCTTCATTTTACTTCCCAGAAGTGAAGTTTATAGCCCAGATTTTGATGTTTGATATTGGTCGTATAATTTGTCTGCTGTAAAGCTGTTAATGGTACCAGAATGATCTAATCCATTAGATCTTGCAAACCTTCCTTTTTACGACATGCTGTTAGCACTGAATTCTGCAGAATTATTTCCTTTCATTTATTTTAAGGATATTCAGATTGCTGCTGCATGTGACTACAGCTTTCATTTTAGGGGAACCTAAAGCAGCATTTTCTCATTGCTGTTTGTCTGGGTGAAAAAGGCTGAACCGCTGTCAATAACTACTCCTAGATCTCTGCCTCTGAAGGAAAACTTCCTTGTTTAGGTTCATTACCATCTGTGAAAAACACAGATTTTGCTGTCTATTGTACATGGGTCTGTATGTATACATGTTAAATTGTGCCTGCTATTTAATTCACTGAAAGAAATTGAATTCACTGAATTCTTTCTAGATTTTTTGTGCTAGGTTGTCCTAACATGGATAGTGATACGCAGCGACTACATCTTCAACTCGGTCTTTAAATCATCAACAAAATGGAACAAGAGCAATCCCAGCACAGATCTTTGCAAGCCACTGTTAGGTCACCTACATTTTGAAAAACAGCCTGTACTTTTAAAACATTTGATGCCTAGCCAGAATTTAATCAGGGGCAAAAAATTACCTCTCTAGCATAACATAAAGTCCCTTTTTCTTACAAACATCATCAATATCTCCAAAGAAAATGGATGATACATGACAGAGTTTTCTTCCCAATATTTTTAAGTCTTCAAATTGCTTCAAAGACAGGCTGAGGACTTTACGCAGAAACTGTGATGTGGTCAGATTATGTAATTGTTTTTCTAAGTATATATTACTGTTCTCACTACCGTGAAATGCTTTCCCTCTAGGTAGGATATTGCGCATTCACCTGCAACTCCCAAGGACACTCTTCATTGCATTTTTGAAGTGATGCTCCCTGGTGATATTTTAACAGCAACCAGGAAGAACTCCTATTTTAAGGAATATATTGCATGTGTTTGTCAGAAGCTTTCCAGTTCTGGAGCTGAGATCCCTCACAGCTTAAGATGAATACCATATGCTTCTAGCAGCTCACTAGAATTAAGATTTCCAAGTTGTTCCATGAATTCCCCCCTTGAGATTTCTCCCTTTCTTACCAGCATGCTATGAACTAAGGTTTCCCTTGGGCGAAATCTCCTTGGGATGAAAATTTCAACAATGGACATCTTTAGCCTAGTTCAACTGCTTCAGGCAATTAGCTTTTTTTCAGCCATGTCATCCATCTTTAAATTTCCTTTTCCCATTGATCTCTATGTACCAAGATGTTCACAGAAACATGTGCAATCCTTCTGCCCCAGACACATGTTAATACTTCTTGTGTGGTAGTAGTATCCATCTCTTTACTGTCATTAAGAAAAATACTCATGGGCTGTAGAAGTTAGAGTGGAATTTTCTTCAGTCTTGGGGATAGAAAACATTTCACAACTGGAAAAACACATTGATTCAGTTTATACAGATACCTGAAATCTTGGAGTCTAAAAGAACCAAGGCCACTCGTGATCAGCTGATTTAGCTCCCTTGCAGCACAGCCTGAACTGATTTCTGCTGTCTGAGCTTACTTCTGAATTCATGTTTGGGCTGGGATAACAAGGTTCAGAAAGATGCCCAACAGGATGCTCCTTTCTATCCCACAGACTTTGTCCCCTAGAGTAAAGGGATGTCTTATAGCCATGTGGATATTATAGAAGATAAACTTGCCTTATAAAAAATCCTGTAGCACAGCAAAATGAAAATGAAAAGGCTGGAAGGAAAGAGGTAGAATCTGAAGAAAGGTGGCACTGCAAAGAGAAGAGCATAGCGGACCAGTGGATGCATATAAGAAAATCTTTTTAGTTAGAGAGACAAAAATGTTGGTGGCAAGGCTAGAAGAAAGGGAACAGGAGGAGGTTAATCAAAGCATGAACAGAGGCATGTGCAGTAGTCTAGAAAGGCAGAGACACGATTTGACCAGATGGGTCTGTGTGCAAGGTAGCCAGCAACATGCAGTGGCTAACCAACTTCACACAAAATATGCTGTATCCTTTTCAAAGGTGAGAAAACTTTAGAGGAGGCCTTGACCCAGGAAAAAGAAATCTGGAGCACTCTGGTTTATCTTCTCCCAGGGATATGAACAGGGGCACTCAAAAGCTCCAGCTGGCTCTATGAAACTCCCGTTTCTGAACACTGCAATTGTGGGAACCCATGAGCAAGATGTGCTGCCTATCAGGGAAGCTGTCTGCTTTTTTCTTGAAAGTCAAGGCAAGGATCAGACCAATTCTCTTTTACAACAAGAAGCCTGCTGCTCCCATAAATGACCTTGTAGGACTCAGATATGACAAAGTGCACTCTATTGGAGTCTGTCTTTGCAGACCCCCTGAGCACTGTTCCCTGGGTTGCTGCATGTATATGAGGGCACCTGTCTCCCCTTTCACATTTAACAACTCCAGTTTTCTCCACACTCACTCCTTTTCATCCTTTTCCCTTCAGTACTGTGACTCATACACAATATTCAAAATGACTTTCAAAGCTGCTGAGTTAAATGAACAGTCTACAGCTTACAAACTCTGACACAGAAATTAGAGGCAAGCTGATAAAATCAAAGGCACATACCAAAGGTATAATGGAAACACAGAACCCTCTGTGTGAAAGTACTTTTGAATAAAGAAGGCATTTTAGGAGAAAGATAAACTGCTCTCCTAACAGTGGATAGTCTTTTATACTCTTCAGCTTTTTCTTCAATACACCTTAATTAAAGCCACTTAGAGCAAACACAAAGCTTTCCTCTTCTTTGAACACCAATGGGACAAAACTACAGGCAGCTCTGAATTCAGTTCGCATGTGGCACTGACAGAGCTGTGCACTTCCCAGAAAGCCCTATTAATACTTGTACAGCACACGCCACTGAGGATATTAATGGGTTCTAACTAGGAGCTTTTTATTCAGCCTCATAATACCCTTTAAGGCCAAGATTAGATGCCTCTTATAAAGCCCACATCACTATTTGACTCCAGATCCCCAGAACAGCTTTCAGAGATGTCAAGCAATTGCAAAGTTGGAATAGGTGATTTTAGAGCTGGTGTTCTGAGAGCTAAATGACACAGAAAAACAGGTCACACACTCCTGGAGGCTGGAGCTGAAATAAAAAGATGCATTGTTTTGGGTTTTTTGGCTTCTTTTTTTTTTAACCTATGGTGCAAAGCAGAACAAAAGGTAGGTTCATGGAGTCCCTAGCAGAGAAAGATAATCTTGTGCCCTTCTCCCTGTGTACTCTATAGCATGTTCTGCTTCTTACCCACACCCAGAGCCTGGGGGCCAAGTCAGTTGTTTTGGTTATGTACCACTAAAATGAGATTGCTCCAAAGTGACCTGCCGGAGGACAAAATTACGGTCTATAGAAGACAAGGACAAGGATCCTCATTTCAGATTCAACAACAAGACCATTTTTCTTTTTTACATGTGATTGTACCTTATATGAAGATGTCTCCTCTCAGAGACACTACACTCATTCAAGGCAGTAGTTTCACAGCTGAGATGGTGCTAAATGCTCTTTAAGCAACAGGGTTTCAATTAAAGTAGTGACAGAAGTTTTGGCTCTTGAAGCAGCATCACGTCAGCAAGTCCAAGGGCTCCAGATGTTTATCCAAAGAAATGTCATAGGAACAACCTCTCTGACACAGCTCCTCTGTGCTGCAGCATGCTTCTGGGGTTGTCATCATGACCTTCTTATTGCTGCCACTCCTATCCACTCTAGTCCCTAGAGGTTTGCACCTTTGGCTGACTTAGCCTCTTCTCAGTACTTCTGAGACTTCATTATAGCTCCTTCAGTATTGCTGCTGTCCTGTTCCAAGGCTCTGGCACAGAGCCCATTTCAGGTAACAAGCCGCCTGCTTGATGAATGATCTCAACACCTCACTATAAGCTTCCTGGGAACTGGATGCTTTCAACTGGAAAGTTGGGCTGCCAGAGATTTTCATCACCCTTTTCTCACTGCACAAATGGTACTGATCAACTGCCACTTAGATACAAGGGTGCTCCGTTGCTCTGGTTTATGTAGCTCCTTACACCCCTGACTACTCTTGAGCAGGTCAAAGTCCAGATTGTAGGCCTACATCAACTCTCACATTAGAGTTCTCAAAGCCAAAGGGACTTTTTGCCATCTATTATATAGGTGAGAGACTGGGATAAGCAAGGAAATGTTTTCTACTTTTCTTTTGAATGGCCTAACAACCGATAATATTCACATCTCAAATTCTGGTTTATGCCCATTTCATAAACATAAAACTGTCTTACTTCTAACAGGCAGGTGTCTGACCTCTCAATTGGGAAACAAATGCTTCCTACTGTTCAGTGTAAACATCCTCAACGTCCCTTAGCACAGCTTTGAAAAATTCCCACCTATCCTGTCACTGGATACCAGGGAGAAGAGATCAGCACCTCCCTCTCCACTTTCCCTCCTCAGGAAGCTGTAGAGAGCAAAGGACTATATGTTTCATATTAGGGGCAAACTAACATGAATGGGAGCTGGAGCAACTTGCTGGAAGGGTCTGAATAATTATTTTGAGGCATACCATTTATTCTTGCAGTTCAGTCTCACATTTTGTTTTCAGGGTTGATGGCCTGCTGTAGAAATAAGCAGTTCATTTTCTCTAAATGGGTCAGTTTTGCAATCCCATGATTTCCTACTGTTGCTCATGCACCAGTGGCTTCTCCACCTGATTACCCAGCAAGACCTCAGAAGTGCAAATGTATTATTCAGATCAGAAAGTGTAACTTCCAGTAACAGTAACTGATTCATCCTTTGAGCAAACATTTCTGCGGGGATTGGGAATCAAACTTGCAAGCAGCTACAGTAATGAATGCCATGTCCTTGGGCGCTGTTGATGTGGTACTGTGTTTCTTTCACAATCTCACAATACACTTGCCTTTCCAAATAAAACATTTTGGGGCAGCTTTTCACACTCACTTTCAGCGAAAGGTCCTCTGGCTCAAACTGGTACCAAACTTAGGGTAGGGAGTGGGAAGGGGGATAAGGGGAGGGAATCAACCCACTGAGAATGTCTTGTGCCTTTCTGATCTTGAACTAGACATTACTCTTCCCATCTAGTGTGCCTGCAACAGGACTCTTTAGAGTCTTCTGCTCTCCAGAGTGTTTTCTCTGAGTTTCACAGAACTGTGAAACAACCATGTAGACATAAGGGAAGCAGATCGCTGACCCCAAAGTCTCTTTGCCAGCAACTATCACAGAGCAAATGGGCACAGTAATTTTGTCTGTAAGCTCTCCCATAGCTGTTCCAAGCAGTCTTTTTCAAATAACAAGGAAATTGCTTCTTAGCCACAAAGTGTTCTGCTCTCTCCATCAGTTTTCCATGCAGCCATCACCAGCATGAGGGTGTTGGGTATAATAGCTGATATTAATGGGGTGACACAATGTCAGAGGTCAGTTAACAGACAGAATACATGAGATGCACAAATAGCACATTCTAGGTAATAGAAAAGGCACAGTGTGGGATCTGATTTGGATCTGCTTGCTGCAGAATCAGCTGATGCCTGAGTATAAAAATCTTAAAATGCCCCATACCATTGATTAACAATCTCAGAGGGATAGCTATGATATGCAAAGATCAGCTAAAAACAGTGCAGTTCCTTTGAATCACAGAATCACAGAATAGTAAGGGCTGGAAAGGACCTCAAGATCATCGAGTTCCAACCCCCCCGCCATGGGCAGGGACACCTCCCACTAAACCATGCCATCCAAGGCTATGTCCAACCCCACCTTGAACGCCGCCAGGGATGAAGCATTCACAACTTCCCTGGGCAACCCATTCCAGGGCCCCACCACCCTCACAGTAAAGAATTTCTTCCTCAGATCCAATCTAAACCTCCCCTGTTTAAGTTTAAACCCATTACCCCTTGTCCTCTCACCACAGTCCCTAACGAAGAGTCCCTCCCCAGCATCCCTATAGGCCCCCTTCAGGTATTGGAAGGCTGCTATGAGGTCTCCACGCAGCCTTCTCTTCTGCAAGCTGAACAGCCCCAACTTTCTCAGCCTATCTTCATACGAGAGGTGCTCCAGTCCCCTGCTCTGCTATTCC
Organism: Amazona ochrocephala; assembly: GCA_039720435.1. Lineage (NCBI taxonomy): Eukaryota > Metazoa > Chordata > Aves > Psittaciformes > Psittacidae > Amazona > Amazona ochrocephala. The sequence goes on along the minus strand of CM077876.1, from coordinate 71,324,145 downwards.
ACTGGAAGCTTAAAACAATCTCTAAAGAGACCATATTATAAACCCCCAAATTATACCATCATCCAGCAAAACAAACACCTGGAAGACAAATAGCTAAAACTGACAAGTGAGGCTTGATACTTCAGCAATGACAAATGCTTTCAGCTCCTGCCTGACTCCTCATGGAGTGTGGTGCTGCAGGTCAGAAATGAGGGGCTCGGGAAGACGAGTAGGATAGACCAAACGCAGTGGTGAACTTCCAGGGAAGCTGGTGGGGTACCACTGATGGGAATGAGATGATCTGTCAGCCTTCTGCACAAGCTGAAGGAAAGGAGTGCAAGTGTCAGAAAAGAAGCTATTTCTTCTCTAACTTGCTTTAATACACAAAGTCTTTAAATCCAGGACATCTTCATAGGGAATAGAAAGGTACAGTTAATGTCTCCAAGGACACTTCAGGTTATTATTTCTTTTTGTAGTTAGCTGTTAACCATAAAACTGAACTGGTTAAAATAAAGGGATGTGTTAAAAATTTTGGTTAATGATGGAAATATGATATTTTTAAAAAAGCTTGTTTGGAAAGAGATTGAATGATTTCATTAATTTCCCAGTTACCCTGCGAACTGTATTCGCAGCTCCTCTTAACTCACTCACACCACTTACCTATCCAAACACAGGAGAGACTATCAGTTCCCCATCACACTTGGTAAAAATGCAATATTTTCATGTTTACTCCTAAAGAATATCTCTTTCCAGGCCACAGTTACCTGCAAGCTATGCTAATTTCTCCAGGCTTCTTAAAATATGGTAGAAATACCATTGGTTTATCTTAATTACTATCTTGGTTGGGGTCACCAAGCTGCTGTCTTCTTGATTCTTTTGCCTCTGCAAAGACAAAACAATTAAAAATGTACTTCATTGATTCTCTACCACAAACCAGACGATACGTGCATCTGCCTCTTGCGCAAACAAGGAGTTAGCAGACACACTATTCAGAAAGTATTACATCACCAGAATTGGAGTTGTGGGGCAGAATGACAACAACACACAGGCCTGTACCTACACTCTTGGGATTGTACAGAACTTGCTGGAATATAAAGAAAGTTAAGGTCACTGTGTGGAACAAGTTGACTCACTCCATATTTCTGTGAACAACAGGAACATTTTAGTAAGTGCTCTTTAAAAGTTTTATGAAATTCCAGATTTATCTCAATTTGACTTCATGAAAACTGAAATTTATAGAGCAAAAATAATATAAAAAGCCTAATTTCTTCCTTTGACATGAAAAAGGCTTAAAGACCACATAACAACCTGAGACTTCTTTTAGGTGTGACTCCATTTCTCACCTTACCCAATCTGTACTATTTCTTTGCTGTGTCAAACTATCACCTCCACTGTGTAAAGCCTTATTATCGTTGTTTCTGTCTGTGAGTTTTATACTGCTTTCCAAAATGGATGAAACAAGTATTTTTTGTTGTGATGGACATCAAAATCAATGTGCCTCATCACCACTAGAGGTTTGCTGGCAAGGAATGCTGCGTCCTCAGCTCTCATGAAATTCCTCCTAGCTTTTGTGATCCACTCCATCCATCTCCAGCAGTGGGAAGTTGTTCCAGAAGTACATAGACTGTTATTCATTCTTTGATGTAGCTGAGGCTTGGCTGCTTTGAAAGGCTTGGCTTCTCTGTCTTTCCTCCCTCCCTCTTCATTCCCGAGTTTAAACTTAAAACATAAGCTACCAGGGGCAAAAATGTTTCCTCAACTCCAACATCCCCACAGGCTCCTACTCTCAGGTTCTTCAATTTACAAATGCATGCAACTCTATGCTTTTAAGATCCAGGTTGTAACTGATACTATTCAGATCATACAACTGCAGCCAGAGCTGCAGGGCCTCACTGCACTCCCTGCTCACAAAGCTGACAGGTAAAAGTAAAATGAAGATGTTTTCTAGTTTGGGGGTTTTGTTTCATACTTATTTTATATGTTAATTATTGATACTTAGTGAAATCTGTAAGGTGGTCCTTATGTTATTTCGTAAACTATCTCAGAATGCTGCGTGCACCTTTGTTACTCAAGAGCCATCTCCAAACCTTTCATGTATCTGCCTTACAGCCAGCTTTCCTGAGGAAAAATGTTTCTTCAGTCACACACTTTGTAAGCCTCTTTCTCCTAATAACCTTTTTAGCCCACTGGGCAATATCAGTCAGATCACAAAGACAGATGAGTTCCCAAAGATGGGAAAATTTTGCAAGTTCTGTGAAACTCAGAGGTATTTGTGTCCCTAATAATTGTAAGACTGGCAAAATTCAGCACTTTACAGAATTAACCAACATTACATATTCATGCAGAAAAACATGTAGGGAACCTGGGGAAGTGTGGGGAACATGGGGAAGAACTACTGCTTGTATGTGCACCTTCAGGGAAGGTCTGTAGAAAAAGAGAGATTAATGGGAAAGATGGAAAAAAAGATGTACTGTGGAAAGTAGCATTCAGCACTCCGGAAGGTTACAGATTTGCACCAGTGAGAGATGGCCCTGAAGCCCCTAGGTGAGCAGGGGTTATTCTGGAAGGCAGATGGTTATATGGTACTTGGAACACAAATCAATAGGTCTTCAAGATTTGTGGAGATCCACTTCATGAGGTCACAGAAACCTGTTCATGCTCCACGTGTTATTGGTATTTCTGACATGCTCCTGTCATAACAGCATAGCTGAGTGGTATTAAGTGATCAAAAATGTGGGTTGTGCTCTCTGTAGTGTTACATCCTATGCATTTCTGTCACAGGCCAACTACTTTGCCAGCTGGTGTCTCTGCAGCTTGAGCAGACATCCATTCTGGATGAGCATCATGCTGGGTAACTGTCCCCTAGTGCAGGGGCACACGTGAGAACTTCTCACTTTATTTCCTGATGGGTCTGAAGCAAAGCAGTAGGGTAAACCACTGGAAGGAAAGGCTTCCTTAAGCTGAAGAACTGCAAAAGTGTAAAACTGGTATGAAACTCTGCAAAAGCAGCATGGTGAGTCAACTCACTTTGACCAAATTTCACTGACTGCAAAAGACCCTTTTTTTTAAAGGGGCCCAGGAAATGGCCCTTTTCTGATACCTTTGTGCTGTCACCCTAGTAAACACTGTGTGCGGTTTTCAGGCCACCTAAAATTCTACAAATGCACCGGATCCATTTTCTCACCTATTAATAGTGCACTTCTTTCCTGCCAGTCAGAGCAATTTATGTTTAGTTTGGTATAGAGTGAAATGTAAATCACTTTCACTATTATGCTGTCACTGAAGTTGATTTAAGTTACTACAGAATGATAAACTAGAGGTATTTTACTTTTTTCCCCTTGGATAGCATTTGCATCACATGCTCTTGCCAGGGCCAGTTTAAGGAATCCACAGATTTCAAAGTGAGACTTGCCAAAACAGATTTTGTCTTTCTGATAATTTGCTCACTGGAGCATTTCTCCCTTCAGTATTATCAGGATAATTACTATGACCTGGATTTCACAGAAGGAAGGTTTGTGAGGAAATGTAGGACCTTACTATACAGTGATATAGCTGAGGATGAGATTTCAAAGTTAACCCTGATATCAAACCCAATTTCACAATGCTGCTTCTGCAATCTGAGGGGCAAAACCCTGTGGCAGAGGGCAGGGATATGAGACAGGTGCACAAATTCTCTTAAGGAGCCAGCAAAATTTTTAATCCCCACCATGGTGGATACCAATATTTGAACAGGCTTTTCTTTTTCTTACTGAGGGAAAGAGCTGGGGTCCTACACAGAGTTTTGGGTCTTCCTCTCAGTCCTGTTCTCAGCCAGCTTGTTTGTACTTCAACTCCACTTTAAAAGAGCCAGAAGATTAGAAAACACCCCTCCTTCCAGTACCTTGATACAGACGTGTAAGCTAGCAGCACCAGTAGTGCTCTGTCATACCAGCTTTTTTATTCCAACTGCCAACTAACTACAGAAATCCATGAAAGAAGCAGTTCATGAGCCAGCCATGTCTGATAATCCATCCACATGGTGGCTTGTCTGTTTAGCCCAATGTACCATAAACCTACTGTTTTCACATTCTGGGCCCTGTTGTTGCTGACTCAAGTGCCACAGTACTGGATCTAACAGTTGTTAGTGTGCGGTTTCTTAACGAGCAAGTAATTTTATCACATTAACAGCATTTTTACAGTGCATGCAGCTTGTAAAAGCACTAGCATTGAGGAAAAAAGCCTTCTATGAACTCAATGTTTTCAACAGAAAACAAGCTCTGCGGGTTTAATAGAAAGATTTGCAGTGCATTATCTAAGGACTTCTAATTGTAAACTAAGCTGAGGCATGAATCAAAACTGCAAGCTATAATTTTCAGTAATCATGTAAAATGCATTAGGCTTTTAAACAAAGTTTATCTACTGTAGCAAGGTAGGAAATGAGATTTCCTTACCAGATTTAACCCATGCTCTTCAATAATGAGTATTAGCAGTTCAGCTTCTGACCCTTGCTATAAATGTACATGTCTGTAGCTTCATTAAGTCCAGACTTGTCTGAATCAAAAGGGATAGGTCCACTCATGCTCCTATTTCAATCAACAGGGGAAAATACAGGCTTGCTCCCACCTTGTTGAATTTAAACTTTAAATTCTGTGGAAAGACAGAAAGAAACATCATTTCAATGGGTCAAGGGGATTTTCATGCTTCTGTAAAACTTGGGCAATGTTTTTCTATAGCATAAGGAAAACCATCATCTCTGGGATAATCTGTTTGTATCCACTGCAAGACCTATGTTTTTAATCCTACCTAGTGAATTCTAAGCTAGTCAAGTCTTTTCTCATCAGGCATCTGCACATTTCCTTGCTCAGAAAGCCTCATCAGTTTTTGATTCTGCACCCAGCTTTTTTATGGCAGATGCACTCCTCTGCCATCTGATTTACTGAACTTGATTTGCTACTGATGATGATGAAGACTCAGTCAAAATACTGAAGGAACATTTTCACTACATTGTACATTTGGAGTGAATTTCCCTTTTCTGTCTTCCACAGGTTGGATGTATAATTTCAGGAAAAAGTATCTGTGAAATTAAAGTTCATATTTAGACTCAGCTAAGTTTCTTTTTCTTCCTTTTCTGAGCTACTCCTTCCCTCTAGCAACAGCAGCTATTTATTTGTGAGTTACTTTAAATCTCTTCTATTTTATAAGGCACTTCGCTTTTGACAGCACTGGAAAAAATGCAGCTTTGTCTTCTATATTTAGTAGAAGAAGAAGAAAAAAAACCCAGATTGTTTGTTGGTCTCTCTGCTTCTATTCTTCTGTTCCAAACTATTCTCCGTAAGTTCCTGTCTATCGCCTTTTGTAAATAACATCTGCTTTTCAAACTCCATGTCTGCTAATTAGTCTGAATCATTTGTAAGAGTACAGTACTTATTTGGAAATGTACAAATCAAATGCTAATGGGTAGTAGCAAGAATTTGCCACTCATTCAGCATTTACATCAATTTCCACATTATAACTATGTAAAAAAACCCAAACAAAACAAAACAAAACAAACCCAAACAACCAATCAAAAAGAAAAAGTCAAACAACCCTACAAAACCCCAAACCTAGAAAATTTCCTTGGGGAAAATATCTGTTTCAAAATTATGCATTTGGGTTGACACTGCCAAATACTTTCAGTCTTGAGAAAGGTTTTTCCAGTGATATTAATTTATTAATTGTCCTTCTTATCTCTTTTCTAACACATCAACTGGCTTGGGGATGTCTTCCCTCTGCTGTGGAAAGCTTCAGCCCACATCCTTTCTCTCTCAAGGGCATGTCTCAATTCCAGGCTGTCAAGTAACCCCCACTCAATTGCCTTCTGTCTCCATGATTATTTAGAAATTTCATACAAAACAAAATAGTGCAGACCAGCTCCATCAATTGACATTGGAGGAAGGAAGACCTGAAGTACTTATTTCCTGATTATTAAGGATGTGCTATTAAGAGACTAATATAAATCTACTTTGCCTATGGCAAAATATGGCTTTGAATCAAAAATGTCTACTTTCACAAGGTAAGCTTCCTAAACTCCAGGATCTTGGCAATAAGATCTGATAAATCCAGTCCTAATGGCCTTTCATGTGTAAATTCCTTAGCTGAATTATGCACACTGAAGGACAAAACAGAAAAATTAACACGCTACTTTGATTAAAGCCTAAGTTAAGTCCTCAAGAACCAGCTGGAAACAGAACCATGAGCCAGAGCCACGTAAGAAGGGATTGTGCACATCTTCACTCTTGGATATATGTTTTTTTAGCATGTTCTATGACTGATCTGGAGAAAAATTCAAGTGCTACCCACAGAAAAAGAAAACCCAAACAAACCCCAAAGTATGGCTGTACACCACTTGTTAAAAGCCACCAAATCATTTCCAGAACAGCAAGCTACTGGATTCCCATCCCTCTGAAACCTTAGGGAGACAATCTGTATTTTAGGAAAATCCTTGAAAGCTGGAACTAACATTAAACACTTCAGTTCTCGTCTCTCTGAATCTCACCCTACTGGCTTACAGTTGTACTGCTCAAGAGGCACATAAGCTATGGTGTCAGACACATACAGAAGCCAGTAATAGACAAAGGCACCTGAAAATGGCTGAAAATAGCTCAGCTGCTGCCACCTTATGACTAGCCAGGCTCTCTGACAGGTAATTTTACTGCTAGGGTGATCCCTTGACACCAAAGCAAAAGAATGTGAGTGCTCAGAAGAAGAGTCCTTTTAACCCAGCATCCTAACCCTGACACCTCTGGCCACGAGTGGTCACCAAGGAAAGGAAAAGATCAAGATATACATATATATATATTCTCCTTTTCCTTAGTGCTTTCCCGACTTTCGGCTCTTACTGGTTCAGTCAATTTCCTGAACACGATGTGGTCTGTCTACTATTTAAACCCCAAAAATTTTAAAGTGGAATACTACTCCAAGTATTCACCAAGTTTACTTGAAACATGAGGAAACTCTGTTCATTTACAACAACCTTCACTAAACTTTCTATGAATCACTTCCCTGAGATGGGGACACAGTTGCAATACAAACATGTCAGAGCCACCTTTAAACCTGCCAGTGTAGGTGCTGATGAAAGTTCAGCCACAGCCTGTGCTGACCATCTGGTTATTTGCAGAGCTTCCCCAGTGAGTTTTGCAGCTCCCTTGAAGCGCTGTGGTACCACAGTGACACTGCTTCCAGACCACAGATCTGTGGGCACTGCTCTACAACTATACTGACTGCAAATAGAGTCATCTACAACAGCTTACTCCTACCTAAAACCAGTAAAGAATCACAGATTTCCCATTGGGGCACACTCTATAGTGGTGGAAGTCCCACAGTGATATAACAAGAAGCAAGTTTGACCTTCTAACACCATTGTCTTGATGCACTTAATGAGTAAGGACAAAGGCCTAAATTCCCTTCCTGTCCTCCCCAGCAACTGGTGGTACATTTGAGAGCAAAGTTTGACACTGAATTAGACACCATCCAACTGCAGAGCAGCAGTGCTGTTTCTTACGGATCCTTTTCAGTCAATACAGCTTGAGCTTGGATCATCTCCCTGCTCACGAAGGTTTCTAGCTGAGTCACTTACCAATTTCACTCAAACTGTGCTATTTCCATCTCTGTTTTCCATGCTTATGGTAACATGTTTACTCCTTAGTATTCATACAAAGCTTGGAAGATAGAAATTGCTGTCCAACTGCTTCATGTTTCATTTATACAGTTCCTAAAATCTCCAAGACAAGAAATACACGTACAAGGAGACAGCTTGCAACGCCTGTCTTTCAGTACACTAGACTGAGGGGCAGTTACATAGGGTCAGGTGCTGTGGTTAGCTAACATAGTCAAAGACAAGGTTGCATCTCATACCTACTGGTATTTTATGGCTACATAGGCAGTCCTTTAATGAAATCCAGGCTGCTGGAAGGGCTGCCTAGAGCCCCAACACCACTTTGCCTTGCAGTGGCTGCAGGCAGGAGAGCAGCTCCTATTGTCTCCACAGCAGGCTCCACACCTCTGGCACCTGAGCCAGCACAGTTTGGCACACGGAACATACATTTGTGCTGCCATAGAAATGATTCATAGGAACACACACCTTATTAGTTCAAGAAAGAATGAAGGATTTCTGTGTGCTGTGGTCTATTAAGTAATAGTAATGGATCTCAATTACTTGAAAGACCTCTAATTAATTTCTATATTGGCAATACTTGAGTGACGAGGTCAGTGAAGAGACTAACTCCTGTTCCCTCAGCATTGCTCAGCCTTTTAGTACCAGTTTCCATCAGCCAGGCAGTGCTGCAGAAATCAAAAAACTAGAGAGAAAAGAAACCTAAAATAGCTGTTTTCATTACCACCTCCTTCTTCCATCACTAGTTGACAAGAAATACTGTAATGCTGAAGGCCAATGAAGGGGAAAAAAAGCGCTTTTGCTGTCTAAAAGATACCTTTCCCACTCTGACATAATCCTCCTGATCTATTTAAATTGCTTCCCTCCTTCGCCTCCCTCTCCATTTTCGCGGCTCCTTTATTTTGTGTCTCCTTCCGAAGCATTCTCCTGCTCTGCTGCTGACTGAAGAGTTCTAAGTACTCATGAGTGAGATATTTCCTGATATTCCTGTGCCTAAAACCAACTTTTCCTCTAGTTTTCTGAAAAGTCTAATCTGTTTTCAGCTGCCAAGCTCAGTCTACAAGGCAAACTGAATGCCGAACCTCTTTGTATGTGCTTTTTATTACAGAAGCATACATCACAGGGATGACAAGTGAAGCAGTTTCAACTGGCACATTTTCATTCTATGTTACTGAAGTACTTACATCCTGCTTCTAAGTAGTTATTACTCTATACGGGGTATGTCTATAATATACACTTACAGTGCAAGAACCAGGACTGTAATTTTTAAGCAGCGGTTGAAATCCTCAGTCACTGGTATGGTTTTGGCAACACACTGCCTTTCTTTTTTCATATTGCTAACTCTGACTTAAAAGCTTTTAATTTTAAAAACTGTTTTCTCATTATTTCAATGGTTACATCTCAGACACCTCCTGCACCATCTAAATTGAAGTATGAAATCTCATCAAGATCCAGGAAATCTGCCCAGATGCACAATGTAATAATGAGACTTAAACCCTGCTCATCTGATAGAGATAGGCTGAGAGTTACATGAAGTCCAGTCTCCCCCCATGCCTAACTGAACCTCTGACTACACTGAAGGTCTGATACCTGCTGTTAAAAAATGTTCTTTGAAGGACAACTCAGGAATGTGGCAGCAATAAATAGCTAAACTTTCCAACCTGAGGCTGTCACTATGAGGTTCCCAAGCTTGCACTGACCTCATAAGACACAGACTAGCAACCTCATGGCTTCCAACAGATTGTTTGGTTAGAACAGGCTTCGATTTTGCAAATACCTCTTACAAGGAGCCCAGCCTAGGCCAAAGACCCCAGCTTGTAAGCAACCTCAAGGGACATGAGCCTTGCTGGGCACAAAACACAAACACCACTTTGATCAGCAGTTCAGGAGATGTAACCAACTTCTTTTTCCATATCCCAGTTGATTCCTTAGTATTTCTATCTTATCTGTCAATCATCTTAGCCTCACATCCTGCATCTTTCCCTCACAAAAGCAATACACTGAAAAAAATTAACCCAAACCAATGAGCCACATAATAGGCTCTTGAGTGGTGTGTGTGAACAAGACAAAGCTGGGCATCTCATTAGGATTCTGCACCAGACCCTGTGCAGCCATTGCAGTGCAGCAAAGTTGGATGCTGGAGAGAATCACAGTCTTGCACAGGGTCCAGCCCAGCAATTCTCACACCTCAACAAAAGCACTGCTCAGACAAGCAGGATAGGGGCAATGTTACAGAACAGTTTAGGAACTGATATATAATGTGGTAGAGTGATTTGTTTGTTTGTCTGGTTTTAAAGCTTTTTTTATTTGCTTTTATGAATAGCTTTATTGTAAGGTCTAAATTTAGCCACCTTACAAGTGGTATTTCTTGCTGGCTTAAAATGTTTGGTTTATTATATTCAAAAGCTTTATATTTTAAGGAGAAAAAAGGGAAAACTTCATATCTCTTCTGGCCAAGTTTGAAGATCAGGGCTTTTTTTAAGTCAATACAGTAAAGAGCTTGACTGTGAAGACAGAATTTAAGGAAAATAACCTCTGAAAAGATTTTCTAAGGCAGAATAAAGAACAAGAAAAAACTGTTTCTACTCAGTTGTTCTTAATGGGGTGCCCATTGAGTCTGTGTATTTAGAAGTCCTTCTAGGTTATGGCAGCTTGTCTACTTTCATGTTTTGAGCCTACTTCGATTTGGCTTTCTTTAGATATAAATACTATAAACTTGAAAGCCAACCTGAGGTCAAACTCTGATGACAGCAGTATATACATTATGAAAGAATAATGAAGTCAGGTGTTATAACTCTGTGAGACATAAGCTGAAGGTTTAGATGGTCACGCTCCTGCTCCTTGTGCCTCCTTGAAGGCTAAAAACAGGCCAAGACCTCGCAAAACAGAAGTCACAGCTCTGGGCCAAGAGCTGATAAAAACACAATGTGGAAAGAATAAAAACCTATTACCCCTACTAAAAAGTTCAATAAGGAGTTGTAACTCAAAGAACCAGAAACACTGTTTTTGGAATGACAAAATGTAATAAACTTCAACAGGAGGGAAGATCTTAAAACAAACTAAACAGTCATTTCTTGCCCTGCAAATATCAGAAAGGAAATCAGATCCTTTCATTTGAAAGCAACTACTGCTGTAAAGGAGCTGGGATTTTGCTTGTTGGTTTGAGGTTTTTTTTGAAAACCTAAGTCACACTAATCAATCCCAGCTATGACACGGAAAAAAAATTAAGTAAAACTTTCCATGTGGTTCTCTCTATAAACAGCAATATTTTTGAAACAAATTTTGTATAAGGAATTCCGGAGAGTAAGCAGAACGGTCTGCAGTTAGTTTCTAAAAAAACATTTTTCAGAATTATTTGAAACATATGGAAGGAAGAGCTTGTCTTTTGATTAAACAAGATTCTTGCGTCTGAGATTCAGTTTTATGCCTCAGGTGGTTCTTGGTAGATTTTCAAATAATTTTATTTTGCCTGCTTCATCATTTCTGAGTTACAGATCCTTGGAACGTATTTTTTTCTTCAAGACTAACCATAACTGGAGCAGGCAATATAAAATTCCCGGTTCTGAGATGCTGCAGGAAGTGGGGAGTTCAAAACAAAGTTTTAACGGCCTAAAGGGTACATTTATAGTTTGGCTGTTACATAAAGTACTGTCAGAATTTGATTATTATTCTTATTTGTTCAGACAAAATTTGTAGCTGATATTAAACTTCAATTGATATAAATAAGCTTGCTGGGCACCAGTAGTATTTGAAAGTGTGCTTAATGCCTGTCACATGCACCATAGAATCATAGTATCATAGAATAGTTAGGGTTGGAAAGGACCTTAAGATCATCAAGTTCCAACCCCCCTGCCATGGCCAGGGACACCTCACACTAAACCATGCCACCCAAGGCTCTATCCAACCCGGCCTTGAACACTGCCAGCAATGGAACATTCACAACTTCCCTGGGCAACCCATTCCAGTGCCTCACCACCCTTACAGTAAAGAATTTCTTCCTCATATCCAAACTAAACTTCCCTGTTTAAGTTTGAATCTGTTACCCCTTGCCCTCTCACAAGTTCTCCCTGATGAGACTTTCAGAACTTTGCATGTATTTTCTACAGTCAAAAGAACAAATCTGTATGTCAGTTATTCAGTGACCTTAAGTCACAGGGCTTAGGTGTGGAAAGCCTTGAGGTTTGAGCCTTTCCTGCTTCAGGACTTAAACTCTTTTACACATTCACACATAACCAAGGTATCCAGAAGGTTTATGCAATTTTTATCTTATTTAAATTCACCAGAATGTACAATTTCTCTCAAGTCTTCCCATTTCCTTGTGCTCAAAGCCCAAGAGCAAACAGGTTTGCCTCCCTCATGCTTGTGTGCACAGTTCAGAAGACCACTGCGCAGGACAGAACCTCTCAAAGCAGGGTCTGTGGACCAAGTGGAGACAGATTCCCCAGACCAGCTAGCTGGCTCTGCTCTTTGTCTCTGTCTCTGGCTGCTGCCCATGATTTGAAAGATCAGAGTCTTTCATGCTGCTATTCCAGGTAGACCATTGCTGTAATTGCCATCAGGGAAATGTTGCAATCTCATGTGGGAGGGGATATATATAATCTTGAAAGGGTTGTGAAATATCCAGGAGACAATTTGTCAATTAAGACATGAGCTGTGCTGTGAGCCACATGTAAGCTAATGTTGTTTGGTTGCTTATGACCATTAAAGATTTTTCTTACTCTTAAAGGTAATGCTATCACTAAGAATAGACTATGTTAACTCTTTTTAAGTCAGGCTGTATAATAACTAATATTCTTATACCAAAGGCAAACACTTCAGTGCACTGGGCAACCTGCCCCATTTCACATTGAAAAGCTCAAGATCTATATACAGCTTGAGGCCTGTAAGTGGCAATGTTTAAGGTTTAGCACATTTCAAAAGATTGCTTTCTTCTGTTTGTCTTCTTACCTAGAAACACTCTTCAAGTTTATATTCAAACAGCCTATACTTGATACAGATTTTACTAGTGTTACTATGCCACCAAAAGGATCAACCAAGACAATCTGAGCACTACACTGGCTTGAGACTTGTGAGGTACATTACTTTTGACATCAGGGAAGACCAAAGGCGTCTTCAACCACTGAAAAGAGCCTCTCAAGAGCAGCTGAGCATTTGAAGGGCCCATACTCATCCTGTCAGGGCTCTGCATGCTGGTATAGGGAGCACAGGCAGTAGGAAAGACTTGGGAAGATCCCAGTAATGGTCTAGGAGAAGTGCAGCAGCTAAGAAGGCACTGAAATAACCCGTAGCAAGTTGTCACAGACTGCACTAACTCAGGACCACAGGAAAAGGATGAGCAGGAGACCAAGATACAATAAAGTTCTTGCAGTGCTCTGAAGGGAAGTCACAGGGAACACAGAAGGACTCAAAACCAGGTTGAGCCTCCTCGTGCAAGTTTTGCAGGATCATAAGTCTGTCCCTCACACCTGCACCAAAGACTAAACCATGATGTACAGCTACCCTTCCCCTTTTTCTACCCTGGTCAAGGAACCAAAGGTAAGCACTGTTTCCTCCTGTCACTATATTAAGAAACATAGTAGGCAGAAAGGAAAAACAACCTCAGCTACAAAATTCCCTCCTTAGTCATAGGTATGAGAAAATGCTTCACTGTGGACAGGAAAAGTGAACACCCATTCTCCACCCTTTCACCTCCTCCTTGGACGCTGGGTTCTCTTAATGGAAATATCAGGGGAGTTTCTTCTTAGGGTTTAAGTTGCAAGTTATTACAGGGAATTGGGGAAAAAAAAAAAAAAACAAACACAAAGATTGCACAACTTTTCTCACTGCTTGTATTGGTTTAACTTTTAGTTACAACTTGTATGCACTCAACAGCACTGAGGAGATACGTAGTGTATCCAGTACCCTGAAGCCCTAATTATCAACATCGTATGTTCCCACATCTCTGTATTTGTACATAAAAGCAAATTAACAATGTACACCAGGCCACATTCTTCCCTTGTTCACACTGGTACAATGATTCCTGTTTTACAAGTAACGCATGGGATGCACATTCAATTTTTGCTCTGCCTTCATGTAAAATTTTATGTCTTTCTTAAGCACACATTTTATTATTAGGTCTTTTATTTCCATCTGATTATACCGACACACACAAAAAAATCTCTCTTTAGGGCATTCTATAAACAAACTAATGAGATGAATGCAAATTATAGCAGGCATTCATTTTACTCCAGCCTTCTCATTGCAAAAGCCAGTACGTGCAGAAGGGATATGTAGAGTTATGTTTCCAAATTGGAGCTGCACATTTTGTTATTTAAACAAAATATTCACGTTTCTTCCAAGAAAGGCACAATGAAAATTTGCTTGTTACTTTAACTATACCCACATGCACATTTTTTTTCTTTTAAGTAAAACTTAGCGATAAGTAGTAGATCTTTGGTGGTATTAAGTGGCTTGCTCCACAGCAGCTTCTTAGGGTCAGCCTTAACTGCATTCTGAGCCAAGTATGTGCTGCTGACAATTGCTGATCTACAGTACTTAGCTGTATGCGTAATGCATGTCAGTTTTCCCACTCACTTATAGGGCTGCGCAGTGTCTAGTGGTCTTTGTGACTTTAGTAGTAAGGCCTGTGACCGCCCTTGGTTTTGCATTGTGGGTTTTTTTTGTATTCTCCTGAAAAATCCTTTGCAAGGGCTGCAAAGCAACAGCCAGCAGCTTGTCAGAAAGAAAGTTCCAGAGATCACCAGTACCAGGCTTTTATCAGAGGTAAAAAGCTGCAGCCAGAGAAGGTGGTATTTGGAATTATTTGTTTGAGGTGCAGTATGTTCTGTCATTTGTTCTTCATCCGTAACATCCACATATTGCCACCCATTCAGAGCAGCATATACTGATGTTAATGAGATGCCCTCAGCAATCTTCAGTTCCTTCTCCTCAGCAGAACAATACCCTTTGACCTAAATGTTCCTTTTTAGTAGAACTTTAAAAGTATGAGAAAATATATCTTTTTTCACCTTTTTTGTCTTATAAATCTGAACAGCATTAAAAAAGTAAGTAGCAACCAGGCAACTAATTAAATCCTTCCTTGGAAGAACAAGAGCAACAGCACAACCTTTTTATGAGCCACATGTTTTTAAATTGGCTACTCCACTTTCCGATTCTTTAGCCTCCCTTCTTTCTTCTACTTTTAATATCCAGTTCATGAAATACTGGAATTAATTATCTCCACAGCAATATTCATCAAAGCACTCCTGCTTCTACGGAAGCCAGGGATGAAAAGTTACTAGGCAAATCTAAAAGAAAAGGGCACCCATTGGATTCTTACATGCAGACAAAATGTTTACAGGATAAAAAAAATAAAACTGGAATATTTCTTTCAAAATGTGTTTTCTCTCAGCTGATGTCTCTGAGTGGTACTAGTAGTACCTATCTTGATGATGAACATATTTTCAAGAGCATTTTTCTGCTAACAAATAGACATTCTGAGGGATAACCATATGTTTAAGTGTTCCACGGAGCTATGGTCTGAAAGAGGAAAGGATCTTACGGAATGTGTGCCAAGACAAAATCCTGGCCCACAGAAGCCAATAAGAATTTTGCTTTTGATTTTAATGAAGCCAGGATTTCACTCAAGAGAACTGCAGAAGGGTCAACCTATTCAGAGAAAAAAAGTATCCAGATGTCTCACAGTGTTATGGGCTCTTAATCAGAAATTGCTGTAGCACCACGAAACCTTTTCTCGCTTTACTTGCTTTACTGCAAGAAATAAAATGCCTGATTTTTAATTAAAAATTATGTTTTCCCAATCAAACTAACACAAAAGAATGTACTAGAGAAGAAATGCAGGTCTACTGTATTGTGAGACATACTTCTTGTGTCTTGCAATATAATCCTTCTGCAGAGTTAGATTTCTTCTTTTTATGTTGACAACCACATCCATTTCTACATTATGGATTTATACCAGAGTAAAAACAGAACAATAAACCTTCAGATTGATAATACAAGTGGTATTTTATTTCTGTTGGTTTTATGCTCTTTTTTCCCGTTAATGGGAAGGTGATAGATGATTCCCCAGCACTCACAGGTCTGCGTGTCTGCAGGGCAGAGAATGTCAGGGAATGGCCATTTTTACTCAGCTGTCTTAAAAAACACTATCTTAAAAATCGGACACATGCCTTCAGTTAAGATTGAGTTGTATACCAATTTCAGAAGCCAGGGGAATTTTAATTATCTTATTATAACGTAATTGTATTCAGCCTCTTTTCCTCCTCCCAGTCCCATCCAGACACTACTTTTCTGTTGTGTTCAGACAGCATCCTGTTGGGATGCTGACATTCTGCCATATCTTTGCTTAGAAATACACACAGGAATATAATTCTTGCTAAAGCTCTCACTAGTTGTAAAGCAAACAAAAAGTGTCCTCAAAATGTTCCATCATATGAAATCAGACAATGTTATAGTCAAGGAATCTTCATGTATTAGTGTGGCTTGTAATTCTGTTAGAGTCTCTTGGTGTCTCCTCCCTGACAGGAATATATGATGGAAGAGTGAGCAGTAAGCTTGTCATTACCACCCAGCCTTTTGCTTGAGAAATCCAGCACTTCCAGCCCAGGCTCTTTGACTCACTCAGTCTCGAGCTTCTGTCTGACAGTGCAGTCTATCACTGTCAGCCTACAAGGAGAGGCCAACAGCAAACTGTGTAGTAAGTAATCAAACCACAACCACTTCTGCATCCTTTCACACTGTAGTTGCAAACCTTTGAGCTTGAAACTGATCTCATTTACATCAGCATAAATCCTGACTAATACCATCAAACTATGTAGTTCCCAGCAATTATTTTAAAGGAAACGAAACCAGATTCCAGTGCAATGAATCCTGAAAGCCAGATGAGGCTTAATATAATCATATCATTTACTTTTATGAGGCAAAACCCAAGTGAGCAGCAGCAGTAACTGACCCTCAGTGTACACTTTCATCACAAGTAAATTACAGACTATTACTATTAACTTTTTCATTAGTGTTGCAAAGAACTATTAAAATTTTATTTGGAATCAGCTGAGTGTAATTACTGTGTAATCACCAAAAATAAGTGCCATCTTTGCTCAGTGATGGTTATGTAATTACAGATTAATAACGAGGGTTCTTGTGCTGCAGTGCAAAGCAGCACTGCCTAGGTCTGCTCTTGTATCAGGAGCACTAAGAGGCTGAGAAGCTGTCACATTCCAGACCAAAGGATATGGGTGTATAATTTAATCACTACAGTGCCCATAAAAGAGTGGAGAAAGAGTTTAGCTCCTCAGTACCAAAGCAACTCTGATAAAAAGCAAAAATGCATTATTTAAGACAGGCTTCCTATTTTAATTGATCTCTCACAGGCTTGATACCAACTTTCACTGTGTTAGTGAGCATTAGCAGAGCAAGGGACAAACGTGAAAAGTAGTCAGGTGCATCTCAGCACTAATCTGTTGTGACCAAGGCAACAGAGATAGTCCTGAATTGGGCTGGTCCCAACACTGAGATGGAGGCTTCAAGCTGGAGAAAGCCTGAATGAAAAAGCCAGCCTGCAGCAACATCACTCTTTTTCCTGGAGAATGACTCAGAGAGGTTTGTTGCCCTCCTCCTCCTGTTTACTCAGTAAAACAAGTAGCTTTCCCAGCTGGGCTTCAGTGTATGCCTTTAATCCAGAAAAAGGAATCCTGGAGCAGAGCTACAAGATTTTATCCAAAGATGAAGCACAGACCTCCTTCTTGGCAAAACAACTGCTTAGAATGTGTTTAAACATGAGACTCCTAGGGTAAATGTGGCAGCAGGGGCAATTGCTATTTTCCTCAAGGCATCCTTGCATCAAGCAGCCTGTCATGAGACAGAAGGAGCAGAACTCCATCCCTGTTTCTGGTCTGGTTTGAATGCACACTGCTGTGGCTTCAGGCCCCGAGGTGGAATTTCAGTTGCAGGGCATAAAAAAAGTAAACGTATATGCAATCTACAAGGCTCACCTACATATTCTTCCTTCTTTCATACAAGGATCTCCAACCATACTATTGAAAACATAATATATTTAAAATACAGCAGAGTGGTCAGCACAATGGGAAAAAAATATTCCAACCATGCAGCCAGGAATTCTGCTCACATTATCCAAGGCTTCGACAAGATCCTATTATGTCAGCATGTCTGTAGTTCAGAGGACAGATTGCTCCATCCAAGTCTCTGCTCTCCATCTTTTGACGTCCTCATGGCAGTCCCTCTCAAATTGAGAACACAAAACTAGAAGCATCCAAAATAAAACAAAGCCCTAATTATTCCCCTAATTTTTACACAAAGGTAGTAATTAGTTTACAGTCTGCTGCAATGAGCTCCTTTGTGGCTTGTGTAACAAATGAGGTCCCTTCAATTAGATGGTCATTGCCAGCAGTGTCTTAATTGCCAGTTGTAAATTATTTTTGTTCCAAACACATCTCTAGCATTACTTTATTCAGAGAGCTTGTCTTGTGCTTTAACATTCAGGGAAAATGAGTGTTTGCTATATGTGATTGGTGCACTTAGAAGCAAGGACTAGATTTTTTTCTTCTAATTACTTAGGTGCCTGGCTCCCGTTTAAATTGATGGAAACTTTTAGAAACCTGGCCCCAAGTGACCTTGGGTTTGTGTACTCCGTCTCTCTCTAATACCTTTGGGCACATGCTTAGCCAATTGGTATACCGATACAAGGAGCCACAAAATCAGCACAGTACTGAGTCATCCATGTCTGCAGCTTAACCATATTCCACATGAGAAAATTAGTGCCTTGGTCTGTACAGGTCATGCAACAAAACTACTTTTTCTGACCTGATTTTACTAATTTAAGTCAATGGCAAAATTCTTGTTCATTTTGACATGAGAAAACCAAATCTAAAGCTATGTGTTGGCTATAACAGAAAGCCAAGAAGATACAGTTTTACAAAGCTCTGATCTTACTATTCATTTACTAACTTTCATAAGCACCTCCTTTCTGGAAATGATAAATAGATGTACTCAAAGTACAGCTACAGTAAGGAATGTAAATACATACTAGGTTTAGACTAGACTTTGGGCCCAAAACCCGGTGAAGGAGCTCTTGAATCTAAGCCGGAGTGTGAACAGCAGAACTGAGCTCTGATCTGACAGTCCAATTCTACCACTGTCAATTTTCTAAAGTATTCAAGTGCAGTCAGTAATAACAGGATGAAAAAAAAAGTAAAATCAGGACTATTATACTAATTGTGAAAATACCATGATAACCTCTGGTAGAATGACTGCTCAAGAATGAGAATATACTTCTTTTTTCCCCTGTTTTTGATCCAACTATCCAGAAAGAGACACTCATTATTTTCAGATAATATTTTACTGCATATAGAGTAAGAATACTTATTGTCTCATTTTACTTTCACAGCAATCAAATATCTGCATTGATACAGATGTGAATATAAATGGCAGAACAGCAGCAGCTGAAGGTACAAAAAACCTACAGAAGAAATGCATTTTTTGCAGTGATGATTGGTATGATTTTTTTGACTCTACAATAGTCAGTGGGCAGAAGAAGGGGTTTTCACCCTCTGCTGTGTGGTTTTTCAAAGAAAGATCTCTCGCAGAGACCTCTGCATATCCATGACACTGCATATCCATGACACTGCATATCCATGACATTTACTACTAAAGTAGTGACATGCTGATATCCTGGTTAACTATATAGACCAGTGGTTGCAGACAGGGAGGGCAAGCATGGAAAAAATAGAGGAAAACGGGTATAACTACTCAGAAAAAGGTGAAAAAATCTTTTGTCTGCTCTGGATCTGTCATCCTGTTGAAGTAAAAACTCTTCAAGGAGATCATTCCCCAGCTGGCAGAGGTCTGACTGCATTCAGTCCCCTGAATTTTTGCTCTGCCTTTTTACTCTATTCCCAGATGTCTCATCCCTTTTCTTCACAGCTAGTGAAAGACCTCATCTTAGTGACAGATCTGTGGCTTAGGAGGATAACTATCCTTTGTGAAACACATCTTTATAAAAATGCCAAAAAGCAGGGAAAGAATCTTTCAAGAATAGCAGAAAGCATTGTCCACTCTCCCCTCACCAGCTCCCCTGACTACTACTGTCAGCACTGGCATGTTTGTGGTATGCTTGCATAAATTATTGTTCCATAAGCCCGTTCAACACACCAAAAAGTCATCTCCATTCAAAGGTGCTCATAAAAAGAGGGAAAATCCTAAACAAAAGCAAGATGGAGTTGCTGCCGGGGCCCATACTCCTTCCAGAGGCTTGGCACACTGCTCACCAGGGACGATCTTTGACCAGGAAGGATGTGGCCCAACCTGACTGTCTCAGACAGTGCTGCCTGGTAACCGGCCAGTGAGAACCAAAGTCAGGGACATTGTTCCCTGCGCTTTGGAGCAGGAGCTGGTCTCTCCTGCCAGGTACCAGGTGATGTGCAGAACAGTAGACAGAATGGATTAAAAGCTTCTGAGGATGCTGCCAGAAGATAAGTGCTGTTCATTTGATACCTACAAATACTCTTCTGATGTACTTATGTTTTTACCACTATATGAAAAGTGTTTTTCATCAATGAAAGCCTACAGAAGACATAGATTAAAATAATAATACTAAAAATAAACCCCCGCTGGCTTAACATCATTTTTCTTAAAACCTGATTAATCAATCATGATGAAAGTCACTGAAGCACATTACTGACAATGTTATGACAAAAAAAGACTGTGTGCTCATCTCTGAGTCAGTGTAAGGAGGTCATTTTCTACCTTACTGCTTTTTTTCTATCACTCTACGATGCTTGTGCAGAGACGGTTAGACAATTGTAGGCTTTATACTGTGGATGTATTTTGTGTGTTGCCTTCCCAGCTGATGACACTTCTGACTGGTTTACTTTCCTGAAAGCCCTCTCTTTTGCTACTCAGGATGATGCATGAGGTAAAAACAACAGTTTTACTGTCTGATTCCAGCAATGAGTTCACCAGATGGGCAGGTAGGAAAAATACTATTAGTAGAATGAGTTGAGCAAGAGCTAGGATCACTGCCAGATAGTAAACACGCATCCTCACAAAGCAACAATAAATAGTATAAACAGGCTTCAGTTCTTTCCATAAAGAAAGCCATTAATTTCCTCTGACTGTGCACAGCTGGGGCTTAGTAACCCACAGGCCACAACAGCGCATTCTGGAGGCCTTCTGTTAAAATTCTTTTCTATAGATTATCAGGTAATCACCATATCTCATAATTAAGAGAGAGTTTGATTGTCAAAGTAAATTACTGTACACCTGGCATTTCAGGTTTTACATTGGGTCCTGGGCTAAAGACAAGATACAAAGCCCCTACTTGCAAATCTTTCTTGAGCATGGATCAAATTATACTTTGTGTGCAGTTCTTTAAAACCTTGTATCTGAAATGCCTCAATTAGCATCAGAAAAATGAAGGTATTTGTTAATGTGAAATGAAAGAATTTCTACTTCAGATCCTATTTTCACAAATGCAGCTCCGTAGCTATTAAACTTAAGAACTCCTTTTTTTGGACTCAAATATTAGCCTTCTAGCCCATATGGTAGTTAGCATCTGAGCTGGCCAGATGCTTCCAGGAAAGGCAGTAATGCTTCTTCTTTTAACACAAAGCCCACATTGAAGAATGTGAGGAGGCCATTCTTTCTCTCACCTCTACACAAACCTGGATGGTACTGCAAACATGTATTACGCATGTTCTGTTAATCCCTATCACTGCATCTTCCAGGGTCTCTCTTCAACCCTTCCACTAACCCATAACAGCATGTCAGGATACAGCTGATCTACACACCATAACTGAGTGCTCCAGAGCCTTTTCTCCTTTCTCTTGCCTTCAGGAACCAACCTTAGTCAGCTTACCCAGCTGTGCAACTAGGCTCAACACTGGATCAGCCACACATGCCAGCAATAAAACTGCATATACTATGGTCTAACGGTCAGCTGAAATTCAAGTATTTCCACCTCTGACTGTCCCTGATGAATATTTCATTAGTTCCTTGCACAACACATTGTGCAGCAGTTATCCTCTACTATGAGCTTTCTAACTGAGAAGTTAACTTCATCTGCATATTGAGCACAAGTCTCAGTCATTAGCAATACCATCAGACAGAATCACAGTTTTTCCTTCTAAGGCTGATCTTAATCTACATAACCATCTTGGTGCTTGGTTAGAGCTTTAATAAGCCTTTGTTAAATGAGAGACGTCCTACTTATTAACGCAACATCTAATTGCTCATCACTTCAAACTTACTGAGTTGCACAGCACCATTAACTAGTCTTTCCCTTTTTTGAGGTATTTGTAGAACTGCATTATCTTAAAGCCCTGTCAAAGAAATACTAACAGAAATATGCTTAAAATGCTTCCTTGTGCTGCTCTGCTACAGTACCTTGGTGGTTAGGATATTGAACAAACATTTAAATGTAGGTGAATAAATCCTCACAACCAAATTCTGAAAGCAAGTTTGAAAATAAGTATACAGATGTACAAAAAAGCAAATGGGCATGCCTTGGGATACATAGTGAGATTAATATCGTTCTAACAGCTAGTCTGTCTTCTGTTTCACCTGTTTGTCTATAAATATGGAAAAAAAGCTACTAAAAATGTCAAAAAATTAAATATTGTTCAAGTAAAAACATTTAGGAAAATGTAGCAGTCAAAGCAAATATTCATCTGCACATTTACTCATGAATTTAAATACTATGAGTCATGAAGAGACATCATTAAGGTAATTTCTGCATCCTTGACTCTGCTACTGTCCCACTAATTCTCAGTTCATCTGTTTATCATAGCTAAATAGCCCATACCCCATATCTACGTTAAATGCACTAAAGCTATTTTGTCAGCATAAATTTCCCAGTAAGCTATGCTCTAGAAAACTGTTTATGATTTTGGCTTTCAAGAATGTATGTCATTGATAAACAAGAATGAGACTATACCTCCTTTCTATTTGCTCCAGTGCTCAGTTCCTTTATTAGGACCATGTGGAATTCATCAGCACTGTGAAGCCCTTCAACTATGCAGAAATCATGTTACTAATGCTACTAGTGCTAATTAATTCTGCCAACAGGGCCTCTCCAACTAGTCAAGACTTCAGACTTTGCCAAAACCAACAGATTAAATAAAGTTCTGAAACAAGCCATTCCATAATTATAATAAGCCAAAAAGAAAGCTAGGGAAACACTGAAAAAATGAGGTGATTTTTGAGCTCCCATGCAATGCAAATGCTTTGCCTAATTTGCTTCAAATTTGCTGTGAATTTGCAGATGGGTTTGTTTCAGTACCTATATGTCCACAGAGAGGTTAGCTGTATAATGAATAGTTGTTGCAAGTGAACAACAACAAAATTAGGATCATCATGATATACATAATATTTTAGTTTTGAATATATTGCAAGCATCACAGTAAAATAATAGCAGTTCTCTAAAGACAGGTTTCTCATAAATCACTACATAGAAATCTGTGTAATGGTACATACACAATGTGCACATTGTGAACATACTAGTTGAAAGCATACATAATATAAAGCGTTGTGTTACGAGCGTGTTGTTTTTTCGCACAGCACTCACATTCCTCTGAGACAAGAAATAACAGGAATGATTTATGTTTGCATTTCCACACCTCTGCAGCAGATTATACTTGTGGTCTGAGGAGGTGACTTTTAACTGTACCTGGTCCTTCCTGATCTATTCTACAAGATCACCAGGCCCAAGGCTCTCTGTTATCAGGAGTAGTTGACGTGATTCTCATACCTTAAGGACCCTGACAATTGGCTTTAAATATGGAGTTAAGCAATTCTTCAAATATTCAATCAACTCAATTCTTCTTCTAGAAGTAGGCAACTGCACTGCGGGAAGCAAGCACATTATCTCAGAACTTCTCATAGCACCCTGCAAGCTCACCTCTGCATACAAAGTTGTGCACCAGCCAGGCTCATATTCAGGTGTAATCCTCTACTTCTTCACAAGCATGTATTTATAGCAGACTAAATGAGTAATCAGAGAATGTTTCACCTCCCATTTTCTAACAACTCCAAATCAGGCTTGAAGAAGTAATGGAAACAAGATAGTGAGGCAGTGAGAAAGGAATTTCCATCCTATGGACAAAAAGGTCAAGATTCTCCTGTTCATTTCTGGTCACAGCTAACCTCAGCTTAGTTTGCGCTTATTTGGCACAGCACTACTAAACTAACCATTGGGCATACGACTCTGCTTGAGGTACAACCTGGACATAAAAGCATGCAACTATTTTAAGTTTATGGCTGTCCTTGCTCACGTGCAGCCCAGATCACACACACTTTCCAAACAATTTATCGCCATTACTTTGGCAGCTTCATGTGTCTGCTCTGCTCAAACAAAGGAATGCCAATATCAATGCATCTAAAGTGAGCTGCGCTGGCCTGAACATTCTGTTATGAAAAATTTCCAATTTTATCATCAGGTTGTTAAGGTGTGGGTTCTTCTGAAGACCACTTTAAGCTCCCTATAAATCTGTGTGTTACACATACAGCAATATACTAAGGGAGCACTGGTACCTCTAAAATCAAGCTGTCTTGTTATGAAGTGTTGCCTAATCAAGGAAACGCTGGAAAATTCAAGGTAGTCATGCTTCACCCACTACTTCAGCTTCTAGCCAAGTTTTTCACCTCCAAAAAAGAATTCATGTCTTCCTCATAAGTGCTACAAATATGAACTGTAGACAACATTATTTTCACCCATCTGAAAATGCAACCTGTGTTGGGCAGGGGTACAGAGATACTGTGCTGCTCAGTAAAGCTGCTGAAAGAGTTTGTCTGTAGAGTGATTGCAAGGTAGTCATTCTGGCCTACCTGGAATGACTTTGCAATGACTCTTGTGCTGCACTCAAGCTAGCAAGCTTGGCCTCTTAATGTGACAAAGGCCTAAGGCCTGTGTGCCAGCATCTGATGAAGCATTTCTATCTCTACTCCTAAGCTTAGGAAAGACCATGCAAGTTAGGCATCTCTTTTCCATATCTCACTACCTAGAACTGACATGTGTCCTGAGAGATCACCAATGCTACAGTGTGCTTTGGAAGAGAAGGCAAGAAATGAAGAATCTTCTACATGTGCTTGAAAGTTATCTGTTTAATTTGTCATTTTTCCCCCTTTAAGTGTTTCGTTCAATTAAGAGTAGTGGGCTATCCTGAAAGGACAGTAAGATTAATCCTTCCTTTGTAAGTAACTGAGCATGCAAAGGGAAGAGAAGGCTGTAGACTGTAAGGTGACTTGCGAGGAAAAGCTGCAGCACCAAAAAGGGAGCCTGCAGTAACACAGGAGAAACTTCTGGGAGGAGCAGAAAAGACAGACTTCAGAAGCAACAGAAAGACATTCCTATGGATCAGAAAGCACTTGGCATAATTTAAAGCAACTCAAAAATCATTGAATTGACTAAAATAAATGCTGGGAGCTGAGACCTGATTGCGAGATCACAGTGGGCAGGGGGAGAAAGCTATTTGGAAATCATGCTTCCAATTTCTATGCTGACTTAGTTACTTCGAGTTTGAGAAATTCTTCGAAGTGTTAAGTTCTTCCTAAAAAAATATGACAGACATTCTAATGAGACCTGGTTTCTCTCACTATGTGATGTGTACACGCTTTGGTTCCCCTCAAAAAGTGAAATGGCAAAGTCAGATAGGAAAAGTGAACTTACCCTGGCTAGAATCTGAGCAGGACTTTGGAAGTTTTTGCAGTGTAGGAAGTGACATCAAAACAGAACCACAGAGATTTTAGGTTCATGTCATGCTCGTAGTAGACCATCTTCACCCAGTTCGTTTACTTGGTAACTACTGCTTTCTAGGGATTCAGGTGTTTGCCAACAATCAACAGAAAGACATCCAGTAAAAACTACAGTCAATTTAAGACTGAATGAAAAGAATTCTTGTAAATTCTGGGTGACCCACCATCAGACCCTATGCTTTCAGTACATCCCATGGCCCTCACAACTTAGAGAAGAACAAGGAATAATGTACTTAAAACAAGAAACTAGTCCAACCAGTTCATGGTCTGGTCTGTGACACTGATCTCAGATGGTGCTTTAGAGAACTGGGTTTTGGACTCGATCAAATTCCTGTGCTTCTGGCTAACTCTGTAACCTATGATACACAAAGTAGAAGAAAATCCTTTCTTCTCAGTTTATGCTCTAAAAAGAAAGCCTTGCCATGACCGTTATAAAACTTTGGTCTACCCAGTAAAGCCTCAAGTAATACTACTATTTATACAAGTGCCTAATCCTTTTTTTGAATCTTGCTATTTGTCTCTGTAACATCCTGTGACAGAAAATCCCATGAGTTGATTATATGCTACATTAAAGAGTACTTATTTTAAATGTATTTAAAAATTGGTTGGGTTTTATATCATTTGTTTTGTGGTCTCACTTCATTCTGTACCTTTTCAGACACGTTCCTCTTTCCAAGTACACGGTGCAGAGAGCAGGGAATGTTCATGCTTCTTCTTGTCTTCCCACATCACATTATTTCCACTAGGTTAGATTAGGTACAGGAAAACAACCAAGAGTTGTTCCCGATCCAAACATCAGTGAGATGGGACTCTAAATGACTGATTTGTGTGGGCATTAAGGTACACATCAAAATAACCTAAAACCAGACAAAGTGAAGTGGCAGAGTTCTTGTGTATTTGTGCCTAGCGGAAGCTGAAATACTCAGGGTACTTATTAAGAAAGTGTCTTTTCTCAGTACACACTTTAAAGGAAGTGCTATAACCTTCAATTCTATTGCTCTGTTTCCCATCTGTATGTTGAAGGAGTATTTGTTGAAAAGTGTGACATAAGATACTAGTGAAAAATTACATGTAAGTTCCAAATATTAATTCCTCACATGACATTCGTGTACTTGCTGCTGTCACACAAAACTTAACCAGCATTCATTTCAACAAAGTAGAACCGTTATATGACATGTTGCCTTTATGCTTTGTATAGATTTTTAAAGTGTATGAACTTATCATTTCCTATGCTTATTCTTTTTATCTTGTTGGCAAAAAAGACAGACCAGCAATTTTAATAGTGTGGCACCAGGCAGAATTTCTCAGCTATATTTCTGTTACAACAATGTGAAACAACCACCACTTCATTAAAAAGTGGTTCATAACTGAAAAAAACGCTAGATTATCAATATTAAAGACTTCTATCCCCTGATCAGTGTTTCTCTAGAAATCTAAGTATTTCCAGAAAAGCCGTATCAGGCAATAAAATACACAGGCTTTTATATCCTCTTTGCATCAAGGGGTTCTGCCAAGAGATAGAATAAATATTCCTTACCATCCTCTCTGCTGAGTTGCCAGTCAATATTTAGTGATCATGGATCAGTGAAGAAACAGGATGGCTATAGAAGCCACATACCGTAGACTAGATCAGACAGTATTTTGGGATGTGGGAAAGCTATTTAAAAGAGTGGCCTCAAAATCCATAGTTTCATTAATTGGATGAAATAAGGGCCTGAGAGAGGCTGAAGCCTCGTAACTTGATCTGAAAAGCTGGATTTTGCATTCTAATCTCCAGTGTTAAACATGCAGTGATGCCAATTAATCCAGCTTTAAGCAAGAGAAAAGCTACTTAGACAACACATACAGCAATCATCTAGGTAGACAACCCACAGACTTCATGACAATTGTGAAAACAGGCACTACATTGTCCCTTCCTCTCCTTTGAGATGTTTATTTAGAGGACAGCTTACTCCATTGCAGTTCTGATTTGAAGTAAGTAAAGACATATATGTCACTCTTAATGAAAATTCTGCACATCCCATTTTTTAAATCAATTTTTAGACTGAAAATAACTTCTGAAGGGTGGTGATAATCTATCTCCTGCAAGATTTGTTTGACTCCTGCAGATCCAGATGTTTCAGTCTTCAAAGTATTTTTCTCCTGAAGAGACAAGATGAATAAATTCTTGTTCTTGCACAAAGAACAAGGACAGGGGCTAAACCCCAGAGCACCTGCAATGCATTCACAGATGAAATATACATAAAAAGGAGAAATGTCAGGTGAAGACTGAAAAAGGGGGCAAGAAGCTATGCAGAGACAAAGAACAGAGTTTTTGTCTCTGAAAGATGGATTCATAATCTAACTTGTAATCCAAAAGGGCATTAGTCTTTGTTGATCAACTTGATCAACTTAGCAAAAGTCCATCAAGTATTCTAACAAAGTAAGTATGTACACTACAGTGCAAGTTTTCATTTGCCTTCTGTAGTCTTTAGTATGGATTGTAAACCTGAAGTTGCCCATGTGACACCCACCACTAAATCCTTTCTTTAATGATCATTTGTTATTAACCTCTAGCACTTACAGCTTTAATTATACTTACTACATGCAGATTTTTTTTTCATACAGTACACTAGTAAGCACATTTTTAAACTTTGTTCCGGAGGGGTCAATTCAGTACTGCTCTAGGATCAAAACGAGCAGTTACACTCAACTGTGAACAGGGAGTCAGTGGGATTCCAGGAGAGCTGATGTGGCTGCTCATGCATGTCTGATGGCTCGGGATAAAGAAAAAAAAAAAAAAAAGAAAGGAAAATAAAAAAAGCATAGAGCAATTCTGGAGGAATAAAAAACTTTCCTTAGGGAAAAAGCTGTTTTGAAAGCAGCAAGCAGGATTCAACTAACCTGGCATTTTTGGTGTATCCTCAGTTGAGGCGATAAAAGACCTCTTTCCTCTATTGTTTATTGCGTTTATTGTCAGCAGAATGGCATTCAAAAGTACATTCAATACTTTATTCCTTTTGGTACTTCTGGATTGTCTAAGTTCTCAATTCCTTCTGCTGAGAAGTCATTAAGACGAGAGGTTAATGGTCAAGCCCAGTACAAGTAAGCTGAGTTTGTTTCCATGGGGTTTGGCATTTGTTTAGGAGTGATTCAAGTTTGAAATGACCACAGCAATGGTGTGAAGGAAATCAGCATCAGAAAAAAAAAAAAAAACAAGCAGAAAGGACATCATCCATCTATCTGTCAAGATTTCATGAGGAAAGGGAGGCCGGAAAAATCAAAGGGAAGAGGGAAGCACAACACAAGGAGTAACTCTCACACCTACTTTACCAGGATCAGACATTCAAAGTGTGCATTTGAGAACGAGGTTTCCAAATAACTTTTTTTTTAACTATTCACCTTGTCAATCACCTGAGCCTATGAATCATCTAAGCTTTCTTTCAGTTCTCTTGTATTGTATTTTGTAGGGGCTTGCTTGTGCAATAGCTACAAGGTCCTTTTCAACACAGGACCGTTAAATATTCGCTGCATTTACAGTTTCAATGGAACAAATCCAAGTTCATCTGAAACATGTAATCCTCCCATCCAATTATTCTGAGAGGCGCAGAAGTATTTCTCATGTAAGAATGATTGCCAGAGCACAAGGCTTTTGCAGTGGTGCAGTAGAGAGGCATCTAGCTATTCATTAGCAGGCCACAGGGGGAATGATGTGCTTGTATCCATCTGCAACACACACATCATCACCAGGTGTCCAGCAGTGCAATGGCAGGACCCTAGACCCCAGCTGTGAGAAGCAGCAGAATGATTTCCAAAGCCCAGTCGAAATCTGCTCTCTCTCAGTTCCTTTGTCAATTTTTAGCTCAACACTGTCCTGCTTTCATCTGAATGCCAAGATAAACACAGACAAAAAAGTCATCTGAGGCATCTTCTGAACCGTTGCATCAGTATTATGGGACATTTGCTTCAAGACATACAGGTTTTACAGTCCTCTTGCACTTTTAGATCGTCTTGCTCTTTTTAAGTTCCCAACAAATATAGATCCAGACATACCAAATCATGCAGCTCAAAAGCATTAGGCAGCATTGGCAAGTATGTGGGTTTAGAGCCTTAAATCTGATTTAATCCCCCATTTTTCAAATGTGCAGATATCTCACACCTCTTTTTTCTACAGTGGTACATCATAATACAATCAAAAGGATGATTACACATCACTACAAAAGCAAAGGGAGCACTGCTTTCCCACCAGAGGCACTGCAAAACAGAAACAACAGATGCCTACTAGTCCTCTCTTACCCCCCATTCCTGTGGAGAGAACTTGCTGTGAACATAAAATGTGGAAGCGTTGGGAGGCTGTGGCAATGCCATCGCTCTATTAATCAGTTTATGTGTTGTGTGCTTAGAGAACAGGAAAACAGATCGCAGCTCAAACTCTGCCAAGCCTGCTAGGGAAGATACTGGGTTTATTAATTCTTTTGGGCTTCTCTCTCTTTCTCCTCTCAGCAACCATTGATAGTCATCTGCACAAATCTCTTTGTTACTGGTTATGGCTGATAGTAAAAACAAAGATACAGAATCACACAGCATAGACATGTATCTTTATGTGTCACTAGTGATCCATATCCTAGGCTCGGTGTAGCAGAAGAGGCCACAGGGAGATACTTCATTGTCTAAAATGCAACAAAAATGACAGCTAAAAGTTTCCTCCATCTGTCTGGATCTAAACAGAATTGTATGCGCATACAAATTCGGAACTAAAACAGCAACAGCCACTGGACGAATGCACTTACTGTAGACACTGATTGCTTCACTTTTCTCAGGACAATCCTGCTAATCCAGTGCCTGTGAGAAAGTTATTCTGCGGTCACACAGGGCTCTGAGCAACCCAGTGCCTGCCATCCTTTTGGTCATTGCATTGTCTCTCTCCTCACTAGAAGATAAGCCTTTTACTGGAATTGCAAACACGAATCCCCTGCCTCCAGACACAAGACAGACATTACACAGAATAATTACTGACCAGCACCTACTTCCCATGCCCTACATCTCATAACACATCCAAGTATCCTTGCTTTTAGCTTGGTCTCAAGTCTAGCATCTTCAACTTTTTTTTCTGTTGAAAACAATTCAACTTTAAGAAGCTTAAAATTGTTTCATATCCTCCTTCCTGTTCAGGCCGTGCAGCTATGCTTAGAGTATTGAGCAGCGCATAGATTTACAGTGAGTGATTTAAAAATTATTCTTTCAAATGTCTCTGAACTGTATCTTAAATTACTTCATTCTAAAATACATGACATGTACAGAACACATTTATTATGGCACAAAGGATTCTTGGATCTTATTTAAGATGACTAGGATAATTCTTCCAAGGCTTTTTCATT
Organism: Amazona ochrocephala; assembly: GCA_039720435.1. Taxonomy (NCBI): domain Eukaryota; kingdom Metazoa; phylum Chordata; class Aves; order Psittaciformes; family Psittacidae; genus Amazona; species Amazona ochrocephala. The sequence goes on along the minus strand of CM077876.1, from coordinate 71,293,416 downwards.
TTTTGGTAAAAGACCTATTCCAAGTGACTGTTGAGAAGGCCACCTGAAACATTTAACAGAATATATTAATTTCTTTTTGCTTTTGGAAGGGAATTATCAAATATTTTACTATGATAGGTAAAAATATTTTGCATTATGAAATTTCAGAATAATTAAGTCAAAATGAAAGGTAAAAAACAGATAAAGTGAAAATAAAATTAATAAGAAAATACTTTTTCAGAATATTTTGCTTAAAATATTCTGAAAAAGTATTTTCTTATTAATTTTATTTTGCTTAAAATATTCTGCAAAATGCGCTCTTTGTCCTCTGTGCAAAATCTATTTGTTAGTTCAAAATTTTCTTCTGATGCTGTGAATCTCCTCATATTCTACATGCAACGTAGCAATACATATGCAATCTCAGAATGCAGGTACACTTTAAACAGCTTTTGCATTCACATTTGTTCTGGGTCATCTTCTCTGCAGTTACAAAACCTGGTTCCAGGACACTTGAGAGAGAGAAGGCCTAATGCTGCTTTGCTGGTTTTGTGTCCCTCAGCAAAAATTCCCTTGGATAAGTTTCTTACAGATCTGCATCCACAGTACATGGCAAGGGAGAACAGCAGCTTCCTTAGAAGAAGCAATCTGCTGTTAACTTTTAAGGCGGCCACCCATTAAGAGACTTTCTGGTTCACAGATGCTGCAGAAACCATGTTCTTCCAGGTCAATCATTACCATGTCTCTCATTGTGCTGCATTTCCATAGAAGCTTCCCTATGCACGGGTTTGGTTATGACAAAAAAGAGAACCAGAGCTTCACCTCATACACTTATACCCGTATTCACATCCTCACAGAGCAAGTGCCCATTGCCCAAGCAAAATGGTTTTCTGCATGAGAACTTCTGAGCACAGATTCCCAGGAAAGTGGTACTATGTGGCATAAGCTACAGTTTAATTTATCCAATGTAAGCCAGAACCTGAAAAAGGACTTTTGGGGCACTAAACTCTTGTTGTTTAGTCCTGGTTTTAAGCAGCACATTTTAGTGGGTGTCTGTTGGTATTAGGAGACAAGTGCAGGGAATACAACTATTGACAATAGCTTGGCGAATTATTAAAGACCCTTCTTTATCCCAGCTGAAGAAACAAATGACTCCCAGACTGAAGTGCATGCAGTTCCTCCCCTAGCAGCAGTGGGCTTCTCTCACAGGGAGAACAACTTCATTAGTTTTTCGAAGGGCCTGGTGTAATACTGCTGCACTTACCTCCAATGTACTGTAAAGAGACTGGAACTGCTGCCAGCATGAGGGCTGTGAAGGGACTTCTGAGGCACTGTGACAAGCCTTCAATTGACTTTACTAGCAGCTTTTACACATCTCTTTGGAGTTCCATTAAAACACTTTATTTAGTGTTATTTCAATTGCTTTCACTAAAGACTTGTTTTGTGCTGTTCCAGTTGGAGTGCTTTCTCATTCTGGTACTTCTCTGAGGTTTCTGACTGGGATGCAAAAGCTACTGCAGTGTTTCTGCAGGCTGTGGACTACTTAGTTTTTATGTAAGTACCTTATCTTCATATACTTTGAAGCACTTGTTCTTTGCATGGAAATAGTTCCTACCCCAAAATTAAATCTGAACAGCTGTAGCAATGCTGAAAAAGCAGTTATGAATAAAGGATGCATTTTATTAGACTTTGGTATGCACAGTCTGTGGATCTGCTTTAATTACATCAAAGAGAAATACTCTTACTTAGAGTCAACTCTGGCAAAATCAAGCCAAAACTGTAGGACATTTAGGACAGAGTCAACTTTAACATGGGCCCTTCCACTCTCAAAGGAGGTCATTCAATGAAAAAGGAGGACCAAAGGGCTGACCCGAGACCTCCCTAATTTCACTGCCATCCGGCAGGTCACCCTAGAAGTGCCAGGGCTGGCATTCAGCCACTCTGCCTAGGATGGGGCAGAGCTGCAGCTCCTGGAAGAGACAGCTCTGAAATTACTCCCTAGACCAGTTGCTTCTTCTTGGGATCTACAAAGTCAATACTTATTCTAGTTATTTCTCCCCATCTTCCCCAGCCTTTCCTTTCTCTTTTCTTAAATAAAAGCAAGCCTGAACTTGAAGAAAGGACAAGCCTTTTAAACATCTGTAAAACATCTAGCTCTGTGCTAGATTTCCACTAGAAAGCTACAGAAATTCCTTGGAAGTTTCCTACATTACAGCGCCCATGTTCATAACTCATAAAAGTTTCACATGTTTAGGCTTTCATATTTAGGCTGGTTTTTTTTAATCTTCTTATTAATAAATTCACTCTAGGCTCCTGAACCTAAAGAATCAGGACAACTTTTCTTTCTCCGCAATTGTGTTTGTCTATCTTTATATAGAACAAGGAACTTCCAAGTCAGATGCAGTTTTTGACCTAAACTTTTTAATAATATAAAATAGTGTAAATATCATCAGTAAACACTGCTGAATTGCTGCTCTGGGCTTCATTCCTTTTATAAGATTTTGAAGACTTCCTTTCCTTAGAAAGACCCTTGCAGCAAATTCTGAACTCGTTTCCAATGACAGCTGGCATCTCCCTGCCAAAAGCACTGACAATCCACTTCAGGCTGTTCATGTTCTTTGCCATTTGCTCTCCCATGAGTGCATTTGCTGGGGGGAGTACTGCAGCTTGACTGAGTATGTGAGCAGCCAAAATATTTGAGAAGCTGAACAATAACTCTGTTGTCATTTAAACAATTCCAAAATCTGGGCTTTTACTTTGCAGTTCAACTGCGAAACATGCGAGTAATGCAACTAGAAAGGAATATTAAACCCCTCTTTTTCCCTCTCAGCTCCCCTGTGAAACATTTAAGGGAAACTCAGATGATTTTCCAGCTTCAGAGAAAATGAGGCATTGCTTACATGACAGGGGCCCAATCTATTACCCTCAGGACATGGGGATAACGCCCACTGATGTCACTGGAGATTACTCATCTGCAGGGTGGGAGAATAGGAGACATATACTCTGTGCAGACTGCATGTCTAGATCCCAGAGCTTCTCCTAATTTGTCTTGATATTTCCAGCCATCAAACTGCTTTGCCAAACCACCCAGTTTCTTGGCCTCTCGTCTCACCTGCTCAGCTTTTTACCCTCACAGTCTTGCTTCTTCACCATTTCATTAGCTACAGGTTTTAAGTTGGGTTTTGCAAACTTGGTAATGACTCAGGGACTCAGCAAAGAAAAAGACAAGCATACAAATTATCATGTTCTAGATTTTAAAAAAAAATATAACCACAAAGACCTGCTTACAAAACAAATTAATATATTCCTTTAAAAGTGATGGTGAAATGTGGACTTCCTTTTTAAGCAGTTAAACTTCAATGCTTGAAAACAGCTTACTGTTGGGTATCAGAATGATTACTTTTCCACATATGTAACAACAGAACTTTTTAGAATGGAAGAACTGAACTGGAAAAGTGCCAAGGCTTAGAAATGCTGGGAAGAAGGCTAGGGAAGCAAGTAACATTTGGCTAGAGATCCACTTTCGAGGAAGGGGCATAAGCTGAACAAGGTGTCTAAAAAGACAAATAAAAATATACTTCCTTCTAAATGTTTTCACCTGGAAAACAGGTTATAGAAGGCTGATGACTTGCTCTTAAAAACATGACTTAATTGTTGAGCACCTATTTTACTCTTTTTTTTCAAAGAAAATTCCTTAAAGTTAGCAAAATATCAGGATAGGCAAACCAGAAAGAGCGTAAAAATAAGCCCCTTTTTTTTCTCTTGTTTAACTCTTTGACTTTCACTCATGTTCTTGCCTTAGTTCTCTTCCTCTCACAAACATCTCTGCCACCATTCCCTTCCACCGATGCTTACACCACTTCCCCAAACTCTGTTAATTCACTTGTCCTCCCTGATCCTCTCCACCACCCTTAAGTCTCTCACTTTCTCTCTCTGACGCCTGCATTCCTGACACAGAAAGCAAGGCTGGGGCTGTCTCCTCATGCTCATCAGTCATGGAAGTCATGCTCTACAAGAGGCAGCTGCATTAAACAGGGTGACACATTTTCATTGTTTCTCCCAATGAAAAATGCCTGATTAAGTGATGTGTCAGGGAGGACACTTTGGGAAAGTTCATGGCAATTTCTCCTGCAAGGCTCACGGCTCTGCAGGAAGCTCTCACTCATGCCTGCAGATAATGCAGATGGATCAGCATTTCTGTAGGCCAACCAGGATTGTTTGATCACATGCACAGTAATGTAGATACCAGGCAGGTAGCCGGTGGGCTTGGCTATTGATCCATAAGGGTCCCTCAGTAAAGTGACAGACTCTCTCCTACAATTTCTTATTCTGTTAGGTGGGGTGTATAAAGGGAAAGGGACCATAAAGCAATTCAGCCCAACTAAGCAGCAGCAGAAGCTGGAAAAAGCACAGGCTCTGCCGTGTATGCCAAGTACTAAAACACAAACACATTAATCCTTTCCATGAGAAAAATAAAGTAAAACATTAACACCTCAGGCCTGCAGACAAAAAAAAAATACTGATTTCATTAGAAGTACATTTTTAATAGTAGTCAGTTAAAGGAGAACAGGATCCAAACATACCATTCCTAAGTAAAGTAGTGTTGCAGAGTAGAGGGCAAATGTTCAATAGCTGGAGAGCTAACGTTTACCACACCAGTAGGGCACAAATCCTGAGCACTCAGCGCTTACTACAAAAGCAGCAGTTCTTGTTTAGCACTTTCTCCAATGAAAATCTTTCTGCAATCCTATCCTTCAAACAGAGACAGAAAAAGAAAAAATAATTAAAATAAATGAACCCTGGGAAGAAAGAGGCATTTTTATTCATAGAGGAATCTTACTGAATCAGTGATTCTAGGACTTGAGAAGGCTTGCTAAAGTCAAGATACTAGGATGTCTTCAGAAGAGACACAGGAGCCCAGACAGCCTGAGTGAAACCACTGTCCTTCTATCCCACAGGCTGTCTCGGGAACCAAAGTAGTATTTTGTCCAGCTGAATCTGGGCCAGAACATGTTTCAGTGCTCCTCCTTGACTGAGCTACATGTGGACATCACGTTGGTAATGATGACTGCTAACTACTAAAAGGAGAAAAAAATCAAGTATTCCCTTAACCCTAACAGCACTTCTTTTTCTGCTTAGGGGTAACACAGCCACATTTGAACAACACAAGATATAAGGGGATACTCCAGGCAGGAGAGACCAGCAGCCTGTTAATATTATTGTGGGAAATGAGGCCGCTCAGAGCTCATGGCAACTTGTCAGTAATGCCATCAGCTTCAGCTAGGACAGCAATTGCCTGCAGATCAAAGAGCAGGCTGATGGCAACCACTAGCATGCTGCCTCCAGAGTACCCACTCTCCCCTCCTCACAGAACTGCAGGGCTGGAAGAGGCCCCCTGACACAAAGCAGGCAAAATGAGCCTGCCTTACACCCATCTTTCCCGAGACAAGTTCACAGTCCTCCTGCTCACTCTGTTCCACCACTTTGCTATCCTTATAAATAAAGATTCTCTAATATAAGACCTAATCTCTGCCACAGACTCGTTGCTTAGTTTTCCCTTGTCAGCAAACCTGGAGACCAAGTCGCTGGCCTTTTTATAACAGACCTTGCTGTACTAGAAGCCATTAGTGTAGACCACCTTCTCTTTTTTGGAGGGCGAGGGGAATAAAAAAAAGTTCCTCATGTTTTCCTCATAGGTCACTTTTTCTAAATCTCCTATGATTCCTACTGCTGCACTATGGACCTCTTCTTATTTATCTACATCTTTGTCACAATACTGGGAAAAGCTGAGCACAGTAATGCAACTAGGATCTTAGAGGAAAGGGGCAAGTCATCTCCTGTCACATCACTCCTGAAGAGTTTGCTCTCCCCTGATTTTTGTCTTATTCTATTTATTTTTTTTTAGTAAAGCAAACAATGACAAAAATTTTGGTGCATTTTCTGCTTTATTATCCAAACTCTTAATCATAGAATCATAGAATAGTTAGGGGTGGAAAGGAGTATCAGGCCCAAGATAGACCAATGAAGAATTTAATTTGAGATGTCAATGATGGGACACCAGAAGGAGAGTGTTTTGTTTATGCACTCAGCAAAAACCCCCTATCTTCCAGATGGCTGAGATTAGCAAACACGATGACATGATAACACAGAGCTTCTGGCACAGATTGGGGGATGGCAGAGAGTCAAAGGAAGAGATAAAGATGAGTGAGAAGCTCACTTAGGAACTGAGAGTGGGAAACAGAATGAGTAAAAGAAACCCCTGGTACTGATAGTGAGTATGTCCTAGAAAATCTGTGAGTTTCTTCCACTGCAAATGAAACCATTAGCATGTGTCCTGGTTTTGGCTGGGCTAGAGTTAAATTTCTTTCCATTAGCTGGTACAGTGATATGTTTTGGATTTAGGATAAGAATAACATTGATGACACACCAATGTTTTAGTTGTTGCTGAACAAGGTCAAAGACTCTTAGCTCCCCTCACTGCTCCACCAGTGGGTAGGCTGGGGGTGCACAAAAAGCTGGAAGTGGACACAGCCAGGACAATGCATCCTAAGCAACCAGAGGGATATCCCATACTCTACGATGTCATGCTCAGCGTACAAAGATGAGGGAAGAAGAAGGAAAGGGGAGACAGAGTGCTAGCATTTGTCTTCCGAAGTAACACGTAATGGAGCCCTGGTTTCTTGGGGAGGGCTGAACATCTTCCTGTCAATGCAAGGTGGTGAATGAATTCCTTGGTTTGCTTTGCTTGCATTCATGGCTTTTGCTTTATCTACTGAACTGTCTTCATTTCAATCCAGGAGTTTTCTCACTTTTACTTTTTCAACTCTCTCCCCCATCCCACTGAGGAGGGAGTGAGCAAGTGGCTGGGGGGAGCTTAGTTGCTGGCTGGGGTTAAAACACAATGGCACATACTGTCATAAAGATGTAACAAAGTTTTTATGGAACATTGCAGCCATTCATTGGCAATGAGAGACTTCATTATCCAAGATGAAAATTGGAACAACTCTTTCCAATTTCAAGTCTGTAGAGAAGCAAGAATGAATATATTAAATACCAGCACAAATCAACTAATACACACTGATTTACAACCACAAATGATCTCTGAATTTTGAAAGCATAGGAATGAACTGCACCTGTAATTTGGAAGGTTAGAAAAAAAAGAGCATAAACAGGACAAGTCCCCCATACACCGGCATTGTGTTAGCCACTATAAACATATATTTGACTTTGAAGAACTTGCCGAAGGGCTAAGAGTCTGGCAAGCCAGCAGTGAAGAACTGCATCTAAAATTACCTCCCAAGAAAGAAGAGAAAGCTGGGAATGAAAAGCAAGCAAATAAGACATAAAAGGTGTAGTAGAAAAGAATTTTAAAAACACACAAAAAAGGAAACAGATTATTACAAAAAAGAAAGGGAGTATCTTTTTACCAACCACAAACCAAAACCATTCTATCATTCTGCAGATAAAGAGATCCATCATGTTTCCACTATTTTACAGAAAGCATTTTTTAGTTTTCTCCTTTTTCTGTCAGTTTCGCTCCCCCGGTTCTGTTGATACATTTCCAATTTGTTCTTTCCCCAACTTCATGTGTTTGGAATGACTAAAAAAAACAAATAGCATGGAAATAAAAGTGCAGTAAGAGAGCTGCCTAGTGACACCTCCAGACTTCAGATTTTGGTGATGATGAAAATGAATTCTGTACTACTCAGCAAGCCTTAGACTGAAATAAACAGATTTACAGAAATAACCATTTTCACGGAAGGTGCCTGCCATCTCTATAATTTCTTGACTACTGTCGAAAGCTTAATCTGAACATTTTTGGCTGCAAGTAAGAATGAAGGAGAAAACGTTAATGGTTAACTTACTTTTAGGGGAAGGTGGGTGAGGGGCAGCCTGTGAAATAGAAATGAGGTTTTCCAAGGAAAAAAATAAATTACAACTTACAAAAAAAATAAAGAAATACATGCATAAAAGGCAAACAGCACTGGCAAAAGGCTTCCAAAGTTTCTTTTGTTTAAAAATGCAGCCAACTACAGACTTCATCAGCTCTTCCCTCAGGCCATTCGCAATTCCCTTTGAAATTCTAAAACTACAGCGCGTGTTTTTAAACAGTGTGTTATGTCATGATTTGAACAGTTTATCACAAGGTGTCAGTTTTTCCTGCAGTAAATATGTTTAAGATCAGCACCAGATTGTTTAAACAGAAATACTGTTATTCCTCTCTGACCCAAGAAGTTAGCAGAAATTCAGGGTCAAAGTGTCATTTTGTTCCAAAAAAGGAGTTGATACAGAGGACACACATCTCTTACACAATCTTGGTATTTACAACGAGCATATACAAAAATCTATTTCCCTGAACACAGTAGGAGATAGCTTATTTGCTCACAGTGCTCAACTTCCATCTAGCTGACAATGAACTCAAAACCCTCTTTTTGTAAGTTCACATCCAGTTCCCATCCACCCCTCAGGGTTCTCATTTAATGCTTGCTTCACTTGAATTCTTGCTGCTTTTCTGTCCAGTGGTCCAGAGTTATAATTGCTTCTTTTTCATGGTGAGACACACAAATGGAAGCACATATGAATTGCTTGAGTAATGGCATATGCTTATGCTTTGTATGGAAGCTGTTACAGTTTCAACAGTTTTGTTAATAAAGAAGATCCACTGTTCATTATACTGGACAGCAGTTCACCTACTGGTCACAGAAAGATTTAAACTGGCCCACAGTATACATCTGCATCCTGCCACAAGGTTTTGAGATTGATATAGCAATTATTAACTCACATTCCAGAGCCATAGTGTTCCCCCAGCCTTAACAGCTACGAATGTCTATAAGCAAAAAGACGTCAGGACAGATATGAACTGTTTTAAAATCCCATTTATATCTGTGATTTTCAGGAAAGAAGAGTAGTTAGGGTGACTTCACTGTCAGCCAAGTAAAAATAATAGAGCAAAAAGTAACATTTGTGGACATTTGCATTTCTGAAGGCTGACATAAATGCCAGTTGGAGTTAGCTGCTGCACTATGCAGAAACAAAGCAGGCCTTAGACTTCGAGAGATTACAGACTGCCACAAAACAGGCTAAAGTGAACTAAGAAAAACAGAGTGGTTCAAAGTATCAACAGGGCTGAAATACTCTCAAAGCGGAGAAGACAGGGATTTAAAAACAGACATGTTGGATTTGTAAAGGATGATACAAACACACACAAGGAGTTGCTTGAAGATGAGGTGATTTTTGACAGCAGCACTTGTAGGAGGGCTTTTAAAATTGTTTTCAACTTCCTCAGAGACTGGCTATGAAGCTGCATTACAGAAAGCTGAAGAGCTTTGTGCTTTATATAAAAAGGAAATCGATGACACTACATGAGAGTTCTCTCTAGAAGGAGAAGACAGGAAAAAAGAGGGAAAAAATGTTGAGCTACATTACTGGCCAAAGTCAGGCCACTTTGACCACTTTGCAAAAGAAGGGCTCCAGAAGACAGTGGGAAAGACACTTCGACTCTAGAAGGAAAAACTTTTGCTGTAGGTGATTTATCCCAGTTCAACAGAAATGGCTGTGAGAAGCTGTTTCCGCAAGTGATCTTCTCCATTGCTCCTGTCTCTCCCAGCAGAGATTCTCTCAGACCGGTTGGCAGTTGCCAATACTCTGAAAAGGATGAAGACATGCAATAGATACTATCCATTGTACCCATTGATTGTATCCATCCTACTGGATATTTTCAAAACCCAGAATAACACACCATGGATAAAAAGACAAAGACAACACAACTGACCTGAAGGGATAGCGGTGAAAACTGCAGTCGAGGTCGATTAGACTTTTATCACTGAAAGCCAAAAGACATTTCTTAAAGTTCAACTTACTTTCAAAATGTAGATACCTAAGTCAAGAGCTGTCAAAATGATGTAAAGTGTGTGGGGGAGATAGGGGGTGAAGGAAAGCAGGAAAAAGAAAAACAAAACCACAGGCAATGACAGGTGGAGAAGTAAAACAGAGATCCTATGGTGGTGGAGTTTTCCCCTCAATAAAGAAGTTTGTTTCCAACCTAGCCAGATAAATAAATGCAAAAAACCACAAACTGCGGCAGCAGAAGAGGAGAAAAACAACCCTTAAGTGCAGAAAAAAATGTCAGGCCTCTTAGCTGGGCTACTTAGCATGACCAAGTGGGCATCTGAAAGAGGTTAAGAGCTTCAGGTCAGCTTTCCTGGCATACTTCTTAAGACTCAAGGACCCCTGTTGAACGGAAGATAGGCAATAGGTTCAGGTAAGAGCATATCTGTGAGCAGTGAAGAAAAAGCAGATTATAAGTGTATTTGTTTTGATATTGCAATACAAATCTTCTGCGACTCCCACATCAAAACAGCAGCAAACCACTTCAGGTTCTGGGGGCTGTCATCCTCCAAAAACAGCAGACTGGTGGGAAAAAAGAAGGTGCTCAGAAGAAGCAGCCTCAGTTTTGCAGAGAAGACTACATCTCTCTTACCTGAGAGACCTTTAGTTCCTGCAGATGACAAGTGCATCCTCAACTGCATTGCCAGGAAATCAAAAGAACTGACTAAAATTCTCAGTGTCCACATGTCCGCCTGAAGTAGCTAGCAAGTTAAAAACCCTACACATTGCTTTGTTCTCTGATGATACTTCCTTTTATTTAGCAAAGGGCATTGCTGACCTTGAATCCTGGAAAATAACTCAAGGAAACAGACCTAAGAAATCCTGGCTTGAACTATGAAACACTACACACAATAGATGATACACTTAAATTCCTACAGTGATGCAGTTGTTCTTTGCTAGTTCTGTTGCTGTTAGGTACCACTTGCATAACAAAACCACACCAGGGCATTGTTTAGTGGTTGCAGACATATTTTTCAAAGCACTAGACAAAACCCACAGGAATGTAAAGGTCACTGCATTATGTGCATATCAACCTGATTAAAGCAAAATATAAGAAATCCATTCAGCCATAAAATAAAACATCAGAGATAATACTGAGAGGAGGTTCCACATAATATAATCAGTACCTGAGATAGCAAAAGGAAGTGTGTACAGACCTCCAGAGACAATTTTGTTTAAAGGTACCAAAATGTCTCATGAATATAGTGAAGAGGACATGTGAAGACCATTTATGAACTGAAAAGCCTAAGCCCAGAGCCAGGCATACTTCATAGTGGCCTCAAAGGTGCACTGACAGACATTAAGGAAACTCTATACATTTTATCACATACATCCAAAATTTAATGTGACTCTCACAAAAGAATTCATGTTTGTGAAACAGGAAAGAAAGAAAAATCTTTCTCCAGAGCAAAGGTGGGGTGGCCTTCTTGAAGAGCTTAAATGATCTAAGAGGATGCTCATAGCTGCTGGTGCCAGCCTTTCTACAGGTACATCAGCTAGCCAAGTCTTTCATGAATCTGAGCATTTTCATCTGACAAAACATACTTTGTTTCGTACATACTGCTTCTTTTGCTGAAGTAATCACTGAAGCGCAAGCTCAGCAATATTGGAACTGCTCTCCATTGCCTATAAACTTAGAAAACAAAATCAAAACAGGAGAGGCAGCTACAAAAAGTGCATACACCAAGTGTGATCCATATTTAGTTTTGATAAATTGCAGACTGGCTAAAATGGAGCAGTAAGCATTACAGGCTACATCTCAATATACCTATCTTACCTATAAGGATATGTTTTATCTTTTATCCAGACTGGTGCTAGGAATCTTCAGGTGAGATAGAGCAGATTTGTCATCTGGGGCTTCAGGAGCAGCTAAAATAATTCTGTGAAAATCTGCATCACAGGAACAACTGAGAAGCACTGTAAGAAGGAGGAATGTCAGAAGAAATAGACTGTAGTCATGGGAGCTTGTTACATGGATGGTCGCATTATGGGGGACACCTTCTCCAGATCACAGGGAAATCAGGATGCAGGCTCAGTGGTGATGAGGGTAAAAGGCTCAGAGGGCTGAGCCCTCAGGCACAGGCATAACCAGAACTAGAAAATCTGCCACCACTCAAAAAACAGTCATGTCCATCTCAGCAAAGCCCCCCAGGGGTAGTGGAGCTGGGCAACTCAGTGCCAAAGGGTTTTGACAGATTTTCCCTGACAAATAGCAGGGCTGGGAAGTTGTTAAAAGTCCAACAGGAATGCACCTTCATCCCTCAGCTACTTCAGTCCATATCCAGCATCTCAGTTCAAATCCTTCTTCACAGGAGGTGGGTCTTTGCATGAACCCTGCCTTTGTCAAAGCCTTCATTGTCATTGTCACTTTGCAAGGCTGTTTATGTCTAGCCGAAATTCCGTATTGTGCTAATGATGATCATTAACAGGACTGCGGATAGCCCTCACATGTCCTGACCGCTGGCAATATTGCCAGTCTTTTCTTCTCACTACTTTATTGCTGTCTGCTGAACACACATGGCTGCTGTTAAAATCCCAGCCAGCTGCTAGCAACTGCTGGGGTTTTCCCAGTTCATTAGGAGGCCACAAACAGTTTTAAATCACGAAGCTAATTAAGCAGAAATAAGACTACCAAATGGTCTATGCCTCAAAATACACATCTAGAAATTGCTGACCTGGTAAAAGACCACAGGAAAGAGTTCAGCACCATCTGCAGACTCTGCCTCAGCTCATCAGCTTCCCCTATGCGCATATTTAAGTATTATTTTTATGAATCGCTGCCTTGGTGCTCCTCAGTGCTGGCCAGGAGCAGTAGCTTTTAGCATCACAGCTTGCTGTTAAAAGAGGGCCATCAACAAGCATGCTCTCAGTTAGCCCATCAGACTAATGACCTGATGTGAACAGCATTTCAACATCTGCACAAAGCCTCCCCCCACTCCTGATAGAAGGGATGTCCTGGGGAAACTTCTCTGATCACCCTGGTAAGAGCAAGGTGTGGATCAAGCTGTCCCTGTATCAGCAGGTAGACAAGGCAACTGATGCTTTGCACTATGTAACAAACAAATTTTCATCTTGGAGATATGAACAAGGCCTGTAACAAGAATCTAAGTTGGAGGGTTAGTTTTAAGCATGATACAAACCCCAGTTCTTCAACACTGGAAGCTCCACAGTGCAAACAGCCACACAGATATGTCATCCAAGAGAGTTGGAAGCCAGCTTTGATGCCTTGGGGCTGATTATAGCCAGTAGAAGAAGCTAGCCTGTGGCTGTTCCCAGGAGGTTGTGTGGATCGTGGCAAGTGATGTGTTCCCTGAAGGTAAAGAACACATCCCCTTCTAGCTGCCTCCACAATCAGAAAGGCGAACAATGATGTGCTTACACAACAACACGCTGTACTACATGGATTTCTCCTAGGCATCTAATATATTGGGTTTTTTTTTCTCTCTGGGTTTGGCTGGTGTTTTTTTCCTGCAAATTCTTTGCCCTGTTACAGGCATATACTGGAGCCAACTTTGGGAGAATACCTTCCAATTGGAAAGGAGACTGAATGTGTATTTCTTCCTGCCATATTTCTGTGGGAAGACAATGGAGCTCACATTTTTCACAAGTGATAAAATAAAACTGACATGATTCATACCTGCTAAAAAGCAGAAAAAAAAATCATTTAATACTAATTATAAACTGTATTACATATTAAATCAAATTTAAGAAAAAAAAATCTATCATTGTTTCAGTCATTTGAGACTTCAAATCATTTAATCACACCACACCGGAAAGCAAAAGATTGGGTTTTTTAAGGAACAACAGCTTTTAAGAAACCAAATAGAAATAAGTATTCTCAAGTTGAGAAAGTACATTTCTTCTATTTTTTTCTGGTCCTTACAGACCTTCCTTGTAAGAAAAGCATGGAAAGTAAAATGCTTGGGGATTTTAATTTCTCAACTGCACCAGATTAAGAACAAAAATAGTTCTATTAAAAATTTTAAATAAAGTATTTAAAATCACATGAGGTAAGAAACACTGTACCATCAGCATTTCTAAGAGAGGTGAAAGAATGTAGACTGTAAAATATAATAAACAGCATCTCACTAAAGTCAATGAGAGTCAAACAAAGAAACAGCATTGGGAAACAGATACTGGGATTCTCCTGCTTCCCCAGAGTTCAAAATGCATTTCTAACTTCACTCCTCCTTTAACTATTCCTTTACACACACAAAAGTATTGCTTAAGGTCATCTGTTGAGCTGTGTGCAAGATAAGATCCCAGAATGATCCATAGACAGGATTTGGTTTTTATAGGCTGGTAAACAAAGACCCTTCAAAAAATTACTGTCAGAAACAATGGGAAAGACTAACTGTGCCATGTACATCACAGCAACCTGAAGGACAGAAGGGTAGAGCAGAGAATCTGTGTCACTTATGAGGCTGAATGCAACTTGCTGTCCCACAGAAACACATTTGAATATCCATTTATCAAAAACTTTTGAGTAAATACAAATCTTACCAGTAAGTCTACTTCCAGTTAGATTAAACAAGTAAGTAAACTGCTCCACTAGTCAGAAGCCATGACCAGGAAACAGCTTTTCCTGGACCTGCCAACACCCACAGTCCTGAATTTCAGTTTCATTCGAGGGTGGAAATGGAAACTTAGAGTAATGGGAGAAAGAAACTTCCATCTTTCTCCTGGGATAAGCAAAACATGGTTTAGGTTAAGGAGAGTCCTGAGGTTTTCAACATTGTGCTGTTTTCTGCAAAAGTGAGCACATTTGAAATTTATAAAACTGTTTGGCTATCAGCTGGAAGTAACAGAAGATGACAGTGCTCACATGAAGAGCGGGAAGCACCAAGAGGTTTTTTGATGCCTTGCAGGAATACAGCCTGTACTGCCCAGCCCTCAGTTGCTGTTGCAGGTGCAGAGGACCACTGGGTTCCTTGTGACACGCCATAGAGTTGAAGCCTCCATTCAGCCACCTCTTGATAGACCAGTCCTTGGGACTTTAGTTCAGATAGTGCTGATTTACAAGAGGACTCTCAGTTCTTTCTAAACTGAACAATCCATGTCCTCGTGCAACACTGCTCCAGTGCCACTGAACAGATATTTCTGTGGGATACTAAGTAAATAAAATAAATAAATACAGATGCCTGTATTTCTATGAGAGCCCCTCCTCCTGCTTGCCTTCCCTTCCCACGTCAGGACCATGCATTGACAATAGGAAATGGGCATGGACGCAGCTAGTTTCCACTTTCTTTTTATGGGTGGGGTGAAAAGAGCCAAACCTAGCTTTTAATTTTTGTTTCTCTCACTGTAGGGTTTGGGACAGGAGTCATGGTGCTCTAGATTCTGGCTTTGCTAGCAGAAGGTTTCAAAACCAAAATACAGACACTTGTTTCACAGATACATATTTGTTGTATGTAAGTATGGCACAAAGATTTTCGTGGCATTCGTTTGTAACAACACAAGTAATTCCTGCTGGCTTCATCCACTCACAAGCACTCCAACTGTCACAGAAACGCAGGCTGGTAAAATCTTCATGCCGTAAACCCTTCTGTCCCTTCGGGTGTATTGTGCACAGATAGAGAGCAGGGTTACAATGCCAGTGTATTGCTTGGACCAACTTAATCCTCTCCTGTGGATTTCCATTTTCTTTCTTTTTCACTAGGGCAAAACTAATGATTCCTAAGCTTGCCAATCCACGTTTATTTGGAATAATGTTTATTTATTCTGGCTTCAATTTATGGTCTTCTTTTCATAGCTCCATCGTACTCCCAAAGAAAGGAGGTTTGCAGTGCATTTTAATGGAGATTTTAGGGGTTTTGCAAACTCAGAAGGAGAATCATATCACATACAAAAGGCAAGCTGAGCTCTAGGTGCTAGAGGGGACATCTCATTTATGTGCTTGCCAGAGAATGCAATTGAAACAAAAAAAAAAAAACCAAAATTCCCAAAGATTTATCAAAACAATCTGTCTTAGCTAGCTGAAGTCTGCTGGTCACTTTTCAAGCAAGTAAAATAAATAAATAAGAAATCTTGTTGCATCCCTTGGTTGATTACACGTTAATACGCATACATTTTTTCCCTGGTAAGTTCCCCTCTGTTTTAAGAAACTTATGCCAGAAATGTATCTGTATAACTCTCACTCCACTCTTTTCCCAGTAAAATGTTAATCCTTAAAGAAACTCTTTTTCTTTTACATCAATTTCCTATGTGATCAGCAAGAGAATTATCTTGAATATCTGTTGGAGGCCAGGAACAAAAGCTTACAGAAGAGTTAAAAGGATAACAGGATCTTCAGAAAACATTTGAATCAGAGCTAAGAAAGAAAGAAAAATTGTAACAAGGCAAAGGAGATAATGTGGGAGAATAACTGGACAATTTCACCAGAGCCTTTAAAGATTGCACATAAATACCAGGAACATGGTATTAACCCAGGAAAACATAATTCTGTACACAATCAAAGCTGTGACTGTGGGACTTCATGGGGTAAATACGAGGATAGAAGTACGGGTGTAGAAGGAAATCAAAAAGGCAAAGGTTGTATATTGTATCTAAGAAAAAGAGAAGAAAAGGAGGAAAGAAGCTAAACAGGAAAGAAAGAACTTGCTCAAAAGCCTGCAAATAGACAAAAGGCTGATTTTCTGTATAAGCTTAAATGGACAGAGCCTTGGGTGGCATGGTTTAGTGTGAGGTGCCCCTGGCTATGGCAGGGGGATTGGAACTAGATGATCTTAAGGTCCTTTCCAACCCTAACTACTCTATGATTCTATCATTTCCCCTAAAGTCATCTCTGCTGTGCTCTATCCAGGCCCACTGGCCAC
This sequence comes from Amazona ochrocephala, assembly GCA_039720435.1. Classification (NCBI taxonomy): domain Eukaryota; kingdom Metazoa; phylum Chordata; class Aves; order Psittaciformes; family Psittacidae; genus Amazona; species Amazona ochrocephala. The sequence goes on along the minus strand of CM077876.1, from coordinate 71,276,737 downwards.
CCTGACCTGGAGTTCACCTCTCTAATAACTCCCCCTGCTGCCATTCATTCTGTTTCTTCTGCCTTTGGCAGGTTCAGGTGCTTTCAAAACCTTTTAGCTGCCTATCCTCAGCGGTGTGGTGGGATTTATTACAAGTTCAATAGCTGTGAGGACTTGATTCCTGTGCTGACAGTTTTATACAGCTACAGAAATTTAAACTGCTATGAGAATCTGATGACTAGTCCCAACCCCAATGTTTTCCTCCCAGGAGTCAGAAAATTTGATGTTCAAAGACAGGTAAGAAAAGGGCATAACTCTCCCATCCCAAAACTGTATCAGTAGTAAACCTATGGAATTTAGGCGCGCCAGGACCATCTCCCATTTCCTCAGGAAAAAGAGCCAACATCCAGAGCACTGAGCTAAATTGTAACTTCCATAAAACACTGGGTAACACAGGGAAATATAGTGTAACAATTCCTGAAGTCATCCATTTGCTGCAAGGAACAGAGCCCAAGGGACGCACTGTAGAGGATAATAAAAAAATGAATGGAATACAGAGAGAAAACAAACAGTAAAATCAAGCTGGCAAAAAACAATCTCATTCCACCAGCCTGTCCAGCTTTTGTTTGCTGTTTCATGGAAACCTCTTCTATAAAAGAAAGCTACTAAATATACCACCGCTACCTCTTCCCAAAGCCTTCAAATCGCAACCCAAAAATGTGTGTCCAAAGAAGTATATAAGTACATATACCCCTGTCAAAACTTGATGAGAGAGAACAGCCTGCTTTTTGCGTTTTATAAATTCAAATGAATCTCATCAGAAACAGCATAAACAATGTAAGGAGAGAAACTCTGGAAAGCCTTGTTTTCTGCAGCAGTAAGCCAGAGCACACCGTGCACAGTTCTCTTCCACCCTGCAGTGTACTTGTCATTTCTAGGAATTTGACCCCAGATGAAAATTCCTCACACAGTTACGTTAGTGGTAGCAATTCACTACCACTTCCATTACATATAACTCACAAAATGAAAAGGAAGGCAATGAAGGATTGAGCTGACAGTTCTGAGTTTAACTTTCAAGCAATTTGGTGGTCATATGGAAGTTATTATGCACTTGAAATCAGTCTTATTTGTTGTTGATATCTTTGTTTCATTCTTTTCAATGTTAAACACTAAAATCTATTCCAGTTTTGGAGCAAGAAGAAGCCATCACACTTAATTTAGGGCTCATGAGTTCCCACAAACTGGTATTACAACTATACAAATTAATACAGGTTAATCCTACTGTGCATTGAAAAAGTGAAAAACAGCTGATGTGTTTTTTCTCCCAATGCATTGCCAAGTTAGTAAAAGAACAATTCGTATGGAAATAGATGTAGCAGCTAAAAAAGCAGCTGTGTCAGAAATTACTTATGTGAACAAAGCAACATAACCTCACAAAACTCTCCCCAGATTATTTCTGGGTACTCCTCAGGCAGCTTAAATTCATTCTTCATACGTTTAAATTTAAAAATAAATAAATAAATAAATAAATAAATAAATAAATAAAATAAGTCAAAGTGAGAGGGAGAAAAAGGAACATGACAAGTGAGAGGAGACTGAGGAAGAGGAATGTGACAGCCAATAAATAGGCTTATGGGCTCTAAAAAATTCAATAACTGTCTGAGAGTACTAAGCTAAAAATTATCACTCTAGAAAGTATTAAGAACACTATGGGAAAGCAGCTAGTAAGCTGATGAGGTTAGAGTTGAAAGCAATTGCAGAGGATGCACATTAAGCCTGGCTCAAGACACAAAGGATCTCTACCTTGGTAGGGTACTCTACCCTGGTGCCAAAACCACATGGATATGACATGCGCAGTTTATACAAGGACGTGTGATCCAAGAATGCCTCCTAGAAAGGAAGTTCTGCCAAGTTGTTCTCCATCACACTGGGGACAGAAATTGTTATTACTATCAAAATTGCAATTGCAAGATTTTTCAGACTTAGATTTACTTAAACACAAGGCTTTCTGTAGGTGAATTACAGGATCTATTTACTTACAGTAGATGTAGAATTTATCTATAGACATGTAAAAGCAAGTAAAATACTCTAAAAAGCTAAGTATTCCAGGAAAATTTGGTGTTTTTTTGATGGGCCCACAATGAGGACTGACACTGACACCAGTTACATAGGGAACTTTGCAAAGCTGAAAACTATGTAAGAAATTATTTACCATCACATGTCATCTTATTCAGAGAAGATGAAGTGTCAGACTGCCACAGGATGAACTGCAAACACAACCAACATCCTTCCCTCAAAGTGTATGTGCTCAACTATATTATGTATCTGTGTAATGGGACAAATTTCATATTGCAGTAACAATTTAGCAATGGTAATAAGAACTTACTTACAATATTAGCCCCAGTAAAATCAGCTGTCAGTAAGGGAGAGAAATACTTGTCGCATAAGCAACTTCTAACTCATCACTGTGAACTTAGCCAGGTTGAAACAATTGGAACTGGCAATGATTTTTATTTACCTGGGTGTTGTGGTTTAAGCCCAGCTGGTAACAGAATCATGCAGTCACTTGCTCACTCCCTCCCTTCTTCCTCTACAACATACCTGCAGGTTTATGAGCAGGTGTGGACAGACTCCATAATTGTGATTTCAGTGCCAGGGCCCAAGGGACAGAGAGACAGCTGAACCCAGGACACCGGGACAAAGCAGCAATTCCTTTGCCTGCAGGAAATCTGCTAAAGACCAAGACCTCCTTTGGCACTGGGACCAGACAGGTCCCAGAAATCAGTGTCCACAACTTACGCTGAGACCTGCCAGAGCGGTGGAGCAAGTTTCCACTGACTGCACACTGCCATCAAAAACTCTCAGGGGGGACAGAGCAAGTTACTACTGTAATTCATATCTGAAATGTGTCTCATTGCCTAAAAACATGTCAGGATAGTACATCACTAGATACACCACTAGCTCCTTCATCCTCAGGGAGGAGTGTTTGACACAGATGTTAAGGAAGGTAGACATGCAGTACTGCAGCTGAACTCAGAACCACCAGAATGTCCTACTGGCTGTAGGTAGCTCAGAAAGCAAGTAGCAAGGGAAAAAAAAAAACAATCAAACAAAACACAACCAAAAAAACTACACCCCACCCCCAAACAGGTTGAAATGAGTAAGAGCGAAGTTAGGACGTGGAATCACAATTGGGAAGCTGCAAGATGGCTTTAAGAGATCTCATCCCCTTTCAATTTCACTTCTCAGTTTTCTGGTTCTCATTAAGGAACACTTCAAGCTGCTTATGTCGTCACTTGGCAGCAATTTACAACTGGGCATACTTAGATAACCTCACTTGTGTTTCAGTTCACTTCCACAGAGCTCTCAACTACAGAGGCTCAGGAACTGTATACAATCATAGGAGCCTGTGCAAGTGGGAACTTCTCCACAGAAGTAAAGACAGCTGAAGGCAAGAACTACTGCAGTTATCTCAGGTTATACCATTCAAAACTCTCACTCAAGGCCCTCAGATGGCATCCTTGTTGTACAGCAGCTACTTCAAAACTATCTCTCTCTGACAAACTGATGTGACATATTACGTGTCAAGATGAAACCAGCCTAATGGTCAGCCATAGGACAATATACATACTCAGAATAAATAATTCTTCAACAGCAAGCCAGTTGTGTGGTTAGCTTGACCTAGGTAGGGTTTTTCCTCCCAAAAATATGATATGATTAAAGCCTTGTACTGTTTCCTTTAATATGTCTCTCCTCCCAGGCTGCCACTACATAGGTAATGCAACAATATTAAAACAGAAATCTCTGGGTTTCAGACCTTGTTAAAGGTTAGAACTCACCCTGAGTCAGTTCAGTCTCATGCAGAGATAAAACAGATCATGGTAGAAAACATGCCAGTGTCTAAGCAGGGGATGGAAGTACAAACTCTACCATTAGAAATCATAACTTATTCTTTCAGTCAAGCAGATAGCACTATTTCAGGCAAGCACCGTCCTTACTTTGTTTTCTGTTTTGACTAAGTAGTGAAAAGATCCTGTATATATAAAAATACCTTCTTAATGTACCTCTCTCAGCAGCCCTTGCTTTCATTTTCCCTGCATATATTTCTTTCAGCATCACTAACTATTATCTGAAATGCAGCAAAGGCACAGCTTTCACAGGTGGGTTTCTAAAACTGGAAAGAAACAGAAAACATGTAATTAAGTGGAAAAACAAAAAAAAAAAAAAAGAGCTAAAATAACAGTTGAAGCATGTTCAGTAATAGCATTGTGCCATTTCGTGCGGCCTCTTGGGCAGAGACTTATTATGCCTAGGTAAGTCACAGCAACTTTTCTCCTAAATTGTGCATGGCAGTTAGGATATCCTAAAATGCAGCAATGTGCTAAGGAGCAGTGAACAAGAGTGTGAAGTTCCATTTGCAACGTTACTCTTCTCTGCTTTCAATATTACTCTTTCCCGAAGTTTTCCCTTTCCAGCATAACAAAGCACACCTCTGGATTCCTTTCTCCAGTATTCTGATGCTTACCAGCATTCTCCAGCGCATACTAATCAAATACAAGACTCATGTCTTCAACTTCAAAACACTCCACAAAAACTTATTGTTGATTTTTTGTATTGGTAATATTTAAAGCTTCAAAGCCCTTTCATTCTGGCTCCTGCACCATCCTACATACAAAGAATGTTTCCCAAATCTGGTCATAGAAACACAGAAACATAGAATAGTTAGGGTTGGAAAGGACCTTAAGACCATCTAGTTCCAACCCCCGTGCCATGGGCAGGGACACCTCACATTAAACCATGCCATCCAAGGCTCTGTGCAACCCAGCCTTGAACACCGCCAGGGATGAAGCATTCACAAGTTCCTTGGGCAACCCATTCCAGGGCCTCACCACCCTTATAGTAAAGAATTTCTTCCTCATATCCAATCTAAACTTCCCTGTTTAAGTTTGAACCCATTACCCCTTGTCCTATCACTACAGTCCCTAATGAAAAGTCCCTCCCCAGCATCCCTATAGGCCCCCTTCAGATAACAGAAGGCTGCTATGAGGTCTCCACGCAGCCTTCTCTTCTCCAGGCTCAACAGCCCCAACTTTCTCAGCCTGTCTTCATACGGGAGGTGCTCCACTCCCCTGATCATCCTTGTGGCCCTCCTCTGGACTTGTTCCAACAGTTCCATGTCCTTTTTATGTTGAGGACACCTGAACTGCACACAATACTCCAAGTGAGATCTCAGGAGAGCAGAGTAGAGGGGCAGGATCACCTCCCTTTAACTGCTGGTCACGCTCCTTTTGATGCAGCCTAGGATACGGTTGGTTTTCTGGGCTGCGAGCACACACTGAAGCCGGCTCATGCTCATTTTCTCATCAGCCAACACCCCCAAGTCCTTCTCTGCAGAGCTGCTCTGAATGTCTTCTCTGCCCAACCTGTAGCTGTGCCTGGGATTGCTGTGACCCAGGTGTAGGACCTTGCACTTGTCATGGTTAAACTTCATTAGGTAGGCGGGGTTGGACATAGCCTTGGGTGGCATGGTTTAGTGGGAGGTGTCCCTGACCATGGAAGGGGGGTTGGAACTAGATGATCTTAAGGTCCTTTCCAACCCTAACTATTCTATGATTCTATGATTTATGCTGCATTCCTGTTTCTCTTAAATGTTGTGTGCCCTCAAGGAAATAAAACCAAGAACATTCAAATCAGTCAAATGGTCCCTCAGTCCCATCCTTTTGCAATCCAGCCCATTAGAAGGTAAGCCTTCAAGTCAGAAACAATCTAGCTGTCATGGTTTAGCCTGAGATGCATGTAAGCCCCATGCACCCAGTTGCTCACTCCCCCCCCAGTGGGATGGGGCAGAGAGTCAGAAGAGTAAAAGTGAGAAAACTCATGGCCTGAGATAAAGAAAGCTTAATAGGTAAAGCAATAGTCATGCATGCAAGCAAAGCAAAACCAGGAATTCATTCACCACTTTCCATGGTCAGGCAGGTGCCCAGCCATTCCCAGGAAAGAACGGCTCCATCATGCGTAAGCAGCTACTTGGGAAGACAAACACTAGCACTCTGAATGTCTCCCTCTTTCTCATTTCCCCCCAGCTATATATGCTGAGTAGGATGCCATATGGTATCGATATCCCTTTAGTAAATTAGGGTCAACTGTTCCAGCTGTGTCCCTTCCCACTTTCTTGTGCACCCCCAGCCAATTCACTGGTGGGAGGATGTGAGAGGCACAAAAGGCCTTGGCTTTGTGTAAGCACTGCTCAGCAGTAGCTAAAACATCCCTCTGTTATCAACACAGTTTTCAGCACAAATCCAAAACCAGCCCCATACTGGCTACTGTGAAGAAACTTAACCTTATCCCAGCCAAAACCAGCACACCAGTGCACACCACTCACCTCAGTGTTGCACTGTGTTTGATGCTTCATCTTTTCATAAGACATTAGCTGAGACTGCAATATGAATATTAAAGCACAAGCCTCAACTTCCTGAGTTTAGAGAATCAAACTGAAATGGGCTAGTATGTTACCACATATGTCCCAGAAGTCACAGTTCTGGACTGAACAAGGGAGTGTTTAGTAACCCCAAAGGCCAGCACTGATTTTATTTAGACAGAAAAATTTCTCTTTCTGAGACATGACAGGCCTTTGAATGACAACTCCCATCAGCTGTAATGTGGCAGGAGGTCATTTATGTCAGGGCCTTAAAAGAGGAAAGAAAATTAGTTGGAAAGCTAAAAGGAATGAGTGCAGCACCTTTGAATTTGATTGGAAATGCAGCAGCACTAATCGCATTGCAGCAAGCTAGAGAGAGGTTTTCCAGCATTGTCACCAACACCCACTGGCCAGCATGACAGAGAAACGGATGTGGGGATACAGACCAACTCTCTGATGTTTGCCGTTCAATGAGCCAGGACTCTACTGCAAGCCAGCCTTGGTCTGACCGGTGGCTGGCTGCCAAATTCAGCACACACATGAGCATTCCTGCACTATTCTTGGAACCAGCTCTAGCGAGATAAAGTACAGCATCTTCCATGACAGGGGCAGAGAGCTAACAGGCTGTGCTGGATTCACGTTAGCTTCACACTGAGCTCGCTCAGGTATGTCTGCTCTGAGTAATAATGAGGAGGAACATCTAGTGACTCAGTTGCTCCAGATGGAGCCAGCACAGTAAGAGATCTGAAACTGTGTATTCAGCACCAGGCTTGAAGAGTCACTTGAAAATCGAGCAGTAGAGAACAAGAACAGAGATCTGCAACCTCTAATTAAGTCCTTTCAAATCCCAGCTATCTTCTTGTATATTGTGCTCCTCAATATGTCCTGCATCATCCCTCTCATACACGTCATGGGGACACCAGCTAGCAGACTACATACTCTCACAGTTCACAAAAAGGCACACACAGAGGGATATGTCCACCCTGAAGGCAGTTAAGCTTTGGGATGTACCTCGCAGGTCTGCTTTGCCAATCTGCCCATAAGGGTAGCAGCAGTGTACGCTGTGGGTCCCTTCCTGATCACTTTTCCTTCAAAAAGAAGCACGGCCATGCAAAGGGATGATGTGCACCTAGCGATCACTCTGTGACAAGCAAAGCATGGCCTTGGTGCACACCAGATGACCATGACTATAGGCACACAAGGAAGGGCACCCATCTTGCCATAGAGGCACAGAAAAATGTAATCTTGAGGGTGAGACAGTGGTGGGTGTTGGGGCAAGGGAAATGTAGAGACATACAGAGCTGACCACCAGAGTGGTGGGTCCGCAGTGTGTCAGGGAGCATCTGAAACAGCTGGGAAAAGGGAGGGTATTACAGCACATGGGCTTTTTTGCAGTGCAGTAGCCTGCACAGAGTGCCTTACTGTGAGTAAAGGACGCAACACTTTCTCACAGGAGTGTAGCATTTGCTGCCTAAGTAGTTAGAAATAAAAGGCTGTACAAAAGGCAGGTGCAACAGCAGGAAGCTGCAGTCACATGAAGGGATCTGCTGGCAGAATTACACAGCCTGCCTGGGAGAAGAGTCATCTTTATTCCAAGGCTCACCAGTGAGGATATCCAGCTGGCCCTACCTGGTCAGGTTAGAGCTACTACCACTTTCCTAACCAGGGAAGTGGAAGCCATGCAGACACGGATCCCTTCACTTCTTTTATGAGTATATAACAGAGAAGCTCAGCAAAGCGGGGTCTGAAATACACACACATCCTGTCAAGTAACTCTTGCTGGTAACATCATTCACTCTACACAATATAGTGCTAGGGTCACTTGCATAACAAACTGTGCTTTATCATCAAATTTCTGGTGCTTTACTAGGACAGAAAAATAAAGCCAAATGGCAAGAAAGTATCCTTACCAGAACCCTACTGCATGATAAGAACACACATTTCTCTTCCTAGCCCCTCTACAAACTGTAATAACTGCAACCTTATCTGCAAAGATATGCATTGTCACAAGTCAGGTGGAAATTTACCAAGAAAACAGCAAGTTCTCTTCAATTATCCTGAGTTGAAGAGCACAAATCAGTTGCAGTGTCAATTACAGATCCTTTTTTCCGCTCCCGATATGAGCAAGGACATGAATAGATCATTCATGTAATCAGCCTCACAGAAACAATGTTCTTACTATAGATGAAAGAGAATGTTAATTAAAAATTTAGCATACAATACGAGAAATAGAAAATAACAATAATATAATAAAAAACAGGATACAAGAGGGTCATGTATTACAGGGAAACTGAATGCACAAAATTTGTGATTTTTAAGTTGAGGGGGAAAAAGCATTGAAGAAAATAGATCTCTATTTTAAACAAAAATGTTTATTTGAAGAATACTATCAGGTAGCTAATGGAAAGAAGTCTTCCTACATTCAGGATTCAGGTTCTTCAGTTTTAAACTGTTAAACTTTTAGTTTAAAATTGAATAAGTTTTTAGGATATTAGGAAGAATTTCTTCACCAGAAGGGTTGTCAAGCACTGGAACAGGCTGCACGAGGCAGCGGCTGAGTTACCATACCTGGAGGTATTAAGAAGGCATGTAGATGTGGTGCTGAGGGATCTGATTTAGTGGTGGACTTGGCCATGTTAGGCTAACAAGTTGGACTTGATGATCTTAAAAGTCTTTTCTAACTAACAATGGAACAGGATCTTTTTCTCTCTCTCCATTATTATTATCCCTAATACAAAGTTATCTCAGTCTACACAGGGTAACTGTGTAAGTTAAGAACGTTATCAGTAAATAAATTGACTCTTGTTCTTCTACCTGTTAACAGATATATTTATTAGTTGGTTTGTGACCAGATTCCTGACTTCTGTCCAAGGAGAGTTTTGCCTCATTTCTTATTTCTTCATCTTCTTACCTCCAGCACTTTGCAGTCATCCCATTTCCTACTAGCAAAGTTAAAACTAAACTGCACATGTGCTGTCTTGAGTTATTACTCACATATGCTAAGCTGCCACTCATACAGCTCTCTTTCTTAAAACTATCCTGTAATATTTCTTCTATTACCTGGCACTGGACAACACATTTTAGCGTCCCAAAAAGTTATGGCGAAACATCAGGCTTATACTGAATTCTTTAGCCACTGCAATAGCACAAGGCAGAGCAGTCTGGGAATTAAACCAAACAGTACCAGCTGCACATGTCCTCACTGAAGTATTTATCAAGTAAAGGCACTTCTCATCACACAACAACTGAAAGTGTTTGTAAATACAGTGCTCCCTCCACTTGTGCTCAGACAAAGGAGTCTTCAGATGCAGCTACTGTTCCTGAAACGCATTTGTAAGGCCTCTCCAGAGTGCAGTTATTTCCACTTCACTACTCACAGAAACCAGCATGGTCACTTTATTCCCTCAGTAAAAGCAAAGCTCACTCCATAAACCAGATGTCCATTCTGCAGTTGCTTTGGATTAAAATAAAAATTGAATTGTCACCAAAGAATGTCAAGAGGCAAATACAAAAATCCTCAAAACCTGAAACAATTATATGAATGATCACCAGGATAGAAATTTCATTTTGTAGATACAGAGAGTGGTGGTTCGCCCCCTACCCCAAAGAAAAATGATTTTGCTAATCCAGATAGCAGCACCTGTCTGAGCTCAGGATAATTCATACTCTCATTGCTGCCATCACAGCTGTGCCACTCCTGTTACCCCTGAATTCTAGAGAAGGGCAGCACCAAAACTGTCAAAGAAACAGTTTTAGTCAAAAGCCGCTGGGATCCCAAAACCCATTTCTCATTTAGAGGGTTCATATACACATATTTCAGTGTTTCCAATGGAAAAGCTGAAAAATTTCTGTTACTTCTTTTGGATGCTTATTTATTTCTTTCTCAAGCCAGTTAGAAATTGCAGCTAATTTCATCTTTCCATGTACAGTAATAACAGTACATCAGCTACTTATCACTATCTGCTGTAAAGTAGATGATGGGTCAGAGCTTCAGGAGTCAGAGTGTCCAGGAAGAGTTAATAGTGCTGTCTTTGTCTAGCTTCCTATCTTTTCCGACTCATTAGATCTCTAAACTTCCCTTGCATTGCGGAGCAAGTGATCTGAGATACCCAGATCTGTTTTCCAATCCACGCTGTTGAGCAACCCTGGACCAGGAGTTCCCTCAAGTGACAAATGCTGAAGAAACTGGGAAGAAATCTCTGGTCTGATGTTTCAGCACACAGTGCCTCCTGCCCAACAGCTGTGAACATCCCATATCGAGGGCAGAAGTGGGATTGGGCTGGAAACAGGGTTTGATAGTTACAATGTCAGTAAGCAACAAACTCAACCATACTGACCTTTATCAGCAATTCCTACCATTAGGTAAAAAAGTCCAAAGTGTTCGACATACATACCATTGCTAAAAAGAAGCAGAGTATTATTTCTTCCAATCTCCAGCACTACAGGGGGTAAGCAGTAGTCATCTTGGTCACCACACAAATAGAAAAGGTAGTTCTATTTTCTTTCCCACTCCATGCCCCTCCAGATTACACACAGCAATTGCCTGTTTGAGCATTTACACACCTGTCCTTTTTGCAATCAAAACCATGGGTGGCTTCAATGAAAAGTGGCAGAGAAATATCCCATCTCCTCCTTTCTTCATTTCCAGACACAATCTTCAAGAATTTTTGCTAGTTACACCAATCCACCCTTGCTGCTTTGAAATACACATAGAAAATTAGAGGAAAAATAATCTCTCTCCCATTCCCTTTCTTCCTCACACCCACATATTCACACAGGCATCTCTCCATAGTCCCTGCACCTCCCATAATATGACATGAGAAAAAAAAGGGTTCCTGTGATCTCTTCTTTTATTGTTTTTGAGAGAATGCAGTATGGGAAAAACTCAGGTCTAAACTTGACCACAGGAAACCCACATCAAATGTCACCAGGTAAGAAAACTGCTCCCTGGTTTAGCTGACATTATCTGGACAGTTTGAGGCAGACTGAGAGACCAGATCAAATCCAAGGGGCAAAAAATAAAACTGAAACACTCCATCTGAGTAAAGCTGATGGTCCTGTAAGGCTGGCTGAAGGTTTAGTGATTTTGGAGGTGCAGGGAATATGGCAAGGAATCATTAAAAGCCTTCTAATTCAGCCTGTACTTAATAGTTTTAAAATTCTTTATGGGCTAGACCAGGCTAACTAAACGGTTTAAGCAGTGTCCTAATTCACACAGGAGCAGCTGACATTATCAAACTTCGTATAGCTAAGACTGTAGAGTACTGTGGAACTGTAGAACGTTGTAAGGGAAAAGCCAAGTTTCACAAGCCTAGGAGAGATCAGTGGGAAGGGCAATTTTCAGGCATGGTTCCAGGCTGCTAGCTCTTCACATTTGAAGAACTTACCTTAGTCACACCAGCAGCCCAGGTAAGAAAGCTATTTGCTGCAATGGATGTGGGGGGGAAGCATACTCCATTTCCAGCAACATCCACATTCATCCTTGATTAAAGATATCCATGTAACAGAAGCACCATCTTCAGGGCAGTGCATACAGTGGGAAATTTCAGTTTGGAAAATATTCAGAAGCTTGGCAAGTATTCTTGCAAGAGAAAACTAGAACAAAAGCTGAAAGAGATGAAGAGCTGAACCTTCCTCAGGCCCCAGTTAGGAGAGTGAAAAGCTCAATCTCCCTTTTCTTTAGTTCCTCCATCCCTCTCGTTTTGGACACCTGTCTTAGCCACCTGGAATCAGCTGAGATAATGCCAAAATAAGCCTGGAATGCGCATGAGAGATCATCTATTTCACTTCCTTTCTGTAGAGAATGTGCACACACTGTTTTCAGAAAAGTGTGGACTCCGAAAGACTGAACTATTCCAGCATATTCACTAAAGGCTGGTGTCTTTAATGTAATCAGTGGTATTAACTACCAAAAAGCCAGGTGCTGCTGGTGATTCCTGACCAAGATCTGCACAGCATTGCAAGGCTTCTTAAGTGGATGTTTTTCAATACACTGTTGGCAATATTGAGGCTTTGAGTGAATTAAAAGATTCAGTCCTTGCAGTAACTAATAATTTAAGTAATTGGCTAGGTGAACAAAATTAAATGAGTTGTAGGCCAGTTAATACATTCAATACTCTCTTTTTAGCACAGAAAGTGGTACTTGTTTTGTTTCTGTTGGGCAATAAAGCCACGCAAAGAACTAGGCTGACAGATCAGAGTGTGTACTGCTTGGCATCAAGCAGCATGATCAGGTAATATCATTTACTTTTCAAGCATCATGTGACAGCCTAGGTAACAATGCCAGGCCTGCAGTGATGTAAGGAAACTTGCAAATAGAATAAAGTACCCAAATATGCTATGGAAACAAATGAACAGGCAATTTTTTTAAATCTATGTATAACTTAGATTATTTAGGAAGTTAAAAAAAGAACAAAAAAAAAAACCCCAAACAAAAACAAACAAACAAACAAAAAAACCAACAAAAAATACACAAAACAACCCCCCCCCCAAAAAAAAAAAAAAAAAAGAGGCAGAGGTATTACTTTTTGTCATTTTCCCCTTCTCCTTTCCACTCCAGTTCCCCAACCCATGATCATCTATTCCTGTCATTCACTGAATCCTGCCAAGTCCAAAGAGATGACAGTGTAATAAAATAGTAGACCTGCAAACACGTTGTGCTTTGTCTTAGCATGCTTACTTTGCTTCTCTGTATTTGACAAGTCAGTGTGTGTCCCATTGTGTTTCTACTGAGCAAGCAAAGACATTCTGTGCTCATTTTTACGTAACTTTTCAGAGGATAGAACTAATCACTTCTACCTTTGTCTGCTTGGCAACCACATCAGTATATGTTGCATTGTTACCTTACAATGCAATATGATTGTAAGCTATGTTTCGTTTAAATAGACCTATACTTATGATGTCTCCCATGTAAGTAACATGATAGCATTAAAGTAATTCACTAATTCTCCTTCCCCCTGCTTTATTTCTATACCTATGGACTTTACCCTCAAATGCTCTACAATTCACAGTTTAGACTGGAATTTGAATAGCATGCTGACCTATTGTTATCTCAAATACACACAACTTAAAAGATGCACTGAAAAAGACAATTACATTGGGACTTCCTGTTTCCCTTCTGTTTCTTCTCCCTTTGTGTGTGACCTGTTGTGCCTTCCCGTGTTCATTCTCATGCAGTTCATGTACTCAGAAGGATTAGATCCCCAGAGAGAGGGGAGTTCCAGGCAGATTTCTTTCAGCATTACACCATTTCAATATATACAATAGAAAATATCAGACTGGCACTACTGCTGCTCCCCTTACAGGGCTGACCTCCCACATACAGCATTCTGGATTTAGTGATATACATTGACTGATACACACACTTACAGCCACATGTAGCCCTCAGTAAAATAGGAAAGTAAAGTAATAAATAAAAAATAGGAAAGAAGTTTTCTTTCTTTCTGAGTGCTTAGAGAAAGAATGCTAAAGAAGTAACTGTTTGCCAGAAATCCTCCTTTGCATAGTGGATTTCTAACAGACCTGAAATAGGTCAAGAGACCCAGAACCTTGCCTTGCATGCAAGGCATGCCTAGCGTGTTCTAAAAAGAAAAGGGTTCTTCAGTCATACACCTTGCTTTTCTATTAGGATGTCAGTATTCCTCAGTAGTTTCCTTCATCTTCCCCTTCTCAGAGAAAAAATTCTTGGTAAACAAACAAATGAGCATCTCTGTAGAATCTGCTAGTCTCCCAGATCTAGGCTTAAAGAAAATGCCAGTGATACAGAGTTCTACATTATACAGTATCAAATACTCCCTTAGTTTGACTAAAGCCGTGAGTTTTTTTCTTAGACCATATGACTGGCAGAGTCATAACTCTATCAATGTTGAAAAGATGAAGGCTGTGTAATTTTCATCGTGCGATGAGACAACGGTTGTTCCATAAAAGTGCCAACACTGTGATGGGTCAGCAGCTGAGAGCACACCCTGTGCTCCATTTTAGCTCTGGTTCTCTGTGCTTTTCTTGGGCAATATTCAACATCCCACTCACCTCTGCCCTTCCCCCCTCACTTTCTGCAGTTTTTTATTAAGTATGTGCTCTAAACTTGCAATCTGATAGCTAAACCCCATCCCTCAGTGCAGCTACACTTCTATTAAAACTATGTCATCCAAATAGACACTGTTCCCCCTTCTATCAGGAAGATGTCACAGTTGCATTAAAACCTCTTTCTACAAAGCTACGTCAGTTCTTTAAGGCCAGCTACTGCTGGATCTTTAATCCATCCAAGGAAACATAAGCCCCTCAACACTGTTAGCCAAGTAGTAGCTGGCTACATCAAGGCTCTTGAAAAGCTACTGTAAAGTGATCAGTCATAACTATCTTGTTAACTACCGCAACAGAAAAAAGTCCTGTTTGGTCTTTATGCAACAGGAAGAAATTATACAGCAGCAGCATATCATCAGTGTAGCTCACAGTTCATGTCACCCATTACAATCCTCGTTTCTTTACAAGAAAACAGAGAATAAGGATCTAGATTGTCAGAATCTCAATCATCAATAAAACCTTGGTACTGTCAGAGTTTCCACAGAAGGAAACCAGAAGAGGAAAGGTTAAGTAACCTCCACAAGGTCAATAGCATCCAGCAAAGAGCGAACCCAGAAATAAGAATCCAAGATCTTTAAGAGACATCTCTCCAAAGGACGCAGAAAAAGAAAAAGTCACTGATTAATGTAACCTTACTCAAACAGGTATCAGCCTTAAATTCTTGTGCAAAATGGAATCCTAAACTTCACCAAATACGTCTGGACCATTAGATAACAAAGTCAGGAAATCGAGTTTCTTCTGATATACTACACATATTTAACAGTTTCACACTGCAGCTGTTACTGTCACTCTTCTGGTAGAAGCATTAACAATACCTCTCCCATCCCAGCCATATTCATTATTTTTCCACTATGGTGACTGTTTCAGTTCTTGAAAACTTACCCACCTCTTTCTCAGTGGCATTTTTTCATTGCTACTCAACAATCAGAGTGCAATATTTACCCTGACTTTTTGCCTACATCTCTGATAGGAACCCTGAGCATATGAAAGCAGTGCGTATGCCACTCTGGCTCATACTTGATGACCCATTTTATTTTCACAACACATCTTCTACTTCATCTGTAAAAGCTTCCATTTTTGTTCAGATGCTACTTTGTCTCAGAAATGGGGATTTTTTGACATTTTCTTTCCCATGCATGGTTTCTACTCCTTCAGTCATATAAGTGAACCAACTAGTCTGACAAAATATTTTGCCTCCTGCTGCTCTCTGAACACCTCTATAATGTAACACAACTGGGGTTAGATCTACAGGACTATAACAATAAAAAACATATTCCAGATAGTTACACCTGCAAGAAATGTCTGCAAACTAATTTTGCCACATAAACCAACCAAAACACTTATGCGCAAATGCAAAATGTGCTCAGTGCTCCAATGACCTCTCCTCCCATGCTCACCTTTCCAGTGCCCCCTGCAGAACTGCATCTGGATGCACAGAAGTAACTGCGGTGCCTACCAATAAGTTAACAGCCCACTAGTGCTCCCACAGCAGTAGAGTACCAGAATCAAGCACCAATGAAGATCAAGGACCCAGGAACTGGGTCTTACTACTGCCTCCTTCTCCTCACCTCTGTTAGCAGGAGACAGTAGTTTCATTCTCCTTTAGCACAAGAAAGCTTTGAACCAATACCCCACCTCTTCACAGGCTGTGTAGCCACAGTGCAGGAGGACCAAGTGTTTGTGTGACTGCTCTACTACAATGTGCCCCAAATTCCAGTTTCTAGTCAGGGCCCACAAGGACCTAATGACCCTGGGCAACCTGGATGGGGTCTCCCTCCTGCCCCTTGCCAGGGGCTCCAGCTCAGCTCAGATCAGGGCACACCATCCAGCCCTGCTCTATTTCAGGCCCTCACTGTGGACAGCTTGCCTCCAGGCTAGCCTTGGGTTCTTTCTCTTCAACAGGCCTTGAACACACAGTGCAGAAAGGTCCAACTCCAGCCCTGCTTTCAGCCCCATCTCCTGCTGCTCCCAGCTGGACCCTGGATCAGCCGTGCCTGTCAGGGCTGTCCTTGGAGCCTGTCACCCACACCTAGGTCTGCCTGCCTGGTTCAGATCTCATGGGATGGCACCCCCTTAGCAAGGGCACAGCCTGCAGTGGGGTCATCCTGGCTCCCAGCACAGCCACCACCACAGAGCATCCCAGCTGGCACAAGAGGGAGGGTGTAGGAGAATCATCAGAGGCAAAGATCATAAGGATGAAGACAGTTTAACAAAATAGCATCCCAGCTTCCAGTGGATTCTCCCTCCCAGGGCTAGCACACTTGACAGCTCCTTTAAGCCAAGCATCTGTTAGCTCCTGTCTAGTCCAAGGAAACTTGCAAACCCAAATCCAGCTATAACTCAGAGGCTAATGAATTCTCTAGCACTTGCTGCTGCCAAAACCCAGGGCTGCTTGCCCTCTGCAGCATTATTTTTTCCTCTAATGCTAGATCACCCTGGAATGAATTGTGCTATTTACATTAGCCACAGGACTGCTCATGCTGTAAATTAAAGATCCCTTCCTGTAGCTTTGCATGTTCTGCTTTTTGTGCCACAAATCCCCCTCGCTGTGTTGTTGATGTACCAAGCACTTGGCAAATAATTTGTCTAGAAACATTTCTACGGCTACATCTGTGTCCATAGCTAACTCACTGTCACAGCTTGTGTTCATAATCCTTCTATGCTCTTTTGAAGCTAGCACAGGCTTGTCAAATAGCTAACTTTCTCTTCTGCTCAGTTCTACAAGCAAATAGTAGGGCAATTTTAAGAACTTCTATCCTCAGAGTCTTTTGTTCCAGCTTTCTGGCAACTACCCAGTCTATAAGGCTTAGCAGCTAGAGTGACAACCCCTAGATACCTAGCTACTTGCATAAGATACATAGGTGAAGTGTCTTGTGCTGTTGCTCTGTCCTTGCTCAACACATCAGACCCACAGTCCCAGTGGCTGGCCCTTTTCTAGTCTCAGCTTTAAAAGCAGGGCTGTCACAAATCCTTCTCTCTCAAGCAGTAAAATGAGTGTCCTGTCATAGGCAACAAACATGAGGGTTGATTACTTTTTCTCACTCTGAAGCTTACTCTATTCTGGTGCAGCATCTTTGGTGTTCTTTCTTTATATTTTGTTTTTGGATTGCAGTCAGTACTTCTAATACCATAAAAAAAAAATGAATTAAATCAATCATAATGGCTCTGCTAGCAAGAACTGCAGCAGCAACACTGCACTTGACCTTTATTTTAATAGGAAAGAAGTTTGGTTACAAAAGTATTTCAGTTTTTCCCCAGAATACTGCAACACACCTCTGAGCAAAACTAAGCTTTTTCAGTAATTTCACCTATTCTATTAAAGAAAAAGTAACATACACTTTTCCCAACTGCTCACTTTGAGACCACCATCCACAGAAACCACACAGCACCTCTCACCTTTGTACAGAACATCCTTCTGTCAGTGGGCAAACTAATTCAAAATATGTAAAACACAAGCTGACAGTCCCATCACACACCCTTGAGATCATAGAGAATCATAGAATCATAGAATAGTCAGGGTTGGAAAAGACATTAAGATCATCCAGTTCCAACCCCCCTGACATGGGCAGGGACACTTCACACTAAACCATGCCACCCAAGGCTCTGTCCAACCCGGCCTTGAGCACCGCCAGGGATGGAGCATTCACAGCTTCCCTGGGCAACCCATTCCAGTGCCTCACCACCCTCACAGTAAAGAATTTCTTCCTCATACCCAATCTAAACTTCCTGTGATCCCACACAGGTCCCCACCACCACTGTAGACTCAGTCTCCCCTTCAAGCCACTGGTGCCTGCAGCCAGGGAGGAGAACCACAGAGGGTTCAATGCCACATTGGGGACCTGGATATCCTGAATACAGAGGTCTTGTATCCAGTCTGCAGCGACAGCTGAGACCTTGTATTGCCAAAGGAAGGAGGCACATGCAAGAGCTGAGGTGTAGAAAGTGGTGTGTGGGGGGGACGGTGCAACTGGTTCCTAAATCCCTTGACTACAGGGATAAAAACACTCAAGCATCCTCACTCAAGCATCACTGCTTTCAAAAACTCACAGTTGGAGCAGGCTATGCATTCACAAGGCAAATCATGGAGATAACCTGCCTATCAAATCACTCCAATGAAACATCCTAGAGACAATCTGCCCTCTGACCACTGCTAGCTAAACCTAGGTCATGTTTTATTTCTGGTCACATGGCATCATGACAAGAGGTATGGTATGAATATGGAAAAGGTGTCCAGAGATCTCCGTCTTCCAGAATGGTTTTCATGACATGAAAATGACAGTGCGTGTCAGAGCCTCCTCCCCACTGACACCACCTCTCTCTGTCACCTAACCCAAATAAATGACAACCAGTCCTCAAAGGATACGATCTGCACAGCAGGCTTGACAAAAAATGCCAAGCCACGGAGAGAAAAGAAACTATTAAAGAGCTAAGGGGGGACACATTTCCTCAGTAGTCCAATGGACAGCTTACCAATGTGTATTACCTTCTGTTTCAGTACAAATCATAAGAGCAAGAAATGGAGCCACACAGGAGAAAGGGTCACCCTGGGATCTGCCATCACCTTGGTAATGCAGTGGTGTGGTTTAACCCCAGCTGGCAACTAAGCCCCATGCAGCCATTCACCCACTTCTCTCCATGGGATGGGGGAAAGAACTGGAAGAGTAAAAGTGTGAAACCTCACGGTGAGCAGAGGGTCCTGGCTTCCTTTGAGCTGCTGCTTTCCCCAGGTGGGAGGGGACACCAGAACCTTGTGGAAGGTGGCCTGTCCCACCACCACCTAGGCTCTTACTTTAGATGATCACCAGCATCAGCCCTGCCACTGACCTGAGCCATGCCAATCCTGGCAATGCTATCCCATGGGTGGGATTTCTCCTACTGAGCACAGGGCAGTGCTCCTTCAGTAGCCCCTTTTCCTATCCACACCTCACCCATTTGGACACCATGGTAGGCTATCACAGGCCTTGTTATACTCAGAGTAAATGGCAGTTGCTGTTTTCACCTTGTCCTACTCGGACACCTCCTCAAAGCAAGCCTCGTGTTGGCTCTGAGAGAACTTGTACTTGGTGAAGCTGTGCTCTGTGTGTTCCCTGACGTCACCTTGTCCTTTGTGTGCATTCTGGCAGATGCTGTCCCTAGTCTTCCCAGAGAGCAAAGAGAGGGTGATCAGCTAGTTGTTTCTGGCATCCTCTTATTTGCCTGTCTTGAAGATGGACCTAATGCCTGCCTTTTTCTAGGCATGACCTTTTAGGGCATGACTGTTGTGACCTTTAAGGCAAAGGCACTGTGAGGGCTGCTGTCCATCACCAACTTCATCAGCACTCTCGAATGCAGTCCCCTTTCATCGCTTGGACTCTTGTACGCCCATTTGGCTTGCCTACTCCCTAACTCTTCTCTTCTGTAGGCAATGCTTCATACTGCAGGCTTTGCTAGTAGACTTAGGAACTGGAAGGATTGAGGAACACCTTACTCCTGGGAACTGAGAGAAAGCACTATGCCAGAGTTTATAGATCTGGTTTCTTCATTCTGATGATTCCCACTACTTTATATGTGCTGCTGGTATTTTGCTTCCCTTCAGACTTGGACAAATACATTTTTTTCAAAGGGGGAGAGACCATTTAATCTCATGGTTACAGCAAAGAGTTACAGCATGTAACTCTGCTTCCATTCAGCTCCTTCAGAGCTGCTGCAATGTCACGGTAGCTGCATCTTATTTTCTCACACTTCAGGATATTTGCAGATTTTTTTACCGACAGTACCCCTGGTCACACATGCAGCAGCCTCACCAGCTTCTGATTCAGTTCTGGTGTCTTTGCCATTACAAAAATGTATTTTTTTTAAAGAGCAATACAGCGATCTCATTCAAAGTCTTCCATTATTTCTGACCAGACTGCAAACAGAGCAAGACATGTCTTACAGAGCTGCTATCTTAAATAACTATTTCTATATTGATCTTCCAGATCAATTGAAACTGTTTTCCTCACCCAATACCATGTAGAAAATCATCCTTTTTGTCCCCCACATGCCCTTCACTATTATCAGTTTTGATGTTCAGAACAAGAAATGCCCTGTGTCAAGGGCAAGTAGAGCTTGGTTTCTGCCTAGCTTGTATGCCTACTTTCCTTGGTACGATACAAACCACGGTCTCATCTCTACTACCTGCTTCCTAAAAACTAATGAAGAAAATAAAATTTCAAAGCTGAACTGCTTTTTCTAGACATGCTTCTCTCACTTCAAGACAGGCACCACATGCACAGCATATTTCAGCTGCCCACTTATATACATGTAAATAGCACAAGATGGACAGATCAAGCTGGGATTAACAAGGGAAGAAATTTGGTTCTGAGCTGAGTCAGACTTCCAGTTAAATGCTAGCAAGTCCTTGCAAATAGAAAAGTTTCAGGCTCTGTGTTATTTTAGCAATTACATATTAAGTCCACATGGGTTGTTTTGCTGTCCTTCTCCTTTTGAGCAACTAGGATATACTGCAAGATAGACATCATCAAATTTTTATTCCCTAGTCACACACTCTGCAGTGGTAGCCTTACTGAAATTGTTCAGTAGTACTGCCTGAACATTTTTGGGGTCACTGTTGACCCCAACCTGGGTAATTAATTGGCTTAGTTCTGGGGATAATGTATTATTTGATTTCAAAGTTTCCTTGTGAATAACATGTATTTCCAAAACATGACAACAGTAAAATTGTTAAAAAAAAACCAAAACCTCAAACAACTCTTCAAACAAAACACTCCCCCCACCAAGAATCAAGTAACAAACAAAATCCCCAAAACCCCTGAAGTCCAAACCTGTTAAAACAAGCAGGCACACAAAGATTATTTTGAGCTTAGAGTACAACTTGGATAGCTTGTAGTTAGCTTTCTAGAAGATCCTGCTCTGATTTAACATACACAGGAAAGGCTCTGTGCCTAATCACACACTTTCCAGTTCCGATCAACCCACTGACCTATCTCAGAACTTTGGGAAAGCATCCTCATCTCTGAGGAGAAAAAAGAAAATCATAGCCCATTACTGAAGAAATCCAGGGATCTTCAGATTAGAACCACGATCTGATTTTATCTTCAAGGGCAGAAATTCTGGTCCAATAAAAGAAAGAGAAAAAGAGAGACACTTGGTATAATGTTGCGAGAATGTGTTCTATCCTTCATATTTAACTCATCTAGTTGATATGAATATAAAGGAATAGCTTATTGCTCCTTTAGAGAAAACATCTAAAAAATCAAAGTTGTCATGAAGGAGACTGATTTTTGAGGAAACAATGTAAAATAGACCTGGTAAGGGAGTTTTGCTGCTTCTGTGAATGACAATGTTATGCATATGTAATGGAGACACTTGTGTGAAAGGGATGGCACAGAAGTTTACTGCAACACTGGCGATCACCACCAGTTCTTCTTACAGACTTGAGACTCTAAATTGGGATTCTAAAATCCTTTGCTCAGCTGACACCCACAACTATAGATTTGTAAGAACTCTGCAAGCCCTGACAGCATTTAGGTGCATGAGAGTTATTTCCGCACATCCGTAAAAGTATAAAAAGTATAAAAAGTTTCAAGTAGACTGATCTTCTTGGACTATCATTCATGCATCGACACATATCAGAAATGACACATTCTTCTGCCTAAATCCTTGAGTGCTCTGTCTTGTCACAAATCTCAGAGCTCACCTGATATTTCTCAACAACACCCATGTCCCATCAGATTACACCTTTTCTGAGAGGTAGTTCACAGGAGAGGTAAGGCAAAAACATTGCCATCAAAACTGGGCATCAGATGACAGAGCTCTAATCTAGGGAATTACACTCACAGGTTCAAATTCTTCCTCAATTTTTTACACTAGTAACTAGTTCTCAGGCAAAGCTTAAATGATAATTTTTCATGATACAACTTATTTTATAATGGCAGCTTGAGCTCTATGAAATTCAAATGCGGAAAGAATACTAGTCAGCAGTTTCAGGAGAAAGACATTACAAAGCAATACAATCCAATTCAGGTTTTTGGAGTGTACAAATGTAGAGGTTTTGTTACAGTATTAAACTGACTTAGCACAGCGCCCATCAATATACTTCTGCAGTTCAGAATTTAAAAGAAAACAAGAAAACCCCTACACAACCCAAAAATATCTTTTCTTCACTATCACAGCACAACTCTTCCTTCTCATAAATGCAGGATATAATTTAAATGATAGTCCCCCTTGGAATGTTTATACCCTCTGTCCTCTAAAAAACAGATGAACTTCAACCATAATGAATTAAACTAATTTAATTTATATACTAGATACTTATAAGAGGCTACTTCAGTAATTTCCAGATGACAGTCATTGGAACACTGAGATTCCCTCAAGTCTCACGGTGTCAATCCCCACACAAAAAAAGAGGAAAAGCAATTAATTTTATGATGCTTTAGTTTCATTTTGAAGTACGGCAAAAAGTTACTTGGAAGATAACGGTTACAACAAAGGTGGCAATTTCTATTCCTAGCCTTCCATGTATCACAAACCAACTCATATCAGAATTTTATTTCTGGGACGTTGGCCAAAGCAAAGTATGTACGTCAGTTTGTTTCTCCCAGTTCTTTCATATGTCACATCTGAAAACTTCTGTGAAGGAAGCAGATAGATACAGCTGAAGTAGCATTTTTAAGTTGCTTTCATTTCAGTCACCCTTCTGCTTGTAATTCAAAGCCGTGGTAGTCAGACTAACAGTAAAATCCAGAAGTACTTCAATCATTCAGCTCAAAATCACCCAATTTTTAAATTAGTGATATCCACATTTGAGGAGGAGGCTTTTCTGATTAAACAACACGGATAAATGTAATTTCTACAAGTAGTGCTGCTGCAGGTATTCTTTCACTCTTTCTGAGTCAGCTTCTTCCACGATCACCTAATACAATGGAGAAGGACCAGGTTAGTTTGTCACAAGGTCTCAAATAAAAGCAGGTCAGTTCATGGTTGAGTGCATCCTGTATAAAAAGCCTTACATGATTCAACACCAGCTTTTGATGAGACCTTATCACACTCTACAACTATTTGACAGGACATTGTAGCAAGGTAGGTGTTGGTCTCTTCTCCCAAGTAATAAGTGATAGGATGAGAGAAAATGGCCTCAAGTTGCATCAAGGGATGTTTAGATTGGATATTATGAAAAACTTCTTGTTAGAATGGTTCTCAAGCACTGGAACACGCTGCCCACGCCAGTGTTGGAGTCATCATCCTTGGAGGTATTTAAAAGACGTGGCACTTTAAAGGTATGGCATTTAGGGACATGGTTTAGTGATGGACTTGGTTCTTTTACTCCATTTGCTCCAGAGATACAGCAGAATATCTTATTGTGAAGCTTTCTCTAGCATGTGCCAGTGTAAGAGCATTAAAAATCAGATTCACTTGTATGTGAAGAGGCAACAGAAGGACTGAATTTGTTTCAGGCCAGGGAAATGCCTCCTTTCTTGCCCATTCATCAGAAACCTTCAGACTCTGCAACACTATGTTGTTTTACCTAATGTTATTTTTCAAGCGCCTAACCTAACAATTGCCTAATTTCCCGCTGCATTTCAGAACGAGTGCTCAGATTTATTCTGCCTCCCCCATTTACTCTGCTAGTGGGACATAAACACTGCCTCCTGCCCCAGCAGCTGTACCAGTGGTGTAAGGTGTACATAAGTTCTGAAGCATCTCTTGAGACATGAAATTGGCAGATCTTTCATATTTTGTCAAACTCTACCACCAGATGTTCATGATTTTTGTCTCAGGTCTTGAGAATTTGTTGGTTTTAAATCCCAGCCTCTAGAGAGGAGGATCAATTTGGAATAGTACCTTTCATTCAAAAATAAAGCAGTGTTTTTTTATATCTTACATTTGTGGAGAATTGGTCATACCTGGATGAGAGGGAGGAAAATTCTAAAAACCATTTAATGTTTCATGATTTTATATCAAAAATACATGACTATTCCTGATTCAGGCGATTGTGGGTGGCGACACAAACGGCAAAACCTAGGAATTTATTTCTGTTTAGCACCAACCTAGATTTACAACCAGGCAAAGTGCCAGAAGTGGCATGGAGGCTATAGACAAGCTGTGTACCTATCTGTGTATTCTTTAGAGCACTGAAAAACCTGTCTTTCTACAATTTTGCCTAAGCTCCATGAAGCCTTAGACCAGTTCTGTCTCCCAACTCTTGCTGAAGACAAAAAAACCCCTCAGTTACAATGAAATTTGGTCTTGTTTTTCAATGCCTTGTAAAAAAGTATCACAAATCAGTCTTGATGATGTACACAGAAATTAAGTCTTGCCTCTGTAAGGGTAAAACAGAAGTTAAACTGAAAGAAAATAAAAGTGACTCCTCAAGCTAATAGAAAAGATCAGGGCTAGGGTCATCACCAGAGCCCTGTAGTTCTCAGGTCTGCATTTTGCACTTCGCTGTTTCTGGACTCTCTAGTTCCAGGGCAGCCATGCCATTAACATCTACTCAGGAAATGAGCTGGGATGTTCAACAACAGACACTGGTAAAAGTGCTTTTATATCTCCTTGTCCTGGGAAGTCTAGTGGAGAAGACATCTCAGTTTGTTTTTACATCTCTCACTAGAAAGTACAATAGAGTTTCTTCACAGGAAAAAGAAATGCTAGAGTAAAAGTGAACAAGCAATCAGCAGATAGCAGCTGATATAATAAAAAATATAGACTGATTTAGAAGTACTCATTTATATTTTTCCAGTGTAAGATGAAAACCAGTGCCAACTACAAACTCCACATTGCAAATGGTACCCCATTCACTCCACAGGGAGTGAGAAGTCTCACTGAAAAATATCAATATAGACCAATATTGTTATTCTAACACTGCAATTAAATGGCTTCACACATCGGCACCCATTTAGTGCTTAATATTGCAATATGTCCTGGTTTCAGCTGAGATAGAGTTAATTTTCTTCCAAGTAGCCAGTACAGTGCTATGGTTTGGATTTAGTGTGAGAACAGTGTTTATAACACAGTTGTTTTAGCTGTTGCTAAGCAGCTCTTACTCTAAATCAAGGACTTTTCAGTCTCTCATGCTCTGGCAATGAGGAGGGGCACAAGAAGCTGGAAGGAAGTAGAGACAGGACACCTGACCCAAACTAGCTAAATGGGTATTCCATACGACAGCACATCATGCCCAGGATATACAGTGGGGGGAGTTACACGGAAAGGACCAATCACTGCTCTGGTCAGGCTGGGTGATAAGCAATTGCATTATGCATCGCTTGTGTTTATTGAGTTGTATTCTTCTCTTTATTGATAGTGTTGTTGATACTATATCTTACTTTATTTCAATTATTAAACTGCTCAGCCTGCAGGCTTTACCTTCTTCTGATTCTCTCCCCCATCCCGCTGGGATGCAGGGGTAGTGGGCGAGCAGCTTGCATGTTACTCAGTTGCTGGCTGGGAATAAACCATGACACAATAATACATTTTTTGTTGCTCTTCCACAGGACAGCAATGAAACAGAAGACAAAGAATTAAAAAAGCATTTCTGATTTTTATTATTCCACCACAAAAATTTGAAAATCCGCCCCTTAAGTTAAACGCTTGCACCACTACTGAAGCCAGAGCAAGCTGTGATGACAGAAAACATATTCTGCCCAACCTTTTCAGAGGCTTATTGTTGTGTACACCAGATTCCTACCATGACTTTTTAGCCAACAGAAGGAATAATGAGAGTGATTTGTGCTCAGCTAGAAAACCAGCCAGCTTGATGTTGTCTGCGGTCAAGCCTGGTCCTGTGGTTGCAGCTCAGATTATAACATCAGCAAACCCAGGTGGTACTTAGCTGCTGCCCACTACCTACCCCAGCCTGCTTTCTCTTCTTGGACAAGCTGGCAGAGCCTTGCAGAGCACTCAAGCCTGAATTGCTCGAGAGCACAGGCTCACACGGGCAGAAACCCTGGGAATGACTACCTGACCTCAGCCTTGAACAGCTTCAGCCAGCAAACAGGCCATGTGAATTAGAGTGGGTTTCATAGGATGGCTGACAGGAGCTGATGGCTTGCTAGTACAGTGAAAGGATCATCCCCTTTCCCAGCCATAGGTTCCTACCCCTTCCGTTGGACAAGGTTTGGCAATGAATCATCTCACTGCATGGTTAAAATAGTTCAATGAAGAAACACAAAGCTGCCAAAGAAGTGAAGAGTTTTCTGACAACTGGTGTAAGGCTGGGAGGCATGCTGTCAAGAGCTGGGATGAGCAGGTATCAGGTCCATCTTTTTTAATGGCTAAGCGCTGTTAGACCAACCTAGCCTCTCATAATGTAGCAGTCTGTTTTGATGCAATATATCCTACATAAAACACAATGTATTCACGTAACAATAAGAACCAACAGAGCAGAAGTTTTGAACTTACAGAAGAGCCGTTATCTGTATTACTCAGAGGCTCAGTTAGGCTCCACCTTCCTTGCACCCTTTCTCATCTACCGGAACCACTGTAAACTGCTCCCCATGAGGTTCTGCCACATCTTCTCTTTATTTAAAGTTTATTTCAACCGTGTTAGGTCTCTGAAACTCTCCAAGACACCTTTGCTTCCTTTAGCCACAGTCAGGACAGCAAAACCATCCTGGGAGAATATTTGCCATGTGTAGTCCATTGATGACTGAATCTTTGTTGTTTGTAAGAAGATGTGAATATCAGGACAAATGCATGCTATCCTGAGCTTATCTCCTGGCAAAATCATTAGCTAATTAATATTATGTGCAGCAAACAAAAACTTCTTCAGCACATGGTATTTATAAACTATTCTCTGCAACTCTGAATCTGTCACACTAACAAATCAGTAAATTAAGTCATTTAGTGATCAGACCAGGAACTCTGATCTAATCAGCAATTCAGTTTGCACAGGAGTTCAAAACACACAATTCATTGCATCTTGGCAAAACTCAACATACTCATATTAAAAGGATGCATTGCTTGCTTTGCAAACATGTTTCATTTTAAAACAAATTAGTCCTGACATTAAGAGCACCTAAGCACTACGTGTTTCTTAGACCAGGATCATCACATTTTCGTTTTAAACAGAAGAAAGAGATGCTTTACAAGAGTAGATTCAATTTTCCTACACAGTTCCAATCTGGTAACATTCTATATATTTTTCATATGTTAGTTATTCTTTAGGAAGGCTATTTGATGGAAACAAAACAGTTTTTCAAGCAAATGGATAACAGTCCTACACATATAAAAGGTAATGGCATAAACTTTAGATTATATTATCTGAATTTCCTGTCAGAATCATGCTCAGTAGTCAAAAAAGGACAACACAAGAATCTTGGAATTTTCTCCTGATGACACTGTAAGGTGGGTTCCACTGCAGAAGCAAGCTGGCCTTACTGCCAGAAACTATAAGCAGCCCAAAATGAATGTGCTGCAGCTGATTGTCAGTACCATGTCACATACCTGATAGCAAGAGAAAGCGAAGTGACACCGGTGGCCTTGCAGCTGATCAGAGGTGGCGATGAATAATAATCATTAGCATGACAGAACAGATGTTGCAGGAGGCTGTTAGTTTCACTTCATATCTACCATTCACTGGCAAAAAAAGATGTGTATGCTTGGCGGATGAAAGAACAGAGATGCAAGGGAGATTTGGCAATTTTTCTTATCTCCTCTGCCATGCACACTGTGGCGTAGGTCATTCCCAATTTTCATTAAGAGAAATCCATGCCATAGGGGCTGTAATGTGGCCCACTATTAGCTCTCTTTCCATCTTTGGTACCAGAGATCCTGACATCCCCACAACTAACTGAGGAAAGCTAGATTTCACAGCTAGGACATGGTCTGAAGACAGCATTTCACACTTACAAGGTCACAAGAAACAGCTTTGCTGAATTTGTGTAATATCCACCTCCCATATGGAAGGGTTAAGCCAAAACTCTCCAAGTGGGGAAGCTGGAGGGGTAGGGTGATGAGACAACCAATATAACTTCTTACAAGTGTTGCTATTTACACCTTTATACAGTTACTGCTGTCTGCAGGGAAAAATTCACACTGTTTATGTTCACACATCCAACTTAGGTGTCTGAGTGATAAATCTAGACTTTCTGGTCACGGAAACTGGATTCAGAACAGGTCTATTTCGGCTTGTAATCACAACTACAAATCCAATAGGAAAAAAAAATAAAAATGGGTGAACAACTTTTCAGCAGTGTGAAGCTTTAAATCCTCACAGAATTAACACTCCAACACCTATTTTATTCCAGATTGCCTCTGACTCCCAGTCTCAGTCTCACCACCTTCCTCCAGAAGCAGTGTTCCTCCTGTCTCTGCCTTTTACCACCAAAACCAGCTGGTCCCTTTTCAGTTCCTATTCAGTCTCCTCACACATTCTAGGCTTACCTTCCTACGTGCTCCAGTGTGGTCTAGGACCTTAAAGTATCCTTGGGAGGAACAAAGAGGAACATTCTGAAGACGGGAAATGCACCTTGCAGCAGAGGCAGTGCTGTCAATTACAATTCACTTAAAGGAAAATGGGTTATCGGTCAATATTATGGGAGGTATTCCCTGAACTACACAGGGAGCACCACTGATGGGATGGCCTAAACTCATGCTTCAGGCGTCTAAGCAGAATGACTCAATGTAGAAACTGTTGCTAAGACCTGCCTGCCAGTATATTCCCCTGCCAGAGCAAGCTGTCTCCTTTCACTCGTCTATTAATGTTTCTCAAATTTGATTAAATAACCTGAGAAAAGGCCTCTTGGAGAGCATCCTACTGAAGAACATTTCACAGCTGGAAATTTTCTCACAGGGTGACTGACATATTCCCAGCCTTTCCATGGAAAGAAACTCAGATTCCATTCTACTTCAGAAACCATCTTTATCCCCACCACCTGTACCTATACTCTTTCCTTTAAAGACAGGCTTTCTCCTTTTCCCATCCTATTCCTCTATGGAAACTTCTTTCCCATCCTTTTTTGAAGAACCATGTTGTGATGGTAGTGCATAACTAGACAGACAATACCCTGTTCCTATTATCAAGAACTACTGAAACTTAGAAATTTATAATGTGCTTATTTTCATAGTGATACTCTGAAGTAAGGGGACACTACCCCCTTTTGCTGAGGCACAAGTTAGTCCTGCAGCCATATCTAAGTGGCTGGGCTCTTGGAATTTGTTCCTCAGTTTTGGTCCTCTGTATGTTCATATAAAAAGCTCTAAAAGTCAGGTACATTGGAAAATGCTGTGGCACACCTCTTGTCTCAGCAGTCATGAATGTTCAAGACTGGCAGCTACACTTGGGAAGTGTTCCTGGTGTAAACATACCAAGTATGATCAGTATCTTCTCTGCAATAGATGCCAGGCAAGCCCACAAATTCTTAGGGGCTCTGCTTTTGAGGTTAGGTCTGTACACTGGGTAGCTGACAGAGATTATGTGGGGTAGTCTCCGTCCCACACTCTTTAGAATTTATGCTGTACAATCCTTTGCAGTTTCTATAAAAGATAGCACACACACCATTGCTCTGCTCACTCTGTGGTGGTTTCCCACTTCACTCCACAAAGGATTCTACCTACACTCCTAAGCTGTTATCATTTCATCCCCAGTGGAAAACTGGAGGACTTCACTCGTACATGGGACTACTACAAACAGGCCAAATACCATTCAGCATGATTAAGAAGAGTTGTGCTCTCTTTTTTCCAACTCGGAATTCACAGAGTTGAAGAAGCCTGGAATGCATCTGCGCTGTTCCACAACTGTCCAATTCAGTGTTATGAAGGAAAATGGGTAAGATTTCCCTGGAGGAGACATCACATAGAATTACAGAATCATAGAATAGTTAGGGTTGGAAATGACCTTAAAATCATCTAGTTTCAACCCCCCTGCCACGGCCAGGGAAACCTCACACTAAACCATGTCACCCAAGGCTCTGTCCAACCTGGCCTTGAACACCACCAGGGATGGAGCATTCACAACTTCCCTGGGCAACCCATTCCAGTGCCTCACCACCCTCACAGTAAAGAATTTCTTCCTCAGATCCAATCTAAACTTCCCCTGTTTAAGTTTGAACCCGTTACCCTTTGTCTTCTCACTACAGTCCCTAATGAAGAGTCCCTCCCCAGCATCCTTATAGGCCCCCTTCAGATAGTGGAAGGCTGCTATGAGGTCTCCATGCAGCCTTCTCTTCTCCAGGCTCAACAGCCCCAACTTTCTCAGCCTGTCTTCATACAGGAGGTGCTCCAGTCCCCTCATCATCCTTGTGGCTCTCCTTCGGACTTGTTCCAACAGTTCATGTCCTTTTTGTGTTGAGGACACCAGAACCACACACAAGACTCCAAGTGAGGTCTCATGAAAGCAGAGTAGAAGGGCAGGATCACCTCCCTCAACCTGCTGGTCACGCTCATTTTGATGCAGCCCAGGATACGGTTGGCTTTCTGGGCTGCAAGCGCACACTGAAGCCGGCTCATGTTCATTTTTTCATCGACCAACACCCCCAAGCCCTTCTCTGCAGGGCTGCTCTCAATCTCTTCTCTGCCCAACCTGGAGCTGTGCCTGGGACTGCTCCCACCCAGGTGTAGGACTTTGTACTTGTCATGGTTAAACTTCATCAGGTTGGCATCAGCCCACCTCACAAGCGTGTCAAGCTCCCTCTGGATAGCATTCCTTCCCTCCAACTTATCAACCGAACCACACAGCTTGGTGTCATTGGCAAACTTGCTGAGGATGCACTCAATCCCACTGTCCATGTCACCCACAAAGATGTTGAACAAGACTGGTCCCAACACCGATGCCTGAGGGACACCACTCGTTACTGGTCTCCAGCTGGACATTGAGCCATTGAGCACAACTCTTTGCATGTGGCCATCCAGCCAGTTCTTTATCCACCGAGTGGTCCACCTATCAAATTGATGTCTCTCCAACTTAGAGACAAGGATGTCATGTGAAACATAAAGTACTCCTGTGCACCCTTCCTCTTTTCATTTTTACTATGCTTGACAGAGTTATATGCTAAAATCTTCTAACAGCACAAACTACTAACTATTTCTCTCCAGCAGACAAGTAATTCATTCCCCAAGGATCACACTGCCAAGACCTGGGGAGTAAAAAGAAATTTGAGACAGCCCTTGAGGTCTGGAGAGACAATTACGTACTCGGAAAACAAAAACCCAGAAATTTTCCTATGCTGCTTGGGGTCCAGGCTGTGACTCTCTTGGTGTCTAGCCAGGTGAAGGTCTGACTCTTCCTAAAGCTGTAGCTGAACAAGTAACCAACAACACCTCTGCTACTTAGGGCAACAATTCGAAGTCAATTCATTTGCTCTTACTGCTCCAGCTGAGCTGCCCATCATCTGGGAGATGAGGAGGCAGAGTAACAAGTCAGCCTGATTCTCAACCTTCTGATGCACACATGGATGCTCAATGAACATGCTCAACCTCTTTAGGGCTGTAAATCACATTTCCATAGGCATATTCTCATGTGCACATCACTTTGCAGTTCACAGAATCTGAAAGCATAGACTGCAGGCAAGATAAAGACAAAGGTGATGGATGATTCAGGAGGAAGTAGTACAGCAGGAATTTTCTCTTCCACAGCTACAACAGGTCACACAGGGACTTTGGGCAGGCTAGGCCTATCCAACCAAATTCACAACACACCCAGCTTTGTACTGCTTCAAATGGTGCCCTGGAACCCCTAATTCTGTTCCAAGCTACAATTCACCTGAATTCACCCCACTCTTTCAGCTTTCTAAGAGTTCCTATGTATTTCTTATGATGTAATCTAACACTGAACATGCAAACAAACAGGAATTCATTATACAGACCGTGTACAAAATCTACCCTTACTGTTTACCTTGAAAGCTAGATCTGTGATTAAATCTTCAGTAGCTATGAATATTTATAACAGGCTATCAACATGTTTTCAACCATATCTCAAACAGTTTGTTACGCTACTTGTATTTTCAAGGTGATTTCTCACTTGCAAAACTAGGTCAGAAAAATACCTTGCATCTGAAGAATCACTTAGTGGTTGGAAAACTTTATCAGTGGCCATAAACAGAAGATTCCTAAATTACTGGTACTTTTTAGAAAAAAATATGGTAACAACTTTTAATTATTTCAAATCAAATGTGCAGAGAATTCAACTTGATCAGATTAAAAACTCCTACTTTAAAAAGGCCACAATATAGAAAAAGGAATTAACAGGGAAGCCACAGAAAAGCAACCACTTCTATCAGTTATGGAAGGCTTATTTTGTCCCTTCTTACTTTTCATCTGGGAAATCCCAAACCCAGCTTTTGCATTCAAAGTTTCTTGTGGGGAAAACTTCTGCTTCCCAAAATACATTTTTAAATTACCACAAAGTTGATCAATGCCTTCAAGAAGCTTTAGAGAACCATGTGGCAGGGGGGTTGGAACTAGATGATCTTAAAGATGTCTTCCAACACAAACCATTCTATGATTCTAATGACTCTGAAGTCACACAAATGAATTTTAAAAGGGTATTTGTCCAATGGCCACATAAATCCTTGTTAAGAAAAGATTATGTGTTGATCATATCACAAAAACTGGCTAACATGTTTTGAAACATACTTTCCTCCAACTAAAAACTGGTTAGGACTAAGAATAATCATTTTTTACATTTGCTTAAATTTAGATAATTATTCTTGAAAATGTAAAAATTACCAATATTATATTTAGCTGATTATATGAGGCACTGTGTCTCAGTGTTGCACTGAGGAAAACTGAGTGCCTCTGTTCACTTACCTATTTCCTGACCTTCTCCTGAAATACACGATTCTTCCCAGAAACAGATTCAGACCCCAGATAAAAAGGCACTAATTGTACTTCAATCAGTACAGCTGCCTCCTCAAATATTATCAGCTGTCCAGTGCAAATCATGGGAAAGAATTTTTCCATGGTGGAAGAAGCATGTAAACATCGTGAGATCAAAGGTCCATTTCATTGGAATATGAGCATCCCTTAGATGTTTCATTGTTGGTTTTGGTTTTGGTTGTTGGTGGTGTGGTGTTATTTATCTTTTTTTCCCTCCAAGTGCATGAGTTGTCATGTTCTTTAGTCATGTCTGCTGATGCCAGCGTGCTATTCCTGATTAAGCCTTATCATCTAACCTAGTCAACTTAAACCTTCTCTACTACATTCTGTTATCTCTCAGGCTTGATGCTACCTTCTGCTATCATTACCCATTTGATTATATGATAAATAGGAATGATTTTAGCAATCACTTCTGTGGGTCTTGCATTCTCTATCAAAAGCTTTTAATTTCTAAAAATTGGAGATGATGACCTGATATTTAGCAATATATACCTAGTTGTTTAGTAATAAATACCTAGTTGAAAACCTAGTTGTTTTCTCTCAACTAGGTTTTCAAAAGCTGGCAGGCCTAATACGAAAAATGCCAAACAATATTTCACCCCATTTGGATCAGATTAGAGTAAAAAACTTACATGAAGATGATTCATATTCAGAAAACCAACCACAGAAGGTACTGTGCTCACTCCATTTCCTATTGAAGCTGTTTCAAGAATGTGGACAGTTTTTTCCAGTAAGGTCAATGTTGAAGTGTATCATGGAATCATGGAATAATTTAGGTTGGAAGGGATCTAAGGAGGCCATTTAGTCCGACCTGCTGCCCTAAGCAGGGCCAGCTATGATATCAGACAAGGTTGCTTGGAGCTCTAACCTCATAGGTGAGAAACTGCACAACCTTACTGGGCAGCCTTATCCACTGTTAATCATCCTCACGATGAAAGAACATTTCCTTCTATCCAGCTGGACTCTCTTTTGCTTCGATTTATTTCTTTTGCTTCTCAACCTCCTACCATGCACCATTACAAAAATCCAGGATTCATCTTCTCAATGACCTCCTCATAGGTATTGAGGAAGGCTACTACTATTAGGCCTCTCCAAAGCCCTCTACTTCAGGCTAAATATCAGCAATTCACTGGTCCTCTTCCAAAAGGTCATGGCCTCCAGACCCCTGACTATCTGATGGTCCTCTGCTGAGATTACTTCAGTTTGTCAGTGTTTTGTTCATGCTGAATGGCTCAAACAGGATACTGGTACTTTAGATGTCAACAAATAAGAGCTCAGTAAAGGGGAAATAATCCCTTCCTTCAGTCTGTGCTGTGGAGCACTGGCTGTGCTCCTGTTAATACAGCCCCAGATGCTGTTGGCCTCCTTGGCTGCCACGGCATCCTGCTGGCTCACATTCAGCATGCTGTCTACTGCAACTCTGGATCCTTTACACCAGAGCTGCTTCCAGCCTGTGCTGCTGTAGGAGTTCCTCCCTTTCCAGGAGCAGGACTTTGAATTTGTTCTCATTGAATTTTGTAAGGTCCACACCAGCCTGCTCGAACATGTCTAGGCTCTTCTGAATAGCATCCCCATCATCAGCCACCTCAGCTGTTCCCAAATTAGGCGCCAACAACTAAGTTCATGAGAAAACATTGTTGTCTCCTTTAGGCAAGTGATTGGGAAATGATCTTAAGGATGTTGTCCTCACAAAGACAGTAGTTTCCATCTCTAGAGAGAATCTTAAGTGCAGAAAATTGTGCTAAATTTTTTAAAGCATCAAATCCTAAATAAGTGACAAAGTAAATTGCAAAATCATTTACTGAAATAAGGTCCAGACCACCTAATTCTTACTCAGTTTAGCAATTATGTTATGTTTGGCAAGGAAGAACCAGTGCTTGCAGACTCAGCAGTTACTGCTGGCATAAACACACATGGCACAGAGCATTTTATTTCTGCTAAAGAAACCCTACTCACCTTTCCAGACTTCTGCCAAACATAGTGGGCTGGAATACACCATTCCTTCTCTTTGCCAGTAACAAAGGACTGATAACAAAAATTATGTCCAGTCTCACTTTCCTTTTGGAGTCTGTTTAGTTGAGAGAAATAAAACCTAGACCCATACTGAGGACAGAAAATCTCCTTGAACTAGAATACACAGAGGCTGTTATCTTTCACCCAAAGAAGAAATTAGGGAAATGATATAGTGAAGATTGTTTCAGATGTAAGGATGAAATAACCTCAGGAGATACCACCTCATTGTAACAGCTTTCCTTTATGGTTTTATTGTGTTACTGGTTTTTACTGTTTTACTGGTGGCACCTTACCATTTCTATCACTTTTCTGTTTTCCCTTTTTAATGTCACAAACGGTTTTACAAAGCAATATACAAAACAGAGATCATCTCTTCATGCACAGAACCCCCACTTGTAACAACATCATTACCCACAAAGTGCAGCACCAACAATACCCTTTGAGAACATAAGCCCTTGTATCTTTTCTGCACCAGAGCAAGAGCTGCAGTTGCCAAGCGAGTTGTGCTTGTGACTTGCATAGATTACTTTTTTTTAACCCAAGGATTTTTCTGCAACTAAAGGAGAATTTCACAGGTTAATAATCTGGAACCTAGAAGGCTCTTCCAGGCTCTAGGACATTTCAGTCACCTAATACACTTTGTGCCTCTGTTTCTTCTCTTGTCCTTTGTCTGGGCTGAAGATGTGTGACAGAGTCTCTTGTTACATGAGCAGGTCACCTACAAACAATAGGGCTTTTATTGGCAACTCTTTGCAAACCACATGGCTAGTGAAATACTATTCCTCCAGAGACTTCAGATCCGCCACCACTTCTGACACAGAAATGCATTAGCCCTCCTGAAATTACAGTACTCATGAAGGAAAATAAAAAACCTTACCTTTTGCTTAGTCATTTCATCAAGTTACAGATTAGAGAAATGGCAGAAAACGTAGGGTGCATCAGTCATGTTATTGGCCACAAACCAGCACTTTCAGGATCCCTTTCTCTCATAAGACACAACGAAGTAGCAGCAACAGCATTTGCAAAGTACAGGCAGAATGGGACACCTCCAATCCCTCCTCCTCTTCCCTCAAGAATAAAATAAAAACTGCAGCTCCAACAGCGCAATTCTGCAGTCTACCAGGAAAGATGCATGCATTCAACTACTTGCTTAGTATTGTAACTAAACTTCCTTTTTCGCAAAAACATTTGCACAAATATGAGCTAAAATAACTAGGTAATACACTTCTATCCAACCTCTTCCAGTCATGTCTGTGCCCACCCTATCCCCCTCAAAACCCCTGAAACAAGGCTGTAAGGCTTTAAGTCCTCTTCTAGTAGCCGACACAAGTAAACACAAATAAAAATTCCATATCTGAATTCAATGCATAAAGAAGCAGGCCTCCAAATAAGTGTTTTGAAGTTAGCTCAGAGGGGGCTATGGCTAAATTTTTTTGCCAGTCTAGCATTTTGCTTATATAGAGCAAACATTAGGAAGTGCTAATGCAGACAGACTCTCAAGGAGATGGTCAGCTTAGCATTGCAAGCAAATTTGTGTATTTTGCTGTTATGGTGGGTTGTGTGATCCCTGCCCTCACTGCAATAAAACTGCAATCCCATGCAGTTTGCTCACTCACACCCCAAACAAAAAGAGGCCTTCAATTATACGCTGCATTTATATGTTAAAAGTCTAAACACAGCACTCAGCTGCTGCAAGATGGAATGTTTGTTTTCTCAGAAATGATACACGCTAAAAGATCACAGGAAACGTCAACAGGAAAAGGCTAGATAAGAAAATGTATATGCAATCAACATTTTTGTCTCTTTGAGAAATGCTGTTCTAAAGAAACTCAAATCTCTGAGATCATCAGTATTGTCTATAAGTCAAAATAATTGTTGTGACAGCATTTCAATCATCAGGCAAGGCATAGGCCCTACTGTGTCTGAAAAAATGGCACTCTGCCTTACATCATCTCCACCTCAATGGCATATGATGAGTGATATCTTCGGTAGCCAGCCCTGTCAAATACTACAGCAAGTCAGCAAGATGCAAAGATGAAGACCTATCGAGACAAAAGGATTTGCTAAAAAGCTTCTGTAAACAGAACTGTCCTCAAATGATAGAAACAAAATTGCAGGATGTAGTAAACATGAAAAAGAAAGCAAGTATACAAAGGTCAGGAGATAGAAGAGGTGCAGCAATAGGAATACAACTATGAGACTGGCTGGCAATCATGGTTGAAGATAGTTAATATGAAGAAGGCTTTATTACCACGTACCAGATCTGCATGATTTTGCATTAGCAGCTACTGGCATCCATATGCAGAAGTTCATGTCATTCAGTGCTTTTGATTGCTTAGACCTAAATGTACCAACACAAAACACAGGCAACATTAGAAAAATAAAAATGGTGTGCTGGGTTAGGGATTATGCCTAAACGTAAAGTGTGACCCGCAACCTGTTCCATTGACCATAAGCTTAAAATGTATTCAGGGGAAATGCCTCTGACACCTGTGAAACTGCATGCATTGGTGAAATGGTCAAGAACTTGAAAAAAGTACAGGGACAACCAAGTGACATTGTTTGGTTCAGTCCTTCACAAGCCGCTCAGCAGTGAAGGAAGAGAAATACAAATGGAGTACTATTTAACATTTGTGGGCAGCACGACTGACACGCCAGATGGCTAAGGCCAGGTTTGAATGACACTACCACATCGTTCTCCTATTATCACAATGAACTGTAGAAGACAAAGGTTACTAGAGATTGAGAGAGGCAAGAAGGCAGCAGCACTCAGACACTCCTAGAATCCAGTATCAGAAAGGACTGAATCTGGCTGGTGTGAAGCTTGACCCACTGCTTAAGGCAGAGAGCTCGATGGGATAGGAGTGCTCCTGAATTCTCACAATCATCTCTACTGAAAAGTAGCAATGGAAGCTAGAACAGCATTATAGTGCTCCCAGATATGTTGGAAGGTGGCAGGCCCTGCCACCTAGTGACTCTAAGTCAAAGATAACAGCAGAGATTTGTAGTGTATGACAGCTGGTTTTAGAGTCCTGTGTAGAAGGCAACTACTGACACAACTATATAACCTCTCTTTGCAGTAAATGGAGAGAAGAAGGCCCTTATCTCCACAGATTTTTGCAAAGAAAATCCTAGTGACCAGCTCAGGTGCAGCTAGATGAAACAATCCTCACCCTCAGAAGTTATATTAAGCAAGAACCAAAAAATTCCTGAAATGTATATGTTTGGATGACTTGGAGAAAAGGGGGCTACTACCCCCACTCCATAACATGTGGCTACCACATGGTAGATCCAGGTGAGACATTAGGAACCTAATTCAAAAAATGTGGAAGCTTGTTATAGCTTTCATGTGTGGCAGAAACTAAGCTGTCAGGGAGTCATGAAGCAGCATGATGCTGAGACAAAACTGAGACACTTGTTGTAGAAATGCAAGATCTGTGAGCCCTGCAGACTGCCTGCTATTGTTTCCTTCTATGTCCTGATGGAGAAAAATAAGTACTTATTAAGAAAACAGAATGCATGTTAAGTATACAGCTAGGTTGCACTCATGACTTTTTCTCTGAGGTAAACAACCTACAGAAGTCCCAGGTACTGCCTGAGTATTGAAGCCAAAGGGGCAGTAGCAATTCATTGGGCAGCTGATGCATAAAAAAGTGCTTATGACGAGTTTTACTGTGACCTGTGTGAGTGTATTTTTACCTCTCAAGAATTGCTTGTTGCTAGTCTTCACAAAAGTGCTTTTGTTACTGTCAGTTGACGTTCTCTGATGATGTCAAGAAGAGATAAGTCTGCTTCAAATGTAAATTACTCTAAACAGAAACTGAGATTATTCAGCCAATATTCACCACATGGTGATGGCGGAATTCACCACCATACTAAAAAAGTGATCAAAATACAGGAAGCTGTGATGACAATGACATTTTAAATAGCAAAATAATTAATATTTTGTCTATTAATAATTAATGCCTGCAGTTAACAGAGCTGTGCTGTGCAGTAATTAATCATCCTAGTGGCATTGTGATGGACAGTATTTCTACTAGAGGGCTTTCCCAAACACTATATAAAGGGAATTTTTGAAAGCTCAGCTGATACAGTGGAAGCCCTAGCAGTATGCTTAGATTGGGAAAACAATGGCATTTCTTAATCAGCCTGTTAGAATTTAATTGTATTAACTTATGCTACAGTGACCGACATCAACTCAGTTTAAAATAAAAATAATTTGACTTAAATGTTCTATGCACAGTACTGTTTCCATGAATTTCCAATTAGGGAATCCTTATTTGTCAAACATACTTTACTGAAAACGTTTAAATTTAACTTTAAAATGACCAGATCATCATTGAGAAATACTCACTAGGACTTCGTTTTTCATATGTGTCAAACTGAGGTTTGAAAGTAGATTCTGCAGATGAATCACAGAGCCCCAGTAGTTACCAAATCTTCAGTCTAGCAATCAAGCTTTTTTTCAAATCACTAAGATCTAGAGATCACTTCTGTCTCTTAACTGAAATCAAATAACTGATTTGACAGTGCTACGGATAGTTACTGCATCTGATCCTGGGACAAACAATTATTGAAGCAATCATGTGATAGACCTAATATGTAACAGCATTATCATGATCCACTGCAAATGATAACACAGATAGACAAATCTAATGATTTAATGCTATTTCCTATGAGCAGCTTTATACTGATGATACCAAGAATTTGAGAGCAAATTCATTTGAAAGATACAAAACCAGCATCTTATCTACATGCACTGTAACAGTAAAAGTGCTAGAAGCAAATTAAACATTTTGTTCTTAAACAAGCAGAGCACCTCTCCATCATGGTGGTGTAACTCCATTAGGAACAAGTGAAGATACTGAGATAATTATCATTAGTAATTTGGAAGATCATATAAGACAGATGAACCAGAGAAAATTCTGTGATAGCTGCTTAGCCAAATCAAAGCACTTCAACGATTCCTGAGATTTATATATTATATATATAGATTTTTATATATATAAATAATATATTATATATTATTTATATATATAGATATTCCTGAATTTTCCTTCATTCAGTAGATAAGAGATATTCCTTCCCTGGATAACCCTATTCATACTCAGGGGAAGTAAGAAACAATGAGCCTCCATCTCATGCTGAATGTGTTTGCAACAGGTCACCCACTGAGTGAAATATAGTTCTCATGATTCTGTTGAAATAGATTCTCAGACTTGACAGTTTTTGGGTCAGCAAGTTTCTAAGCAAAGCAAAAAACCCACAGTCACCAAAACTCAGCCT
This sequence comes from Amazona ochrocephala, assembly GCA_039720435.1. Lineage (NCBI taxonomy): Eukaryota > Metazoa > Chordata > Aves > Psittaciformes > Psittacidae > Amazona > Amazona ochrocephala. Next base: position 71,236,167 of record CM077876.1, on the reverse strand, counting down.
TTTTCGTGCAAAGTCTTGTCTCTGCATTTATAAGAAGTATTTTATTTCTCTAAGAGGCAGTTACTGCATCTTACTTCTTTGCCTCAAGATGACAGACACTGAATTTTACCTAAAATCTTGGGTTTGTTGGTTTGGCTTGGGGTGGGTTTTTTTGAGGGTTTTTGGGTTTTGTTTTTTTAAAGTAACTAACAAGTCATAAAACAAAAGATACAGGTCTGTCATGAACTTTTGCATTGTGCTTCCTATAGGGGGGAAGATCTGAAAAATGCTATTGCCAGCAGTTTTACTATTTCCAAGCCAAATTCACTCAAAGCCATGAAAAACACCAGTGCATAATTTCCTTCAGCAGCTAGTCTTCCATGCCTTTTTCTAGTCATCATCATCATTCTCCCAAACCATCTGTTTTCTCTTCCTTGCACTATTTGTGATTTTTGCACTTCTCTTAGAGCTAAACCTGTCTCTAAACTTCCAGCCTACAGCCTCACAATGCGTCTTCCTCCTTCTACCTACAGCCCACCCCATGTTTCCCCCCTCAAGCTCACAAACCAGCTCAGGCTCAAAGAACAACTTCTCACCATTTCCATTTCACTCTCGCACCAAAAAATCATCCTTCTGTGTGTTGCCTGCTACATGGCTATCCTTCAGGTTCCTCACCTGTGCTCCTTGAGCTCCAGCTCTTACTATTTCTTGCTGCATGATGGTAATAAATCCCATTCTTTGACTTCTGTAGCCAAGCAACATTGATCTAATACTGATCAATGCCTTGCCACATATCTAACAGTGTTCGTTATCAAAAGATTGCAAGTTATATTGTTCTTCACATCCTCTGCTCCACTCCAAATACCTTCACTGACTTACTATTATAAACTGCTCAAAATCATAGAATTAGGAATTGATCTTTTTTTTCTTTTTTTTTTTTCACCTTGTATCTAGTTAATTCCTTCAAAAAGGGAGACAGGGCTCAAGCTCTGCAAAAATGTACTTCCTCCTGTGTTCTACAGCTGACGTCATTGTTGTCGAGATGATTCAACAAGTTAGACCACTGGCTGACAGCATGTGCAATGCAGTCAGACTGTCAAATTACCTGCTTTTCCCCACACTGTGCAGCACAATTTCCATAAATTCAGTTTTCACAAATTCAATTCTACCTTTTCCCTTGTGGTACATCTCATTAGCACCAGCCAAACCAGAGGATCTGAACAACTCTGGGGACATGTAAATGCAAAGTGAATAGTGAAAGTAAATTATGCGGTGAAAAAAGATAACAAGATTGATGGAGACTACTCATTTTGATAGTAAGATGATTTTTATGATAAGGAGCTTCAGAAGAAAATATGATTTTATACCATGGTAGTCTACCCATGGCATTTGCACACTGAAATATGTCTATAAGTTCAAAAAAGGTTAGCTAAGTGTTGATTATATGGCCTGGAAATTCCAGTTAAGCTATAAACTTCTTTATGAAGGCATTCATTCTGTGCTTGCAATGTTCTCACTGCAATTTTTATTAGCCTTTACAGCATGCTTTCCATGTCTCCTTTATCAGGAGACCACAGGGTGACTCAGAAAGCAGTTTGTTGCAACCCTATTGCCCATAATCCCATTGTGACCTAATCAGTTTAGCTATACTACAAAGTTGTTTCACTGTGAAATCGCTGGAAGCCTCTAGCTCATGAGACATTGAGAATTCATGGTTCAGGCTTTTAAACAGCTACTGTATCTAAGATTGAGTGCCTGGAGCATTATGGGAACAGCAAAAATAATTTTAAACAAAATAACTGTAATGAAGATATAGGTAATCGCTGGGGGGTGCATGGAAGATGACACAGTTTTCATATCAATTCTGCTTTCAAATCTTTCCAAATCTGTAAGAATAGAAGGAAGACTGCTGGCAATTTCTGACAGAAAAGCAAATGCAAATCAGCTTCTTTATCTTCTTACTTCCCAGACTCCTAATATTTGTGGGGGAAGGGCTCTGTCATTCGAAAGCATGCATAATTTTGAACCTTAACACTGACTCTACCAGCAGGTTGAGGGAGATGATCCTGCCCCTCTACTCTGCTCTCGTGAGACCTCACTTGGAGTATTGTGTGCAGTTCTGGTGTCCTCAACATAAAAAGGACATGAAACTGTTGGAACAAATCCAGAGGAGGGCCATGAGGACTATCAGGGGACTGGAGCATCTCCCATATGAAGACAGGCTGAGAAAGTTGGGGCTGTTGAGCCTGCAGAAGAGAAGGCTGTGTGGAGACCTCATGGCAGCCTTCCAATATCTGAAGGGGTCCTATAAGGATGCTGGGGAGGGACACTTCATTAGGGACTGTAGTGAGAGGACAAGGGGTAACGGGTTCAAACTTAAACAGGGGAAGTTTAGATTGGATATGAGGAAGAAATTCTTTACTGTAGGGGTGGTGAGGCCCTGGAATGGGTTGCCCAAGTGTCGTGGTTTAAGCCTGTATAGCTCACACAGTCTCTCTCTCTCTCACTCCCCACTCATTCTTCCCCCAGTCCTGGGGGGACGGGGAGGAGAATCAAAAGAATGCAACTTCCACAGGTTGAGATAAGAACAGTTTAGTAACTAAGGTATAACACAAACCACTGCTGCTACCACCAATAATAATAATGACAAGAGAAAATACAAAGGAAAAGAATACAATCGCTCACCACCTGACACCAAGCCTGACCACGCAGTGCACCCCCACTCTCCCGGGTCTCCGCTCCCTGTTTTTTACTTCCTGGACATGACGTGCTGTGCTATGGAATACCTCTTGTTGGTCAGTTTGGGTCAGGTGTCCTGTCTCTCCTTCCTCCCGGCTTCCGCCCCTCCGTGGCAGAGCATGAGACTCAGAAAGTCCTTGGTCAGACAAGACACTACCAAGCAGTAGCTGAAAACACTGGTGTTATCAGCGCTGTTCCCAGGCTGAAAGTCAAAAACACAGCGCTGCACCAGCTACCGAGAAGGTGAAAAATGACTGCTACTGCTGAACCCAGGACACCAGGGAAGTTGTGAATGCTCCATTGCTGGCGGTGTTCAAGGCCAGGTTGGACAGAGCCTTGGGCGGCATGGTTTAGTGTGAGGTGTCCCTGCCCATGGCAGGAGGGTTGGAACTAGATGGTCTTAAGGTCCTTTCCAACCCTAACTATTCTATGATTTTATGACTTGAGCCAGCAACATGCCTTTGACCAGGGCTCCACTATAACGCATATTTCTGACTGCAAATTTAGACCAAACCCAAATGTTTTCTTCTTCCTAGAATACACTTGTTCTGGATTCTCCAGTTTAAATTAAAACTGGTTTCTCAGAAGCCTAGTTGCTGCCTCACATAAGGGCTCTACAACCTATTATGCTTTCAGTGTTGGCAAATATCTATTGTCACAAGGGTATGACAACACCACACAGCCAATACAAGACTTGGCCATATCCAAGTCAAAAGCCTGGTATTTATCAGAAAATGACTAATGCTTGTCTGTCTCAATTTTAGCCTGAACAGTATCTGGTAAGGAGAAAGGTTTTGCAATTAAAACATACTATAGGAAGACAGGTTGCCAAGCTCACTTCTGATACTGTTTGAAATGCGTTGAGTAGTACCCACATATCTTGCAGAGGCTGGTGCAGCTCAACGAACCAGTGTTTGTCACTGCTTGGATGGGAGGTGCTTTCTATCTACTCTTTTTTTTATTTCACTTTTAAGTATTCTTGTAAAAGTGTTTCCCTTTAAAGCAGTGTTAATTATTATAGTGTTAGAAGAATTATCTGCAATATATTTGCTCTAGTTCAAATAACTAAATTTTGCTAGGCAAGAAAGGAGAGAAGAAGATACATAAGAGATAAAAGCGTATGCAACTAAACATTCAAAAAACAAATCATACTGCACTAAAGAACACAGTGCTTAGCATATGAATAATTGTACAAACTATAGAAACTGGAGCCAAATTCCATCAAATACCCTTCATATTCAGCAGACAGCATGAAATCCTCCCTAAATTCTCCAATGGATTCATTGCATTGTGTCAATCAGCTGTCTAATGCACAGGCAGATTTCCATTTCCACAATATATTATGTGCAGCAATAAGATGTGCTTTTAACAAGAATGACTTCTGCAGTTTACTTAGCTACATAAGGCTTTCCATGTCTTGTAAAGCTCAAAATTGCTACCATTAAGGAAAGCATACCATTGCATTCAAGCACTCTCCCCACTAGAGATGCAGTTTATTAGCGCTAACCCAAAAGCTCTCAAAGCCCCAAGGTCTAACGCACTTTTCAGCCCCTAATCCTAGCTTTCAGGAAATCCACAGATATTTATTACTTTTATGTGAATTAATTCAAGCCCTGTATTCCATAACGACCATGTCATGGTATGATATATCCTCTGCCAATTTATATTCTCGATTTCATTGCTTGTGCCTCTGCAGCACTTTACTCTTCACTGAGCTGCTTAAGACATGGGCAGGTTTTATAAATAATAAAGAATAAAGGTAGAGCATTTAGCTGCAAGCAGAAAATAAATTAATACATGAAAATTTGTTCAGAATTCATTTTTGCCTCATTAGCTGATTACTCCAAAAGCATGCTTATTTGTAAACATTTCCAGTTATCGAATTGAAACATATTGAAAGCCATCCCAGCTTGCTTGAATAAAAGAATCTGAACTGACAGAAACATTTAACTACCCTCTAAGTTAGGATGGCCCATAGGTCTTTGGCTCTGTGTATTAAAAGTTAAGTTACCAAATTGTGATGAAGAACAAAGTTTTACATATTCAGTGAAGTAATGCCATCCAGAGGGACCTTGACACGCTTATGAGGTGGGCTGATGCCAACCTGATGAAGTTTAACCATGACAAGTGTAAGGTCCTACGCCTGGGTCACAGCAATCCCAGGCAGAGCTCCAGGTTGGGCAGAAAAGAGATTCAGAGCAGCCCTGCGGAGAAGGACTTGGGGGTGTTGGTCGATGAGAAAATGAACATGAGCCGGCAGTGTGCGCTTGCAGCCCAGAAAGCCAACCGTATCCTGGGCTGCATCAAAAGGAGCATGACCAGCAGGTCGAGGGAGGTGATCCTGCCCCTCTACTCTGCTCTCATGAGACCTCACTTGGAGTGTTGTGTGCAGTTCTGGTGTCCTCAACAAAAAAGGACATCGAACTGTTGGAACAAGTCCAAAGGAGGGCGATGAGGATGATGAGGGGACTGGAGCACCTCCCGTATGAAGATAAGCTGAGAAAATCTGGGCTTTTGAGCCTGGAGAAGAGAAGGCTACATGGAGACCTCATGGCAGCCTTCCAGTATCTGAAGGGGTCCTATAGGAATGCTGGGGAGGGACTCTTCATTAGGGACTGTAGTGATAGGACAAGGGGTAAAGGGTTCAAACTTAAACAGGGGAAGCTTAGATTGGATATGAGGAAGAAATTCTTTACTGTAAGGGTGGTGAGGCACTGGAATGGGTTGCCCAGGGAAGTTGTGAATGCTTCATCGCTGGTGGGGTTGGACATAGCCTTGGGTGGCATGGTTTAGTGGGAGGTGTCCCTGGCCATGGCAGGGGGGTTGGAACTCGATGATCTTGAGGTCCTTTCCAACCCTAACTATTCTATGATTCTATGATTCTCCAAACATGCATATTGTTAACTGGCTGTATTTTGCATAACATTCTTGGCTACGGAGACCTACAGAAACTGTCTTCTCCCCTGCCAGCTGTAATAACTAAATGAAACAAAAGCAACTTCAAACTCATCCCAAATTCACACAGTGTTACAGAAAGGACCACTTCATTGTGATCTATTCATAACAAAATACATCACTATAGGCAGCACCTGCACAAAAGCAACTAAAAAGGTATTTTACTAAATGGCTTTCAGAAGCCTCCTGGGACATCTGAGTTTCATTGAACTGTGTTGGATATATGGTCAAAGTGTGGTGGGAAGTGCAAGCTGTGGAAATCTCAACTAAGCCTCTTCCACAAACAACCACTGTCTTTACCCGTGTGAACTGATAGTGGCACTATGGGCGCCCATGTGCGACAGCCACTTCTTCAGTCCACAACATATTCTTCCCAAATTTCTGAACCAGCATCCTAGCCAGTGTCAGAAAATGAAAGTTTCATCCACTCAGATATCAAGCCTTGACCTAAAAGCTTCATTTCCCATGACAATTTCTTCCAATGCTGAGTTACCACCTCTGTCAAAAAATTAATACTTTACCCACATCATAGCTCATCTTGAGTATCTGAAACAGAGTAACTTCTTTTCTTCTAATGGCTTCAGACAGCAGGTCTGATGTGAGCACTGAATTGAACAGTCTCCTTTGACATCTTTTCATTTTCATCAAACGCTTTAAAAATAGCAATGGAGTTCTGCTATTAAGATCACACCTGTGCCTGGGAGCTATGAGGAATGAGCCTCTGTAAGCACAAGTTAACACTCATGTGTAAGACAGGCAGTGACCTCTGTCCTCAAAGAGTCCCCACTCTAAACAGGGGAAGCTAACAAGTGGCGTGAAAAGACATTAAGATATCCATTTAGGAGTATTTTCCTCCCACAGATAAACATACTGTTGCCTTTCACCCTCGTGAGACCATATTGGCCACTACCCCTTTGGAGTAGAACAAAGGAGGAGACCCCTACACAGTCTGCCACACTTCAGGACTCAGGATGAAAACAGGACCTTAGTTAACTTCCGTAAAATGCATAACATTACCAAAAACACCTACATGAAACATCTAGTTAACTGTACCAAAAGAAAACTGCCATGACAGAGATTCACATCCCTGAAAAATATATTGCAGAAGATTTTATTTATGTATTTATTTTAATAAAAAATAAAATGGTCATATTTTCCTCTTTCTTCCTCAAGAATCTTAGGTTCAGGGCATCAGATCACTATCAGGAACCTAGCATGTGAGAAATACTTCTGCACTCAAACACGACGCTGTATGTGAGCAAGATCTGTACGTTCTAAAAAGCTTATTCCTACATTCAGGATGAATTGATAGTTCCAGTTAACTCAGTTGAAATTGAATGCTCATGCGTGCATGCAGATAGATACCCACATGCAGAACCAAAGGTCTGCCAGATGACCTCAGAATGTCAAATGTTAGGAACACTGTTTCTTCCTGATCTAGAGTAAGTGTAGGGCTCACAAGAAACTTTTAAAAATAAACTTAATCTCTGTGTCAACAGCAATTTAAAAAATTCTAGATAAAAGGACAACAAAGTCACAAAATGCAATGATTTAAGAATAAGAGTTCACAAACGTGTACCTCAAAGACTAATAATGAAAGATATGTTTGTCTTTGTTAAATGAAATCAAAGTAATTCTGTTGTGAGAAACTTGAAAGGCTGGATGCTACAAAGCACAAGCTGAATATTAACATCAAGGTTACAGTATTATATGCTATGAAATAAAGCTATAAAGCGGATTGACATGAGCTGCCATCCCTCCTTCAGAGTTTCAGTAATCACAGAGTAATTATATGAAGAGCCATCAATGTCAATCCTCATTTCTTTAGCCACGTGAAATGGAATGAGTATTAATGGGAGGAGGAGAAACCACTCGTGGTACTGCAGGCATAAAATAGAAAGGCTGCAAGAATACATTTTTTTTCATGGGGATGTTGGCAGCAGATATTCTTTCTTCAATAAAATATTTACCAACTAAAATAGAGCTTTATGTTAACCGTCTATCTGCAGACAGAAATAAAAAATAAAGGGCTTAATACTAAAGCCTCAAAATGTGAAAATACCCAGCTGCATATGCCAGATAGGACTGGCTGCAGCTCACCTTCAGCAAGACCAGCTCAAGAAGCCAGCTGATGCAACCATCTGACCATAAACTCAACTCTGAACAACCAGGGGGCAAAGTACATACTTCCACTGTGCCTTGGCAACACATACGGAGCCTCTTGTGAAAATACCTTTCATTCAAAAAACAGTAATTTATCTAAGCCCAGGCAAAACCCATACTGTGTGCTTCCTTCTCATGAAGTGAACTGCATACAACAGAGGTTGTATCTCCCATGACAGCTCTGAGTTGCATCTTTTTAATGGACAACTACAAGGTACTCCAATTATTGTGGGAATGGCTGTAGAAGAATTTATGAGAAACCACATTCAAAGTTTGTTTTCCAGAGGCTTTTGAATGACAAATGTCAGGGCAACAAAGAGCAGGGCAAGGGTGGGGGGGAAGAAAGAATTAATCACCTGGGCTTGGAATAAACTATCCTTTACCAGAACACTGTACTTCTGGCATATTACACAAGCACTGAAACATGCCTGCCAGGTCCTTATTAGAGTTACTCATTTTAATGGAATTGTGCATAAGAATGAACACTAAACATATCATTTGTTTATCTGATTAATCTCTACAGCACCTGTTGCCATGGCTCTTTATTAGACAGTAACGTAAGTCTGCAAACAACAATGCTGGGGAAAAAAACATCATCAACTCAAAGCAAAACAACTGAATTAAATGGCAAGCAGATGAGGACAATCTTACAGTGTGTCTGGAAAATTTGTTGCTGAAGCCCTGATGGCCTGCCCAGGCAATGCAATTCTCCAAGTATGAAGCCCTGAAAAGAGGACATCCTGCTGTAAGCTGTGTAAAGAACCAGTTCTGATCTTACATCAGCATGGGATCCAGAATAACTCTCCTGAATGCCAGGAAGGACTGTCTGTGAAATTCTTAATTTTCTCAATATATTGGTGTGCTGTTCAAGGGTTTATGGTACTCTAAAGGAATTTTCCAGCCTCAGCCACAGGCTTGCAAGCTGTACCCACACAACTTCCTTCAAACAGGAAACATGACGGAGCAGCATTCATGGATGAGCTATATGCACTATCTTCTGCTTCCTCCAAACACTTCCCTGGGACCTAAGAGGTGCTTGCAAGCAAAATGCTAAGTTGATGTACAGGCCAGCATCTTGGCTTTGCTTGTCTTTTCTGTTTCCAAACTCTCGAAGGGCCAATCTAACATATCCACTACAGAATCTGCAAGTAAAACATTTGTGTCATCAAAAGTAATTGAAAAGCCAGAATTCCACCTCTGACAAATCTGTTGTTTATTACGTGTGTGAGGTGCCTTTTATAAATATTTCTAGACAGAGTTTATACGTAACACAGTCATATAAATTCCTAGCATGACTCCGAATGAAAATTTGGGTAGAACTACATGTTAAATTCGTATCTTAATTCTATCACCTTGTTTGGTTCAACTGAATGATCTTCACAGCTTTCTGAGATTTCATTTCTTGAGCTCCCAGTTCTTCAGAGCAGAATAATAATCATAAGGGATTAATTCCCCACCTGCTCTTATAGTGCAGGATATGTATATAGCTATAGAGTGCAGGCTGCAAAGCATGCTCAGTCCTGTTAAGCACCGAAAAGCACTTAGTCCTGCCAAACACCATGCATTTGACTCTGGTGTAGATCTCTGCATTCTGCTGCTGCTGACTGAAGCAGAAAGCATCCCTTATTGCTCAAAAGAAGAGCTAATCTTCAACATAGAGTATTTTAGAAATTTAATTTCTGCACGAGTCACTCCATCTCAGCTGACCAAGACCAAAAGCGGCCTATAAAATACATTTATAAAACAGTTGCCAACTGTGTCTGTTCATGAAATACAGCTCTTAATGTTTACTTACAATGTTGGAATAGTCATTGATTTTCCATGAAGTACAGTAATTACATTCTACCCAAAGTTTTAACAGTAAGCATCTTAATTATTTACAACATAATGTGTTTAATGGAGCACACCATGACTTACTTTAGGTAATATATCTCCAACATTATGATACATCAAGCCAGGCAATAAAATTATTATGCAGAGAGAGACAGCTTAACACTTATCCTTCTTTGCCAATGTCCCTTACACGTCTTCTAAGCCTGTGAGTAATTTTTCTCTTTAATTTAGTCAGCTGCCTGAAGGGTTTTCTAGAAAACTTTGGGGACTTCAGACTGAATGGAATATGAAACAGAACTGTCATGCCACGCAATATAGATTTAACAAGTTTATTACTGATATGCTGGTCCTTTGATGGACCGTTTTGCACCTGCAAACTGCTAAAAAAAGAATAAAAAAATTAACCCTTTTGGCTTAAAAAAAAAAAAAAGTTCTATATTCCAGTAGCATGATGACTTAGCAATTCATTTTCTCCTTTGGTAATTCAAATTTGTTTTCCCTTTGGTAATCTAGATTTGTAGGTGTTATTGTAAAAAAAAAAAAAAAAAAAGAACGAATGAGATGTGTTCCTAGTGAACACATGAGACTTCTCCAAGTCGTATGTTCCTGCAGTAACAAAGTGGAGAGAAATGCACGACAGAATTTTAAAATACTCAAACAAAGGCATGATTAGGTTCAGAGTTCAGGCTCCAAATGTACTTTGCAAAGTAAAAGGGACAATGCTTTCTAGATGTACAGCTTTTAAACTACTGAAAAATCAAGGATTTAGTTTTTCTAATAGGATGCCACTAGTCATAATAATCCACAAAGTCCACGTTCTGAAAAAAATGAACAGTGAGCCAAAGCCACTATATGCTTAAGACATAATCTTCCCTCTCTTCATCAAAGCCACACCACTCTGCACTCTGTCTCATGCTACTCCAATATTTCTCAGGTAAGTAGCAATCACCAAATGAGAAGTGCGTACACACACAGTAGAGGGAACATGAAGTGTGTGCAGACGTGTGTGAGTGTATGACAAAGAATTTGTTGAAGGAAACTTAGCTGCCCAAAGATGCCAGTCCACACTGAAAGGCATGGAAGCCACATGGAAGTGGGACACAGGGAGGCAATGGGGAGGACACAGTGACAGTGCATCCTACTTGCAAAAAGCTTGGAGGGAGCGAGGTCATCATACAACATGGAAGAAGATAAGGGGGGATATTATTTTCAGCCATTATAAACAAAGGGGACGAGTAGAAAATTCCATGTCTGAAATAGAATATTTCCATGATCATACTCACAAAGTTATGCAGTTTATAAACTGCAACATTATGAGGGCTGTGTTTATGCAATCATGACATTAATCTAAAAATTAATGGAAAGAAAACTCTTCAAGAGAGGAAAAAAGACCCTGATAAGTCATTAGCTATTTGGAACCTCTCACTTGTTTTGTTGAGTGTTTTAAGTCTAGCTATACCTAACCACTCTCCAAAATCTGAACATGTAATTCCTGAAAGGTTTGACTGTTTCTGGAGAAGTAAATGTATTAGATGATTGCAGTAGGAAACTTGCTCAGACATGAAATATACAGAAAAATGCTCATTCTGTATAAGCATTAAATGGACGGGAGACTAGGGAGATCAAAACAACAGATACATTGCTTGCAGTGTTTAAATCAACACAATAAATATTCCGGTGTTCACAAAAAGTTCCAGTAAAAAAAAAATTTAAAGCAGTATAAAATATTGACAGAGGTTCTCTGAGATTTTCTACAGACTGATAATACTAATTCTCTTCTCATTTTGCCTTTAAAGGATACCAAGTAGAAACTGCAATGCCATGCAAACACAAATCATACGGAAATACTATCTTGAGAATGTATGCAACTGGCAACCCAAAGTGACAGCATGGTGGTTCTGCAATCCAAAGTAAAGCAGAACAGAGCTACAGTGGTGAAGCATCGAATTCACATTAGAGGGTATCACTTTTTTTCTGTGACCTCAGTGGGCAACATACTGGGCTCTGTGACGGAAAAATGACCCTGAGGGGGACGATGATTGTGTACACTTCTACATGAGTGTGCATACACATTCCTCCTAAATTTCACAGCAGTTCCCAAGTGCTTCAGATGATCAGTGGCCCAATCTCATTCGACCATGTGTCTGCCTCCACCTTTAGACCTTATCTTTCTTTTTCCACCCTGCTGCAAAGGGAAGGAAATGAGGTAATGCAGTTCCTTACCTTCCTCTATACTGCTATTCTGGGCCAGCACCCATTGCTTCTCATGGGCAAAAGCAGGGGGAAAGGAGGAAACAACATCAGACAGTGGTACTGCCCTTCCAAGAGAAGTAAAATTCTGAGAAAAAAAAACCAACACACAACTGTGGAAGCAATAGATAAAATACAGAAGCTCTGAATCAAACGGTGAACCACATATCCAGGTGGCTGCAAAGACATGAATTCAATTATATTTGCCTTTCATATTGTTTCTAATTGCTAAGAATCTATGCTGAAGCACAGTATGTGGTACTCTGATCTCAGATGTATAAATTCATGCTCTGATAAATAAAACACTTCTGAAAAGAAGAGAGGGGAAAGTTGCAAGAAAAGTTTAAAGGGAAGTAATTATGCCTTATTGCAAACATGATAGCAGTATGTTAAAAAGGAACGCTAAAAGCAGACACTGATCAGGGTGGTTAGACTTTTTTCCCCCCAGAGATACATGGAGTTGGAGATAAAAAAGTTCAACTGACACTGAGTGCAGATAGAAATATCCTAAGGTACAAAAGGAAGTTTTCCTGCACAATGCAGCATAGTGTGATGAGATGACCGTTACATTATCTGCAAATCCATCATCTACTCAAAATCCCCGATACAACAGAGCAATGACTGCTGCTCATTCACTACCCTTAATCCTCTCCATTCCCCACTTTCCTCTGCATACATAAAAGTCTGTTCTGGCTTACTTGGCCAAGACCACAGCCTCCACAACACTGCTGTAAGATCAGCTGGAAAGCCTGGTTAAGAGCAGTATTTTACCCCAGGCTACCACCAGCACAAGTCTGCCAGGTTTTAGCCAGGGTCATTTAAATTCATACTGTGCCTGCCTTCCCAGCTGCAAGGCTGCAGTTCAGTATCAACAGAAGAAAAAGGAATTAGTTTATTTCTTTTTCATTAAGCATGTGGTTTAGCTACTTAGGAGAACACAACACCCATCCCGAGTGGCAACACCGCTAAACCACCACCGCCAGCTTTTCCCTTCACGGAAAAACAACTGACAGTAACTTCCAATAACCACTTCCTTGGGTGAGGAAATCTCACACTCTGTCCCCTGTGGCTGACAAAATTTGTCCAAATTTTTTTCTTTTTTTTGCCTAGGAATGTTTCTTCTAGAAACGAGCTTGGATGCTGGACTACTTAGCAATTGAGATCTAACTTGCTAATGACAGTAAATACCTGTTGTCTGTAGACATTTATAGTTTTCAGCCAGGTTTTCATTATATCAGTGACAGAAGCCTTGCTCTCACTGACAGAAGTCTTCACTCCTTCCCCCACACACATACATCTATTCAGCCAGACGCTTGGAATTTTCCTTGTGGTACAGAAGTGATTACATTTGCTTCATGCCTTTGTGGGGCAGACAAGAATTTAAAAGGTTTAAGCAAAGTTACAAAGGAAAATGTAATGGTATTTGAAACTTTTAAAACAATTTACCTTTCATGGGTGTTTCTGAGCTCAGCTCAGAGACTACCCTTTCACAGTCAATCTCCCCCAGCCATCTCTCAATACACTGCAAACAAGATTAAGCTTTTGTTACTGTCTCAAAGTCAATCAGGGTCATCTGCAGCAGACAAGGATTGAAAGTGTTCCTTAACTGACTCCTTATCGTTTGGTGATAAGGTCCATTTCTTTTTCAACTACATTCCAAATGGGGAAATATTTTTCTCTCACACTTCCTTGCAAACTTTGGAAGCTTCTTCACTTCCTTTGGAGCCAATTCACTTTCAGGTACATTTTGTCTGGAGAACCTAACTTTGAAATATTTTCAGTCTTTTAACAGCAGCAATGGATCCAGCTCATTATAGTTATTGTAACACACATCTATCCAACTCTCAACTTGAAAGAGATTGCTTCCTTTCCTTGCCATAACATTAATTCCAGTGATATTGCGGTTCCTTTTTTGGTGGTGCTGGGCTGTTTTTTGTTTGATTTTTTTTAAAGGATTGTGGTTTGCTTTCTAGATATAGAGATCACTTACTGTGTATGGTGTACTCCTTGAAAAGAATTATCACAGAAACGGGTATCTCTCTTGTAAAGGACATAGAATCATAGAATCATAGAATAGTTAGGGTTGGAAAGGACCTCAAGTTCATCGAGTTCCAACCCCCCTGCCATGGGCAGGGACACCTCCCACTAAACCATGCCATCCAAGGCTATGTCCAACCCCACCTTGAACGCCGCCAGGGATGAAGCACCCACAACCTCCCTGGGCAACCCATTCCAGGGCCCCACCACCCTCATAACTGAAGTCTGCAAAGATAATGGTTTGCATTTCAAAGGGATGTTCAGTGGGAAAGAGAAGTTCTCTTTTCTGAACAACAGTTTCAGAGATGACTCTTCATTGCACAAGCATTTCATCATCTGTCCAATCTTGGGAAGTCACACAAAATGCACACTGTTTATGTCTATCTATTAGCCCAAGCTGGAGACTCATCTCTCTAGCAGCTATCATACACCTCTGCCACAATGGTTTTCATTTACTGTGTGGAATCACAGCTGCTTTACACTTCTGTCTACACTTGGCATCAGTGTTCCAGGGCCAGTGAGATGCTACCACACCAAGCTGCAGAAAGAACATATCTCCTACCATAATCCCAAGCTCAATGTGGTCCAGCTAAAAGACTCATTTCCAAGCTGCAAACTGACTTGAAGTTTCCTGCCACACTGACTCGGTGCACTAATGTTAGCAAAGTGCACATCCCATACCATGACCCGAAGTGCAGGGACTGTCATGCTGGGCTTAGTACAGAAAGATTCAGTGAAAGAAACTAGGTTCTTGTCCAGTCTCTTCCAGGAGTGGAATCAAACTTATGTGATTTAATGTCTGATAAGACACGTGGTGTGTTCTCTGACCCTGCTAGCAGTTACACACTTTACACTCTCTGACTTACTCTATTGGCTTCAGTTGGCCATAAAGCACATAAACCTTTCAGTTTATGAAGTTAAACATTTTTACTGTGATATTGTGACCATACTTTGAGGGCTCAGCTGCTAGATGTAAAAAGCAAAACATTCAGTCTGCAAGAAAAATGGATGTCAAGGTTTAGGTCTTTGAAAAGGGAGAATGATTTTGCTTTTCTGCTCATACACTAAAATGCTTTTTCTTGAGAAGATTAAAGCCTTAGAAATGAACTCTTGCATGGCTTGTGCGAGCACTTCTTCACTTGGAGAGAATAAAACCTAAACATCACAGCATACTGACTTGAAACATACCTCATTCTCCTTCCAGGGTACAGTCCCATGCAATGCAGTTAACATAACTGATCAGAGACAGGTACATCCTGAGCATGCAGGGTAAAATCCACTTACAATCAGAATGGTAACTACATTCATGAAAATCTATGTCTGCCCATATGTCTATGAACGCCAACAACAAAAGAAGTTTAATTGCATAATCGTGCTTTATCCCACAACAAACCACCTAGCCAGATTTGGCTCTTACCACCTCCTTCTTAGCCCTAACTCTGTCTTCAATTGATTTTAATAGGATTGTGAGGCATAGCTAAGCACAAATGCATGAACCATAATTTCCCAGTGTTTCAGGCAGATTTCTAGATTACTTCTAGCAAATGGATAGGCATTGGGCTCTCAGGCTAGATCAGGTGTTGAGTAGCGAGAGAGAGCTACAGTCCTCTTTCATGAAGCTGCATGGCCTTTTTCACGTCTTGCAAGAGCTTTCTGTAGCTTGTGTATCTGCTCTCTTTTTCCTCTTGATGCTTCTGTTTTCTCTCTCATTTTTAGCCATAGATTTTTCAACATCGCATCTCAAGTTGAAGTGATTGAAGCAGCATATATACATAAAAATATATGTACACACTCAAACATACAATATGCATAAACACAAGTAGTTTATACAGCTGTACAGTATACACTGTGTTTTAAATTATTATGGACCAAAGATGATACTTGCCATTCTATGCCATGCTCTTCACTCTGCCTCCTGAAGAGTTTTTCAGTCTCTCTTCCTTTCTGAGCATATACATATATGTGCATGTGTGTATGTAGAATTAAACAGGAGGTATTTGTAGACTGTAGGAAAACGGAGGAGCACAAACTGTTCTGTTTGCTTACAGTCCTGCTTTGATGCAAAGCAAAGCCTGAATACATCCCTCATGCATTGCTTCCAGATAGGAACTTTCAGAGACTAATTCTGAATCCTGGAAGTAAGATTTGTCAGGTTTTCTAAAGAAGGAAGCTGCCTGGCAGAGCTGGCTGAGTTACTGCATCACTGCTTTAGATCTCTGTTACTTCTTCCTGTCTACTTTAAAATAATAAAAAGAATGATCCAAACAACTTCAGACCCAGGCAAAAGTTAGAACCATCTCTCATCCACTCATGGCAGTGGGGTAGCAGTTCTGTTGCATGTATAAGAAGGGATACTGGGTGGAAAGACAGTCAAACTGAGCATGCACAAAAGCATTCTGAAATGAAGAGCACAAGTAGGAAGAATTTTAGCTTATGGCTGCCTTTAGCTATGATTTTCTTCAGCTGCAGCTAGCAATTGCACCTGGTCTACAGCCCAGTTCTGTACCAGGAGAAGCCACTTGCAAACTTCCTTCTGATGTAGCTGTGAAGTAAGTTCATTCTCATTAAGAGAAGAAAACAGATATGTTCCTTCCCTGGCAGCATTCAAGCCCGGGTTGGACAGGGTGTTAAGTAACCTGGTCTAGCAGAAGGTCTCCCTCCCCATGGCATGGCATTGGAGCTGGATGATCTTAAAGCCCTTTCCAACCCAAAACTTTCTATGATTCTATGAGTTATGTTTCACAGGTGCAAAAAAAACCCAACCAACCAACCAAACAAAAAACCCCAGCAAACCAAGAGCAAGATTCAACAACTAGCTGGGAACTGAAGGATGACTTTCTTCATTATACCTCTGTCAGTCAAAGTCCTGGAAGGAGATGCAGACCCTGAAGGTACTTCAGAAGTCCACCTCTTCCCATTTGGGTACCTGTTACTACCACCAAGTTTCGCATCTACTAGCACAAAGGGAGTTGATGGCTATGATCTGCCTTCACATACTTTCTGAAATAACAAAATAATAGCCTTGAATATTGACAGAGAGAGTTGCCAAAAGAAATTTGATTAATTGCTCAGGAACATCTATCTTTACTCATTACTCTCTGAAATTGCTCTGTCAGTCAGAACAACACAGTTTTTTGCATGGAAGATTTAGAAAAATCATACTGAGCTAGAACCAAGAGACCTTCTCTGCTTGCTTTATATTATTAGAAAAACACTTCCTTCAAGGGACAAAGCCATATGAGAGAAGAGGACAATGACAGCTTGCCAAATCTTTTTACCCCTCCTAATCACTGCAGCAGGAATTAGGAATATAGTCTCTTGAAGACATTTCACTGCTTAAAATATGCTGCTAACCACAGACTAAAACAAAACTCCAAACCAACCAACCAACAAAACCTCCACAT